>CM034080.1:32149619-32749619 GCA_019845555.1 Aristolochia fimbriata
GCAACAAAACCCTAAACTAAATGCAATAAAATCTAAACTAGATGCAACAAAACCCCAACTAGATGCAACAAAAACCCCTAAACTAGATGCAACAAGTTCTAAACTAGGCGAACTCTAGATGCAATAACAAACCATAATTAAATTCAACTAAACCCTAAATCGAGCAACAAAACACTAAACTAGATGCAACAAATCCCAAAACTAGATGCCACGAGAAATCCCAAACTAAAACTCAACAAAAAAACCCTAAAACTAGATGCAACAAAACCCTAAATTAGATGTAATAAAACCCAAACAAGATGTAACAAAATTTAAAGTAGTTGCAACAAAAGCCTACCAGTAGTTGCAACAAAAAATCTAGATGCATCAAAACTTTAAACTAAATACAACAAAATCCTAAAATTAGATGAAACAAAACCCTAAATTAGATGCAACAAAACCCTAAACTAGTTGTAAAAAAAACCATAAACTAGTTGCAACAAAATCCTAAGCTAGTTGCAACCAAATCCTAAACTAGTTGAAATAAAACCCTAAACCCTATGCAACAAAACCCCAAACTAGAAGCAACAAACCTTAAAATAACTGGAATAAAGCCCTAAAGTAGACGAAACAAAACCCTAATTTGGATGTAACAAAACCTTAAACTAGAATCAACAAAACCCTTGTTTGGATGCAACAAAACCCAAAATTAGATTCAACAAAACACTAAACTAGACGCTACAAAACCCTAAATTAGATTCAACAAGACCCTAAATATATAACCCTAAATAGATGTGACAAAACCCTAAACTAGACTCAACAAAACCTTATACTAGATGCAAGAACACCCAAGATTAGATTCAATGAAACACTAATCTAAGTGCAACAAAACCCTAAATTAGATGCAAAACCCTAAATTAGATTAAAAAAAACCTAAAACTAGACGTGAAAAAACCCTAAACTAGATACAACAAAACCCTAAAGTAGATGTAACAAAACCCTAAATAAGACTAAAAAAAACCCTTAATTAGACCCAACAAAACCCTAATGTAGATGCAAGAAAACCCTAAAGTAGTCTCAACAAAGCCCTAAACAAGGTGCAACAAAACCCTAAAATAAGGGGTTGCAATGGGGAATTACTTCAAGAAAAATCTGGGAAATCCATCCACTAAAAAAAACCCGCCCGTCGGGTCAAAAACCCACTGGGAACTCACTAAACCCTCCCCGAACTTATGGATACCGCCACCGCCGGCTGCTAAAGACATTTTATGTATAAAAAATAATGATATAAAAAGATCATGAAAATCTTAACCAAGAGAAACAACTGCTTAAACGAGAGATTAAAAAAAAACTCCCGATCAAATAAAACTCCCGATTAAAAAAATTTTTTTGAGCCATTAAGCTCTGTGATGGTCGATTAAACATGACTGAAGAACAATACAGATTTCTTAAACTTACCCGTAGAAGAGATAGAAAATCATTGAATTTGGTGAAACCTCCTCTCTTGTTGGCCTTCAACGACAACAACGAAGAATAGTTGAAGAATCAAAGATTAGAGAATGAAAAGTTGGCCTTCAATGACTAATTTATTTACAACAACAACTAAGAATAGTTGAAGAATCAAAGATTAGAGAATGAAAGGTTGGCCTTCAATGGCGGCGACAACGAAGAACAATTGAAGAATCACATATTAGAGAATGAGAAGTTGAAGAATGAAGAAAAAGGAAACAAGAAGAGACTGGAAACCTAAATGGCAATTGAAAAAAGAAATGGGGAGGAGAAGGGGTTGATTTGGGGAAACAGGGTTAAAGTATTTTAAAATGACATTTATACCCCTAAATGTATTTTTTTAAAAATAAGTATTAAGCGGGTTGGGTCGGGGTTTTGGGGAAAACCCATCCCCCGCATGGAACCCGTGGCGACTTCCGTTTTGAAAACCACACCCCAATGCGGGGATAAAATCAGAACCTGAACTTGCTATAAGCAGTTGGGGTGGGCTCCCCATTTACGAGAACCCATTGTCACCCCTACCTAAACTAGACTCAATAAAACCGTAAACTAGACTCTATAAAGCCTTAAACTAGGTGCAACAAAACCCTAAATAAGATTTCTCTTTAAAAAAAACTATTGAAAAAACCTAACAGTTTGTTTGATAAGAACCATTTCTTTATTTTAATTTTGATCTACTTATTGAGCGAAAAGTACTAATTTGAAAAGCTTTTAGTTAATTTAATTTAATCACTTAATACATACAACAATAGGTACCTTTGGGTCGAACCCTAGGAGACCTGGCAGACAAGCACGACTCCCTCTTCACCGTTTGGATTGACCTTTGCCAAGTCGAGGTGGTCAACACATGGGGAAATGGCCAAGGAGTGTTTGAACAGCAAGGACAGAGTCCTCCCAAGCTGGCCATCCATGACTGCAGGAAAGTACCTCGTTTAAAACTACGCCATGTTCATGTCTCCCCTTATGACGCCTATTGGTGAGAGATCCACAAATAGCCACCCGCAAGCTCGTCTCGCCCTAAGCTTTCTTTTATAAAGTTTAACTAATATTTTAATTAATGTCGTCCCTGAGCTTTCTTTGGTTTTTTTTGTTCAATCTTTGATTCTTATATACTCTAATCTTAGCACTCATATTTCTTTCAATCTTTATCCCGAGTATATAAGAAGTCATTCCAAGATCTTTCATCTCTATAACCAATTTTTTGTCTCTTAAATCAACTGTCTATTACTTCCTGTAATCAAAATATCATCCACATACAATACAAGGAAGACTATTTGACCATTGAACCTTTTAATATAAACACAAGGGTCTTCAGAGTTACTTTCAAACTCAAATGGTTTTATCGACTGGTCAAATTTCATGTACCATTTGCCTAGAAGCTTGTCTCAAGCCATATATTGCCCTTGTTAATTTACAAACCTTTGTAGCATCTGAAAAACCGTCAGGTTGTTACACATAAAGCTCTTATTCTAGTTCTCCATTCAAAAATGCAGTTTTCACATCCATCTGAAATAAGTCATAATCAAAATATGCAACAATTGACAATATTATTGAAATTGATGTGATTTTTGCTACTGGAGAAAAAGTATCATCATAATCAAAAAACTTTTTTTGTGTATAACCCTTAACTACTAGTCTTGCTTTATATTTTTCAACTTGACCCTTTAAATTTCTTTTCCTCTTAAATATCCACTTGCAACCTATCGACTTGCAATTTTTAGAGGTTCTACTAGGGTCCACACCTTATTCTTCTGCATTGAATTCATATCTTCTTTCATGGCAGCATCCCATTTTTAGCATCAATATTTGACATGACACTATCATAATCTTGTGGGTCAAGAATGTCTTTATCCTCTAATCTAGGATATGAATCACCTACTAGGGTATACCTGTTAGGTGCTCTGGTCTGTCTTTGACTTCTTCTGACATTATCTTGAACTGGAGGATGCTGAGGAACCTCAGAAGTACTTGGCAAAGAAAAAGATATAAGTTCCACATTTTCTTGAATCTCTAAAATATCAACAAGATCATTTTCTGTCTTTTCAATCAATATACTTTCAAGGAAACTCACATTTTGGGATTCAAAAATAACACCATTAGATTTATCATATAATCTGAACCCTTTGGAATGTAGAGGATAACCCACAAACAAATATTCCAATGCCTTAGGTTCTATCTTTGATCTGCCACCACCTGTATATAGTGCCCTTGCAGGGCATCCCCATGTCACTAAGTGACCTAATCTTGGAGGTCGACCAACCCATAATTCAAATGGTGTTTTCTGCACAGATTTACTTGGTACTCTATTAAGAAGATATGCAACAGTTTTCAAAGCTTCACTCTATAAACTTAGGGGCAGATTTGTTCCACTCATCATAGATCTAACCATCTCAAGCAAAATCCTATTTCTTCTCTCAGAAACACCATTCTGTTGAGGTGTCCTTGGAATACATAAGTGATGCACAATTCCATTTTCAATGCAATAAGAGTTGAACAAATCAGATTAATACTCTCCTACCCTATCGAACATCAATCCTTTAATTACACCTGTGCTCTTTTCCACCTCAGCCTTGAATTCTTTAAATGACTCCAATGCATCAGATTTCTTACTCAAAAGATACACATAGCCATATTTGGAATAGTCATCTATAAAAGTTATGAAATACTTATGACCATGGCGAGAAGGTACATTTATTGGGCCAAATATATCTGAATGAATCAGATCCAACAATTCTTCTGATCTTTTCCTCTTCTTCTTGACATCAAAGGGTTTTTGTGTCATTTTACCATCTAAACAACTTACACATATTCCAAATTTATCGAAGGACAATTCAGGAATAATTCCTTCTTTAACCAACCTGAGAACTCTTTCTTTCCCTATATGCCCTAAACGATGATGCCAAAGAATTGAAGAGTCTAAATCACGAGATCGTTTCACACTCATACACAAAGTGGGAGGAATTGCATTCAATTTATAAAGACCATCATAAAGTGAACCACTGATAATAAAATTATCTTTCTTAATAATAACCATACTATTCTTGAATATTATAGAATACCCAGTTTTGTCCAATAAAGCAACATAAATCAATTTTTTTCTAATTTTAGGAGCATACAAAATTTCAGGCAAAATCCAAGATGACCCATCTTCTAGTTGAATTTCATTTGATCCAACTCCTTCAACTTCAATTTGGTCACCATTTCCCCTGTAAATATATTTTGCTTCACTTCTTCTCTCCCTGAGTTCCTTGAACCCATGCACAGAATGTGACACATGAGATGTGGAACCTCAGTCCATCCACCAACTATAAGGAGGAACATAAGTGGTATTAGATTTTCTGCAGGTGAGGCTAGAGAGTGTACCTGGAGCTGTGGAAGAGTTTGGTTTTCCATGCAACTTCCAACATTGTGTTTTCATATGGCCCGGTTTCTTGCAGTAGTGACAAGTGATGTCCTTTTTGCCATTCTTCTTATTACTAAAATTTTTATTCTTCTTCCCTCCTTTCTTAAATCCCTTCTTCTTGAATACCTTAGGTTTCAAAGTCAAATGTGCACTTTCAACTTTTGTTATGCCTCTCCGAATTTCTTATGCTCTAAGCTTGACAACAAGAGTTTCTATGTCCCATTCTAAACCATTCTTCTAATAATTCATCACAAAATTCTCATAAGACTTAGGCAAAGATTTCATGATGTAATGCACACGACTCTTAACCTCTAAATTCATCCCTATAGTCTGTAGGCAATCAGTCAATCCACATATATAATTGGTATGGTCCACTACAGAAGTCCCTTCAACCATTTTAGCTTGACTAAGTTTCTTAAGTAGCACTGTCACCTCTGACTCACAAATACTATTGAACTTAGCCTCTAAGCTTTGCAGGATTTGTGATACAATTTTATACCGCTCATAAGTCTGTTGTAATGATTCACTTATAGATCCCAAAATTATGACCCTGGCTATCTTATTCGCCTTAATCCATTTCTTGAATTTAGAAATTACTTTTTCATCATCATTGGGCTACGATTTTTTGGGTTTTGGCTTTCTCAGACAAATATCATATTTGTCTGCAGTTAGGACATAGGACAACTTCCTTTTCCAAGTTGGAAAATTGGGCCCGGTCAACTTGTCGTTATTCAATATCTCTAAGAGTGCAGAAGATGTCTTCATCATATCTAAAGTACACATACATGCACATATTCAATAAACAATCCATTCCATGCATATACATAAACATGAATTAAAACAAGATAATAACATCAATTTCGGGAGCTGGAACCCTTCCGTTAACAGATCCTGGCTTTCTTTGGTCCACCATTCACTGCCACTTCCAGGTGGAGTCTACAACCCCATCACACTACACATCCCTTGAATTAGGCGGTCATTGCCTTTGGGATAAATGTCAATTCCCGATTGTAGTAATGATTCCACACCCAAACAACTCATTCACAAAACAAATGCTTTTCCTTTAGGTGTCACACTTATTCTGGAATGACAAGTCAAACAAAAAATATTTATAATTTTATTAGCACAGTCAAAGGCACAATCCTTTGGGCATTTACTAGAGACCATGATAATAAAATTATACATAAAATATAATAAACAGATATTGACTTAATTTAAATATAACATGCTCCCACTGTTTCATGCAACCAAACCCATCATTGTGCAGCACGATTTATCACAAAATTATAAATCTAACAAATACACATCCATGACATGTATAACATAATATAATTCACAATTGTGGGTAATTAATAATGCATAAAAACTCATCATAAATAATATAACAAATAAAACTACATGAAATTAATGAAAACTTTTATCATTAATTTCTAAATCATAAAATACATTTATAGTGAAAATTTTGATTCAAGACACTTTGTGCAAATTTATATTTTGTTGAACCAAAATACTCAAATACCGTTTTTTATCCTAAAACAAATAGGTTTCATTCATAAAAAATTATGAAAAATATATAGTAAAAACATAAATATTTTATTTAGTCTTATTTTAAAATTTAATCAAAATCTAATGCTTTGAAGGCCCTGAACCGGCAGGCAAATAAAAAAGGGTGGTTCGGTTCATTTTTGGGGCGCTGGGTAGACCGACCAGCGGACCATGAACTTCGGTCAGCGCAGAATCGAGGCGACTCGAAGTCGCACCTGAGTCGAACTGAGCTGACCCAGATTGTTCGACTCAACTTCGGTCGAAGTCAGCTTCGGGTTAAGTAGATGAACCCGAGCCCCGATTCGACTTCGAACCGGTTTGGTCGGAAAAGCCGGCCGATCGGGGCTGGAGGTCGTCTTCTCCAGCGCCGTCGACTGGGAAACCCAAGGGTTTCCCTGCCCGTCAATTCGGCCGTTGCGACGCCGCACAATGGCCGTGGAAAGGTCGGTTGTCCCTCGGCGACCTTTTCGCTCCCCTTCGGGCGTCGGACGACGCCCGGATGGGGAGGATCATCAACGAGGAATGGCGGCGCAAAAAACTTCTTTCCGCGGCCATTTCGCTTGTCGTGGACGCCGATCGCGGCCATGGAAGGATCATCCATTGGCCGATGACCACTCCGTGGTCCTTCCGGTGTCGATCCTTTTTTGGAGAATCAAAATCTCCGTCAAGTTAGGGTTTTCGAGAAAACCCTAGTTTTTTCTCTTTTTCGGCCAAATTTCAGGCCAATTTTCGAGAATTTCGGCATAAATCCTATGCCAAATTGATCAGCGACTCTTAATTTGCAAAAGCCCTATCCTTTGGTTGCCCGATTGTCGTCGGTTTGTCGTCGGCGATAAAATTTCGAATGGAAAAATTCCCCAAAAATAATTTTTCTAAAATAAAAAAAATAAATGATTGTTGTCCCAATAAATTACAAGATAATAAAAAATTTAAATTTTATGCACTGTTTGTCAAATTTTTTTCTCCGTTCTTGTCGAATCATTTGTCGGTCCACCAACTCTGTTGTTTTTGATTTCCCTTGATGGAAGGCTCTTTTCGACGAAGAATGAAATCTGGCTCCGAGTTGGTGTGACCTCCTCAAAGCATATGTATATATAGAATCTGTGGCCGATCAACCGAACGAACCCTAATTGCCCGATAGTAAAATAAGCCCAAAAGCCCATCAACTAAATATCCTGATCCATTACCTAATGGACCCATATGAGGATTCCTCCTTATATCATTGATTCCTACTAAACCTCAGACTTAGGTCAATTGAGGCGTCCCCAAAAAGCCTAAGTCCAACAAAACAGAACCCAACAAGTGGGCTATAAGAGGCCCAATTCCTATAGTGTTTTAAATCAAAATATTTTGAAAATAATTTTGAGAAAACAATTTAAAAATATTTATTTCATAAAACTAATTATGGGAATCAGAGTATTCATAATTTGAGTAAATCGAAGTTTATCGATTTATGTCAAAATTATAATTTTGCCCCTAGTTGAGATTCTCTTGGAATAATAACCTCCCGACAATGTTAATAATGCTAATTCTCCAGAGTGGTTTGATGCACCAAAAAGCATCATCAATGCTATCAATTCCACTCCAAAAGAATTATACACCCTAATAGAAGTGAGGCCAATTCTCAAGATCAAAGGAAGCTAGACTCGGAGGTGATTGACCCAAAAAGAATAGGTTTGACGTCTCAAGTCCAACCCACAGGTTGGGTATGGGTTTTAAAATATAAATCCAAAGGCATTATTTTCATGGATTTGAGCTTTGGTTCATGGCAGGTTCGGGTTTATAAAAACGTGACCCAAACCGGACCCTGCCCACCCCTAGTACTCAGCTAGCTCCTTGAATATTTGACATGGGTGTTAATTTCTAGTGGGCATATTTCGATGCCAGTTTCAATTTCTTGATTTTAGATGTGCTAATGCCCAATTGTGAGGTGCCAAATCAGAAGGCAACATGTACAATTAACACACAGGCAAAATATATGTCTATTTAATTTCTTAATTACGTCGGGTTGATCAAACGACCGAATTAATCTTGCACTTTTGAGTCATGATTAATGAACATATTTATTTATCTCAAAAAATGCAAATTAACGATGAAATTAAACTATGACTATAGAGAAGAATGTAATCACCCGAGTATGTCAATAATCGATCTGTTTCACATTAATTTTTTATTTAAATATTTTTACTTTAAGGTTTGTTTTTTTTTTTTTTTGTAATTTATGTTTTACACACAGCGGGGAGTTTGATCGGGTCAGGTCAGACTCGGGTTTACAAAGTAAAGGATTGGATCGGGTGTGGTCAGACTCGGGTTTACAAAGTAAAGGATTGGATCAGGTCTGGTCAATATTTTTACGAGGTTGACAATTGGAATCGATCTTACGTCGCCGCAGGTATCTGATAATGCATGATAAATAAATATTAACGCGCGCATAGATCTGATGAAGAGACCAAGTCCTTCTCAACACATAAATTAATTAAGTACTTCCTTTCAATTTGAAAATAATAATGAAAAGTGTAAATGCAACAACGGAGAGCAGCAGCTCTCTTAGACCTTTTTTTTCTCGGTCCGAGAAAGCCGATGATCTAAGAAAGACGGCAATCCCGCGCCTCAATGATACATGAACAGGAACTTCATCATGCAGTTCAGGGACTCTTTAATTTGCATGGGAAAGGGGAAGTAAGCTTCCCTAGCTCCCCTGTTTTTCTTTCTTTTTTTTGTTTGTGTTTTTAACTAATTAAAGAGCCCGTCTTCAATATATATATATATATATATATATAAACACGTGCAGTCAACAGCGAAGAAATGAGAAATAGCATGTAAGGCAATGCTTCATTGTTCGTTAATTCAAGTCGATCATCCTTATTACTGGATGGATCGGCTATAAATACATGAAAGTGCCAATATTGCTTCACCCAAACCCACCAGTATTAATATTACTACTTCAATTAAGTTAGACAGATCATATGGAGATCATTGGATTAATGCCACTGCTTTTGTCACAGCCAGGAGTGGCTAGCCTCTTGGCCGTCTTACTGTGTGCGACTCTCTGGATATTGTTGATCGGAGGTCGCAAGTCCGGGGCAGGTGGACCACCGGAGGTGGGTCGACGGTGGCCGTTGATAGGCCACCTCCCTCAGCTGATGAACGACAAGCAGACCCTAGGTCGAACCCTGGGAGGGATGGCAGACGAGTACGGCCCCCTGGTCACTGTCTGGATCGGGCTCCGTCGCGCCGTGGTCGCCAGCAATTGGGAAATGGCGAAAGAAGTCTTGGCCACCAAGGACAAAGCCCTCGCGAGCCGGCCCTTGAACGCGGCCGGGAAGTACCTCGGCATGGACTACACCATGTTAGGGTTCGCGCCCAACGGAGACTACTGGCGCCAGGGCCGCAAGCTCACCACCCTCGAGCTCCTCTCCCCCCGCCAGCTCGAACTCCTCAAGGACGTCCGCGCCCAGGAGCTCGACCTCGCAATGAACGATCTCTACAAACACTACAACAACTCCTCCGGTGGTACGTTCAAATTAGTTGATATGAAGGCCTGGTGCGGCGACCTGGGCTTCAACAACATCCTCATGGCCGTGGTGGGGAAGAGGTACTTCGGAACCAACAAGTCCGAGGACGAGGTGACCGCGAGGAGGTTCCAGAAAGCACTCATCGATTTTTTCATACAGAGCGGGAAACCGGTCCCCTCCGATGCGATCCCATTTCTGGAATGGCTCGACGTGGGGGGGGTCACATACGTGCCATGAAGAAGACCGCCAAGGAGTTGGACTCCATAGCTACCATCTGGTTGAAGGAACGCAGAGAGAGGATGGCCTCGGGGAGCCAAATGGACCTGCTCGTGACTTTCTTGACGTGATGTTGAACTTGAAAGATCAATCCCACTTCACTGGCTTGGACCCGGATTCTGTCATGAAGGCTACTTGTCTGGTAAGCCTAAATACAAACTTAATTAATTATTTTGCAATAATATAATATATATGTATATATCATCAATATATTCATTCCTCCATATATATTGATTGATCAGTTTCTAATAATTATTCCGATCGATACTTGCAGACGTTGATCCTTGCAGCGACGGACGCTATGTCCACTACCTTGACATGGGCACTCGCGTTACTGGTGAGCAATCGTCATGCATTAAAGAAAGCTCAAGAAGAGATAGATGCAGTGGTGGGAAAAGAGAGGAAAGTGAACGAATCAGACGTCAAGAACTTCCCATACATCTGGGCAATTGTGAAGGAGACTCTGCGGATGTACCCAGTATTCCAAACGACAGGAACGCATCTAGCCATGGAAGACTGTGAGCTTGGTGGGTACAAAGTTCCAAAAGGCACCACTGTTCTGGTGAATTTGTGGAAGGTGCAGAGGGATCCCACCGTCTGGCCTGAGCCTCTCAAGTTCCAGCCAGAGAGATTCCTCACCGAAAAGGGCGAACCGGACATCAAAAAGGGGCAGAATTTTGAATTCATCCCGTTTTCGGGCGGTCGACGTAAGTGCCCCGGGGGGCCTTTTGCGCTCCAGGTTATTCACTTGGCACTCGCGCGTCTCTTGCACGAGTTCGACCTGACTCTGCCGAGTGATGAACCCATCGACATGACCGAGTCGCTTGGGCTGACCAACCCAAAGGCGACCCCTCTTCAAGTTCTTCTCACTCCGCGTCACCCTCACCTTCTCCAGTGAAGGTTGTAATTTAACTTGTTTTTCTTTTCTTTTTGGAAGGGAATTGATCAGCATCAATTCCTTGTTGATCTCCTGTCATTTAATTCGTCGTGCTTGGTGTCCAAAGAAAAGAGAAAAAAAAAAAAAAAAAAAAAATTCGTTGTTATGTGATATAAAATTTGTTGATGTAATGGTTTTTAAGTTTTTCTGTGTTAAAGCAAAGATGATTTGTCTATTTTTACAAACACTGAAGAGTCTGTAATTACACTTGGAGCAGGACCATCCAATGTAATGACACCATGGGAAAAGGATACTCGAGTTTCCTAAGTTTTCTAAATCAAAGTGGAGAAAAGAAAGTAGAAGATCTAGAAAAAAAAAAAAAGTATTATAAGTCTAATCGAAATGGAAATCTCAAGGTTCCTATTAGGGAAGGATATGGTGAAAAGAGTATTTGTCTCCAAGAAGAAATTTGAGTTGGCTATTGTTGACAAGCTACATACCTATTTAAGGAGAGCTACCTGATCAAGATCGAATGAAACAAGACTCCTTCAAAGAGTACAATTGACAAGACTAAATATATACTACAAAGGGTAGTTTCCTTATTTGACATGACTTTAAAAAAAGGGCAACATAAATGGCTACTATAGTTTCATAATATATATGAGACTACAACTTAATATATCAAAAGTCATGATAAGAAAGGTAAAGATGTTAAAGATGGAATCTGGGAGGATCCGGTGTCAAAACAAATTAGGAAAAGAGAGTTTTCTAAAGTGGATGGGACTAGTCTAAAAAGAGTATTGTAAATTGACAAACAACTATATAAAGGAGGAAATACAAATGAAACATGAAACCCTCACAAGAAAAAGAAGAAGAATCTTATTCAGAAACAAAGGGCAAGACAAAATTCAACCAGGAAACTGTAACTTCATGAGTCCTAATATGAGAAGGACTGTTCAAACAAGAGGAGAAACTGGAGCCTATATATAGAGCTTTATACGAAGAAAGAAGAAACACCAAAATGAAAGAAAAACTCTACTGTGCGTGAGGTTGAGGGGGAGCTTGCTGAGAAGATAAATATGAAGATTATCCTCATGGGAACAAGCTAATTGACCTTATCAAGAAGGCTTCAGAAGACTACGTGGAGAAGATCCCTTACCTGAAGGGAACACACTGAGGGGGAGCCTCAGTGTGAGGGGTGTCGAAGAACTTCTGCCGGTGTATTGCAACCACCCTTTCATATAGTACTCAAGTGTTTTCCTAGAGATGTGTTGAAGAGCAATAACGTTGAATCACTACAAGAAAAAAACTTTTTTTTCACAAAGTGTTTTGTCACGAAAAGAGTTATATATGAGGAAAATGTATTGTCACGAAAACAAAAATTTCGTGACAGTAAAATTACCCGCGAAAAAACTCGGTTTCCCTCAAATTTTGTTGTCACGAACTAGAGAAAATCGTAACAACATTAAGTACAAGTTGTCACGAAGCAGAATTTCGTGACAAGTAGAGACGCCAAAAAAATTAATTTTGTTGTCACGAACTAGGGTTTGTTGCATCTAATTTAGTGTTTAATGCATCTAGTTTAGGGTTTTGTTCCATCCAGTTTAGGGTTTTGTTGAATCTAGTTTAGGGTTTTGTTGCATCTAATTTAGGGTTTGTTGCATCTAATTTAGGGTTTGTTGCATCTAATTTAGTGTTTAATGCATCTAATTTAGGGTTTTGTTGCATCTAATTTAGGATTTTGTTGAATCTAGTTTAGGGTTTTGTTGCATTTAATTTAGAGTTTTGACTAATCTAATATATGGTTTTGTTGCATCTATTTTAGGGTTTTGTCGAATCTAATTTAAGGTTTTGTTGCATCTATTTTAGGGTTTTGTGGAATTTAATTTAGGGTTTTGCTAGTTTAAGGTTTTGTGGAATCTAATTTAGGGTTTTTTAGAGCAACAAAACCCTAAACTAAATGCAATAAAACTCTAAACTAGATGCAACAAAACCCTCAACTAGATGCAACAAAACCCTAAACTAGATGCAACAAGCCTAAACTAGACGCAACTCTAGATGCGACAAAACCATAATTAAATTCAACTAAACCCTAAATTCGATGCAACAAAACACTAAACTAGATGCAACAAATCCCAAAACTAGATGCCACGAAATCCCAAACTAAACTCAACAAAACCCTAAAACTAGATGCAACAAAACCCTAAATTAGATGTAATAAAACCCAAACAAGATGTAACAAAACCCTAAAGTAGTTGCAACAAAAGCCTACCGTAGTTGCAACAAAACTCTAATCTAGATGCATCAAAACTTTAAACTAAATACAACAAAATCCTAAATTAGATGAAACAAAACCCTAAATTAGATGCAACAAACCCCTAAACTAGTTGTAAAAAAACCATAAACTAGTTGCAACAAAATCCTAAGCTAGTTGCAACCAAATCCTAAACTAGTTGAAATAAAACCCTAAACCCTATGCAACAAAACCCCAAACTAGAAGCAACAAAACCTTAAAATAACTGAATAAAGCCCTAAAGTAGACGAAACAAAACCCTAATTTGGATGTAACAAAACCTTAAACTAGAATCAACAAAACCCTTGTTTGGATGCAACAAAACCCAAAATTAGATTCAACAAAACACTAAACTAGACGCTACAAAACCCTAAATTAGATTCAACAAGACCCTAAATATATAACCCTAAATAGATGTGACAAAACCCTAAACTAGACTCAACAAAACCTTATACTAGATGCAAGAACACCCAAGATTAGATTCAATGAAACACTAATCTAAGTGCAACAAAACCCTAAATTAGATGCAAAACCCTAAATTAGATTAAAAAAAACCTAAAACTAGACGTGAAAAAACCCTAAACTAGATACAACAAAACCCCCTAAAGTAGATGTAACAAAACCCTAAATAAGACTAAAAAAACCCTTAATTAGACCCAACAAAACCCTAATGTAGATGCAAGAAAACCCTAAAGTAGTCTCAACAAAGCCCTAAACAAGGTGCAACAAAACCCTAAAATAAGGGGTTGCAATGGGGCCGCCTCGAAAAAATCCTGGGAAATCCATCCACGCATAAAAAACCCGCCCGTCGGTCAAAAAAACCCCCCCGAACTCACTAAAACCCTCCCCGAACTTATGGATACTCGACTGCCACTTATTTGCTAAAGACATTTTATGTATTAAAAATAATGATATAAAAAGATCATGAAAATCTTAACCAAGAGAAACAACTGCTTAAACGAGATTAAAAAAAAAAAACTCCCCGATCAAATAAAACTCCCGATTAAAAAAAAAAATTTTTTTTTTTGAGCCATTAAGCTCTGTGATGGTCGATTAAACATGACTGAAGAACAATACAGATTTCTTAAACTTACCTTAGAAGAGATAGAAAATCATTGAATTTGGTGAAACCTCCTCTCTTGTTGGCCTTCGACGACAACAACGAAGAATAGTTGAAGAATCAAAGATTAGAGAATGAAAAGTTGGCCTTCAATGACGACGACGACGACAACAACGAAGAATAGTTGAAGAATCAAAGATTAGAGAATGAAAGGTTGGCCTTCAATGACGACGACAACGAAGAACAATTGAAGAATCACATATTAGAGAATGAGAAGTTGAAGAATGAAGAAAAAGGAAACAAGAAGAGACTGGAAACCTAAATGGCAATTGAAAAAAGAAATGGGGAGGAGAAGGGGGTTGATTTGGGGAAACAGGGTTAAAGTATTTTAAAATGACATTTATACCCCTAAATGTATTTTTTTTTAAATAAGTATTAAGCGGGTTGGGTCGGGTTTTGGGGGAAAAACCCATCCCCGCATGGAACCCGTGACGACTTCCGTTTTGAAAAACCACACCCGCAATGCAGGGATAAAATCAGAACCTGAACTTGCTATAAGCAGTTGGGGTGGGCTCCCCATTTACGAGAACCCATTGTCACCCCTACCTAAACTAGACTCAATAAAACCGTAAACTAGACTCTATAAAGCCTTAAACTAGGTGCAACAAAACCCTAAATAAGATTTCTCTTTAAAAAAAACTATTGAAAAAACCTAACAGTTTGTTTGATAAGAACCATTTCTTTATTTTAATTTTGATCTACTTATTGAGCGAAAAGTACTAATTTGAAAAGCTTTTAGTTAATTTAATTTAATCACTTAATACATACAACAATAGGTACCTTTGGGTCGAACCCTAGGAGACCTGGCAGACAAGCACGACTCCCTCTTCACCGTTTGGATTGACCTTTGCCAAGTCGAGGTGGTCAACACATGGGGAAATGGCCAAGGAGTGTTTGAACAGCAAGGACAGAGTCCTCCCAAGCTGGCCATCCATGACTGCAGGAAAGTACCTCGTTTAAAACTACGCCATGTTCATGTCTCCCCTTATGGCGCCTATTGGTGAGAGATCCACAAATAGCCACCCGCAAGCTCGTCTCGCCCTAAGCTTTCTTTTATAAAGTTTAACTAATATTTTAATTAATGTCGTCCCTGAGCTTTCTTTGGTTTTTTTTGTTCAATCTTTGATTCTTATATACTCTAATCTTAGCACTCATATTTCTTTCAATCTTTATCCCGAGTATATAAGAAGTCATTCCAAGATCTTTCATCTCTATAACCAATTTTTTGTCTCTTAAATCAACTGTCTATTACTTCCTGTAATCAAAATATCATCCACATACAATACAAGGAAGACTATTTGACCATTGAACCTTTTAATATAAACACAAGGGTCTTCAGAGTTACTTTCAAACTCAAATGGTTTTATCGACTGGTCAAATTTCATGTACCACTGCCTAGAAGCTTGTCTCAAGCCATATATTGCCCTTGTTAATTTACAAACCTTTGTAGCATCTGTAAAAAAACCGTCAGGTTGTTACACATAAAGCTCTTATTCTAGTTCTCCATTCAAAAATGCAGTTTTCACATCCATCTGAAATAAGTCATAATCAAAATATGCAACAATTGACAATATTATTGAAATTGATGTGATTTTTTGCTCTTGGAGAAAAAAGTATCATCATAATCAAAAAACTTTTTTTGTGTATAACCCTTAACTACTAGTCTTGCTTTATATTTTTCAACTTGACCCTTTAAATTTCTTTTCCTCTTAAATATCCACTTGCAACCTATCGACTTGCAATTTTTAGGAGGTTCTACTAGGGTCCACACCTTATTCTTCTGCATTGAATTCATATCTTCTTTCATGGCAGCATCCCATTTTTAGCATCAATATTTGACATGACACTATCATAATCTTGTGGGTCAAGAATGTCTTTATCCTCTAATCTAGGATATGAATCACCTACTAGGGGGTATACCTGTTAGGTGCTCTGGTCTGTCTTTGACTTCTTCTGACATTATCTTGAACTGGAGGATGCTGAGGAACCTCAGAAGTACTTGGCAAAGAAAAAGATATAAGTTCCACATTTTCTTGAATCTCTAAAATATCAACAAGATCATTTTCTGTCTTTTCAATCAATATACTTTCAAGGAAACTCACATTTTGGGATTCAAAAATAACACCATTAGATTTATCATATAATCTGAACCCTTTGGAATGTAGAGGATAACCCACAAACAAATATTCCAATGCCTTAGGTTCTATCTTTGATCTGCCACCACCTGTATATAGTGCCCTTGCAGGGCATCCCCATGTCACTAAGTGACCTAATCTTGGAGGTCGACCAACCCATAATTCAAATGGTGTTTTCTGCACAGATTTACTTGGTACTCTATTAAGAAGATATGCAACAGTTTTCAAAGCTTCACTCTATAAACTTAGGGGCAGATTTGTTCCACTCATCATAGATCTAACCATCTCAAGCAAAATCCTATTTCTTCTCTCAGAAACACCATTCTGTTGAGGTGTCCTTGGAATACATAAGTGATGCACAATTCCATTTTCAATGCAATAAGAGTTGAACAAATCAGATTAATACTCTCCTACCCTATCGAACATCAATCCTTTAATTACACCTGTGCTCTTTTCCACCTCAGCCTTGAATTCTTTAAATGACTCCAATGCATCAGATTTCTTACTCAAAAGATACACATAGCCATATTTGGAATAGTCATCTATAAAAGTTATGAAATACTTATGACCATGGCGAGAAGGTACATTTATTGGGCCAAATATATCTGAATGAATCAGATCCAACAATTCTTCTGATCTTTTCCTCTTCTTCTTGACATCAAAGGGTTTTTGTGTCATTTTACCATCTAAACAACTTACACATATTCCAAATTTATCGAAGGACAATTCAGGAATAATTCCTTCTTTAACCAACCTGAGAACTCTTTCTTTCCCTATATGCCCTAAACGATGATGCCAAAGAATTGAAGAGTCTAAATCACGAGATCGTTTCACACTCATACACAAAGTGGGAGGAATTGCATTCAATTTATAAAGACCATCATAAAGTGAACCACTGATAATAAAATTATCTTTCTTAATAATAACCATACTATTCTTGAATATTATAGAATACCCAGTTTTGTCCAATAAAGCAACATAAATCAATTTTTTTTTCTAATTTTAGGAGCATACAAAATTTCAGGCAAAATCCAAGATGACCCATCTTCTAGTTGAATTTCATTTGATCCAACTCCTTCAACTTCAATTTGGTCACCATTTCCCCCAGTAAAAATATATTTTGCTTCACTTCTTCTCCCCTGAGTTCCTTGAACCCATGCACAGAATGTGACACATGAGATGTGGAACCTCAGTCCATCCACCAACTATAAGGAGGAACATAAGTGGTATTAGATTTTCTGCAGGTGAGGCTAGAGAGTGTACCTGGAGCTGTGGAAGAGTTTGGTTTTCCATGCAACTTCCAACATTGTGTTTTCATATGGCCCGGTTTCTTGCAGTAGTGACAAGTGATGTCCTTTTTGCCATTCTTCTTATTACTAAAATTTTTATTCTTCTTCCCTCCTTTCTTAAATCCCTTCTTCTTGAATACCTTAGGTTTCAAAGTCAAATGTGCACTTTCAACTTTTGTTATGCCTCTCCGAATTTCTTATGCTCTAAGCTTGACAACAAGAGTTTCTATGTCCCATTCTAAACCATTCTTCTAATAATTCATCACAAAATTCTCATAAGACTTAGGCAAAGATTTCATGATGTAATGCACACGACTCTTAACCTCTAAATTCATCCCTATAGTCTGTAGGCAATCAGTCAATCCACATATATAATTGGTATGGTCCACTACAGAAGTCCCTTCAACCATTTTAGCTTGACTAAGTTTCTTAAGTAGCACTTGTCACCTCGACTCACAAATACTATTGAACTTAGCCTCTAAGCTTTTTTGCAGGATTTGTGATACAATTTTTTACCGCTCATAAGTCTGTTGTAATGATTCACTTATAGATCCCAAAATTATGACCCCTGGCTATCTTATTAGCCTTAATCCATTTCTTGAATTTAGAAATTACTTTTTTTCATCATCATTGGGCTACGATTTTTTTGGGTTTTGGCTTTCTCGGACAAATATCATATTTGTCTGCAGTTAGGACATAGGACAACTTCCTTTTCCAAGTTGGAAAATTGGGCCCGGTCAACTTGTCGTTATTCAATATCTCTAAGAGTGCAGAAGATGTCTTCATCATATCTAAAGTACACATACATGCACATATTCAATAAACAATCCATTCCATGCATATACATAAACATGAATTAAAACAAGATAATAACATCAATTTGGGAGCTGGAACCCTTCCGTTAACAGATCCTGGCTTTCTTTGGTCCACCATTCACTGCCACTTCCGGTGGAGTCTACAACCCCATCACACTACACATCCCTTGAATTAGACAGTCATTGCCTTTGGGATAAATGTCAATTCCCTGATTGTAGTAATGATTCCACACCCAAACAACTCATTCACAAAACAAATGCTTTTCCTTTAGGTGTCACACTTATTCTGGAATGACAAGTCAAACAAAAAATATTTATAATTTTATTAGCACAGTCAAAGGCACAATCCTTTGGGCATTTACTAGAGACCATGATAATAAAATTATACATAAAATATAATAAACAGATATTCGACTTAATTTAAATATAACATGCTCCCACTGTTTCATGCAACCAAACCCATCATTGTGCAGCACGATTTATCACAAAATTATAAATCTAACAAATACACATCCATGACATGTATAACATAATATAATTCACAATTGTGGGTAATTAATAATGCATAAAAACTCATCATAAATAATATAACAAATAAAACTACATGAAATTAATGAAAACTTTTATCATTAATTTCTAAATCATAAAATACATTTATAGTGAAAATTTTGATTCAAGACTCTTTGTGCAAATTTATATTTTGTTGAACCAAAATACTCAAATACCGATTTTTTATCCTAAAACAAATAGGTTTCATTCATAAAAAATTATGAAAAATATATAGTAAAAACATAAATATTTTATTTAGTCTTATTTTAAAATTTAATCAAAATCTAATGCTTTGAAGGCCCTGAACCGGCAGGCAAATAAAAAGGGTGGTTCGGTTCATTTTGGGGCCTGGGTAGACCGACCAGCGGACCCGCGAACTTCGGTCAGCGCAGAGAATCGGGCGACTCGAAGTCGCACCTGAGTCGAACTGAGCTGACCCAGATTGTTCGACTCAACTTCGGTCGAAGTCAGCTTCGGGTTCGTAGATGAACCCGAGCCCCGATTCTCGACTTCGAACCGTCGGTCGGAAAAAGCCGGTCGATCGGGCGCTGGAGGTCGTCTTCTCGGCGCGTTGCCGACCGGAAACCCAAGGGTTTCCCTGCCGGTCAATTCGGCCGTTCGCGGCGCCCGCACAATGGCCGTGGAAAGGTCGGTTGTCCCTCGGCGACCTTTTCGCCCCCCTTTTCGGGCGTCGGACGATCGCCGGATGGGGAGGATCACCAACGAGGAATGGCGGCAAAAAAACTTCTTTTTTCCGCGGCCATTTCGCTGTCGTGGACGCCGATCGACGGCCATGGAAGGATCATCCATTGGCCGATGACCACTCCGTGGTCCTTCCCGGTGTCGATCCTTTCTTTGGAGAATCAAAATCTCCGTCAAGTTAGGGTTTTCGAGAAAACCCTAGTTTTTCTCTTTTTCGGCCAAATTTCAGGCCAATTTTCCGAATTTCGGCATAAATCCTATGCCAAATTGATCAGCGACTCTTAATTTGCAAAAGCCCTATCCTTTGGTTGCCTGATTGTTAATTCGGATTGTCGTCGGCGATAAAATTTCCCGAATGGAAAAATTCCCCAAAAATAATTTTTCTAAAATAAAAAATAAATGATTGTTGTCCCAATAAATTACAAGATAATAAAAATTTAAATTTTGCGTGCACTGTTTGTCAATTTTTTCTCCGTTCTTGTCGAATCATTTGTCGGTCCACCAACTCTGTTTGTTTGATTTCCCTTGATGGAAGGCTCTTTCCGACGAAGAATGAAATTGGCTCGAGTTGGTGTGACCTCCTCAAAGATATGTATATATATAGAATGTGGGCCGATCAACCGAGCGAACCCTAATTGCCGGATAGTAAAATAAGCCCAAAAGCCCATCAACTAAATATCCCGATCCATTACCTAATGGACCCATATGAGGATTCCTCCTTATATCATTGATTCCTACTAAACCCGGACTTAGGTCAATTGAGGCGCCCCAAAAAAGCCTAAGTCCAACAAAAGCAGAACCCAACAAGTGGGCTATAAGAGGCCCAATTCCTATAGTGTTTTAAATCAAAATATTTTGAAAATAATTTTGAGAAAACAATTTAAAAATATTTATTTCATAAAACTAATTATGGGAATCAGAGTATTCATAATTTGAGTAAATCGAAGTTTATCGATTTATGTCAAAATTATAATTTTGCCCCTAGTTGAGATTCTCTTGGAATAATAACCTCCGACAATGTTAATAATGCTAATTCTCCAGAGTGGTTTGATGCACCAAAAAGCATCATCAATGCTATCAATTCCACTCCAAAAGAATTATACACCCTAATAGAAGTGAGGCCAATTCTCAAGATCAAAGGAAGCTAGACTCGGAGGTGATTGACCCAAAAAGAATAGGTTTGACGTCTCAAGTCCAACCCACAGGTTGGGTATGGGTTTTAAAATATAAATCCAAAGGCATTATTTTCATGGATTTGAGCTTTGGTTCATGGCAGGTTCGGGTTTATAAAAACGTGACCCAAACCGGACCCTGCCCACCCCTAGTACTCAGCTAGCTCCTTGAATATTTGACATGGGTGTTAATTTCTAGTGGGCATATTTCGATGCCAGTTTCAATTTCTTGATTTTAGATGTGCTAATGCCCAATTGTGAGGTGCCAAATCAGAAGGCAACATGTACAATTAACACACAGGCAAAATATATGTCTATTTAATTTCTTAATTACGTCCGGGTTGATCAAACGACCGAATTAATCTTGCACTTTTGAGTCATGATTAATGAACATATTTATTTATCTCAAAAAATGCAAATTAACGATGAAATTAAACTATGACTATAGAGAAGAATGTAATCACCCGAGTATGTCAATAATCGATCTGTTTCACATTAATTTTTTATTTAAATATTTTTACTTTAAGGTTTTTTTTTTTTTGTAATTTATGTTTTACACAGCGGGGAGTTTGATCGGGTCAGGTCAGACTCGGGTTTACAAAGTAAAGGATTGGATCGGGTGTGGTCAGACTCGGGTTTACAAAGTAAAGGATTGGATCAGGTCTGGTCAATATTTTTTACGAGGTTGACAATTGGAATCGATCTTACGTCGCCGCAGGTATCTGATAATGCATGATAAATAAATATTAACGCGCGCATAGATCTGATGAAGAGACCAAGTCCTTCTCAACACATAAATTAATTAAGTACTTCCTTTCAATTTGAAAATAATAATGAAAAGTGTAAATGCAACAACGGAGAGCAGCAGCTCTCTTAGACCTTTTTTTTCTCGGTCCGAGAAAGCCGATGATCTAAGAAAGACGGCAATCCCGCGCCTCAATGATACATGAACAGGAACTTCATCATGCAGTTCAGGGACTCTTTAATTTGCATGGGAAAGGGGAAGTAAGCTTCCCTAGCTCCCCTGTTTTTCTTTTTTTTTGTTTGTGTTTTTAACTAATTAAAGAGCCCGTCTTCAATATATATATATATATATATATATAAACACGTGCAGTCAACAGCGAAGAAATGAGAAATAGCATGTAAGGCAATGCTTCATTGTTCGTTAATTCAAGTCGATCATCCTTATTACTGGATGGATCGGCTATAAATACATGAAAGTGCCAATATTGCTTCACCCAAACCCACCAGTATTAATATTACTACTTCAATTAAGTTAGACAGATCATATGGAGATCATTGGATTAATGCCACTGCTTTTGTCACAGCCAGGAGTGGCTAGCCTCTTGGCCGTCTTACTGTGTGCGACTCTCTGGATATTGTTGATCGGAGGTCGCAAGTCCGGGGCAGGTGGACCACCGGAGGTGGGTCGACGGTGGCCGTTGATAGGCCACCTCCCTCAGCTGATGAACGACAAGCAGACCCTAGGTCGAACCCTGGGAGGGATGGCAGACGAGTACGGCCCCTGGTCACTGTCTGGATCGGGCTCCGTCGCGCCGTGGTCGCCAGCAACTGGGAAATGGCGAAAGAAGTCTTGGCCACCAAGGACAAAGCCCTCGCGAGCCGGCCCTTGAACGCGGCCGGGAAGTACCTCGGCATGGACTACACCATGTTAGGGTTCGCGCCCAACGGAGACTACTGGCGCCAGGGCCGCAAGCTCACCACCCTCGAGCTCCTCTCCCCCCGCCAGCTCGAACTCCTCAAGGACGTCCGCGCCCAGGAGCTCGACCTCGCAATGAACGATCTCTACAAACACTACAACAACTCCTCCGGTGGTACGTTCAAATTAGTTGATATGAAGGCCTGGTGCGGCGACCTGGGCTTCAACAACATCCTCATGGCCGTGGTGGGGAAGAGGTACTTCGGAACCAACAAGTCCGAGGACGAGGTGACCGCGAGGAGGTTCCAGAAAGCACTCATCGATTTTTTCATACAGAGCGGGAAACCGGTCCCCTCCGATGCGATCCCATTTCTGGAATGGCTCGACGTGGGGGGTCACATACGTGCCATGAAGAAGACCGCCAAGGAGTTGGACTCCATAGCTACCATCTGGTTGAAGGAACGCAGAGAGAGGATGGCCTCGGGGGAGCCAAATGGACCTGCTCGTGACTTTCTTGACGTGATGTTGAACTTGAAAGATCAATCCCACTTCACTGGCTTGGACCCGGATTCTGTCATGAAGGCTACTTGTCTGGTAAGCCTAAATACAAACTTAATTAATTATTTTGCAATAATATAATATATATGTATATATCATCAATATATTCATTCCTCCATATATATTGATTGATCAGTTTCTAATAATTATTCCGATCGATACTTGCAGACGTTGATCCTTGCAGCGACGGACGCTATGTCCACTACCTTGACATGGGCACTCGCGTTACTGGTGAGCAATCGTCATGCATTAAAGAAAGCTCAAGAAGAGATAGATGCAGTGGTGGGAAAAGAGAGGAAAGTGAACGAATCAGACGTCAAGAACTTCCCATACATCTGGGCAATTGTGAAGGAGACTCTGCGGATGTACCCAGTATTCCAAACGACAGGAACGCATCTAGCCATGGAAGACTGTGAGCTTGGTGGGTACAAAGTTCCAAAAGGCACCACTGTTCTGGTGAATTTGTGGAAGGTGCAGAGGGATCCCACCGTCTGGCCTGAGCCTCTCAAGTTCCAGCCAGAGAGATTCCTCACCGAAAAGGGCGAACCGGACATCAAAAAGGGGCAGAATTTTGAATTCATCCCGTTTTCGGGCGGTCGACGTAAGTGCCCCGGGGGGCCTTTTGCGCTCCAGGTTATTCACTTGGCACTCGCGCGTCTCTTGCACGAGTTCGACCTGACTCTGCCGAGTGATGAACCCATCGACATGACCGAGTCGCTTGGGCTGACCAACCCAAAGGCGACCCCTCTTCAAGTTCTTCTCACTCCCGCGTCACCCTCACCTTCTCCAGTGAAGGTTGTAATTTAACTTGTTTTTTTTTTTTTTTTGGAAGGGAATTGATCAGCATCAATTCCTTGTTGATCTCCTGTCATTTAATTCGTCGTGCTTGGTGTCCAAAGAAAAAGAAAGAAAAAAAAAAAAAAAAAAAATTCGTTGTTATGTGATATAAAATTTGTTGATGTAATGGTTTTAAGTTTTTCTGTGTTAAAGCAAAGATGATTTGTCTATTTTTTACAAACACTGAAGAGTCTGTAATTACACTTGGAGCAGGACCATCCAATGTAATGACACCATGGGAAAGGATACTCGAGTTTCCTAAGTTTTCTAAATCAAAGTGGAGAAAAGAAAGTAGAAGATCTAGAAAATAAAAAAAGTATTATAAGTCTAATCGAAATGGAAATCTCAAGGTTCCTATTAGGGAAGGATATGGTGAAAAGAGTATTTGTCTCCAAGAAGAAATTTGAGTTGGCTATTGTTGACAAGCTACATACCTATTTAAGGAGAGCTACCTGATCAAGATCGAATGAAACAAGACTCCTTCAAAGAGTACAATTGACAAGACTAAATATATACTACAAAGGGTAGTTTCCTTATTTGACATGACTTTAAAAAGGGCAACATAAATGGCTACTATAGTTTCATAATATATATGAGACTACAACTTAATATATCAAAAGTCATGATAAGAAAGGTAAAGATGTTAAAGATGGAATCTGGGAGGATCCGGTGTCAAAACAAATTAGGAAAAGAGAGTTTTCTAAAGTGGATGGGACTAGTCTAAAAGAGTATTGTAAATTGACAAACAACTATATAAAGGAGGAAATACAAATGAAACATGAAACCCTCACAAGAAAAGAAGAAGAATCTTATTCAGAAACAAAGGGCAAGACAAAATTCAACCAGGAAACTGTAACTTCATGAGTCCTAATATGAGAAGGACTGTTCAAACAAGAGGAGGAACTGGAGCCTATATATAGAGCTTTATACGAAGAAAGAAGAAACACCAAAATGAAAGAAAAACTCTACTGTGCGTGAGGTTGAGGGGGAGCTTGCTGAGAAGATAAATATGAAGATTATCCTCATGGGAACAAGCTAATTGACCTTATCAAGAAGGCTTCAGAAGACTACGTGGAGAAGATCCCTTACCTGAAGGGAACACACTGAGGGGGAGCCTCAGTGTGAGGGGTGTCGAAGAACTTCTGCCGGTGTATTGCAACCACCCTTTCATATAGTACTCAAGTGTTTTCCTAGAGATGTGTTGAAGAGCAATAACGTTGAATCACTACAAGAAAAAAACTTTTTTTTCACAAAGTGTTTTGTCACGCTAAAAAGAGTTATATATGAGGAAAATGTATTGTCACGAAAACAAAAATTTCGCGTGACAGTAAAATTACCCAAAAAAAACTTCGGTTTCCCTCAAATTTTGTTGTCACGAACTAGAGAAAATCGTAACAACATTAAGTACAAGTTGTCACGCGAAGCAGAATTTCGTGACAAGTAGAGAACAAAAAAAAATTAATTTTGTTGTCACGAACTAGGGTTTGTTGCATCTAATTTAGTGTTTAATGCATCTAGTTTAGGGTTTTGTTCCATCCAGTTTAGGGTTTTGTTGAATCTAGTTTAGGGTTTTGTTGCATCTAATTTAGGGTTTGTTGCATCTAATTTAGGGTTTGTTGCATCTAATTTAGTGTTTAATGCATCTAATTTAGGGTTTTGTTGCATCTAATTTAGGATTTTGTTGAATCTAGTTTAGGGTTTTGTTGCATTTAATTTAGAGTTTTGACTAATCTAATATATGGTTTTGTTGCATCTATTTTAGGGTTTTGTCGAATCTAATTTAAGGTTTTGTTGCATCTATTTTAGGGTTTTGTGGAATTTAATTTAGGGTTTTGCTAGTTTAAGGTTTTGTGGAATCTAATTTAGGGTTTTTTAGAGCAACAAAACCCTAAACTAAATGCAATAAAACTCTAAACTAGATGCAACAAAACCCTCAACTAGATGCAACAAAACCCTAAACTAGATGCAACAAGCCTAAACTAGACCTTAACTCTAGATGCTGACAAAACCATAATTAAATTCAACTAAACCCTAAATTGATGCAACAAAACACTAAACTAGATGCAACAAATCCCAAAACTAGATGCCACTTAAATCCCAAACTAAACTCAACAAAACCCTAAAACTAGATGCAACAAAACCCTAAATTAGATGTAATAAAACCCAAACAAGATGTAACAAAACCCTAAAGTAGTTGCAACAAAAGCCTACCGTAGTTGCAACAAAACTCTAATCTAGATGCATCAAAACTTTTAAACTAAATACAACAAAATCCTAAATTAGATGAAACAAAACCCTAAATTAGATGCAACAAACCCCTAAACTAGTTGTAAAAAAAAAACCATAAACTAGTTGCAACAAAATCCTAAGCTAGTTGCAACCAAATCCTAAACTAGTTGAAATAAAACCCTAAACCCTATGCAACAAAAAACCCCAAACTAGAAGCAACAAAACCTTAAAATAACTGAATAAAGCCCTAAAGTAGACGAAACAAAACCCTAATTTGGATGTAACAAAACCTTAAACTAGAATCAACAAAACCCTTGTTTGGATGCAACAAAACCCAAAATTAGATTCAACAAAACACTAAACTAGACGCTACAAAACCCTAAATTAGATTCAACAAGACCCTAAATATATAACCCTAAATAGATGTGACAAAACCCTAAACTAGACTCAACAAAACCTTATACTAGATGCAAGAACACCCAAGATTAGATTCAATGAAACACTAATCTAAGTGCAACAAAACCCTAAATTAGATGCAAAACCCTAAATTAGATTAAAAAAAACCTAAAACTAGACGTGAAAAAACCCTAAACTAGATACAACAAAACCCTAAAGTAGATGTAACAAAACCCTAAATAAGACTAAAAAAAACCCTTAATTAGACCCAACAAAACCCTAATGTAGATGCAAGAAAACCCTAAAGTAGTCTCAACAAAGCCCTAAACAAGGTGCAACAAAACCCTAAAATAAGGGGTTGCAATGGGGCCGCCTAAGTAAAATCCTGGGAAATCCATCCACGCAAAAACCCGCCCCGTCGGTCAAAAAACCCACCCCGAACTCACTAAAACCCTCCCCGAACTTGCGGATACTCGACTGCCACTTCGCTGCTAAAGACATTTTATGTATTAAAAAATAATGATATAAAAAGATCATGAAAATCTTAACCAAGAGAAACAACTGCTTAAACGAGAGATTAAAAAAAAAACTCCCGATCAAATAAAACTCCCGATTAAAAAAAAAATTTTTTTTTTTGAGCCATTAAGCTCTGTGATGGTCGATTAAACATGACTGAAGAACAATACAGATTTCTTAAACTTACCTGTAGAAGAGATAGAAAATCATTGAATTTGGTGAAACCTCCTCTCTTGTTGGCCTTCGACGACAACAACGAAGAATAGTTGAAGAATCAAAGATTAGAGAATGAAAAGTTGGCCTTCAATGACGAATTTAATTTACGACAACAACGAAGAATAGTTGAAGAATCAAAGATTAGAGAATGAAAGGTTGGCCTTCAATGACGACGACAACGAAGAACAATTGAAGAATCACATATTAGAGAATGAGAAGTTGAAGAATGAAGAAAAAGGAAACAAGAAGAGACTGGAAACCTAAATGGCAATTGAAAAAAGAAATGGGGAGGAGAAGGGGGTTGATTTGGGGAAACAGGGTTAAAGTATTTTAAAATGACATTTATACCCCTAAATGTATTTTTTTTTAAATAAGTATTAAGCGGGTTGGGTCGGGTTTTGGGGGAAAAACCCATCCCCGCATGGAACCCGTGACGAATTCCGTTTTGAAAAACCACACCCGCAATGCAGGGATAAAATCAGAACCTGAACTTGCTATAAGCAGTTGGGGTGGGCTCCCATTTACGAGAACCCATTGTCACCCCTACCTAAACTAGACTCAATAAAACCGTAAACTAGACTCTATAAAGCCTTAAACTAGGTGCAACAAAACCCTAAATAAGATTTCTCTTTAAAAAAAACTATTGAAAAAACCTAACAGTTTGTTTGATAAGAACCATTTCTTTATTTTAATTTTGATCTACTTATTGAGCGAAAAGTACTAATTTGAAAAGCTTTTAGTTAATTTAATTTAATCACTTAATACATACAACAATAGGTACCTTTGGGTCGAACCCTAGGAGACCTGGCAGACAAGCACGACTCCCTCTTCACCGTTTGGATTGACCTTTGCCAAGTCGAGGTGGTCAACACATGGGGAAATGGCCAAGGAGTGTTTGAACAGCAAGGACAGAGTCCTCCCAAGCTGGCCATCCATGACTGCAGGAAAGTACCTCGTTTAAAACTACGCCATGTTCATGTCTCCCCTTATGACGCCTATTGGTGAGAGATCCACAAATAGCCACCCGCAAGCTCGTCTCGCCCTAAGCTTTCTTTTATAAAGTTTAACTAATATTTTAATTAATGTCGTCCCTGAGCTTTCTTTGGTTTTTTTTGTTCAATCTTTGATTCTTATATACTCTAATCTTAGCACTCATATTTCTTTCAATCTTTATCCCGAGTATATAAGAAGTCATTCCAAGATCTTTCATCTCTATAACCAATTTTTTGTCTCTTAAATCAACTGTCTATTACTTCCTGTAATCAAAATATCATCCACATACAATACAAGGAAGACTATTTGACCATTGAACCTTTTAATATAAACACAAGGGTCTTCAGAGTTACTTTCAAACTCAAATGGTTTTATCGACTGGTCAAATTTCATGTACCATTGCCTAGAAGCTTGTCTCAAGCCATATATTGCCCTTGTTAATTTACAAACCTTTGTAGCATCTGTAAAAAAAACCGTCAGGTTGTTACACATAAAGCTCTTATTCTAGTTCTCCATTCAAAATGCAGTTTTCACATCCATCTGAAATAAGTCATAATCAAAATATGCAACAATTGACAATATTATTGAAATTGATGTGATTTTTTGCTCTTGGAGAAAAAGTATCATCATAATCAAAAAACTTTTTTTTTGTGTATAACCCTTAACTACTAGTCTTGCTTTATATTTTTCAACTTGACCCTTTAAATTTCTTTTCCTCTTAAATATCCACTTGCAACCTATCGACTTGCAATTTTTAGGAGGTTCTACTAGGGTCCACACCTTATTATTTCTGCATTGAATTCATATCTTCTTTCATGGCAGCATCCCATTTTTAGCATCAATATTTGACATGACACTATCATAATCTTGTGGGTCAAGAATGT
Source organism: Aristolochia fimbriata (assembly GCA_019845555.1). Classification (NCBI taxonomy): domain Eukaryota; kingdom Viridiplantae; phylum Streptophyta; class Magnoliopsida; order Piperales; family Aristolochiaceae; genus Aristolochia; species Aristolochia fimbriata. The sequence goes on from CM034080.1 coordinate 32,179,088, forward strand.
CTTTATCCTCTAATCTAGGATATGAATCACCTACTAGGGTATACCTGTTAGGTGCTCTGGTCTGTCTTTGACTTCTTCTGACATTATCTTGAACTGGAGGATGCTGAGGAACCTCAGAAGTACTTGGCAAAGAAAAAGATATAAGTTCCACATTTTCTTGAATCTCTAAAATATCAACAAGATCATTTTTCTGTCTTTTCAATCAATATACTTTCAAGGAAACTCACATTTTGGGATTCAAAAATAACACCATTAGATTTATCATATAATCTGAACCCTTTGGAATGTAGAGGATAACCCACAAACAAATATTCCAATGCCTTAGGTTCTATCTTTGATCTGCCACCACCTGTATATAGTGCCCTTGCAGGGCATCCCCATGTCACTAAGTGACCTAATCTTGGAGGTCGACCAACCCATAATTCAAATGGTGTTTTTTGCACAGATTTACTTGGTACTCTATTAAGAAGATATGCAACAGTTTTCAAAGCTTCACTCTATAAACTAGGGGGGCAGATTTGTTCCACTCATCATAGATCTAACCATCTCAAGCAAAATCCTATTTCTTCTCTCAGAAAACACCATTCTGTTGAGGTGTCCTTGGAATACATAAGTGATGCACAATTCCATTTTCAATGCAATAAGAGTTGAACAAATCAGATTAATACTCTCCTACCCTATCGAACATCAATCCTTTAATTACACCTGTGCTCTTTTCCACCTCAGCCTTGAATTCTTTAAATGACTCCAATGCATCAGATTTCTTACTCAAAAGATACACATAGCCATATTTGGAATAGTCATCTATAAAAGTTATGAAATACTTATGACCATGGCGAGAGGGTACATTTAATGGGCCAAATATATCTGAATGAATCAGATCCAACAATTCTTCTGATCTTTTCCTCTTCTTCTTGACATCAAAGGGTTTTTGTGTCATTTTACCATCTAAACAACTTACACATATTCCAAATTTATCGAAGGACAATTCAGGAATAATTCCTTCTTTAACCAACCTGAGAACTCTTTCTTTCCCTATATGCCCTAAACGATGATGCCAAAGAATTGAAGAGTCTAAATCACGAGATCGTTTCACACTCATACACAAAGTGGGAGGAATTGCATTCAATTTATAAAGACCATCATAAAGTGAACCACTGATAATAAAATTATCTTTCTTAATAATAACCATACTATTCTTGAATATTATAGAATACCCAGTTTTGTCCAATAAAGCAACATAAATCAATTTTTTTCTAATTTTAGGAGCATACAAAATTTCAGGCAAAATCCAAGATGACCCATCTTCTAGTTGAATTTCATTTGATCCAACTCCTTCAACTTCAATTTGGTCACCATTTCCCCTGTAAATATATTTTGCTTCACTTCTTCTCTCCCTGAGTTCCTTGAACCCATGCACAGAATGTGACACATGAGATGTGGAACCTCAGTCCATCCACCAACTATAAGGAGGAACATAAGTGGTATTAGATTTTCTGCAGGTGAGGCTAGAGAGTGTACCTGGAGCTGTGGAAGAGTTTGGTTTTCCATGCAACTTCCAACATTGTGTTTTCATATGGCCCGGTTTCTTTGCAAGTAGTGACAAGTGATGTCCTTTTGCCATTCTTCTTATTACTAAATTTTTTTTATTCTTCTTCCCTCCTTTCTTAAATCCCTTCTTCTTGAATACCTTAGGTTTCAAAGTCAAATGTGCACTTTCAACTTTTGTTATGCCTCTCCGAATTTCTTATGCTCTAAGCTTGACAACAAGAGTTTCTATGTCCCATTCTAAACCATTCTTCTAATAATTCATCACAAAATTCTCATAAGACTTAGGCAAAGATTTCATGATGTAATGCACACGACTCTTAACCTCTAAATTCATCCCTATAGTCTGTAGGCAATCAGTCAATCCACATATATAATTGGTATGGTCCACTACAGAAGTCCCTTCAACCATTTTAGCTTGACTAAGTTTCTTAAGTAGCACTGTCACCTCTGACTCACAAATACTATTGAACTTAGCCTCTAAGCTTTGCAGGATTTGTGATGCAATTTTATACCGCTCATAAGTCTGTTGTAATGATTCACTTATAGATCCCAAAATTATGACCCCTGGCTATCTTATTAGCCTTAATCCATTTCTTGAATTTAGAAATTACTTTTTTCATCATCATTGGGCTACGATTTTTTGGGTTTTGACTTTCTCAGACAAATATCATATTTGTCTGCAGTTAGGACATAGGACAACTTCCTTTTCCAAGTTGGAAAATTGGGCCCGGTCAACTTGTCGTTATTCAATATCTCTAAGAGTGCAGAAGATGTCTTCATCATATCTAAAGTACACATACATGCACATATTCAATAAACAATCCATTCCATGCATATACATAAACATGAATTAAAACAAGATAATAACATCAATTTCGGGAGCTGGAACCCTTCCGTTAACAGATCCTGGCTTTCTTTGGTCCACCATTCACTGCCACTTCCAGGTGGAGTCTACAACCCCATCACACTACACATCCCTTGAATTAGACAGTCATTGCCTTTGGGATAAATGTCAATTCCCTGATTGTAGTAATGATTCCACACCCAAACAACTCATTCACAAAACAAATGCTTTTCCTTTAGGTGTCACACTTATTCTGGAATGACAAGTCAAACAAAAAATATTTATAATTTTATTAGCACAGTCAAAGGCACAATCCTTTGGGCATTTACTAGAGACCATGATAATAAAATTATACATAAAATATAATAAACAGATATTCGACTTAATTTAAATATAACATGCTCCCACTGTTTCATGCAACCAAACCCATCATTGTGCAGCACGATTTATCACAAAATTATAAATCTAACAAATACACATCCATGACATGTATAACATAATATAATTCACAATTGTGGGTAATTAATAATGCATAAAAACTCATCATAAATAATATAACAAATAAAACTACATGAAATTAATGAAAACTTTTATCATTAATTTCTAAATCATAAAATACATTTATAGTGAAAATTTTGATTCAAGACACTTTGTGCAAATTTATATTTTGTTGAACCAAAATACTCAAATACCGTTTTTATCCTAAAACAAATAGGTTTCATTCATAAAAAATTATGAAAAATATATAGTAAAAACATAAATATTTTATTTAGTCTTATTTTAAAATTTAATCAAAATCTAATGCTTTGAAGGCCCTGAACCGGCAGGCAAATAAAAAGGGTGGTTCGGTTCATTTTTGGGCCGCCTGGGTAGACCGACCCGCGGACCCGCGAACTCGGTCCGCGCAGAATCGGGGCGACTCCGAGTCGCACCTGAGTCGAACTGAGCTGACCCAGATTGTTCGACTCAACTCGGTCGAGTCAGCTCGGGTTCGTAGATGAACCCGAGCCCCGATTCTGACTCGAACCGTCGGGTCGGAAAAGCCAGTCGATCGGGCGCTGGAGGTCGTCTTCTCCAGCGCCGTCGACTGGGAAACCCAAGGGTTTCCCTGCCCGGCCAATTCGGCCGTTGCGACGCCGTACAATGGCCGTGGAAAGGTCGGTTGTCCCTCGGCGACCTTTTCGCTCCCCTTTCTGGCGTCGGACGATCGCCAGATGGGGAGGATCACCGACGAGGAATGGCCGCGCAAAAAACTTCTTTCCGCGGCCATTTCGCCTGTCGTGACGCCGATCGACGGCCATGGAAGGATCATCCATTGGCCGATGACCACTCCGTGGTCCTTCCCGGTGTCGATCCTTTGCTGGAGAATCAAAATCTCCGTCAAGTTAGGGTTTCTGAGAAAACCCCTAGTTTTTTTCTCTTTTTCGGCCAAATTTCAGGCCAATTTCTCAGAATTTCGGCATAAATCCTATGCCAAATTGATCAGCGACTCTTAATTTGCAAAAGCCCTATCCTTTGGTTGCCTGATTGTCGTCGGATTGTCGTCGGCGATAAAATTTCCCGAATGGAAAAATTCCCCAAAAATAATTTTTCTAAAATAAAAAAATAAATGATTGTTGTCCCAATAAATTACAAGATAATAAAAAATTTAAATTTTGCGTACCTGTTTGTCAAATTTTTCTCCGTTCTTGTCGAATCGCTGTCGGTCCACCAACTCTGTTTGTTTGATTTCCCTTGATGGAAGGCTCTTCTGACGAAGAATGAAATCTGGCTCCAGAGTTGGTGTGACCTCCTCAGCATATGTATATATAGAATCTGTGGCCGATCAACCGAACGAACCCTAATTGCCCAATAGTAAAATAAGCCCAAAAGCCCATCAACTAAATAGCCTGATCCATTACCTAATGGACCCATATGAGGATTCCTCCTTATATCATTGATTCCTACTCAACCTCAGACTTAGGTCAATTGAGGCGTCCCCAAAAAGCCTAAGTCCAACAATAAAAACAGAACCCAACAAGTGGGCTATAAGAGGCCCAATTCCTATAGTGTTTTAAATCAAAATATTTTGAAAATAATTTTGAGAAAACAATTTAAAAATATTTATTTCATAAAACTAATTATGGGAATCGAGTATTCATAATTTGAGTAAATCGAAGTTTATCGATTTATGTCAAAATTATAATTTTGCCCCTAGTTGAGATTCTCTTGGAATAATAACCTCCCCGACAATGTTAATAATGCTAATTCTCGAGTGGTTTGATGCACCAAAAGCATCATCAATGCTATCAATTCCACTCCAAAAGAATTATACACCCTAATAGAAGTGAGGCCAATTCTCAAGATCAAAGGAAGCTAGACTCGGAGGTGATTGACCCAAAAAGAATAGGTTTGACGTCTCAAGTCCAACCCACAGGTTGGGTATGGGTTTTAAAATATAAATCCAAAGGCATTATTTTCATGGATTTGAGCTTTGGTTCATGGCAGGTTCGGGTTTATAAAAACGTGACCCAAACCGGACCCTGCCCACCCCTAGTACTCAGCTAGCTCCTTGAATATTTGACATGGGTGTTAATTTCTAGTGGGAATATTTCGATGCCAGTTTCAATTTCTTGATTTTAGATGTGCTAATGCCCAATTGTGAGGTGCCAAATCAGAAGGCAACATGTACAATTAACACACAGGCAAAATATATGTCTATTTAATTTCTTAATTACGTCCGGGTTGATCAAACGACCGAATTAATCTTGCACTTTTGAGTCATGATTAATGAACATATTTATTTATCTCAAAAAATGCAAATTAACGATGAAATTAAACTATGACTATAGAGAAGAATGTAATCACCCGAGTATGTCAATAATCGATCTGTTTCACATTAATTTTTTATTTAAATATTTTTACTTTAAGGTTTTTTTTTTTTTTTTTTGTAATTTATGTTTTACACAGCGGGGAGTTTGATCGGGTCAGGTCAGACTCGGGTTTACAAAGTAAAGGATTGGATCGGGTGTGGTCAGACTCGGGTTTACAAAGTAAAGGATTGGATCAGGTCTGGTCAATATTTTTACGAGGTTGACAATTGGAATCGATCTTACGTCGCCGCAGGTATCTGATAATGCATGATAAATAAATATTAACGCGCGCATAGATCTGATGAAGAGACCAAGTCCTTCTCAACACATAAATTAATTAAGTACTTCCTTTCAATTTGAAAATAATAATGAAAAGTGTAAATGCAACAACGGAGAGCAGCAGCTCTCTTAGACCTTTTTTTTTTTCTCGGTCCGAGAAAGCCGATGATCTAAGAAAGACGGCAATCCCGCGCCTCAATGATACATGAACAGGAACTTCATCATGCAGTTCAGGGACTCTTTAATTTGCATGGGAAAGGGGAAGTAAGCTTCCCTAGCTCCCCTGTTTTTCTTTCTTTTTTTGTTTGTGTTTTTAACTAATTAAAGAGCCCGTCTTCAATATATATATATATATATATATATATAAACACGTGCAGTCAACAGCGAAGAAATGAGAAATAGCATGTAAGGCAATGCTTCATTGTTCGTTAATTCAAGTCGATCATCCTTATTACTGGATGGATCGGCTATAAATACATGAAAGTGCCAATATTGCTTCACCCAAACCCACCAGTATTAATATTACTACTTCAATTAAGTTAGACAGATCATATGGAGATCATTGGATTAATGCCACTGCTTTTGTCACAGCCAGGAGTGGCTAGCCTCTTGGCCGTCTTACTGTGTGCGACTCTCTGGATATTGTTGATCGGAGGTCGCAAGTCCGGGGCAGGTGGACCACCGGAGGTGGGTCGACGGTGGCCGTTGATAGGCCACCTCCCTCAGCTGATGAACGACAAGCAGACCCTAGGTCGAACCCTGGGAGGGATGGCAGACGAGTACGGCCCCTGGTCACTGTCTGGATCGGGCTCCGTCGCGCCGTGGTCGCCAGCAATTGGGAAATGGCGAAAGAAGTCTTGGCCACCAAGGACAAAGCCCTCGCGAGCCGGCCCTTGAACGCGGCCGGGAAGTACCTCGGCATGGACTACACCATGTTAGGGTTCGCGCCCAACGGAGACTACTGGCGCCAGGGCCGCAAGCTCACCACCCTCGAGCTCCTCTCCCCCCGCCAGCTCGAACTCCTCAAGGACGTCCGCGCCCAGGAGCTCGACCTCGCAATGAACGATCTCTACAAACACTACAACAACTCCTCCGGTGGTACGTTCAAATTAGTTGATATGAAGGCCTGGTGCGGCGACCTGGGCTTCAACAACATCCTCATGGCCGTGGTGGGGAAGAGGTACTTCGGAACCAACAAGTCCGAGGACGAGGTGACCGCGAGGAGGTTCCAGAAAGCACTCATCGATTTTTTCATACAGAGCGGGAAACCGGTCCCCTCCGATGCGATCCCATTTCTGGAATGGCTCGACGTGGGGGGTCACATACGTGCCATGAAGAAGACCGCCAAGGAGTTGGACTCCATAGCTACCATCTGGTTGAAGGAACGCAGAGAGAGGATGGCCTCGGGGAGCCAAATGGACCTGCTCGTGACTTTCTTGACGTGATGTTGAACTTGAAAGATCAATCCCACTTCACTGGCTTGGACCCGGATTCTGTCATGAAGGCTACTTGTCTGGTAAGCCTAAATACAAACTTAATTAATTATTTTGCAATAATATAATATATATGTATATATCATCAATATATTCATTCCTCCATATATATTGATTGATCAGTTTCTAATAATTATTCCGATCGATACTTGCAGACGTTGATCCTTGCAGCGACGGACGCTATGTCCACTACCTTGACATGGGCACTCGCGTTACTGGTGAGCAATCGTCATGCATTAAAGAAAGCTCAAGAAGAGATAGATGCAGTGGTGGGAAAAGAGAGGAAAGTGAACGAATCAGACGTCAAGAACTTCCCATACATCTGGGCAATTGTGAAGGAGACTCTGCGGATGTACCCAGTATTCCAAACGACAGGAACGCATCTAGCCATGGAAGACTGTGAGCTTGGTGGGTACAAAGTTCCAAAAGGCACCACTGTTCTGGTGAATTTGTGGAAGGTGCAGAGGGATCCCACCGTCTGGCCTGAGCCTCTCAAGTTCCAGCCAGAGAGATTCCTCACCGAAAAGGGCGAACCGGACATCAAAAAAAGGGGCAGAATTTTGAATTCATCCCGTTTTCGGGCGGTCGACGTAAGTGCCCCGGGGGCCTTTTGCGCTCCAGGTTATTCACTTGGCACTCGCGCGTCTCTTGCACGAGTTCGACCTGACTCTGCCGAGTGATGAACCCATCGACATGACCGAGTCGCTTGGGCTGACCAACCCAAAGGCGACCCCTCTTCAAGTTCTTCTCACTCCGCGTCACCCTCACCTTCTCCAGTGAAGGTTGTAATTTAACTTGTTTTTCTTTTCTTTTTTGGAAGGGAATTGATCAGCATCAATTCCTTGTTGATCTCCTGTCATTTAATTCGTCGTGCTTGGTGTCCAAAGAAAAGAAAAAAAAAAAAAAAAAAAAAAAATTCGTTGTTATGTGATATAAAATTTGTTGATGTAATGGTTTTAAGTTTTTCTGTGTTAAAGCAAAGATGATTTGTCTATTTTTTACAAACACTGAAGAGTCTGTAATTACACTTGGAGCAGGACCATCCAATGTAATGACACCATGGGAAAGGATACTCGAGTTTCCTAAGTTTTCTAAATCAAAGTGGAGAAAAGAAAGTAGAAGATCTAGAAAAAAAAAAAAAGTATTATAAGTCTAATCGAAATGGAAATCTCAAGGTTCCTATTAGGGAAGGATATGGTGAAAAGAGTATTTGTCTCCAAGAAGAAATTTGAGTTGGCTATTGTTGACAAGCTACATACCTATTTAAGGAGAGCTACCTGATCAAGATCGAATGAAACAAGACTCCTTCAAAGAGTACAATTGACAAGACTAAATATATACTACAAAGGGTAGTTTCCTTATTTGACATGACTTTAAAAGGGCAACATAAATGGCTACTATAGTTTCATAATATATATGAGACTACAACTTAATATATCAAAAGTCATGATAAGAAAGGTAAAGATGTTAAAGATGGAATCTGGGAGGATCCGGTGTCAAAACAAATTAGGAAAAGAGAGTTTTCTAAAGTGGATGGGACTAGTCTAAAAGAGTATTGTAAATTGACAAACAACTATATAAAGGAGGAAATACAAATGAAACATGAAACCCTCACAAGAAAAGAAGAAGAATCTTATTCAGAAACAAAGGGCAAGACAAAATTCAACCAGGAAACTGTAACTTCATGAGTCCTAATATGAGAAGGACTGTTCAAACAAGAGGAGAAACTGGAGCCTATATATAGAGCTTTATACGAAGAAAGAAGAAACACCAAAATGAAAGAAAAACTCTACTGTGCGTGAGGTTGAGGGGGAGCTTGCTGAGAAGATAAATATGAAGATTATCCTCATGGGAACAAGCTAATTGACCTTATCAAGAAGGCTTCAGAAGACTACGTGGAGAAGATCCCTTACCTGAAGGGAACACACTGAGGGGGAGCCTCAGTGTGAGGGGTGTCGAAGAACTTCTGCTGGTGTATTGCAACCACCCTTTCATATAGTACTCAAGTGTTTTCCTAGAGATGTGTTGAATAGCAATAACGTTGAATCATGAGTCCTAATATGAGAAGGACTGACTATTACTATAGGATTCAATTTTTCTGGGCCTATTGATTGGTCTCATAGGCTCAAGACCCATTTACCATATCTCTGGTCACCCGTTCTATGTGTGATACACACAATATTGTATAGTGATGGGACATCTAGGTCAGTGTATGGTCTTTCGCCCAACACCCCTTATATGGCCATCTAAACATACAAAGGTCTAAGTGAGCTACCCCAATTCTCACCTCAATGACCCGGACGTATTCTGAGCACAAGGCTCAAAACACAGTGTCATGAAGACACCCACCTCCCAGTGATCCAATGCCAAATGGCTGAAATCCATGGATAACAAATTAATGCATACAACAAATAAAATTTATTAATCATGCAAAATTAAACATACAAAACAATTCTGAGCAGAGCCACATATAAAATGGTAACAATTACTACTACATCCCTGCAAGTATCCATGTGTACGTGAATCTGAGGAAGATACAAAGAGACCCACGTATTTGGCCAGACCCCCTCGAGTTCAAGCCACAGGTTCTTGATCACTACTAATTATGCAGACATTGATGTTAAAGGGCAGCATTTTGAACTCATCCCATTTTGAAAATCTTTATGAAATTTGTACTTTATGATGTGTTCATTTTTTTCCTGCAATTACTACAAAGAGGTTCATATTTTGATTCTCTTTTTTCTTATTTTTATTATTCCCTCTTAATCAGTTCGGTTGGCTCTTAGTGGATCTAAATTGCTTCTTAATCTTTTCTAAAAACTTTTATTTTTTCATTGCTATAACGGCATGCCCAATCTTTTTAATATATGGTCTTTTTTGTCTCATTGCATATGTTTAGTTTATTACCAAAGCTACAAACTTTTATATTTGTCACCGTATGCTCTTAAACTTTTTAGTTGAATTGGATAAAAAATTATATTAAATAAATTGGTTTAAGTGGGTCGTGTTGGATTTTGTTAAAACCCGTCAGTTCTTGATCGGGTTGGGTTCGGGTTGGCGTTTACAAAAAAAGTGGTCGGGTAAGGCTTGGGGTGATTTTTTAAAATCCTGTTCGGGTTTTTACGGGTTTAGGTTTAAGTTTTTATATGTTGGATTGATTTTAGATGTGCTGATGCCCAATTGTGAGGTGCTAAATCAGAAGGCAACATGTACAACACACAGGCAAAATGTTATAAAATATAATAAAATACACACAGGCAAAATGTCTATTTAATTTCTTAATTACGTCCGGGCAGGGGTTAGCTTCATTCCCCACGGCGGAACTCGTCCCGACGATTTCATGTAACCGTATGCGTTGCTCTACCTACGTCCTCATTACTGGGATTCCCCTCCCAGTTTGATTCTTATTATAAGATTTTACTATTTAAAGACCATAGTTATATGAATAATTACTTTTTTTTTTTTTTTAAAAAAGTTATATGAATAGTTAGAGGGATTATTAAGCAGCTTAATATAAAAGATGGAGTAAATTAAGGCTGATTTTTTAATATAGTTATATTTTCAATTTCTGTCTGGATGAAGTATTGATTGACCTGTTGTTGATGAACTTCCTTTCTGTGTTATCGAGCGTGTTGCCTGGTTGTGTGATTCTGCGCTCCAAACTCGTCTCTCTCTTAATGCATTTCTCATCATTGTGATTAATTTGTGGAGGAGTTCTTGATAGAAAATCATTTCAATTGAAACAAGCAATTAGGGAAAAGTATGAACTATTTTTTCTATATATAAACTAATTTTTCTCAGAAATGGAACCCTACCTCAAGGGACTAACTATTACTATCTAAGGATTCAATTTTTCTGGGCCTATTGATTGGTTTAGCTGATGGATCTTCGGAGCAGCTGAGACACCTAGATCGAGAGGCACATCCTGTACACACAATCCCCCAAACATGAATATCAAACAGCTTGACGAATCTCAGGTCTGAAATTCTGGAGTTTCCTCAAACATCCCACCAAACTTCCTGTCTGATGCTGCAGTCATGCATTAAAAATTCAAAAATAAAACAATGATTTTTTTTGTTATTAAAGCATTCAAGAATTGGAGAAATTTTGAAACAAATATGCTTACCTTTCCACGTTTACAGTGGATGAGAAGTGGATGATTTCTAACATCTAAAAAAAATAGAGGGATTCGCATTTCGTCAATCCATTCTGAAAAGAAGAAGAAGAAGAAGAAGAAGAAGAAGAAGGAAGAAGAAAGAGGGAATAAAAAGAAGAAGAAGAAGAAGAAAAAAAGAAAAAAGAAGAAATTAGGAATAGAAATAATATCCGGCACTAACATACCTTCCAAACTGAAATTGACGCCTTTGCAGGTGAGAAGTGGTGAGGGGAGCAGCATAGACAACCTCCATCCGGCCGATTGGAAGAAAGAAGGCATTGCAGCTATAATCGATTGGAGATTCGGCCGGTCACTCACGCTCAGAGATTTTCAGCGGGGAGAACATGGGCTGGTCACTCTTCGTACAGAGAGTTCTGGCAAGGAGAACGCGCGGGGAAGGAGGAGGGGAAAATTTTAATGACATACTAGCGACTGATTAAATCCCCAAACTTTAGTTAGGACGACGGGAAATCAGTCGCTACGAATGATAACTTAATGTCGCAGACAAGAACCGTCGCCATGGGCTGAGTAATAGAGATACAGACTGTTTAATCAGTCCCTAAAATATTCAATTTAATTACTGGTACTACAAGTTCGTTAATTTGAGTTAGGCCGACATGGACCTTCTTTTTCAGGCTTGCGTAGGAGTATAATAAAACATGTGTCTACAATATATAAGGCAGGCTTCGAGAAGCAAAATATATAGGAGGACTTGGTGACAAGAACCTCCCAAGCGGAAGCGTGATCACTGACTACAATTGTTGTCCGATCGCAAACCACACCGTCATGATCTTACCGTACTGCTTCGTCATTTTACCCAAGGTGATATATATGCACCAGAGGTCCTCCCCTTTGAAGCTGATGAAGGTTGCCGATTATGGGAAGCTTCCTTGGCCCCGCTGGCCATGCTATGGCTTTGGAACCAAATGCATGATAATTAATCCTCTTCGTGCATGATAAAGAGAAGGAAGACAATCAATATCAACTCAGCAGAGTAACCAAGCTCATCAAACACCAGTAATACTCCATTCCCAAACGAACTAGAGTGATCGAAGCCAGGAGAAGAAGAAAGGATTAGCAGAGAAATATATAATATATATGTATGGAGATCACTTGGCTATGAACTGATAAAAGGTCACCAATCTTTGAATGTGAACCCTCACTTGGACTTAATTGGTTTGGTGATAGCTAATCAAAAGATTATTAATTGGACACAGAAGATCACTTGAATAAGCTTAGTTTGGACTTTCTTTTGATATTTATTACGCGGACTGCTTTCTGCTGGAGGTCTCGGAGATCAAGTACTGAAGGACGGACCGATCGCCGAACATTGTGGTGCTGATAAGCGGCATGCATGATGGATCAGAGATGTAGCATCACCCAACTTGGTATGGAGAAAAAGCCACTTAGCCGCCTCAAATTGTTTGAAATTAACATACAAGTTAAGTCTACAAACGAGAATCTATAGTAAGAAGAAGAAAGGAGTAACAAATTTTCGTTTGGTCTGGTCAAGCCCAGTTCATCAAACACCAGGCCAGTAGTATTCCATTCCCAAAAGAACTAGAGAGAAGCCAGGAGAAGAAGAAAGGAGCAGATATATATATATATATATATATATATATATATATATATATATATATAAACACTTTAGCTTTGTGCGACTAGCACAAAGTAACACAAGAAATGACCGTTCCACAACCATATAAATCCCAATTACACTCATGCACACACACAGATAGAGATATATAAGAGTTCAAATATCATGCATGCCTAGGGACAACTCTTGCCAATAGAGGTGTTTTCATCCCAAGAACAAATGTAGAATCCTCAGAAAGATCTGGAAGTTCTCCCTCAATAGCAGTGGACCATTGAAAAGCCTTAACCAAGTTCCCAAGAGTGAGAGCCATATGAGGCTTAGCCAGCTCCATCCCAGCGCAGATTCTCCTTCCAGCTCCAAATGGGAGGAAGGATTTCTCCATGGCTGTCGTAGCAATTTCTTCCTTCCACACCCCTTCGCCTTCTCCACCATTGCTATTGTTCTCCAAGAATCGTTCCGGGTGAAATCGATTCGGCTCCTTCCATATTGCTGGATCGTGTAGCACTGCATAAAGGTTCACCATAACAGTTGTGCCTGCTTCGACTCGTTCACCCTTGAGTGTAGTATCTTTCACAGCCTTGTGTGGAATAGCCAACGGAGCAATGGGTCTCAGCCTAGCGGATTCCTTCACCACTCCCTGCAAATACTTCATCTTACTCACTTGTTCCATTCCCAGAGCACCTTCTTTTCCATATTCTCGACTGATCAGTTCCTTGTACAGTTTATCTTGTATCTGTTGGTCATGGATGAGGAAGCCTAGAGCCCATGCAATTGTCATGGAGGTACTGTCTACGGCGAGTAGGAACATCTCATATATGTTGAAGATAACTACTTCCAGGGGAAAACCTTGAGAGAGTAGGAACTGCAAGTAATAGTAGTTTTTCTTTTTGGACGACGAAGAAGACGCATATCGATCAATACACGGCCTGATCAGCTCCCGGATCCTACATTTCACCTTATTGACTTTTCGGAAAGGTTTTTTGAAACCCGGGACGTGCTGTAACATAGGGAAAATATCACCCACCACATTGAGACTCGACTGCAAGATAGCTTCTTCAATCATAACATCCATGGCTTCCACAAATTTTTCGTCCCTGAAATCAGGGCCGAAGCAGAGTCGGGCGATGAGCCGAATGACACTCTTTCTAATATGAGGAAGAGGGCTTACCACTCCATGAATATTTCTTTTTGCTTCTTCTTCTATGCTTCGTATCAATTGCTCGACATCACTCTCCTGCAACGGAGACTGCCCGGAGACGTTCGCGGGATGAAAGAAACTAGATTGAGCACCCTTTCGGAGATTGAACCAGGTATCCGAGAAATCAAAAGTTGAAAGCGTCCGCCACCCGGCAGTGATGAACTTAGACCTGTAAGGCATGCTCCGAGAAGCGTAGTCCGAGGACTTGGTAACAAGAACCTCCCAAACGGATTCATAATCGCTGACAACGATGGTGGGTCTGTTTCCTAACCATACCGTCATGATTTTACCGTACTGCTTCGCCATTTCTGCCAGGGTGATATGTAGGAGAGGCCCCCCCTTTTGAAGCTGGTGAAGATTGCCGATTATGGGAAGCTTTGGTGGCCCGGGCGGCCATGGATGTTTCTGTTGTGATCTCTTTGTAGTGAAGATTATCAGAAGCAAGATGAATGTGGACCCAAGGAAGAGGGTCATCAATCCTACCGAGAAATCCATCCTCGCCTCTGTTTGGAAAATAAGAGAAAGACTTATAATTAGAGATGGAAGGAAAGAAGATCGTCTGAAACTGAACTGTGAGTCTGTGATCTTTTCCTTCCATTACGAGAGTATTTATAGAAATCTAATTCACATATAATTAGCCACATATATATTATGAACGCGTTAGGTATTTACGTGTGTCTTAGACTTTGTTCTTCTAATCTTGCGTGATATCATATATGTTTATTTTATACGGGGAAACTTGGTATCTGGTGCGATATTTATTATTGTATTTTTTTTATTTGTTTAATTATTCACTTACGAAGTCACGTTTTATCTTTTTTCCAACCTACTTAATTTTGATTATAATGTGCCCAAAACCTCGTTTCCTTTTGGATCATTTATAATTGGTTCTTGTTTGCAAAAATTTATATTACGATCCACTCTAGTGGGAAGCATTACCAACCTATCTTTTATATGTGTATTAATTGTACCTTTCACGTGCAACATTTTGTTTGTTTTTTTTTTATCATCAATCGGATATCAATCCTTTTCTTTTCTTTTTAAAGAAAAGGAGAGTGAGAGATCTTGTTTTATTTACACCCTTTTTAGCGGGAAGCATTACAATTTATGTAATCACCCTTAATTTTAAGCCTACTAAACTCATGATGGTAATTAAAGAGATCGAAAATAAGAAATTAGGATTTCTAGTTGTAAGATATATATATATATATATATGTATATAAAGGAATCAATGGGAGGGAACAGCTAGAAATTAAGCTTGATGAGCAGATCCCGGCCCTAAAAATATACCCGATTGCATGCCTGATTAGAAGAACAAATTAAACTACCCGCCCAATTAATATTTGAGCATAAGTGATAATTAAGTGATAATTTTGGCGACTTGTACGTAGAACCAGTAATTAAATTGAATATTTTAGGGACTGTTTAAATTGAATATTTTGGGCTTTTGCGTCTGTTCAAAATTATGTTGGCTTTTGTGCCTGTTCAATTTGTATATGAAATAAACCTAAAACTCTGATAATAGAGATTTTTTACATGGTCGATCGTCATATATATAGTTGGTTGTAATCTGCATTTACATGTCTTTTCTTTGTCATACCATTATCTTAGTTGCTTTTTGATGATTGTCTAGTATATTATGTAAGTACATCCATTCAGCGGATATTGTCCATGAAGATTTGAAGCCTGAGAAGTTGCTCACTCAAGATATCTGACTTTGGGGAAACAATGGAACGGATGGTAATGGGACTATATGTGCGACTCCATATGTCCCTGGCTAGCTCCTGAACTCTATCCTTATTTCTCAAAAGAAACATATGACCATATTCAAGAAACTTTTGATGTAAAATATAAGGAATCCTCTTCTTATAGTTTCTTAGTTGAATGCCAAAGAATTCTCCATAAATATGCCCAACTCAATATTATAACTAGAGTTAGGCTCGTGTAATCAAACGAACTCATCTTTGTGTTGGGTTTAGGCATCGGTCGAGTTTTTCGGGGGACCCATCCCAACCCGAAAATGGCGGGTTTCGATTTCCAAATCTAACCCGTTGATCAGGTTTGGGTTAGGGAATGCATGCCCAATGTTGGGTCGGGTTGGGTCTGATTTAGGTTTAGCCAAACCCGATTAATTTGCAGCTTCATATTTTTCCATATAAATATGTTTCAGTTATTAAATAAATAGTGTAAAAAAGTCGGGTTATTAAATATGTTTTAGTTACCAAAACCCGTCAAGCTAGTTTTAATTAGTTCAGATTGGGTTCGGGTTTAAAGAAAAAAGAGTCGAGTGACATTAATTTGGGTTTGGTGTGTCCAACCCTAGGGTCGCTATTGACGAGCTTGAGCCGAATAAATATGGAGCCTAGCCAGCCTAGCCTGAGTGGTTCATGTCCACCCCTAGCGTAACATACTTTTTCGTTTTGCAAAATGTGATGGTTTATAACCTTAATTGCACCAGCCGGGAATCGAACCCGGGTCTGTACCGTGGCAGGGTACTATTCTACCACTAGACCACTGGTGCAAGTAGATGCTAATAAAAATAATGTTGAAAACTTAAATATTTAATGATAGCAGTTACGGACGTAATTTATTTCTCAAAAGCCACTATATGAAGTACTGATACCAAACTCACCTCTCACCCGCTCCCAAATTTTCACTAAATTCTCAGTACAAGACGTACAATCATTAGTTTATTTGATATGGGTACACAAATTTAAGAACATCAAAGTCCTTGCACCACGCGCCGCTGATCATCAGAAGCAAGCGTTGGAACTAAACTAGATAGTACTGCTTCGTTCAAGTCGATCACTACCTGCCAATCGGACCCGTCGGGGCTGCCGGACGCCTGGGCAGGGGTTGCTTCTTTCCGAACGGCGGAACTCGTCCCTCCGTTCTACTTGGAGATCCCCGTCCTACCACCTCCCCCCTGTACGCAGATCAAAACTCAGAGACGTGCATATATATATATATATATATATATAGGGCAATGATCGGGTGCGCTCAAGCCTTACATGCGCTTAAGTGCGCTCAACCCGTTTGAGCCATCCGATCAAGTCCATTCTAATCTTACGGTTGCAATATAATTTAAGGTAAGTTCATAAATTTACAAAAATACCACCGACCCTAAACGCAGTTGCCCTTCCTTGGTTCTCTTCCATCGCGGGTAAGCTCTCCGCCCGGCAACGAAGCTCCGCTGCCCTCTTCCGGCAACGAAGCTCTGCTTCCCCTCTTCTAATACGAGATAATCCAAAAAACACCGTCTCCACTTACTGGTTCGAGACGATGAAGAGGGGAAGTATGCGGTTCCAATGAACATGGTTAGATCCTTCGGGAGCCACTTCCCGATGACGATAGGAAGCCCCTCGTTTTATCACGCAGCAAGACCGTAAAGGAAAAAATCAAGTCTACAACAGGTCTTCTTCTTCCCCTGGAACGATTCTCCCTCTTCCGTGACCTGGATCAAATCAAACATCTCATTTTCAATGTAGTTTCCTGTCTCGTTTTGTGCCGAAGAAAATTTTGGGGTTTTTCTTTTTTAATAGCAACTAATATGTTGGTTTGGCGTCGATTCCCCGGAAAGTTGGAATGCGA
This sequence comes from Aristolochia fimbriata, assembly GCA_019845555.1. NCBI lineage: Eukaryota > Viridiplantae > Streptophyta > Magnoliopsida > Piperales > Aristolochiaceae > Aristolochia > Aristolochia fimbriata. Next base: position 32,196,649 of record CM034080.1, read on the forward strand.
GTCTCAAACTCGGAAGATGTTTGAAGTTTCTGTAACCAGGGCATGGCAACTGTTTAGGGTCGGTGGCATCTTTTATAAATTTAACGAAATTCCGTTAAATTATATTGCAACCATAAGATCAGAATGGGACTTGATCGGATGGCTCAACGCCCTTGAGCGCACTTAAGCGCAAGTGCCTATATATATATATATATATTCATATATATATATATATATATATATATATTCGGAGATTAATGGGAAAAGATACGTACGATCGATGAGTACATATATATAATGGAAGCTTACATGCTTTGGGAAACGCCGCGAGAGATCATGAGAAGTAAGAAGAGAAAACAGAGACGAAAGAACAACGTCCAGAACTTCATTTCTTGATTGAGACGACGACGAAGACGATGCTGCTGGCTACATCGTTCCGACCCATCTCGTGACCTATAAATATATATTGAGAGTCAAAGTCTTGCGAGGGCACTCTGGAGTGACGATTGAGGGAGAAGAATATATGACGTCGATGGACCCCCCATAGAATTCTGTAAACTTATTGACTCGGTGACTCATTGGAATGGGAAGACCCAATTCAACAACCAAAACGTGTCGCTATTCGAATAGTGTTTAATTTCTTTCTGTACTTCTTTCTTAGTGCTAGCTAGTGGCGCATTAATACATAACATCCAGTAGATTTAGTTCTTTGTGGTGCGTTAATTTACTTAGAAACTCCCAGTTAATTACCAGGTCAAGTCAGCTTGAGGTTGGACACATTCACAGAGTTCAGGTCATAATCAGTGGTTCTTCTATTTGTTGATGCTGGAGAAACTCTCTTTTTTAAGCAGCCATGGTTTCAGCTAGCTCTTAGTCCCATATTGACGAGAAGAGTCATAAGTGCATATCTTATCTTGTTCATTTCGAGGGTATTGAGTCGCCGAGTTCAGTAACCTGAGCTTGTAACCCGAATGGGGGCTTTAAGGTGGTGTGGATGGCTGGTCAAGTGAGCAAGGTTTACGCCGGGTTGAATTCTGTGACTCGCCCATTCCAAGCTGTGCAGTTGAACTGTGTTACCCAGGCGAAGGCCTAAGTGACTCGGTTCTTAGATTGGAGGGCACCGCGTGAGGCTGGTTTCACAGAGCAGCGATAACCTCCTATTGTCGGCAGTGGAAGGATGACGAGTCACTGAAACTCCAGTCTAAACTCGCCTTGCCCACCTGACTCACCTTGACCACCACCTTTTTAATTTTTTCTTTAAACAATGCACATATCAAATTAGGACACAACGAAAGTAATATAGACATTATTACTATTTTTCAATAATTTCCATTCAATCTTAATGAAATGTGGAATAGACTTTTGCGGTAAAAAAAATTAAGCTTGACTTTTGAATATATATTATACTTATACATTAATTAAAAATTAAGCTTGACTTTTGTGGTAAATCAATGTATATTAAACATTGACTGATTACAAGCATATGTTGCAGCAGGCACTTCCTTTTAGCTTTTCTCAGTTTTTTTCACTGCACACCTGGCCTGGAGCTTAAGCACTGAAACTTTGGTTATTTTTTACAAAATTTTTTTACCTTACAACCCGAACTTCTTGTTTACGCTTAGATAAATTTGTTTATGTTGAACACTTCAGTACTTCTTGGTTGAATTTAATTAATAAATTAATTATGCTCCATGCAATTTACTATTGAGCATTTGCTGGAGCCATCAACAAAACATGGGTTTCATGAATAAGTCCTAATTAAGTCGATCGCCTTACAAGTAAGGTAATTATCTTCAGGTTTACGGTATAACCGGTGTGTATATCAAACTCAAATTAAATTGATCTCTTCCACAACATGAATATATATTGCTGATTTTACATGATTTAGAAAGACGAGTAGGCGACAACATGAATATATATGTCATATGTGATTCATGAAATTATGATCTCTAAATAAAACTATGGAGTCTGTGGCGATGGATTCCTACGAAATCGGACCCTGGGGAGGCAAAGGACGGCCAGGCTGCTGCGAGCTTCCCCATGGTGGAACTCTTCCTTGCCCTGTGTTTGCAGCCTCAGCCTGAGCCCTTCATTAATCAATGGATCAATATTAATTCTGATTTTCAATTAAGAGAAACCCAAGCAAGAACTAATGGCTAATATGAATATATGGATATATAGACCGATATAGCTAGCACGTACCTCGGTGAAATGCCGCAAGAGAGTAGCAATAAGAGAATACACAAAAGCAATAGCACCTTCCTCAACAGGAACTCCATATTTGATCCTCTGAATACGTGCTGTTTCTTTTGTAAAATCAACACATGGGTGCAACTTTTCTAAGGAAGCTCTCGTATATATACATATGTATCTCGATCGATCGGGTCAAAGTCAATTGTTCTAGATATATTTGAAGGTATATATGTTTCTCTTTGACAGAGTTCAGAGTCTCTGATTTATTCGCATATTATATTAAACAAAAAAAACTGAGAGATCGAGAAGAAGTTAGGCGTTAGGCCAGTCAAGCCTTGAAATTTAAACTTTGAAAATAATTTTCGAAAGCGAAAGCGGTGCAAGAATGTTTCCATGGTCGTGAGGGAAGAACTCCAATCCTTATAATTGACTTGACTGATTCGATTCTATCTGTTCACATCGTCAGCCATACAACGTTGAAGTCTAAGAAAGAGCGAGGATGCATGCTTGGCTCGAGAACTACTCTTGTGGATCAGCTCCAATACATTGTTACTAATGACTTCAACTATGAATTGTAGCACACAATAACGTATTTTAATAATTAAGGCCTCCTGCCATCTATCAATGAAGTGCGCCTTTGATGGTACCTTCTATCTTAGTTTGCAGATGGTGGATCATGGGTCCACCTACTAGCACACTCCATTTTTACTAAGGCCTCGGATCCCCTGCAAACAAAGCTGTATATGCACAACCACTAGGAGTAGGTGGAAAGCGATGCTAACTCCATGCAATTTACTAACTATACCGAACAACCTACAGGTGATCTAACACCATAACTCAGTGAAAAGAACACCATAACTCAGTGAAAAGAACACCATAACTCAGTGAAAAGATTTCTGTAAGTACTAACTCCCTTCATTAATCTACCACAGCAAGCTCGATCGCTGAGTAATCATGGTATCTGACCTCTCCGAGCTACGGGACCCCCAGGCCGCAGCCTCGCCGCCGTTCCCCGTGATGGAATTCGTCCTGCAGGCTGCAGCCTTCTCACTGAGTCATGTAACAATTCAGTGGAGAATTATATATAATTATGAAAAATATTTTTTTGCATGATTCTAAAATATCGATTAGATAATACCCATTTGCCTATTTTATCAAAATATTATCTCTCATATATATAGTACTGCATATATAGTGTGTCTATATATGTGGTTTTAGCTCTTCGTCCCACATTGACGAGAAGAGCAATAAGTTGTGGTCTTATGTTCTTCTTTTCGAGGGTAATGAGTCGCCGAGTTCAGTAACATGAACTTGTAACCCGAGTGGGGCGTTAAGGTGGTGCGGATACGTGGTCAAGTGAGCAAGGTATTGGCTAGGTTGTATTCTTTGACTCGCCCGTTCCAAGCTGTGCAGTTGAACTGTGTCACCTAGGCGAAGGCCTTGGTGACTCAGTTCTTAGATTGTTGGAGGGCACTGCGTGAGGCTGGTTTCACAGAGCAGCGATAACCTCCTATTGTCAGCAGTGGAAGGATAACGAGTTGGCGCTCAACTCGGTCTCAATTTGCCTTGCCCACCTCACTCACCTAGACCACCACCTTTTTTAATTTTTACTCGCCTGCACATTTCCTTCTTTGGATCCTCAATTAAGGATTCAAATTTCAAATGGGTCGTAATTAATTAACCTTAATTAAATGCATATCAAATTAATCATGAGGACATATATAAGTACTGAAATTAATCTGATCCAATGAACCTCCAGGTTTCTACTAGCGATAGATTTGTGAAAGTAATATCATGTACACTAATTTATTGTTCATTAATATTCTTCATTCAACCTCAGTGAAATTGTTCAATTAATATTAATCTTCATTCAATCTCAATGAAATGAAGGCATGCAGGATATATATAAATTAAGTCTCTTTGGGGAGGGCTCTTGGCCTTTACCATTTTGAAAACTTTATGGCAACGGTAGAGACCCTTGCTTTAGACATAAGGCTAGGTCAGCAGATCACGCGAGGGCCCTTCCTCATCGAAAGTTAAAGGCAATGGATTTCATCACTTTTGGATCCATGGACTGCAGTAGCTTACTGGTCCCATGGACTGCAGGAGGTCTCTAAATTTAACTGGAGTATTAATTGTAACTAAGTACTACCAAATTGGACGTTTTGGAGGTACAGGACGGCCAGGCCGCGGCATATATATATATAGGGAGCTGATCTAGTGCGATTACATGTATATGCGCTTAACGTGCGATTATGTGTTTTGAACCGTCGGATCAACTTAATAAAAAATCTATGGTTCTTTTTACATTTTAAAGTTACTTTCAAAAGTTTACAATATTGCCATTAGGGGAAGAGCACGATGGCAAGGGGCTTTTCTCTCCGTTCGGGATTGAAGGGGAGGAGTTTTCTTTCCATTCGGGATTCTAGGAGCTCGGCAAGAGGGGAGGTTTCTCTCAGTTCGGGATTGCAAAAGCTCGGCAAAAAGTGGGTTTCATCTGCGTTCCGGATTAAAGGAGCCCGGCAGAAGGGCTGAAGGGGAGTTTTCCCTCTTCCGTATCTCGTTAGGTCAGGAGGAGACAATGGTCTCTAGCCCATCTTTTGCCCGACACGGTGGATTAGATTCAGAGTTTTGTGATAAAGGGGTTAGGCCGATTCAGGTATGAAAGGGTTGTTCCTAGCGATGGGAAGCAGAAAATTTCTCGTTATAAGTTCTCTTGATCGGATTTAGTTTGGAGAGGAAGGACACTTTCTTTTCCTCGGCAAGAACAAACGGTATGCCCTAATAAACCTTATTTCTTCCTCTGCACTCGACGAACGCAGCTTTCGACTCTGACTTGTTCTGTCTTTTCTCCGGCTGTGATGAGTTTTTTGCTCTTGCATTCTAAATCTTTCAATTTTTTGTTTGTTTTTGTTTATTAAACACTCTCTTTTACTGAAACTCCACGGATTGAAGGCTGTTTTGTTTTTGTCTTTAGTGTTTGGGTCGTGAGTTTGCACAAGATCATGGGTTCATATGCCTCTGTAATTCTTCCGAATTAAACTATTTGGGATTAGTTGAATTAAATGTTATTTTCATCCATAACAAATCTTTTATTGAATCTTTTATTGGGAAAGACCTATTTACTTGATGTGTATTATGAACCTTTTAGTTAATAAAGTAGGCCTAATGTTTTAAAAAATGTTTTGTGCGCAAGGATTTTGACTTTTTGACTTTTTTCTTCTGTTTTGTGTTTCTACTACTGTTGAGGAGAAGAAACGGCTAGCTAAGGCATCACTTGGACACAATTGTAAAAAGTGAGTGTTCTTGCACCAGCTTCTTTGTAAATTGTGTCGTGTTTACTACTTGTACTGTTTATGCCATTTTCTTTCTAGCTTCTTATTTTTTAGCTAAATTATGCAGCCCACTCTTTAAGAAGCTGTTCCCGGAGCATGTAGAGAGATACAACCAACAACTACAGAACTCTAAGCAGGTTGTTTCTGAACAGACATTGTCAAGAAGGGAAACTTCCAAATTTGGTGGCCCGACAACAGTTGTAGTGAATGGTACAAACGTAGAAGGCAAGGATAGAGAAGAAATTGCAAACGATGGAAGAAACAGAAGTCGGACTAAGAAGTTCTCTTTTTGGCTGTTGCTATTGTTGGCATCTGTTTTTGGCATTGTGATGGCCTTGCCCCTTCTCCAACCTTGAATGGTCAGGTTCTTGAGCCAAAAATGGTACGAAGGTGAGTTGCAAAAAGTGTCTTAGGCTTTTGTGTATGAAGAAACTAATAGTCATCTGTATAGGACATTTGAGGTGGAGGGCAGTCGGTTCCATCTACTAAGCGCTGCTCATCACCCCTAGCTTTGTGCTAGTTGGAGGTTTTTTGTCAGTCTTTCAGTATGAATGTTATAAAAATATAGAATCCCCTATTGAATCTGTTGTTGAATAAATGTGAGAGTCACTAGCTGATAATACTTTAAATTGCAACCTGTTTGGCCTGTTTTTGGCAACTTTATGGTGTTAGCAAAAGTTGAATTCTAGTAGAAACATCTATATATGTGATATATTGTTTAAAAAATGAGCAGCTCTGTGGCCTAATGGTAAGGCACCACTATTAGTGGAGAATCTGGGTTCGAATCCCAGCGGGGTTTATGGTCCATATCTAGTTCCTTACTAATTCATTTTTTTATTGCTTATTATGATTTTGCTCCAATGTTTTTTTGAAATTGGTAATCTATCTGTGCCACATTCAAGGATTTTGTATCAAATTCATGGGATGGGTCTACTACACTGCTTGGTTAGTGCAAGGGCGCCAGACTCAGAGACGGATGTTGGAGATGCCCCTTGAATGGTTTGGAGATTATGAAAATCAGCAATGATTTGAAAAGATTTGATGTACCAGCTTTAGTTAGTCTAATGTCAAAATTTTCTATTTTTTAAATTTTTTAATTTTTCTTGTGCATGGATGTTCAATATTCATGGTTTTGGGCCTCCCCAACCTGCCTTTTTCAATCCCATATGTAATCAAATGCATGTGGATTATAGAAAAGTGGCATTAGTGTATACAGAGAAACAACAGATTGATAATAACCATATAGGACTTTGTTAATCCATTAGAAAGCAATTTTTTTTTACATCAGATATTCAAATACTAATTTCTGCTGATCGAGATCAGATTCGTGCGTGACACTTTGCCAAGCATTCTTCTTTGCTAGTGTAAGAAAGGTCGTTGAATTGGCAACTAAAACACTTTATCACAAAGATGTTCTTCTCTCCAGGGCAGCGAGCTTTAAAACATGGAGAAATGTGTATTTTTTCTTCTCCCTCAAAAGCAGCGCTTCCCTCTCCTCCTCCTGCCATAGTCTGAGTGCCTATGTATATAGATATATATTCACCACAAGGCAGAAAAATTCAGAACAAATTTATAACCAAGTCTTGGGAACAAAATAAAATAAAGCGAAAAGAAATTTGCTTACATTCGAAGAGAGCAAAAGAAGAGAGCAGGATGTAGCAGAGAAGCATGGAGCGAATCAAGGTTGAGGTGGCCATATTCAACTGCGAGAGTTGGGACTGCAAACTCAAAGAAAAAGCGTACGTGGGGATTGTATTGTAAACTAACAGAAGAGGGTTTTGTTTTCACTTGAAATATTACACATGCAGCTTTTATTGATACGACATATTTATAGTCTTTGATTACATACAATAATAGAAACTCAACGATATATATGGTAGAGTTTAGTTATCATATATAACCACTAGATCAATCTCTCAAACAGATTTCCTTTCATTAGAGACGTTAATTCTCTCATGAATTAGGTTTCCGTTCATTCATCCAACACATATAAAGCAACCACAACCTATTGGAACTTAACTGCAATTATATAAAAAATCAAATTATATAACCAAAATTAGTAAAATGAAGTGTGATTTTTTTTATGCTATTTTTGTATTACAGTTATAATTTCGAGATGAATGATCATGCACCCTCGAGATTCATGGTTTTAATTAGGTCTGGCCTGAGTCCTATGAATGGCAACTGCTCTTAATTAATTTCCATAATCCCACTGGAATAATTAAGAAGCAGTGAAGAACACAAGCTTTAACAGAAATAATCTTGACCCTCTCTCTGATTGAATCCCTTTGCAATCAACCGAGCTTTGAATCTATCGACACTGCCATCTGCCTTGGTCTTCATACGAAAGACCCATTTGCAGCCTATGACATGTCGACCTGTGGCAAAGAGGCAAGGGACCAAGTTTTATTGGTTAGTAAGGCATTAAACTTAGATTGCATTGTAGTGCGCCACTCAAGATGCTTCATAGCTTGTTTGTAGCAGGTCGGCTCAGGCCGGATTAGGTTTGCAGGTAAAGGATGGCGTGCTGAGGAAAGTGTGTGGCTGGCTTGAGCCGGTCATAGAACATGTGAGCATGGGGTGAGTTGCTAAAGGAGCATTAGTTCGTGACGTAGGGACATGGAGCAGGAGCAGGGTGGGAGAAGGAGCAGAACTAGGTGGGTCAGGTGTTGGTGCAAGTGTACCTGGATATGTACCCAAATGTGTTCTTGGAAGTGTAGTCGAAGGCAGAGTAGGAAGAGGAGTAGTGTATCGAGAAGAAGTGGTGATGGGTGGTAGTGGCAACAGTAGGATAGCCAGAGTTGGCTGAGGCGAATTTTTGGGCGTGCGCAGCAGTGCAGGACGACAAATGGGAATGTCATCTCGTCGAAGACAACATTACGACTGATATAGACCTTGTTATGGACCCGATCAAGACATCGATACCCTTTATAGTTTGGGTGATAGCCAAGGAACACACTGGTCGTCGATCGATCTTTAAGCTTATGAGAAGCATAAGGGTGAAGATGGGGATAGCAAAGACAGCCAAAGACTTGGAATGATGAATAATCTGGTGGTTTGTGGAATAGAAGTTCAAATGGACTCTTGGACTGTAACAATGGAGAGGGTGATCGATTGATAATATACATAGACGTAGAGAAGGCGGAGTCCCAATGTGCTTTGGGCATGGATGCCTGAGCAAGCAGGGTCATGCCTATCTCGACAATGTGTTAGTGCTTTCTCTCCACCAAGCCATTCTGCTGAGGTGTGTAAGGGCACAAGATGTGATGTTGGATGCCCGAAGAAGACAAGATGTCCAAGAATTTATGGCTTAAAAATTCAGAACCTCCATCAGATTGAAATTATTTAATCTTTGACAAAAATAAATTCTCAACCAAAGATTTAAAATTTGGCAAATATAGATGAGACTTCGGCTTTCGACCTTAGCAAGTAAAGCCAAGTGAAACGTGAATAATGATTGATGAAGGAAATGTAATATCAAAAGCCATTCACTGATTGAACTAGACATGAGCCCCAAATATCCACAGATATAGTATGTAGACAATGACTTGATGGAGTTATAGAAAATGAAAAAGGCAAGGATGTCGATTTACTACTATGACAAGCATGACATGTGTTTTATTTCTTGAGTCAGAAATTGAAACATTTAAACTTCGAAAAACATTCTTCATAACATGAGCACTCGAAAACCCTAATCTATGTCGGCAAATGGAAAACTCCAAAATAGACGAAAGTTAGACAATTTGGAGAAGCACTATGATCCACGATATAGAGACCATCCTTAATCCGCCCTTGAAGTAGAAGCCTGCTCGTATTGGGTGCCTGCACACGAAAACCATGAGAGTCGGATATGACAATGCAATTATGGTTTGTAGTAAGTTTCAAAATGGAAAGAAGAGTTTTAAGGGGAGAGGGCACACAAAGGACTCCTTTAAGAGACAAGAAGGGATTGAGTTTATGGTTACCAAAGGCCTAGAGATTTGCAAACCTGATCCATTACCAAGCATGACCTGATCTGGTCCATTGTAAACACCAGTATCTTTCAGAATAGAATGATAAGATTACATAATCAATCACACATAATTTGTGATTGATTGGGAGTCTGATAAGCAGATAGAATGCCAATAAGATTCTAACTGTGCCTTCTGCTGTACCTTCGCATGAAAGTCAGGTGTAACATGGACTGTAACATTTGCTGAACCTTGATGTCTAACAAGATGTTCTTCTCTCTAAGGCAGCAAACCTTAAAACTTGAAGAAATGTTTATTTTTTCTTCTCCCCAAAAGCAGCGCTTCCCTCTCCTCCGGACACATTATAACCAGGGTATAACCAGGGTATCAAACTAATCAATTAAATTAATCACTTCCACAACATGAATGTATATATATATATATATATATATATATATATATATATATATATATATATATATATATATATATATATATATATATATATATATATATATATATATATATATATATATATATATATATATATATATATATATATATATATATATATATATATAGCTGCTTTTACTATTAGAAAGACGAGTAGGCTATATATGTCATATGCGATTCATGAAATGATCACTAAATTAATAAAACTTCCTTGCCCTTTGTTGGCGGCTTCAGCCGGTGTCCTTTATTAATTAATGGGTCTTTAATTCTGAGATTCAATTAAGAGAAACCCACGTGAGAATATATGGATATATAGATCGATAAAGTACCTTTGTGAAATGCCGCAAGAGAGTAGCAAGAAGAGAATACACAAGGGCAATAAATAGCACCCTCCTCAACAAGAACAATATCCATATTCGATCGTCTCATGATTGCGGTTTCTTAAGTAAAATCAACACATAAATGAAACTTTTCTAAGGAAGCTCTCGTATTCAATCCTGGAATTATTAACTGAGAACATAATTTATTGTTCAAGAGCCCATTAATTAATCACAACAGCCCCTCGTGCATGTGAAGGGTGAGAAGAACCTTTTATGTTACTGCTTATTACACACAGAAGAACTTAACACCATACTTGATACCAAGACTTCTGTAGTACTGCTTCCATTAATCTACCACACCAAGCTCCATGTTGGTTATGGTATCAAACCTCTCCGCCCAACAGGACGCCCAGGCAGCGCCCGCCTCGCCATTCCGACAGCCGGAACTCGTCCTCCGATATGCCTAAGAAAATCCGGTGAAACCACCTCCGCCCTATGTATTCGTGCATAGATATATACCATCAACAATATATATTATTATCCTACGCGAATGCAGTACCAACAAAAAATAAGTACTTTCGCATAATGGAATTAAGCATACGCACCCCTGGGAAACGCCGGAAGAGAGGAGCAAGAACAGGGAAAATATTCGGAGAAACGCCGCCCAAAACGTCATTTCTTCTCGATTGAACGCCTGAACGTACGGTGACCCAGATTAAAACATACTATCGATGCTCATCTCTCTGATCCATCACACGGATATATAACTACTGCATGCTCTGAAGTCAAAACTGATCTTGCACTCGAACAGAGGCTGCAACTTGCTCTCCCTTCCATTGAATTTTGAACGAATTGACTCGGTGACTTGTCGGCAGTCAGGCAGACAAGAGTGGCGACTCCCAATTCACATTGAGTTATATATTGCAGAGGTGGGTTTAATTATAACAATCTGATGAATTACTGGACCCAATGAGGAGGTTTTCAACTCCGTGAACTACTCTCGATCATAATGCAATTTTCATATATATATATACAAGTTGCTCTAACTATACATGTACTGGATTTCCAAGGAAATAAGTTTAAACAAATTCCAAGTCTTTTCTTTTTCTTCCTATCACCCATCTGGTACTCCTCCACATACGGTCGTCCTTGTTGAGTACGAAGCAGGAAAAATTAAGAAATTAAAATGAGGAAGAGAGGACACCCCCCTCCCTCGTTGACTCTTATGTAAGTATTTCAATTTTAATTTCTCATCGTCAATATCAAGCAAGTAGTGGTTCTAGATGTATGTCAAGTTAACATTAGCGCGCGGAGTAACTATTAAAGTACTGGATAACACAAAGAATCGCACTAGAGAGAGGAGGGCAGGTGCATTTTAGATGAAATCATCGACCCAGCTTCAAATTTCCTCTTCCTAGCTATATCTTAAAGCTGACGCTTCTATCTAAGCTGTCAATTTGTGGCAAGCCCATTGGGGTTCTGCCTCTATAGCTAGTACATAAAACAATTGATTTTGGAGAGACAAATTAAGTGGAATATAGAGCAATTGCATGTACTATATAGCTCACTAGAAGAAACTTGATTTTTAGGGACGGTTAAATCCAGTATTGATGTGGGGATCGTTTGCCAGTCACCATTACCGTTGCCAAAGATTCTATAAATGGGGATATTTAAAAACAGTGCCACATGTTGTACTTATGGCAATTGTTTAAATGTTTCCCACAAATACCATATGTGGAGACAACCGCGCGATATAAAGTGAAGTATGGAGCCAATGAGATTTTTCTTCAATTTACATTACGATAGTCTTCTGCCAAAATTTTTCATCAAATTTCTTTACTATAGCTTTCTGTTAAAAATATTTCTCCAAATTTGATTACTTGTTTTAATACGAGTATGTATGTTTGGCTATTTGTGACAAAACATATTCCATAAGAAGGAATCCTGATTGAACTACCAGAAAGGAAAGTCGAATGTTAACAGGATACAAAGACATGCACTTCACGTGAGGAGTCCTGATTGAAGTACTGGAAAGGAAGTTGAATGATAAAAGGAATCCAAGATGCGCTGGATCCCTTGATTATAGGTGGCTGCTATGTATGTAACATGCATACAAGGAAATTGAGTTAGAATAGGGAACCCGGTTGAGCTGGATCCCTTGATTACGGGATGAGACCATTAGAAGAAGGACTCGATGGTAAAAGGTGAAGATAACCCTAAGACTATATTATGACAGCTTGGCTGTTGGAATAGGGTTACGCAGTGAGTAAAACGAGATATTGGAGGATGAATTAAGGGGGAGTTCTTCATGCTGATGATCGTGAAATAAATCAAGTGAAGACCTTCACTCGTGCTGAACAGAAGAGTGCTTTGGCTTTGTTGAAGCTATTGGCAAATCGAGCAGTCTCTCATCCTGAGAAGCCTGCGTGAAAGAAATTTCTCTCGTGAGAAATCACACTAAGGGGGAGAGCCTTAGTGTGAGGGGTATTAAGAAGCTTCTATTGAACGTTGGAACAGGAAGCTACAAGACTAGAAGAGTTGTGTTCAAATCCTGAGGGAGGAGAACTCATTGTTGTAAGTGTTTTATACACCATTGCTGTTGCAATACTCTCTAGTGGATTTGATACCCTGGGCCGAGTGCCCCGTAGAGTAGGAACTATTGGTTCCGAACTGCGATAACATTCTCTGGTGTTCTTTGTGTTCTCTAGCAATTAACAACTAGTGTAATTACACCAGTCTTCGGGTGTAAGTACACTCCTACGTACACGTGAAGCACAATAATAATTTCAAGTGGTATCAGAGTGGGCTCCAGATTAGTTTGGAGAAAAAGATCTAGAGAAGTTTCACTGGTAGAGAAAATGGGGTGGTATATGAAAGGAGGAGCCTCAAACACTAGACCACCGTTACTTGATGGGTCTAACTATTCGTATTGGAAGGCCAAGATGCAAATCTACATAAAGGCACAGGATGAGAAGGCCTGGAAGACCATTGAGAAGGGATGGTGTCTACCAACGAAGGTGATTGGAGAAGGTGTTGATATGAAGATTGTAGAAAAGCTAGATACAGAGTGGACAGAGGAAGAAGAGAGACTCTCTAACTGCAATTCCAAAGCGTTGAATGCTATATTTGGAGGAGTAAATGAGGAACAGTTCAGGAGGATCTCTGCTTGCACCACAGCCCAAGAGGCAAGGAGAATTCTAGAAGTTCATTACGAAGGGACTGAAAGTGTCAGAGTGTCAAAGCTGCAGATGCTCACCACTCAATTTGAGCTTATGCGAATGAGAGAAGACGAGTCCATATTGGAGTATGAAGGCAAAATCAGAGATATAGCAAATCTGTCTGCAGCTCTTGGAGACAGAATCCCTCAAAATCGGCTTGTGAGAAAGGTATTACGATCTTTGTCCTCAAAATTCAAGATGAAAAGAATAGTTATTGAAGAGTATAAAGTTATTGACAATATGACACTGAATGAGTTGATTGGGTCTTTGAAAACCTTTGAAATGAATGAGGAAGCAGAAGATTCAGCAGAGAAAGGAAAGAAAGAGAGTATAGCTCTACAATCAGTATCAAATGAAAGAACAGTACAATTGACAGATAATCATGGTCCATCTCTGGAAACTTTAGTAGAGTTAGGTGAAACGGTCTCTTTGTTGGAAAAAGGTTTGAACAAGTTCATCAGACGAAGCAAGAAAAAGAGTTATGTGCAAAGCAATAACAAACAAAGCAATGCAGGAAATGGATCCGCTGAAGTTGCAACAAAGAGGAAAGTATTGGTATGTTATGAATGTGGTGGAAAAGGTCATATTCAGTCAGAATGTCCAACTTATCTGAGAAAGTAGAAATCTTTTAGCGCTGCCTGGAGTGATGACGATAGTAGTGAGACGGACGAAGATGAATGCAATTTTGTTGCGTTTACAACAAAGGTCGGACAGAAGTCGAGTTTACCGTCAAAGTCTAGAACTCACACGGTTGCAATCAATAGCAAGGAAGACACAGAGGATGAAGATGATGAGATTACAGTGGAAGATATTATTCAGCAATGGGACAGTGTGCTCGAGTGTACTAGGATTCTTAAGGAACATCTGGGTGTACTTGAGAAAGAAAATGCTGGGTTAAAGAAACAGATTGGCGAGATGGAGAAAGAAAGTAAAATACCCGCAGACGAAGGAAAAATCTTGAGAGAGTTGATCTCTTCTCTTGAGAAGGATAATCTCAAACTAAAACAGGAGAATACTGAGAGAGAAAAGGTGATATTGAAACTAGAGGAAGAGCTCAAAAATTCACAGGATGTGTTTACAAAGTTTGACAAGGGAAAGGAGAATTTGGATGACATCTTGATCAAAGGAAGAAGAAGTTGTAATAGACAGGGAATTGGATACTCTAAAAACTTGAACAACAAAACTCGGCCTAGACAGAGGTCGTCTCAAGTTCAGGTGTGGCCTAGACAGAGGTCGTCTCAAGTTCAGGTGTGTCATTATTGCGGTGCATATGGTCATATCAGACCACTTTGTTATAAGTTTCTGAGAGACTGGAGATGGAGTGGAAGTCAGACGTCATCGAAAACCTCCTTCAAACCGTGTGTGGATGAAGAAAAATTTATGTTTTATCGCAAGCACACACTTGCTCAAAAATCAAGCTCAGATGGAACACATGGTACTTTGATAGTGGATGTTCTAGGCATATGACAGGAAATGCAGGAAATCTGGATGAGACATACATAGAGAAGATGGTGGCGAGGTGACTTTTGGGGATGGTGCTAAAGGAGCAAAGTGATTGGAAGAGGAAGATTAAAAGTTGATGGTTTGCCAAAGCTGGAGAATGTCCTGCTAGTAAACGGATTAAAAGCAAACTTACTCAGCATTAGTCAGTTATGTGATCAGAATCTGCATGTCAGGTTTACTAAAGAAGGATGTGTAGTGGAAGATGACAGGAGACAGTCAATTCTAGAAGGGACCAGAACTAGTGACAATTGCTATAAGCTGAATATGTCACAGCAGTGTAAGTACACTGGTGTAACAACTGCTCAATTGTGGCACAAACGTCTTGGTCATCTACATTCCAGAAGAATACTGAAGCTGCTTAAGTATGGAGCTGTACGAGGATTACCAGCTATTGGTAATAAGACTGAGGCTGTGTGCAAAGGGTGTATGGTAGGAAAGCAACATCGAACACCTCATTCAGCCTTGAAGATGATTACAACTCAACGACCTTTGGAGCTGCTTCACATTGATCTAATGGGGCCAGTTCAAACTGAAAGTATTGCTGGACAAAGGGTGTATTTCAGAAATAATAATACTGTCAAAGAGACAGTAAATGTTGAAATAGCAGATCAGAATGAAAATTTACCATTGATGGATGATGAGGAAAGTAATATGCCCAGAATTCCCACAGAGAAGACTAGCACTGACTTAGGTGAGCAGCCTCCTGAAGAGGTTGAATGTCACACACTTGTTGAAGGATTGTTAGCTAGTGATGATGAAGTGGAGGGAATCAAATTCTGGATTAGAGCTATGCAAGAAGAACTAGAACAACCTAAAGGTTTTGTTGACTCACATCAACCAGATCATGTATATCGTTTGACTAAAGCTTTATATGGCTTAAAGCAAGCGCCTAGAGCATGGTATGATAGTTTGACAAAGTTTCTTTGCTCTAAAGGCTTTGTTCGAGGAGGTGTGGACAAGACACTGTTCATCATGAAAGAAGGTATTGTACTGACCATAGCTCAAATTTATGTTGATGATATTGTTTTTGGATCTACTGTGGTCGCAACTCAGAAACAGTTTGTAAGACATATGCAAGAAGAATTTGAGATGAGCTTGGTGGGGGAGCTTTCATATTTTTTGAGGTTTTCAAATTAAGCAGAGGAAAAATGGTATTTTTATTTCACAAGAAAATTATGCAAAGAACCTGGTGAAAAAAGTTCGGACTTGAGGATGCTAAAGATATGAGAACACCAATGAGCACTACAGATCGTATAGGGAAGGACACTGATGGGATACCTGCAAATCCCACGGTGTACAGGAGTATGATTGGTAGCATGATGTACCTGACAGCATGTCGCCCAGACATATGCTATAGTGTGGGCCTGTGTGCAAGATTTCAAGCGTGTCCCAAGGAGTCTCATGTGAAATCAGTCAAGAGGATTATTTGGTATGTGAAAAGTACAGTCAATCTGGGAATATGGTTCTCGACTAACACTAGTAATGTGTTAGCAGGGTACAGTGATGCTGACTGGGCAGGGGATGTTGATGATAGAAAAAGCACATTTGGAGGATGTTTTTATCTGGGTACAAATTTGGTATCCTGGTACAGTAAGAAACAGAATTCTATATCACTTTCTACTGCTGACGTGGAATACATAGCGGCAAGAAGTTGCTATGCACAACTCATTTGGATGAAGCAAATGCTACTCGATTATTGTGTGTCTAGCAACGTCATTACAGTATACTGTGATAATACATGTGCAATAAATATATCCAAGAATCCTGTTCAGCACTCAAGAACAAAGCATATTGACATCCGTCACCATTTCAGTAGAGAGCTTGTGGAAGAAGGACAAGTAATGTTTGAGCATGGATGCGAAAAGCTTTGAGTTCCTTCGTGGAGCTCTAGGACTGTGTTGTATGTGAGAAAAGGGTGGACAGTGTACTTACAAGTGTAAGTACACTCTAAGCGCTAAGCGCTAAGCGAGAAAGGTTTAATTTTGTCATGGGATCAGCATCTTCCTCAGCTCATACGGAAACCCCTCAGCTGGAAGAAATCCCAGGTATGCTAACTGAAACCCCAGTCTTCCTTACCATCTCCTGCTGGTGAGAGATGATTGGTTGATAAAGATTATGCGTTTCGATCGTCGGATAATTTGGGTTCTGGTTTTTTGGTACATATTTTGATGGTTGTTTGTGTCTTTTTGACAAAAAGGGGGAGAAAATATGTGAATATGTGATGTGATGAGATGAGAATCAGAATATGTGAATCTGTGTTGTGATGAGATGAGAATCTGTGCTGTGCTATTTTTTATTGTTTCTGTGAATCTGTGTTACTTGTGACATGACAGTGGCTGGATATTTGTCACATGGTGTGCTTGGGAAATGGCAGTTGTTATGAGTTCGTTTTGCTCTGTAGTAAGGAACATGTGATGATGCTGATGTTGAAATGAATATGGTTTTATTACTACTGATGGTGGAATGACTATGAGGAATATTATGGGTGTTATTGTCTGCAATGAACAGTGTTGTTAGCTTGAGTGTTACATGTCTATTTGTGATTTGAATTAACAGATATTATGTCATGAAGATTGAAGATATGAGAGATGGTTTTGTCAAAAAGAGCCAAAGGGGGAGAATGTTAATACGAGTATGTATGTTTGGCTATTTGTGACAAAACACATTCTATAAGAAGGAATCCTGATTGAACTACCAGAAAGGAAAGTCGAATGTTAACAGGATACAAAGACGTGCACTTCACGTGAGGAGTCCTGATTGAAGTACTGGAAAGGAAGTCGAATCATAAAAGGAATCCAAGATGCGCTGGATCCCTTGATTATAGGTGGTTGCTATGTATGTAACATGCATACAAGGAAATTGAGTTAGAATAGGGAACCTGGTTGAGCTGGATCCCTTGATTACGGGATGAGACCATTAGAAGAAGGACTCGATGGTAAAAGGTGAAGATAACCCTAAGACTATATTATGACAGCTTGGCTGTTGGAATAGGGTTACGCAGTGAGTAAAACAAGATATTGGAGGATGAATTAAGGGGGAGTTCTTCATGCTGATGATCGTGAAATAAATCAAGTGAAGACCTTCACTCGTGCTGAACAGAAGAGTGTTTTGGCTTTGTTGAAGATATTGGCAAATCGAGCAGTCTCTCATCCTGAGAAGCCTGCGTGAAAGAAATTTCTCTCGTGAGAGATCACACTAAGGGGTAGAGCCTTAGTGTGAGGGGTATCAAGAAGCTTCTGTTGAACGTTGGAACATGAAGCTACAAGACTAGAAGAGTTGTGTTCAAATCCCGAGGGAGGAGAACTCATTGTTGTAAGTGTTTTATACACCATCGTTGTTGTAATACTCTCTAGTGGATTTCTGATACCCTGGGCCGAGTGCCCTGCAGAGTAGGAACTATTGGTTCCGAACTGCGATAACATTCTCTGGTGTTCTTTGTGTTCTCTAGCAATTAACAACTAGTGTAATTACACATGTCTTCAGGTGTAAGTACACTCATACGTACACGTGAAGCACAATAATAATTTCAACTTGTTATAGTGTTCTATCAAGATTTTTCTTCAAATTCTATACTATAGCCTTTTGTCGATAATTTTCTCGAAAAATCCCCTTACGATAACCATCAACGTACAAGAATTTTACTACAACCATCTGTCAAGATTTTACTTAAAAATTCCCTTTACCATAGCCTTTTGTCGCGACATTTCCTTCTAAATCTCTCATTATTGCCTACAATCGAGATTCTTTTTAGTATTCCCCATGATTTTTCTTCCAATTGGCTAACTTAATTAATTAGAGGGAATACAAAACCGAAAAAGTCCTTGTATGTTTGGGAGACAATCTTTTATACCTCCATATTGGAAAAAACATAAAATAAAATGTTCAATTAATGGACATTAAAGTCGCCTCTCACGCTCTCACTTGAAATGTTTGACTAGTGATCAGTACAAGACATCCAATTATATATTGCTGCCTTTTATATATATATATATATATATATATATATATGTGTGTGTGTAAACCATTTCGGACTAATATATATTCAAGAGGAGGCCGGACAGAAGCACAAAGGATAGAGTTAACCTGCAAATTACGACTTACTACACACGAACAACCAACACAAGTACTCGATCGGAAGAACTCTGAAGCTAGATCTGCTTCCATTAATATATCCACCACAGATTAAGCTCGCCGTTAATTAATTATGGTATCTGACCCCTCCGACCTATAGGACGCCCAGGCAGTGCTTCGGCCTTCGTTCCGTACCCCGGAACTCGTCCTCCCGATCTCGTACGTGCTTCCGGTGAAGCCACCTCCCCCCTGTTCATGCATTCATATGATCATCAGTCGCATAAATATGTAAAAGCAAGCAGCGTCCATAAACTTCATAAAGCTAGCTAGCTGTGAATGAAAACGCACGTACGTTTGGGAAAAGCCGGAAGAGAGGAGCAAGAACAGGAAACAAAGACGGAGAAACGCCGCCCAAAACTTCATTTCTTCTCTTTATCGCCGGAACGACTTACGGTGATCCAGACTATAATTAGACGATCGATCGATTTCAAATCTCTGCGCCACACACGGATATATATATATATCTATATATACGTATATATAAATACAGAACTCTCTGAAGTCAAAACTTATCTTGCACTCTGACGGAGGCTGCAAGTTGCTCTCCCCATCCTTTGAATACTTTTGAATGGGGACGCGTATTGACTTGGTGACTTAATGGCGGTCAGACTATAATAGTGGAGAGTAGTACTCTCCATTCACCTACCATAGAGGGTCTGATTATTATTAGATTAGTGGAATATTAGATTGCAGACCTGTCTTAGTGTCTTAATTAATTAAACTCGATTTGTCGTTCACTTACTAACCTAATTAGTGTCTAAATACCCTAGTTGATGAACCCAACTGGAGGGAGATTTTCAACTTCATGGCCACCTCTCCACAGTGTTATAATATTATTTTCATATGCAAGTGGCTCAATTTAAATACTGGAACATTTATGCCGGGCTTCCATCGATATGTCCCCCGGTCATTATCTGATTCTTCATCACGCGCAACCTCGTCCTTGTTGAGTCGTTGACTGTCATGAAGCAATTAGGAAAAGAAAGAAACTAGAGAGGGAGGAGGACCTTCGTGTGGTTGATATAAGTAGTAAAAGCTTACCAGCACTAGAGGAGAATAGATAATTGCCCGTGTAGAGTACTTGGTGGTAGAGAAGCTATAATAACTTTATAAAGAATCACAGAAAGAAAAGGAGAGCAGATGTATTAATATTATTAATGCATTAAATATAAAGGTTTGAATCCTTAATTATTAGACTATTTGTATAGTATTGCAGATTAATGCCTGCTCCTTTTCACGAGCCCGGATCCGGTGGCGCCAACTGAGCGCTGCACAGGGGGTCTCATGTGTTTGCCGCCCCGTGATTCGCTTTGGCTACCTACAATTTGGCCACCGGATTCGGGCTCCCTTTTCACACGTGCTGCTTGTCTTCCCCTCTTTCACTGCACAGCACTGCACATTGGGCAGCTGATCCCAATCCCTGCCCAAGTACCCAAATTCTCTTTAACAGACACATTGAAGTACTGCTTTACTGCCAAGGTTATTCATATATGAAATAGAAAGCTGAGACTTAACAGCCAAAGGTGGTTGGGCAGTTTTAATTCTATCATTCGAAAGCGAAAGGATATTAGAGTACTACTATTTTCTTGTTATTGTGGGAAAAAAGATAGAGTTTTAGAATTCCAATCCTTTTTTACTTGATTGAATATTGCTTTCCATCTGCCCACCTTACCAAACATTCAACGTTGAAATCTAAAGTATTATTGGAGAGAGTGAACATGCATGATTTCAAACCTAGCTACTTTTGACTCCCAAACAACTTCCAGCTTTCTTTCTCTTTCCTAGAACATATATAAGAAGTGACACAAGAAACTCTTTGGAGTCTCTTATCACCCTTAATTAATTGGTGAACTTTTTATAATCTTCAATCATGCATCATTAAAGAGCTTTGTTCTTCTCGAAAACTCTCCTGATTTTTAATTCTTCAGAATACAAATACTTTGAAAATATGGATGTGTTTATATGTAAATCACAAAATCCGTTGCATTTGGAGTAAATAAACTAGTTGTATATATATATATATATATATATATATATATATATATATGATTCGACGAAAAACCTCCGGTCCGCATAAATGCGTGACCGATTGATTAATTCAACTGAAATACAGATAAATTTACAATTGAGTTTGAGAATTGGGAAATTTTGCAGGTGCGATCTCCTAGCTTTTCTTTGATTTGACCTCCGATGTGGTTGGCGATGAAGTCATTGTCTTCTGCGGTTCGACGATGAACTTTGAGCCTCCGAGTGAGTGTGCACGAACGACGACGGGTATAGTCAACTGGACGGAATTGTTTGTGTTCCGTGTATTCGGCGTGTTGACGTCACCGGTGAACGAGTAAAACTTCTTCGGTAGACTCTGGGTACTCCGACGAACTTGAGAATTTGCGAACTTCAAGCTCGAGAGTGAAAATCTCTGAACCTCTGGATGTCCAACTGCTTGATTTCCAACACCTTGACAAATGAATTTCTCTTATCGAGAATGCTTCTACTGTGCAAGAGTGCAAATTCTCGACCGTGTGGGCGAGATTTAGGCCTCCTGGAGATTCAACAATAACCCGCAAATACCGGGAAATGAGGCACAAGCTTTTGGCAGATTTAGTCGGCTGGACGGAAGTGTTTGTCTTCCGTGTGATCAGCTTGTTGACATTTTTGGTGGTTGTGCGGAGTTTCCCGACGAACTGAGCGCGATCAATGAACCTCCAGTTGGCGGAGTTGCTGGCATGAAAGCTTCTCTGATTGAGATTTTCTGAACTCCTTTTCCCTTGGCGTTCTGCCTCTAGCTTTTTATAGTCAGTGCGTGAGCTTGTTGGTTGAAGCTCGATCAACAGAAAGGGGATCTCGGTAGAGTTTTTTTTGCTTCAGTTAGAGCGAGAGGAGGATGGGGAAACTCCCTAGTTTTTCTCCCTCGACC
Source organism: Aristolochia fimbriata (assembly GCA_019845555.1). Lineage (NCBI taxonomy): Eukaryota > Viridiplantae > Streptophyta > Magnoliopsida > Piperales > Aristolochiaceae > Aristolochia > Aristolochia fimbriata. The sequence continues at coordinate 32,218,648 of CM034080.1, forward strand.
CGTAAGAGGAGGGGAGGGAACTTTCCTTTTTCCCATCCCTGAGGGATCGACCAGACTTAGTTGATCTGGGAATTCTTCTTGGCTTGGCTTGACTTTTCGAGCCGGCTGCCGAGCGGCTTGAGGAGCTTGGCGTGGCTTTGATTTCTGTTGTCTGTCGGTGGGTTGTCTTGGTGAAATCGATGGATGGACTGTTGGAGAGTCCACAACGTAAATGAAATAAATTTCGGATGGTTTATTGGGTGGGTCGTTGTGTGGATTTGTCGAATTTAGGTCGCGTCTGATTTTGACGTCTACAATATGTTCCTTAACAAAAATTGTTCTCGTGCTTCACTGCTCCATTTTCTATTACTAATTTCTTTCTACTTTCCAAAACATTACTGTGTTGCGCATGTTAAAGTGGTACTATGTGATAGTTGACTACATTAACATGCTAATTAAAGTGCATGTAGTGGAATATTTTGTCCGAGGAGTTATTCAGAAATAAATCTACCCAAAACATCTCAGCTGAAATGATGCATGTTATACAAGGAAGAAATCATATCTTACCGAAGGTGTCAAAACTAAGTTATTGGTAGACTGACTAACAACCGTTGGAGATTTTTATTCGAAAATAATTAAAAATAAATTTAATTTCCCATAAGTTCATGAAACGTACGTAAGTGAAAATGTACACTCATTTGAAGCACTTTTGATTTGAACATAAATTTATTATTCAAGAACCACCAGTGATAATTAACATGAAACTCGCCTCTCTTTCTTTCACTAATGACATGTACAAGGCAATATTGAACTAATTAATATTGGTTTTTCATATGTGTACGTTCACCATTTCGATCAGAGAAATCAAGATGAGGCATCGGTGACTAACTGATGCAGCACTAGGGGAAGAACCTGCAGGTTATTACTACTTAATAATTAATTATCATACATGAACCGCACACCATACTCGGATGATTTCTGAGCACTCCCCCTCCATTAATCTACGACGACCATGCAAGAGCTTGTTGTTAATTAAGGTATGGGACCTCTACGAGCTACAGGACGCCCAGGCAGCAGCCGTGCCGTCACTACCAATATTGGTGGAACTCGTCCTGCTGCTTTCCTACGACCATCCGGTGAAGCCACATCCTCCCTATATATTCATTCAAATTTTAATCAGTCGCATAAAAACATATAAACAAGCAGAAGCAGCACCGTACGTACGTGTTTTCTGTAAAGAGAAAAAATCTAGGTGCAATAACAAAATCCAAGCTATGATCAATGGAAACGTGTGCACGTACATTTGGGAAACGCTGGCAGAGAGTAGTAAGAACAGGAAGAACAGACGGAGGAACAACGTCCAGAACTTCATTAATTCTTCTCGTTATCGCCTGAGCGCAAGCTTGACCCAGATTAAGACGATCGCTGCGATCCGTCTCTCTGCCCCATTTATATACATATACGTTCTGAAAGCTCCATCATCTGGACTCTCGGTACTTTATTTCTCAGAAGTCAAACTCTTGCACTCGGACAGAGGCTGCAACTTGCTCTTTTGAATGCAAATTCCCCCAATTCACCCACCATGGTGGATTTATTATTATGTATCACTAATTAATTAATTAACGGAGTTGGAGGGAGATTTTCAACTCCATGGCCACCTCCCCAAGTCCTATAATATTATCATTTACAACTAGCTAGCTCCATCTATATACTGGATTTCCAAGGGGATAAGTTTAAAAAGTCCGAAACGTTCCTTTTGGCTGTCGCCCATCTATGATCAGTCTTATCTTTATGCTGGGCTTCTATCGATCTGTGCCTGGCCTGTTGATTATCTGAGACTTCATCTCCACAAATTAATTAAGTCGTCCTTGTGAGTATGAAGCAATAAGAAATTGAAGGGAGGAGTACTCTCAAGCATAGGTAGTTCTATCCATATTTAGACGTCAAGCATGTATATAGGATTCATATATGATATGTAATATTTTGTATTCCCATTAGGAAAGAGTCCCACGTGACTCCATCTCCTACATCTATATGTACATCTAAACACAATCAATACAATGTGAAGAATTACCACATTACATGGTATCAGGCCGGACCCCTCTTCTCTAACCCTAATTTCGTAAACTTTCCTGGCTAAACCCTCACCATGACGGGACCAACAACTGCTTCTTCCTCCTCTTGTTCTATTCCTTCTGCACCTCTGGTTGCGACTTCACCGGCTCCTCTCAGCATGAACTCTACACTTCAGTCTCAATCTGTCACTCATACCCAGGTTGCTGGTTCAACCTTTGATCTTGGTGCTGAGCGAGGTCAATTTACCATCATCTAGTCTCAGGTCGCCCATCAGGTGTCTCACAAATTCGATCGCGACACCTTTCTTCTCTGGTGCACACAGTTTGAACCGGTTCTGGAGAGTTAATTAGAATCTTCTTGGCTTTGTTACCGGCGACATTACTCCTCCAGAGCATTTCATTTCTGGACCGGACGGGTCTTCCGTCATTCAGAACCCGCATTATATGAGTTGGTACCAGTTGGACAAGACAATAGAGTCTTGGATTGTCTCCACATTATCTGGACCAGCGTTGAGGTATCTCGTTGGCCTCAATATGCCAGCGGAGTTGTGAGCAAAACTCCATGCTACTTTTGCATCACGCTCGCAGTCACGCATTAATCATCTGCCATTCAAGCTACGTACAGACTCTTTGGCTTGGCAGCCTAACTCTTTCTGCCCATCTCGTGCAAGTGAAGTCCATTGTTGATGAACTACCTGCTTCTAGTCAACCGGTTCATAACTACTCTCTTGTCTAGTTCACCCTAGAGGATGCGGATAAGACTATGCTTCCTTTGCCTCTTCATTGATTGCATCCGACACTGTTTTTCCCTTTGAACAACTACATGCACTACTTCTCACGGAGGAGCATTGATACAATATGGTCCAACATCTAGCTAGTTTCGATGTTGCGGCAACCTCGTCAGCAAATCTGGCCACTTGCGAGGGTGCCTCTGATTCTGATGGACAATCACGCGGAAATGGTGGAGGCGGAAATCTCAATTGTGGCAATCGTGGTGGTGTTGCTTGCTAAACGTAAGTAATTATCTAGTTAAAAAAAGTTACTTTATAGCACGCAAGTGTATGTGTTGCGTAAGTAATGAAGTGGACTCAAGAGTCTGGATGTCGAACCCACAAGGACTATCTATAGACTAAGTACTAAACATGCATCCTAATAGCTATAACTAACTGAATGAAAGGATATTCAATAAAAATAATAAAATATGTACACTAGCTTAGACCCGGACAAGGGATACATAGGAGAGTCTTTTTAAAATAGTGGTAGGGGTGTGATTTCAAATCCCCGTGCTCAGTATCTAACCTATTCTAGCATTCAAACATTTCATCAAACACTTGGTAGACCCAGGAATTTAGTATGTACGGGTCTCTTCCAAGATCACCGCAATCGTGTCCTCTATTCCGACCCTCTAATCTTTCGATTGAAGGTCTAGAATGAGAACCCACTACAAGTAACCGATAGGTCACGTACGTCAGCGGGTTATTCCTAATTGCACACACGAATCCCTTAGATAGACCTCCTAACTAGGTAGAATGCACGTTGCCTAATGCAAGTCTACCCAAATCTACCACCCCGGGATCGAATCGGGTTCCTAAATATCAATTAAAAGATTGCTAGGTAATTAATCGAACACTAAGCATGCATTAGACATACCACTTAAAGGAATCATGCTTAAATCACTAAAATAACCACATACGTTTCAAGAGTACGCTACATCACACCCCCAAACGGGGGTTTAAATACACATCGAGTCAAAATACAACAATAATCTCAAATCCCAACACATGTCCATACTCAAAGTACATACAAACGAAATAAAATGAGAAAGAAGAGCAAACTAGGAGTGTATATCTCTTCTTGAAGCTTCAATCCTCCTCTCGGATGGAAATCTCCTCAAGAAATGGCCTCAAAATCCTCCCTTGAAGCTCTAGCACGAACCATAGACGAGTCTAGGTCGACTCCCCAAGTCCCCAAGCTCAAGTCCCCTTCCTTGAAATCTCCCTCTTTCTATTTATAGCCTGGGTAGAAATTCCTTTTTTTGACTTGTGATTCGGCGCCACGGCGCGCAGCGCCTCATATGGCGGTCCAGCGCCTCATATGGCGAGTCACTTAAAAGAGGGAACTACAGACCACCTCTTGGCGCCACATGGCGTTCGGGTCATTCTATGGCGCCCAACCTTTTACGCTAAACCCTCGCCATTGAGGTGCCGATTCTCGCTATCTGCTGCCATGGCAAACCTTCCCAGCACCGCGACACTGGACTTTGGTTCGCCGTTGCACCCAGAATCAGGGCTGAGGTGTTGATTCTCGTTAACTGGTACCGTGAACTCCGCCATGGCAATGGTTTTCCTCGGCGACATGGAGCGCTAGGGGCTTCGTATGGCACCTGGGTTGCTTTCTTCAAACTGCAGTCGGCGCTACGGCACCCAATCCATGCTATGGCACCCAATATTCTTCTGCACTTGTGTTTTGGGGGCGTTCCACCAATTTGTCCGAAGTCTCTTCCTCTGTCCAATAGGTAATGGAATGGGCTATTTTCCCCTCTTTCTCCCATGATCCCCTTGCACATTCTTCTTGCCTCTTAGAAAACAACCTCATCCCCATGGTGCTTGTCTTCTGTACAAGTTCCACTTGTCTTGTGATCCTGCTGCTATTTTCTTCTGTTGTGAAGGACCACGATTGCTGATCTAACTAGTTGTAATAGTTACTCCATGTACTACAGACTCTGCATGAACAATTATCTTTTCACCTCCAATTCTGCATCAGCAGATTCCTTGTTAGATATTGATGCATTATGAGTTAAAACAAAAATAGTTTAATTTATAAAGTGTACCATGGAAGGTCTGGATTTGGTATGCCAAGGGCTCAGCTCACGACGACACCTCGGCCCAGCGCGCATTACGTATTCACGTGTGGGGCCAACACAGGCTCACCTATCATGGGGAAAATAAGAATCCCCCCCCCTCTCTCACGTTTGCTCTCTCTCTCTCTCTCTCTCTCTCTCTCTCTCTCTCTCTCTCTCTCTCTCTCTCTCTCTCTCTCTCTCTCTCTCTCTCTCTCTCTCTCTCTTTCAAACACAATGAAAAATTGATTTTGTTAATAAAAAATTTTAATTTGAAAGTTTAAAATACCACTTATTATCTATATATGGGGTAAAGTAAATATTGTTTCCAAAAAGTTTGTAGTTATAGGTTAAATAATAATAGTAGAGGCACAAGTACAAGAACATAAAAAATTATATATCAATTTACATTTAATTTAATTGGAACAAAAATTATATATATGATACGAATATATTAATTTATATTTTAATTTTTAGCATATAATTCACAATAGAATGGCAAAAATACCTCTATTTTGAGTATGTTATATAAGAATTTATTTATTTTTAACTATTTTATTGGTGAAAGATCACATATAGTACAATCTATAGATTCAATCCTATCGTGACATTGTCGCGTCAGAAGCTTATATAATTTATTTTTTATCCATAAAAATAAATTATAGTGATGTTTACAAGATTTTAACCCATATTATCGGAGTTCCTCTTTCTTCTAGTTTCAATCTGTGGACTATGTATTTTTACTTTATTATAATTTTAAATTATTATATGTATGATTTGTAGTTGATATATTCTATTGAAGTTTACACTATTTGCTTATTTTGCTATTTCTAATTAGTAAAGAAATTGCATAAATAAATAATTACATCATAAAATAATTTTTGTGTGACGCTTAAAACTTAATAAAGATGTTGTAAATTATTCATTAGATAGATAAGAGCTTTGTATTGTTTGTAATATATAATTATGTATACAATATATATTATAAGTATAGGCAATAGATATTGTAGGGTCGAATGCTTGTAATTTTTTTTAACCACACATTTTAAAATATCATACTATATACCAAATAAATTTTTTTATTAAAAAAAGTTTAGGTGATTTTTTCAGAATTATTTGAAATTTTTTTTACCTGAGTCGACTATTTTCTCGAACCTAGGTCGGTTAAACCCAAATAGGGAGCGACTCGGCCGAGTAGTCCAGTACGTACTGTACTGACTCGGATTTTGGCCTGTTCCGAGTCTGTTCTGGTACCCGGCATGTAAAACCCTGGTTTCAAGACCTATGCAGTTCTACTTAATTTTTAATTTTCATCTTCTTCAAAAGAATGTCTTCTAAAGATATTTTTTGCTTAACCTGCTTTAAATTTGAGTGGGACAGAGTGGATTATGTACCAGTGCAACAGGCAAGGGTATTTTTGTCTATCATAAACAAAATAATAGAGTTGAATATGACTTAGCTCACGAACTTTGATTATTAGAGGAGATTATGTGTTGATTGAATCGGGAATAAAATGACAGAAGAAATGAAAGATAGAGGAGTTAAGCATCCTGATTATAAGAGACATTAATGAACGACAAACCCGGATCGAGTCTTCCTACTGTGTTTTCTTTCCTCCTTTTAATTACTTGAAGTTGTGATGTTCTTTCAGACACCCTAAGTTATTAATTAGAGGAAGATGCATGTAATTAATATAGCATTTAAATTTGTTCTTCAGAACATATTCTAATAATCTTGAGAAGAGGGAAAGCACTAATTTACATTAAATCGAGAGAAGAAGGCAACTTCAAGAAAATTTTCGGTGGGTAACTTGTCAAATAAAGGATAACAAAACCAATTAAAGTTGTATCTTACGTACCAGTTCCACCTAGCTGTGGCTCGCTCTATGCAATCTCAGTCTCTCTTACGATCGTCGTCTCATTTTGTTTATCATCCTTGGCCATATGCTTTTTCTCTCCGTATAAGTATGATGCGAATCCCCAGAGTGATAGAGCCAAAGAAACACCCTTTTCCGCGCTGAATTTCTCTCTGAAAAAGATGACACCCAGTACCTCGGTAACAGGGATCAAAGCTGCAATTATCACTCCAGCTTGCAGAGAGGATGAACAAGACACGACGCCCACCATGCCGAGGAAGAAACATTGCCATAATATAGCACTGAATACGATAACCATGTAGTACTTTGTTGGACCCAGCTCGTATTCATTCGCTTGCCTCGAAATTGCCTGCAGCAAACGAAAAGATTGATGGTGAGATTCCCACTTAGTGGACTAGGTAGTGACCTTCAAAAGAAATGGCTGTTCTTGGCATATATAGAAGAAAACAATGGTAGTGGCCATAAAAAAAGAAAAGGGTAGAGTAACGAAAAGAAACCCATCTAGTCTGATGATAAGTCTTTATATATCATTAAAATTATTTGTACAATTATTGGGCTTGAGATTTCGTGCGTCGCTTTTTGTGCTCAACACATAAGGCTGGCGTCTGTACGATGGCTTTTTTAAAAAAAACCTCTAGTTTGAATAAAAGCATTGCTTTTTAGCGACACGTTGGAGTTAGCATCGCTTCTCACTCTCTCTTATTGCTTCCTACTCTCTCGGTTGAGTGCACAGCGCATGTTCACAGCAGATCCGGTGTCCGAATAAAGAAAATCTGATGAACTAGTAAGTAGTTGAAGGAGTTTTCTAACTCTCACAGTCTGTATGTCCATATTCTGTTAATTTTCTTAAAATGTTAAACACTGTTTGTTATTTTGAACTTTTAAGTACTATTTATGTTTGAAAAAAAATCACCATTAATTTTATAGTCAAAGATTACTTACTATTAAAATTTGTATTTTTTACAAGTAGCACTACTGAATTTATAAACAGAAAAGAGAATATTTTTTATATCTAGCATTGAATTTATAAACAAAAAAGAGTTAATTTATGAAAACTATGCTTTCTCATTGTGTACCCCTTTTTATATATATATGTATATAGTTTAACTAGCTGGAACAAGTTAATTTATGGGGTTGTTGGATTATTAAAGTTCCCCTTGGAGTTTGGACTACTTAGAGTAAGTGCAGGCTGATGATGATTTAGCAATAAATTAAACATAATATATAATCTATTTATATATATGATCGAGGCCGATGTGCGTGATCAAGTAAATTACCTGGAAATCATTGTTGATGAGCATTCCGACGGTGCAAAACGCTGTAGCAAAGAAGGAGAGGACCATTTGCATCTCTATAACCAAGGTGTAAGTAATCTCCTGCCTGGCTTTAATGTAAGTGAGCTCTATCAACGGCAGAACGAGTCCATACAAAAAAGCCGCTCCGATCGTCATAACAAACCCCAACATGTATTGCAAATGGGTCTCGCCCGGCGGCCGGTCGCCGTCGGTGTGGAGACCGAGAACGACTGCTCCGAGCGTGAGCAGAAAAACGGAATTGATCGAGTAGGAGGTGAACTTCTGTTTCACGACGAAGTAGGCGAAAATGGCGTTGAACATGAGTTGGGTGGAGATGAGGAGCGAGGAGGTGGAGACGGGGAGGTAAGAGGAACCGTAAGCGTACATGTAATCGTCCAATCCGGTGAGAATACCCAGAAAAGCTGAAGCCAAGAAGAGACGAGGAGTGATGAAGTACAGCTTGGTTTGGTACTGATTAGTAGTAGTAGTACTACTACTACTACTACTTCTCCGACGACGGTGGAAGTAAGAGATGGTAAGGGGGATGAACATGAGAGGCCAGCCTCCCGTTTGGAGCCAGGAGGAGAACCACAACCGGGTGCCTCCTCGTAAGAAGTAGAGGCGGAGGAGGAGGGGGCCGCCGCTGTTGCCGAGGATTAAGAGGGCGGCGTTGATGAGGAGGAGAGCCAGCTTCAAGGCCTTTTTGGTGGGTTCTTTTTCTCTTTCCCTGATATTGCTTGTTGTTGCTTCCATCTTCTTCTTCTTCTTCTTCTTCTTCTCGGAGCTGCTAGAAAACTTCGATTTGTATTCAGGAGTACTGAAATCCCAACAAGTGGTGGCATCGGATAAGTCCTTACATGTAATTGGAAATTCCAAGTGATCAGAGTAACGTTGAATTTCTGGTCAATCCCAACAAGTGCTGGGATCGTGGGATCTGAGTCAGGAATATATATAACTGCTTCCACTTAATTTCCAGTCAAAGAGTACTGGTATTTTGTATTGTTGAATTTCGATCGATTTTTAAATATTTTATTACTCTTTGTGTCCTAAAGTATTAATTTTAACTGGATTATTTTTTTGGGTAAAACTTCAAAAAAAAAAAAAAATATCTTTGATATTGCCTTGAGTATGATCTTTGGCTACAGGTGTACCAGTCTCCACAGGTGAGGCGTATGGTGATTAAACATATAATAATTAATCACACTTACTAGTTAATTACTCAAAATTAGTCTATATTAAGTATTTAAACATATAATTATGTTCCAGTTAAAAAAATGCGATGACGTTGAAGGTTTAGTAGGACAAGTCAAAAAGTCATTTGAAGTTTAGGTGCGGTAGCTCTATCAATAATCAACTTTCGTACAAGCTTAAACAAAAAAATAAAATGCAAGGTTCACATGGCGTACTCAATGAAATGCAGCTCCTTTAATTTATAAGTCACCATAACCATATCACGTCTTCAGATTGAGTAAAGAATATGATATTCCTATAGTGCACCTTATAGTGTATATTGTTCAAATTCACATTATTGGAACCAAAGCCATTAAGAAGTTGCTTTTGCATGAGCTAGCTAGATTTAAACAAATAAGAAGAATGGATTGTTCTATAATTTCATTTGTTCATTCATAGTCAGGAAAATCAAGGCGAAATCAAAGAAATAGCTGAATTAATTAGCTTATAATTTTGTTCTGGGAAACAATAAATATCTTATTTTGGCTATTTTCAAAATCCAAAAGAAAACGATATTTTAACTCTATTATACTATTAAATTACTCTATATTAGGTCTTTTTTAAATACTAATCATACTATTGTGCTATGAATTATTTGATACATTTCATGGTACCAAATGAATATAAATCAAAATATAACAATTCACGGTTCTTCAATATTAAGCATTGATTTTTTTTCCTTTCTATTTTTTTTTTCTTTTTTGGGTAGTTGGTTGTTAAAAGGTCTAATTAACTCTGAAAAATTATTCTGGTGAAATAAGTTAGTACAAATTATCGGGTGTTAAAACTCCGCTTGGAACTCTGGGCTAAACACCTCGAGAAATAAAGAACAATGCTAACACAAACAAGTTGTTATCACAGTTCGGAACAACTGTTCCTAATCTGCAGGGCATTCTTGCCTGGGATAATAACAATCAACTAGTGATTACTGATTACAAGCCTTTACCAAGGCATTACAGTATTTATTCACCTTTTTAACTTAATCATGTATTACCTTCAACACTTGATCCACTCAATGTAAGTAGTCACGTCATTATCCCCCTGAGTTCGAGCTTCCAAAGTGGAAGACTCAGTCTGTCTCTAGCACAGACTTCAACAAGGGTGTTCCAACTCCGGGTGGAACTCCGTCTTCATCTCCTCAACTGCCTCTCAGAAAACAAATTGATGAAGAACAAATATGCTTCAGAACACACGAAATCTCTTGAATACTCGGAATAGCTCTCTCATGTGTTATGTGCGGGCCTTCAGGCCTATTTATACTCGTACGTATCCTATATATGGTAACTCCTTGATTGATTGTCAATTACTTTAGTCTAGCTGGTTACTTTCTTAAATTCGTTCCAGTCCTCAGTCAGTATCAATCTCTCATTGATCTCGATCAATCTAGAGTTATTCTTTTTTCTTTCATCCACGAATATCTCTGATATTCTTTGTAAGGTTGTCATGTCTCAAACCTTCCATATATATATGTCTTGATTGTGCATGACGATTTTGTCCTAAGATAGTCAATCCGTCATGTACTGGCACTTACAATCTCCCCCTTTGACTTTCTTTGACAAAATATCCTTCTTTTTATAAAAGTATTTGAAACATTGTCTAAGACATCATCTGAATCTCCATGATTGATATTGCTTCAAAATAGCAGAGAGGACATTCATAGCAATGATAAACATAAATCAAATATTTGTCAGATAGATACACTCTAGCCCAGATGATACAATAACAAAATTCTCCCCCTTTTTGGCAAAGACAAGGCAAAGACCGCAAGGGTCAAGTTCATCATCTTCATAAGTAGGTACCTTGGGCTCATCTGGTAGAAGAGCTTGAAGTTGTTGATTCTCATGATTGTGAATAGCCAGTAACTTCTAGATTCTCATAAGTAGGTACCTTGGGCTCTTCAGATGCTTTTGATAATACTCTTGTTGCTTCATAGAGTAAGCTTCAGAATAGAGTGACAGAGGACTACCTTGTTCTGCTTCTTTAGTATCAAGGTGGCCAGTGTAAATAGAAACTTTTCTGGTGCTGATCTTCAATATTGCTGACCAAAAACTCAGAGGGTTGGGGGGCATATCGAACTACTTCTGAGACGTCATCTCAAACGCCATTTAAGAGAAACAGTAACAAAATTATCTCTCGCCCTCAAAGATAAGAAAAAATTCAATTGAAACATCAAGGGGACAAATCTGCACCTAAATTATCAGGCTGGTCAGTAGGAAGAGCTTTTAAGTTTTTTTATCTCTTTTTGGTGGCAAGGCTTATACTGCAACATCAAACACTATAGGAAACCATGTTATAAGAGCAAATAAGTTAAGTACTGTTACTGCTGCTTGTTGTAGTACTACTGCCTGTGGACAAAAATTATCTTTGTACTTCATGTAGAAACATCTATGTGATGCCTTTGTTACTTTCTCCAAGATAAGTGTGAGGCAAAACCACTTGTCTTTAATTCCCTTTTCGAAGTATGAGATGTTCAAACAACACACATGCTAAAAGTTCCTTCTAAGAACTCAAAGCATCGATCATCTTTTTCTAGATGAATGTCTGGAACACCATCTGTAACACCAACTGGAACAACATCTAGAACAATATTGGCATATGACACTTTTTCAGTGTGACCAAGTGTCTGAGTACAATAAGTGTCTTCATCGTGTCTATCCTGATTCGTGAGCTTTTTACCTTTACAACTCGGTGTCTGGACTAGTTCAATTACATCAGCATGAAGAAATTTTAGCCGTCTGGTGGTGTTTACTTGTATAACCATTTTGTGTTGAACCTTATGTTGTTTCCCAAGTTGACACTCTCCACATTTTCTGTCTCTAGTTATCTTGAGATCAGGTTGTCCTTTAATTGCTTCATGCTTAACTAATATTTGCATATGTCTATAATGCTCATGTCCATGCTTCTTAAGCCAAAGATCAATATGGTTAGATGAAACAGAATAATATTGCTTGTGACTCACTACCTTATAACAATTATCTCCTGTTCGAACTCCTTCCATCACCAAGTTTCTTTTGAGATCAATAACAAAACATTTTTCTTGAGTGAAGTTGATCAACAAACTCCCATCACATAATTGACTAATGCTAACCAAATATGCTTTTTGACCTTGAACAAGAAGCACATTTCTCAATTTTTGTAACCCATAACATTTAAAGTTCATTTTCCAATGATAGTGCCTGTTGCTTAACAGTCCTGAATCTCCTGTCATATGCCTAGAACAACCACTGTCAAAATTCCAAACATTATTAGCAGTAGCTTTCAAAGCATGATAGGCTGAATAAGAGGACTATTTTTTAACCCAAATAAATTTATATTTCAGATGTTTCTTAGGAAATCTTTGGTTACTGTATTTCAAATATCAAAATAACTTTTAGCATTGAGAACGAATGTGTCCCAAATATTTGCAGTAGTAACAGTCAGTACTTCTGAGATTCTGATATGAAATTTTCTTTTGAATTCCTTCCTTAACAAACACTGTTTGTGTTTTAGGAGTGCTGCCACCATATCCAAGACCCCTCTTATCACCACTTGGTTTTCCACTACTCAAAATCTCGTCCAACTTAACTTTCCCTTTCTCCAGATTCTTCACAATTAGTTTTATCGAGTTTAACTCCTACAACTCCTCAATTTGTTTTTCCTGCAGCTTTAATGATTTATCTTTCTTCATCACATCTATCTGAATAAATTTTTTAGAAGCTTCGGACTCATTAAGTTAAACAATTAGTTCTCAATTCATAGTGGAGAGATTGTCCAGTTTATCTTTCATACATGTCAAAAGAGAGGTGTCGTCCTCCTTTACCTCAAGTGTTGGAACACCATCTTGAACTCCAGAATAGAACACTGTATAATTTTCATCTGAATCTGAAGAATTGTTGTCTGAATGACTCTAAGTTACAACTTTCTTTTTCTTCTGCACTGTGGGACATTCAACTTGGATATGACCATAGCCATCACACCCATGACATTGCACTCTTCTTTGTTCTGTAGTAAATTTCTCATGTTTCTTTTCACCATACTTTTGAGGAGTTTTCTCGCTTAGAGAATTTCCTATACAACTTGTTAAACCCTTTGGACAGGTTAGCAATTCTTTCATCCAAATTTTTATTTGATGACTGACCGTGTTTTCTGGTTTCAACAGTAAAGGCAATGTTCTAGTCACTCATGTGATCTGGTCAATCACCAAAGATTCATTAACCTCAGCTTCCATCTCTATCTCAAATGTACACAATGAGTCAATCACTTCATTCAAGGTCATCTTGTCAATATTGTTAGCCTCAGAAATAACAATGTTTTTCACATAAAGTTTTTTATTTAATGACCTTAGAACTTTTCTTACCAATTTGTTCTTTGGAAACGGATCTCCAAGCAGTCTTGCTTCATTGGCAAACTTTCTGATCTTCCCATCGTACTCTAGGATGGTCTCATCTCTCTCATTTTAATTAACTCAAATTTTGTCATGAGCTATTGGAGTTAAGCAATACGTAACGAAGCAGTTCCTTCATAATGTATCTCTAGTGATTCCCAAGCTTCTTTTGCAGAGGTGATAGCTGACATTCTGCTGAATTCCTCTAACTTGACACCACAAAATATGACATTAAGTGCCTTTGAATTTAGATTGTTGTTTTTCTTCTCTCCATCAGTCCAATCCTTTTGTGGCTTATCTAACTGCTTCCCTTAAAGTTCAACAGTAGGACGTGCCCAATGGCGGAGATAGGGGGGCAAGGGGAGGCCATGCCCCCCCCAAATATTTCCCGGTTAGGTATATAAGTCCCCCACCTACCTATTTTAAAATATGAAGAGAGAGAGAGAGAGGAAATGAGGGAGAGAGAGAGAGAGAGAGAGAGAGAGAGAGAGAGAGAGAGGAAATGAGAGAGAAAGAGGAAATGAGAGAGAAAGAGGAAATAAGAGAGAGAAAGAGGAAATGGGAGAGAGAAAGAGGAAATGAGAAAGAAAGAGGAAATGAGAGAGAGAGAGAGAGAGGGGGAGAGGAAATGAGAGAAAGAAAGCGGAAATGAGAGAGGGAAATGAGAGAGAGGAAATGAGAGAAAGATATAGGAAGTGATATAAATAGAGAGAGAGAGATAGAGAAACCATGATATATATATAGAAAGAGAATGATTGAGAGAGAGAGAGAGAAGGATTGAGAGAGAGAGAGCAAATGAGAGATAGAGAGAGCAACTGAGAGAGAAAAAGAGAGAAAGCAAATGAGAGAGATTGAGAGAGAGAGAGAGAGCAAATGAGAGAGATAGATAGATAGATAGATAGATAGATAGATAGATAGATAGATAGATAGATAGATAGATAGAGAGAGAGAGAGAGCAAAAGAGAGAGGGCAAATTAAAGAGAGAGAGAGAGAGAGAGCGTAAATGAGAAAGAGGGAGTGAGAGAGAGCATATGAGAGAGAGAGCGCAAATGAGAGAGAGGGAGAGAGAGCGCAAATGAGAAAGAGGGAGTGAGAGAGAGAGAGAGCAAGAGAAAGAAATAAAGAAATCAGAGAATGAGAGAAGGCAAATGAGAGAGAGAGCGAGAGTACATATATATTGTGTATATCATATGTCCTTTACTTTTTCTTTGTTGCCCCCCAAATTTTTTTTTTCTCGCTCCGCCACTGGACGTGCCCATCCTTCAAGTATTGCCAACCAAGCATCTTCATCAATGCTTTTGATGTAAGCAATTATCCTAGCCTTCAAGTAAGTATAATTTGTTACTTCTAAAAGAGGTGGACGAGTTGAAGAACCTCCATCCTTGATCGTGTCGGCCATTTTTACCAAAACTCGCGAATCTCACCAAGTAATCTTTCTGGTGCCTGCTCTAATACCAATTGAAAAATTGTTATGGCGATATCAGTTAGTATAAATTATCGGGTGTTAAAACTTTGTTTGGAAATCAGCTTTAAACACCTCGAGAAATAAAGAACAATGCAAACACAAACAAGTTGTTATCGCAATTTGTAACATCTGTTCCTAATCTGCTGGGCATTCTTGCCCAGGATAATAACAATCCACTAGTGATTACTGATTATAAGCCTTTACCAAGGCATTACAGTATTCATTCACCTTCTTAACAGAATCGTGAATTACCTTCAACACTTGACCCGCTCAGTGTAAGTAGTCATGTTATTATCCCACTGAGGCTCCCCCTCAGTTCGAGCTTCCAAAGTGGAAAACTCAGTCTGTCTCCAGCACAGACTTCAGAAAGGGTGTTCCACTCCAGGGGTTCGTCTTCATCTCCTCAACCGCCTCTTAGAAAACAAATTGATCGATGAAGAACAAATATGCTCTAGAATACACGAACTCTCTTGAATTCTTAGAATAGCTCTTTCTGAAGTCGTGTGTTATGTGCAGGCCTTCATGCATATTTACACTCGTACATATCCTATATATGGTAACTCCTTGATTGATTGTCAATTACTTCAGTCTGGCTGGTTACTTTCTTAAATTCATTCCAGTCCTCAGTCAATATCAATCTCTCATTGATCTCCATCAATCTAGAGTTATTATTTCTTCTTTCATCCACTAATATCTTAGATAATCTTTGTTAGGTTGTCATATCTCAAACCTTCCATATATATATGTCTTGATTGTGCATGGCGATTTTGTCCAAAGATAGTCAATCCATCATGTGCTACACTTACAAACTCCAACCCCTTAAGCATCATCTTCATCCAAACCCATTATCTAATGGGTACACATTAAGGATGTTAATGTATACTTGTTAATTAATATTCCCGGTTAAATTCAATGGCCGGGCTTTGGGTAATACCCATTTACAAAGGCCCATACTACCCCTAATGCATAGAACTTGGTAGAGAGTTGAGAGAAGTGGTGTGCTGGTTTGAAGACTAGGGGCGGGCACGGACCGAGTTTGGGTTGGGCTTTTGAAAACCCAAACCCAACACCACATGTACAACTTGAAACCCGAACACGTGAAAACCCGAAAATGTTTTAAAAGCCTGACCCGAACCCGACCCGTCCCTTGTTTTGTAAACTTGAACCTGACCCCACTCAATCAAAACTCAATGGGTTTTTGTAAAATCTGAAAAGATCCTAAAAAACTAATAAAAAATAACAGAAAAAATATTATAGAAAATAGTTAAATAAATAACATATATATTATAGTATACAGACTCATCTGTTTCGAAGATCCGCTAGTATAATATTATTGAAGATCTGTTTCGAAGGAACCGGTCGGAGTCAACTCACATCTTACATACACATAGCTAATTTAACACTAATGACAAATGTCCTCACCGTACTAATCCACGCTTAATTGAAAATGTCAGCCAGAGCTACCCGATAACGGAAGTGGAATCAAAGAATAACAAGTTATATAAAAATTTCAAACATTAATGCAGCAAGCCAGAAGTACCCACGGAACCGAGTCTTTAATCAGTTCACAACCCTGCAGCTATTCCTGACCTCGCCTTGGTTGCCCGTGAGCACCTCAATGGCGCCCATCTTCCGCATGGCATACCCGAATTTTGAACCCCAGCTCGACCTGGAATTAGCGTTTTCCTTAACAAAGGCTGCAGTTAGGGGACTGTCGAACAGCGTTTGATCCGACGTCAACAAGCCCCTGTGTTTCTTCAGGTTGATATAATATCTGTTGTCGAGGCGCTTCGGGGTGACAGCGTCGAGAGGCACGACAGGGTCATTAGAGCTTCCGGGAGGAGGGCATCTTCGCTTCAAGTAAGAAACAAAGGCTTTGTCCATGGATGGGTCTTGGGGGTGTGTGGCGTTGAAGGAGTAAAGGCGGTCGGAGAAAGAAGAACAGTGTGAGACTCCGATGGAGTGAGCTCCGGAAAGTGTCACCATTTCGACGAGGGAGAGCCCTTTCTTAGCGAAGTTATCTTTGAGTTGTTGTGCGTTGAAGTTTGGGGGAGGGAGGTTCAGTGCCACCTCGGCGAAGAGTGAGACTCGGCCGTCACGGCGGCCGGCGGGGACAGCGTAGTTGATGCCTCCGAGGACGTATGCGCTGTCCCTAGCTGCGAAGGCGAGGATATCCGCACAAGAGACTTTTTGAGGACAGCGAGCTTCGACGAGAGCCTTGGCTTCGTCGATCACTTCGAAACCTTGTAAACTAGGGTTGTTGGCTGGGTGGTCCTTCTCCACTTGCTGCCCTGGGAGCGCATCTAATAGAACTGAACCATCACAACCCTGAAAATTTCAAGTAAAACTGATTGTCAATTCATCTACACGTACTTATCAGGAAATCATGATATTGGGAACAAGGACAGTAAAAATGAGAAGGAGAAATCATATGCTTACTCGAATGAAGCAGTCATGAAAATGCATTCTGATGAGACCAGCACCGAGTCCAGGATTCCGAGTGAGGGCTTTGGTGACTGCTTGACGCACAAGATATTCTGCAGATGGGCACGTTGATTTATAAAAGCCCACTCTTATAAGTGGCGATGAGAACACTGGTGCAATATGGAACACTGCAAGAAGAACGGCCAAACAAAGTCCCCAACTCAACATCTTAATTCCACCACCTCTTACCGTTATCATCAAAGAAGAGATAAAACACAAAAAAGAAAAACAAGCAAAAGAAAGTGATGAAGAAGAAAAGAAGCAAGCATGCAATAATCTGCACACCACCACGTCTAGTCCTTCTACGTTCGAGTAATATTTATAGGCTAAGATCTATATATATATATATATATATGTTCATATATAACCAGCACAAGTGCAGTTTCTGCTTACTTGGTAAAGCTAAACGCGTAAAGCATTACCAGTCAACAGCGAGGATTGATCTTTTCTAGATATCTATTAACAATAACCACTAGGGTTGATATAAATAAAATATTACAATCGCTTCCTCTCATTTGTGTCGCTATGATTTATAAAAGATGTACAGGGGTCCCAGGAGTTTTTTTTTTTTTTTCAGTTTCAGATACATGAACGAGTAAAGAATCCATAGATTATGGATTTATCATGGAGACATCTTCAATTTGAGCGCTCTCCTGTTTCAAAGGATTCGTTCCTCGATGAAGATTGACGGTTTCATATATAAGTCAAAGACGCGATGACATGCATTAAAAGGATCAGCATGGAATTTTTTATTTTTTTATTTTTTTTCTTTCCGATGTTCTGAGAAAAACAGATGGCGCGAGTCGTCGTTCTCTCTCAAACTAGCAACGAATCTGTAAAATATTATGAATGGCTTCCTTATACTAAATACAAATAAAAAGCTCGAACAGCTAGCTCAAGTCTATTTAATTAGTAGCCACCGCCCCAGTCTCACCAACTACGTCCATGAAAATAATCCTAGTGAATGAATGAATGGTGCTATTTTATTTTTCTTTGGCTGATAAAAGCGGAGATGTCAAAAGGCAAATTGATAGGGGTTACGTATTGGGAAAGTTGTTGAGCATCTTTTTTGGCTTTTGTGCGGGAACAGAGATTAAACAGCCGCATTCGCCCTTATGTAAATGGTAGCTGATCATGAAGCAAAAAAACTGACATATTTCATGCATGAAGGAAGAAGTACTTAACGGCTGGGGGATGAGCTATTGTATGCAAAAGTAAAGTTATAAGTTTTACGCTTGGCTGTTTTTACTCTGATCAGGTGGGAAGATAAAAACGACAATGGCTCTTATCAAAAATAAAATTTCTCTTAATTATTTTCCAATTTTATAAAAAAATTGTACCAAAAATAATAATTGTAAAAAATAAAAAATATGAAATTTGTAAAAATGTTTATAAATTTATAAGATTCTAAAACATTACAAGATTAGAAAGAGAAAGAGGAGAAAGAAATATTTGATAGAGAAAGAGGAGAGAAGATGAGAAATAAATAGTAGAGAGAGAAAGAGGATAAAGAAAGATTAGAGACAGAAAGAGGAGAGAGGAGGAGAGATAAATACTAGACTGAGAAAGATGAGAGAAATAGGAGATAGAAATATTAGAGAGAAAAAGGGAGAGAGATTAGAGAGAGAAAGAGAAAAGATAGAGGAGAGAGAAAGAAGAGAGATAAATTTTGAATAGGGAAAGAAGATTGGATTTCATATTGGATAACAATATATAAGTGCTAAGTACATTAAGTGAGTGATGAACTGAAAAAGGCCAAACAAGAGTGCTTGGGAAATCTACTGACTCTTCAATATTATAAGTACCAATACATGATGAACTGTCTTTGGACAAAATCTTGTATGCACAAATCATGATATGGAAAGAAGAGACATGGAATTGATTTATAACAGCTATTCAAGATTGATTGAGATATTCGTGGATTAATGAAAGATTATGAGATTGATGTTTATTCATGGATTGATTGGTGATTGGAACGAGTCTAAGGAAAGATTTAGTGAAATTAGTGTGAGTGACAATCAATCAATAACTTACCATATAAAGAGAACACGAGTATATATAAGCAAGAAGGCCTACATACAAGACATGACTCATAGAAGAAGATTATTTCCAAGAATCCTAGAGAATCAGTGTTTCTTGTGGTGCATTCATTCTTCATCTATTAGCTTATTGAGAAACAGACAGGGAGATGGAGACGAAGTTGCAATAAGCTTTCTAAAGTCTGTGCTGGAGACAGACGAGTCTTCTAATATGGAATTCACACTGAAGGGGAGCCTCAGTTGGGATAATAACCAAACTACTCATGTCACAATGCGCGAGGGTACTCCACAAGGCTTCATAGCCGGGAAATGCAGTCTGCTGCAGTGAAGCGCTAACTGTTCCAGTTGCCATTGCCACTGAATGAGATAGAGCATCAATGGGCAAATCTCCGAAAATATTCGCCCAGCTAACTACATCAAAGTTTGTAATATCTGTTGGAGGTCGGGTATTGGCTGGTGGGCCAGCTTGAGTCATTGATGCTGCATTGCCAGTTGAATGCATGCTGGATGTTCTGAGCGGTGGAATTATGCCACACGTAGTCAGAGCTAAAACAATTCGTATCTTTTCCAGTGGGAGCATTCACAAAACCAGTGCTATGTGCATTCACATTCATTTGAGGAAAATCTGGGTTGTAGGCCACCTGAGGGCAGGCGGTATATGCTGAGAAATTGGCAGAACTG
The DNA here is from genome assembly GCA_019845555.1 of Aristolochia fimbriata. NCBI lineage: Eukaryota > Viridiplantae > Streptophyta > Magnoliopsida > Piperales > Aristolochiaceae > Aristolochia > Aristolochia fimbriata. The sequence goes on from CM034080.1 coordinate 32,238,974, forward strand.
TAATTGCTAGCTGTTTGGTTGAGGTGTGTTCGATAACGTAGCCATATCTGAATGCAAGCCTGCAAGTAGCTCCCGTAACTTAGTAACTTTCCAGTCGCCTACTACTGAAGGCATATTATTATTGGATGAACCATAAACCCCCACTGTCTTAATGGCATTAGTATGACCCCCCACCCTTTTAAATCTTTGGCTCTGATTCACAAGTTGAGGGCCCAAAGCACCAGTTCTACTACCTTGATTGTAGATATATAGTATGTCTCCTAAGAAGTACCTGTTGTGGTCTGGTTCTGTTTGGATATTGAGGATATAGGTTAGCTCCATGGGCATTCCCCATACTATAACTGTGGCCGTGATTTAACATGGTTTGGGTTGCACAGCTAGTTCTCAAGAAACTTTGAACGGTTCCAACTCTAGGAGGCATAACGATAGGAGTTGCCTGGATCTTCTCAGCAGGAGTTGCAGGGTTGTTCAATGTCTGAGCACGAACCTTTTACCTCTCCACCTTCTCTCTTTGTCATTGGAGTGACAGTGGTCGGCAATGAGTTGACATGTACCCCAATAGACACAGGGAGCACGTACATCACATACAAAACAATAGCACTGCATCATTTACCAGAATATTTTGTTAGTTTACTTTAAGAAATCCACAAGGCGAAATAGAAAAGAGAAAAGCGAAAGATACATTAAGCTATTGGCAGCATTTGCCTTTTGGCTCACTGTTAGATATCCAAAGATAGAATCTCACTAGATCACAATGCCTTGCATGGGATGGAAAAAAACATGGTTTTTGGCTTGATAAATAAAATAAAATCAGACCAACTTTTTTTTTAACTAGTGAACCCCTTTAACCCCGCCTAATGTCCCTTGGATACTCGAACTCGAGACCTTCCTTGATATCTACCCACATGAAACCACTTGAGCTATTGCTCAGGGCTCAAATCAGACCACATTTGTGGGTTTCAAAAATGCACAAAATAGAGAAATGGAAAAGACAGGACAAAAACTTCATATTCCTGAGCATCATTAGATTTTCCATTATTATAAGGATGGAATTAAAATAAGGCAGATATTGACACTCTTAATAACCACCAAAAATCAAACACCTAAAAAAAAGAATATGGAAGATGAAGAAAGATCAATCAAAACCGCAGAAATGCACGGAACATATAGAAATTTTTTTAGGATTGCCTCCATGGAAAATCTAGTCCAAATTGCAACATACAGTCAAGGACCTATGGATAATACATGAGAATTAACTATTGCAGTTGAAGCAATTGCTAAAGCAGCTCTTTATATCTTTGACGTGCACATCCTTACCAAAGTAAGATTTAACTTCACCATGATTAGCTGGATAATGAATGAAATGCTGAGAAACCCTCTGGGGAAGAAGGGTTGGCAGCAAATTGAGGAACCCTATGACTACTAATTCAAAATTGACATTGGTTCAGCTTTTTGTCACCAAGAATTTTCTTCACAAGGCCATAGAGGTACTTCCCATCATATTTGGGTCCTGATAGATATTGCTTTCAACAGATTTGCAATTGATGCAAATGGACACCATAATTATTTATTCCCACATGAATGCATGGAGCATAAACAAAACAATATGAATTAATTAGTATAGGTGCATCTATGCATGAGTAGAATTACTGGATTATATAGTTAATGCTGAAGAAATTAATTAATCACATGGTCGATCGATCTGCATATTTAACATGCAAGAACAACTTCAGTTGTAATTAATTACTGGAGCTGTGGGAAGATTTTGGGACACACATGGAGGTAGAAATCCTTAATTTTTTTAGCTTTCGTCTTTGCCAGGTGCCGTTAACATGGCGGTAACGAGGCCGCCAGTGCTGGTTCCGGCAATCACGTCGAAGTGATCACCTATTCTTGCCTCTGGACCATCATGTTTCTGCAACAAATTATTATAAATAACGTTGAATTGATTATCAGAGCTAGCTAAGAACCCATTGCGGTATAATAAAAAACTAGCAAGAAAATTAAGTACCTGAAGCTCGGATTCCAGAAAGCTGAGGATAGTGGCAGGGATGATTCCTCTTATCTCTCCCCTATCTATGCTTAAAATGGTAATGCAATTCCCCTAAGTCATAAGCGGGAGGTTAGATTTGTCTGGTCGATTGCAACCGATTCATGATCAAAATCAGAGAGCAAAGGTTGTCGAGACGAATTGGGTATTTATAGAACAAGCGACAGAATGCAAATCCATCCTCCAAGTCTCCACTTGTGGTCAAATATTTCAAAGCCGGAAGTGGAAAAGCTGAAGTTCCATTATTTATATATAGAGCATGCTTGGGAGCTTTACATGTCGCCCTACCTGATCGATCTGTACTCCAAGCTTTAGAGAGTGTTTGTCCTCTTCTCCTAACCACATGAAACTGCCTCACGGACATGAATGAAAAGCTATTTGAAGTTTACTCCACGCAATGATATGATGGAGTGGGGCGGCAAGAAACTGATACATGAGCGGGCAAACTATAAAGGAGAATAGATATTGTAACAAATACTGTTTTATTAGATTATTATGTTCTTTGTTTTCGTTAAGCTTTATTCCAAATTAAATATAAATATAAATAAAAATTAATGTTACTTTAATATATTTAAATTTAAAATGACCTAAATCATGCATGTTACAATTATGTAAAAAAATGTCGATTGTTTGGGGATTTTGAAATGCCTCAATAACAAAATTTTAAATTTTTTTTCATATATTATTTTTAGAATATTATTTTTATGATAAAAAAAACAGATTATAGAAAAAAATAAAATGGTAGTCATATATTAATTCAATCTTAATTAATATGGCCATATTAACAATGTAATAATTTTTTACAAAAATTTGATGAGACCACTAAAAAATACTAGATAATAGGTTGGTATTCAAAGAATATCATTGCTTGCAATAAATATATTTATAATTAAGTTAATGTTTTTTATTTATTCATAAAAAATGTTTTAAAAACCAAACTGGTCATCAAACCGGAAGTACGTCCAGTTTTGGTCTAACCCGGTTAGACTGGGTTGGACCAATATATGGTTCGGCCATTGAATATTATACTCTATATATACTTTGTATAGATTTAATATTTCTATAAGAAACAAAGACCAAAATAGTGTTGATTATAGTGAACATGGGTTAGTCAATATGAACCAAAAAACTGGCCTCTGATTCTTGTTCAGCTGTGTGAGACCGGCCGGTTCGGTTTGGTTTTTAAAACACTGAAACATAACATGCTACAACTTTAAAGGAACACTAGGCATTATATCTTAGGTGGGTCAGTTTACATATTAGAGGAGGGTTTTTTTCATTTAAATTTTTTCACTTGCAAGGGAGCAAAACTTGTATACACCACCTGCTTTTAACGTGGTTTAAAAGTTATATAATATACACACGTACGTTAAACACAAGAGAAAATTTGTTATAAATCCATTAGCAAAATTCAATTACGATGTGTGGGAAATATTATTCCTTCAAGAAAATCATTTTGTACGTGATTGGATGTTCAATTTTATTTAACTTTATTATTATTTTCCAAAGCATTACTATGTAAACAAATTTTAATGGTGCAATGTTATGGTATGGGGAATCCGTTCCCGCCAAACCTCGCACCGCTGGTTTGGAATAGGCCGGCGACGCATTTCTTCGTCTGCTGCGTGCAGCAAGGAGAAGAGTTAGAAGATAAAAGAGAAGAAGAAAAAAATGAGACGAAAAAACAGAGTAGAAGAAAAGAGGAAAGAGGGAAAGAAAAAGAGGGAGAAAAGAAGAGGAAGAAAGATAAGCGGCCGGGGGGAGATGGGAGATTAGGAAGAGATAGATTAAGGTATTAGGGTTAAAATATGTTTTCTATGATACCCTTTTCTAGTATTAAGTGGGTCGGGTTTTTTTTGGGAGAAACCTGTCCCCCGCCTCGAACCAGTGACCGGTTTCACTCTAACAAACCATATACGACCCGTGGGTTAAAAAACCAAACCTGAACCCACTTTAAGCGAGTTGGGTCGGAGCAAGTTCACTGCCACCCTCAAGGCTGATTGTTCTACCATGTTAGCATGTTGAAGCATCCTGTGTTCCAGAACGAGTATTCAGACAGCTATCCAAAGTCCATATCAATGCTGAAACTATGTTACGAAGGCCAACAATTATGTCAAAAGTACTAAAGCAAGTGATATGTTTGTAAAGGTGTCAAATCCAAGTCATTGAAAACGAGAAATAGCCCGAGATTTTGATTCAAGAGAAGGAAAAAAAAAAAAAACAATATATCTTGAATCGGATTTATCAATAGTAAGTACATAAGCATAAAAGAAAATATTCTCTTAAAAGAGTTGTGAACATAATTTATTATTAATTCAAGTCGCCAATAATGTTATGAAACTCACATCTTGCTCTCTTGAAAAGTTTGACAAGTGAGTACTTAAGACATTTGCAATTTTAGAGGAATTAAGATGACGAGCCAGTGATTTATTGATTAGTGATACATATATATATATACCTATTTTCGGTACTCAAATCGTCCCGATGTGGGGCAACTTTAGGAGGTGCATTTGGCCCTAGAGTGATACATAACAAGCTCTTGAAGAGGAAGGAGCCCCCCGTAGCACATATTCTAGCAAACATTCTTTCTGGCTTTGTCTAGGTGCCACAGTGGGTGCTTGGTTCCTTTTGCGCTGAGCTAGGGGTGGGCACGGGTCGGGTTTGAATTAGGTTTCTGGAAACCCGAACTCCACCCGACTTAAAAACCCAAAACCCGAACAGGTTTTAAATTCCAAACCCGACCCGATCTTTCAATTTACAAATCCGAACCTGACCCGACCCGAGTAAAATCCGTCGGGTTTTGACAAAACCCGAACAAGACCCAAAAAATTTTGATTTTCTTATACTAAAATTTTAAATAACTAAATAAAAATATATTTAAAATATTAAAATTAAAAAACCGCTGGTCGGGTTCTCGTTTACCCGACATCGGGTTTAGGTTTCCAAACCCAAACCCGACTTGAAGGTTGGATTTGGGAATCCAAACCCAGGTTTTTTGGGTCGGGTCGGGTCGGGTTACCCAAAAAACCCGACCCAATGCCCACCCCTACGCTGGCTTGTCATATCAGCTTTTAAGTGACCCTACCCAAAAAACCCGACCCAATGCCCACCCCTACGCTGGCTTGTCATATCAGCTTTTAAGTGACCCAATGCCATGCAAGGGGTCAAGCTAGGCGCCAAGTGGTGACCTAGTTATACCATTTGAAAGTCATTTTAGACAAATATTTTGTGCATTAATTTAGACTTTTAGAGATTTTGTGATTCACATTGAAGTTCAAAGGAGGATTTGAGGACCATTTGTTACAAAGAATCACATCCAAAAAGACAGTTCCAACCGCATGCAATGCTCTACACTCTAAGTTTGCTTTTTATTTTAATTTCCTTTCTTTATGTAGTTTGTGCATGTTTTAAATTAGGGATTTGAGTTTTACTTCATATGTTGACATTATAAGTAGTTCAATTAAACCCCCTTGTGGGGGTGTGGGTAAAAGCTTTTTTAAGTAATGTATTAATTTATTATAGTATTTTGAGCATGAAACCACGATATATTTTGAGTCTAATGTATGTTTAGTATTCAGTTAATTGTAATTTAGAAACCCAATTTGATGTTGGGAGCATAGAATAGGTAGACCTCGTACAGCAATAACTACTATGGGACCACTGACCTACTGCCAAGTCACTACTTATAACACAAACAACCTACTTGATCATATTTGAAAGAACAGCTTTGCAAATCACTGCTTCCATTAATCTACCACCAAGCTCATTGCAATTCACCTAACAACCACGAATTTTGAATTCATTGACTCGGTGACTTCTCACGAATGATCAGGCAAACAAGAGCGGCGACCCCCAATTCATTCACCGACCATGGGGGGTCATATATATTATTATAAGGAATAAAATTAATGCTGATTTGGGTTAATTAATTAATTAATTAATTACCTCGATGGATGTGTCATCAACTAATTAATAAACCCAATTGGTTGTTGGTGGATTTTCAACTCCATGGCCAGCTCTAGATCTCCATAGTACTACTGTACTTTTCACATATACAACTAGCTCAATTAATCTATACATTACACACTGGATTTCCAACAAATAAGTTTAATTAAAAAACCCAAATGTTTCCTTTTCTTTGTCACCCATCTATATATGATCACATTGATCAGTACTAGTCCTATTCTCTATGCCGGGCTTCTAGTGGAGCATATATGTTGTACGTTGAATTTAGTGTGAATCTGCGTTTTAATTCGTGATAAATCATGGAGTAACGTTTACAACTTGAATGCATCAAACTCGCCTGGTATCATCAAAAAAAAAAAAAAAAAAAAAAAAAATCTTCTGCTTTTACAATTAGAAAGACAAGATAGGAACTGATTCATGAAAAGTTAAAACTACATCTCTAAATTAAACCGAATAGTGAATGTATTTGAGTGCTACCAAATCGGACCCGGTGGATGTATGGGACGGCCAGGCCGCGGCCTCGGTCCCCCCGGTGGAACTCGTCCTCGTGCTATATTTGAAGTTTGTACCAAAACCCTTCACAGATAATTTGGATCAGTAATACTAATGGAATGCATTTTGTAATAAAAGACGAAACCCAAGCAAGAAAATAAATAACTGGATGGATAGCATACAAATACTTTTGGGAATTGCAGCGAGAGAGTAGCAAGAAGAGAATACCAAACCGCAGAATCACCCTCCTTAAAAGCTCCATTTTCGATCTTCCTCCGAATGCTTCTACTGCTGCTTCTGCTGTAAATGATCAATACACACTTAGCACTTCCAAGGCAGGTGTCAGATATATATATCTCAATCGGAGTCAAGGTCAAGCTCTTGCACGATATGTGGAAGTAGGTTCCTCTTCGATAGATACTGCAGTGCCTTGCTTCTGGTTAATTTGTTCGTGTATGAAACTGAAAATTATTGAGAGAAATATTCTAAGGTAATTAATGTTAGGTCAGTCACCATTGAAATTATAACATTTGACTCAGTACTGCACCTGACTAATTCTCATCCGATCACTCGAGATGAAATGGAATTTTGTACTTGGTTATCATTACGAAGAGAAAGGGTTATTCTAAAAAATTCCAATATTCCTTCTTGACTGCAGTGATTGGATTCGATCTGCCCACCCAATGGCCAACCATTAATAAACATTGAAGTCTGAAAGTATTGTTGAAAATGTTTGAAAACGACTTTTGATTACTAACCCACTATCAATATATATATATATATATATATATATATATATATATATATATATATATATATATATATATATATATATATATATATATATATATATATATATATATATATATATCAAGTTTTCTTCTTTGTGGCACTAATCTCCATTTTGATACATTAACTAATATTCTAATCAATTAACTGATCTTGAGTGCAATAGCATTAGACCAAGTTAAGCAACATACTCTGCATACCATTAATTTATATTTGTTTCATTACACATGACGACTCTCTGATTTATTCATCACATTACTAAACAAGAGACAGACACAAGTACTAGTCACTAAAGTGAAGCAAACCTGATGACTGGAAACACGAGTACAACTACTTGCTAGCTAGTAAACTCTATATATATGTGTGTATCCTCTAAGATCCCACAGGACATATACATATGATAGATATAGAGAGAGTAATATTTGATGAAGATGCATTTTAGTGATTCTTGATCCGGATTCCGGCCGTGAGCATGTCAGCGGTGAAGAGTCCGAAAGTAACTTCGTCGTCGCAGTTGAAGGCGCGGTCCACCGGGCAGGAGATGATGGTGGATGCATCTTGGTTCAGACACAGATAGACCCGGTAAAGTTGTGACTCCCCCCACATATTCTTGCTGCATTCAGCTCCCACTGATACTCCAAGGCTTTCCTTCAGCACTCTCTTTATGTGTTTCAACTTGTACAGGTTCTCACCTGATGGAACAATACCTGTACATGCAGCAGTACAAGAGATATATAAACTATATATATTCATAAATGAGATTGGGAATGAAAGAGATTAGCAAATTAAGAGATCAAAGATCTTACCATTCTTCCGAAAGACAGAAAGAAGATCGGCCTCATTCCGGAGAGCTAACGCCTTCTTGAAGTAATTGTGCTGGGTTAAACCTGAACAAACACCATATTTGTTCCACACTCGTCTCCAGTTATAACTAGGTTCTCTGCTTGGACATCTCACGTCGGACCAGTACTTGTGTAAGTCTTCAATTAAGCCTGAAATCTGTTCACATGCAGTTTCAATATGTCAAATACTTCCATTTTAATATAACACAGAGGAAGTAGCTCCATTTTATTAAAAAAAAAAAAAAAAGACGATGAGCAGGGGAATCAAGCAAGGGAAGGTACCTCCTTGGTGCTGAAGCCATGTCCATGGCACGTAGTGAGGACACCTCCAGTAGAGGCATTGTAAGTGAGAAGGCTATCGACGAAGAAGTCCAGTTTCGGTTTCCCAGTAGCAGGAAGGCAGCACCCTTCGCTGCTTTGGTAGCAGTAGGAAGCTGGCCACTGTATATTAATTAACCAAATCAAATTAGTGATTCAACCTGTGTCCTCAAAAAAAAAAAAAAAAAATTAACTACATAAATGGCTAGTTATGGATCGACCAGTCCAATTGTACACATAGCCAATGCAGTACTGATACGAGATGAGTTGATTGTCACGAGTTACATAATTGATGAACATGCAGTAGGATCAGTGAGGCAATTTCCACGCAAACAACCATAGCAAAAGCATGGTGAGATTTATTATGAATCCATTCGGATCACCTGGAGCAGTCACTAAGGCGTGACTGTAAAAAAACTCACGTTAATGAGTCTCATATGTATGTTCATTAACATAAAGCCATGTTATATTAACGAGAGTCACAAGCTCACTAACTTAAAGTCACGTTAATGAGAGTCACACCTTACTATATAATGTGGCGCGGTTGATTCGCCACACAAGGGCTTTGGCTGGTGCTAATATATACCTCCAGGCGATCCAAACCCTTATTCATGCATTCATGACTGGTACACATATCATAATATGGCACTTTTCTGAAGTGCTGGAAGACAGAAGAAGTACTAAACAGAATTAATGGAGAGAAGAAGGCAGTACCGTGAGCACAACTGCATAATAGTAATCAGGGTGTGTGATTGCCAGTGCCCCTGAGTGTGAGCAACACAAAAGAAAGAAAGAGAAGAGGACAAAAGCAAGTAGGGAACTCTTCATCTTTTTTTTCCTTATGTTTCCCTTCCTTGATTATAGTACCAAACTCTCTCACTCAACTAAGAAACTACAATGGGAATCAACAGAAGGCGCCCCTTATAAAGAGTACGTACGACCGCTAGTTTAAGCCTGATCGATCATCAGCACCAAATTACGTATTCATGCATTGAACCATTCCCAGTTCCATCAATGTGTTCATGCATCGTCGTCGTCATTGGAGGTCTCAGAGCAAGCTCGTGGGAAATCAGCATGTGTTGCTCGTGGGAAGTATATATATATATGTGTCGATTTCTGGTATTAGCCTCCAGTAGAGAAATTAAGAACTTCAGTCCACTGACGACTCTAGTGTGGAGAAAATTTCACCAAAGTTAACGACATCTGTCAAATGTACATATGTTGGAAAAAATTCAACAAGTGAGTTCTTGGAATGAATGCATGAAAGTCCAGATCCGGTCCATGCTGTTGGTTTCACTAAGTTGTTTCTAGTGCAAGCCGGCAGGGCTTTGGCTTGGATAGGTTGCGTACACGATGTTTCAATGTATACTGCAGGAAAAGAGCCAAGATAGTGTAGGGATGAATCTGCTAGGGACGAAGCCCAAAATATTAAATTTTTGTCTTTGAGGCCATCAAATGATATAATTATACATTGTATCACTAATTATATATGTACATCAAATTAATTATTTTAACTTAAAAAGAGGAATTGAACATATACGTTAAAGAACCTTATTAATGTCACATAACTTTGTAGTTGGTGAATAAGGTACATAAATTCATACTACTCACATCATTTAAAATTTAAACTCTCAATTAATGAATTCAAAACATATTTTTAAGCTATGAAACTCCATTTTTAAAGAGCAGCAAATTTGGATATATCATATATATATATATATATATATAGGCCTGATCCAATGTGAAACTCATTTTAGTGTAAAACGTGTGAAACTGTTTCACACCCCCGTTAGATCAGGTATCTTTTTAATCGATGGACAGAAGGAAAAGGAGCTCCTCGCCGACTTCCCCCGACTCTTCGCCTAACTTTCTCAAATCCTCGGCAGACGAAATTTTAAGTTTTGGCGCGTGCTCGAGAGCCCACGAAACTCTCATCTTCGGCTGAAAGGCGAGAATCTGATTTGCTGAGGTTGAAGCTCGGACGAAACTTCTGGTACGTCTTATTTTTCCTCTTCTCTCTACTTCGATTTCTTTTTACTATATATCTGGATCTTTCCCTATCTATTTCTGTACTCCCAACACCATCAACTCGATCACCCACCTTCCCTTATCTCTTCTGCATGTTTTCTACCATCCCGATCGTAGCAAGCTCCGAATAGAAGATAAGGGCAAAAAATCGTCGCTTTCCTCCCCCCTCTCACCGACCCCTCAGCCCTCGGCAGCATACCCATGTCGAAGTCCTTGGTCTACCAATCCAGCAGTAGCACATGTAGTTGAGATGCCCAGGGATGCAACACCATTGAGAGTAATACTTACATACATAATTTTTTTAATTTTTTTTTTTTTTTCTGATTACATCCTGTATAAGGCTCTATAGTAACACAAATGTAGATTATTGGTTAGCATTAAGCTGTATAAAGCTCTAGACAGTATCAAATTGGTATAAGAAACTAAAAGTGAAGCTCTAGAATTAAATTTCGGGTAATAGACATTACAAGAAAAAAGGTTCAATAGCATTCTGGCCACCTGTTCAATCATTTTTTATCTTATTATTTGGACAGAATCCTTGGGTTTTTAAGTTTATGCAGGGGTGAACTTCAGATATAGATTGCAGTTTCATATGTAGGATTGAGTTTGAAATGTGGGTTTGAATTTGTAATATGGGATTGCACTTGATATCCGTGCCAGAATATTATTTGTAGTTATTGAGAAAATGAAGGATAGAGTATTCTGGGTTCTGATTGTCTAGGATAAAATTTTGGACTTTGAGGAGGATATATGTCTAGTGCAGATTTAGGCCAAGTTACCAACATACTTGTTTATCACCTAGATTTCATTATTCTAATTGGAAGTAAAACTAATGTTGAATGGTTTGCACGATCTTTTGTACTTCTGAAAGTAAAACTAACGTTTTTCTGACTTTCCTCTTATTTTTTTCCTGTTATTGAATTCATATGGTCTCTTCTCTTAGAGCTAGCGGAGCGATGGTTGATATTTCACACTCGTGTTCAGGTCTTGACCCCTTCTTTTCCAATTTTGAAAGTTTTATTGTCAGAATCTGTGGGATAGTCTTCTTTATAGTGATTACATGGATACCTTGGCAGTTGATGTTAACTAATTTTTTTTCGCTTTAATTGTTTAAGCATTTGGGTCATCTGATCAGAAATTGCATAAGCTTTTTCTTGTGAGGGGAAGATTAGAGAAAAACTTGCTTTGCTGGCTCTTCCTCTACCTGAGGTAACTTCTTTTGCATTTTTGTTTCTTGTGGGGTATGATTATAATCTGGTTTATTTCTGTACACATTGTCTATTGACAATCTTTTGGGGGTACTATTGAGATTCTACTGATAATCTGGTTCCCATTTAAACTATTGAGATTCTTGATAATCTTGCTCAAGGACTTTAGTCTATTTGAGAGTTAACTAGCAGTGTGTTCTTCATTTGTGGTGTCATGTTCATTGTATGCAAGATAATCCATGGTTGGAACATTCAGGTATTCTTGAAAGCGTTGGTGGAACAGAGTTTTCTATACTGCTTGTAAAGTTTATTAGAATACTAAATACTAATGTAATGGCTAAGGTAGCTTGTATTGATCTGGTGGTGTTCAATAGCTGTTTAGATTCTCAGTGGAGAACAGGTTCATCTCAATCGCTCTCTGCTCATTTATGCCTGTTCCCTACTCTTTTCTCTCCTTGCTCCCTTAATAAAATAACATGGTTACTCTTTTATTCTAATGATTTTCGCATTTTCTTTTGGAACTATTATGTTCACACTTTAAGCAGATAGCGATTATAAAACAATCAAAAGACTATTTAGAGTGTTTTAATAGGGTTTTGCTAGCTTTTAGTTGGCACCTCAAATTAGGCACCTCAAATTAAGAGAAAAACTTGCACAGCTTTTAGTTGGGATTTTTCTAGCTGCTCTCTAAATTCTTTTACTCTATTGGTTTCTTTAATCATTTGAAATTGTTTACTGCTTCAGGTGATGCCTACTGCCAACCAGTCTCCTAATGCCTATGTAATGATATCCTTAAAGCCAATTGAAATGCAACTAAATTTTCTGTTTTTTTCGAATGAGTATGACTATAAGTTTTATATTATTGTTGCATTTTAAGCGACTCTGTGGCCTAATGGATAAGGCACCGATTTAATCGGAGATTCTGGGTTCGATTCCCAGTGGAGTCAAATTTACTTCTTCCTTTTTTTCTTTGTTTGTGGCTAGAAGATTTAATCGAGTTTGACACTGCATGTGAACTCTATAGCATAAACAATGAAAAACAGAACACTATCACAATTAGCATTCTAAAATCACACTTGCGACCAACAAAAAATCATAACAGAATTAACACTATACAATTCAATGAGAAGAAGCATTCAAATGAAAGCTCAATACCTGCAGCATACAATTGACTTAGACCTTCCAATAAAATGCATATAATTCTATCTCAAGCAAAATCACGGTATAACACAACTTGGATCTTGGTGGATTCGAACCACCATCCTCTCAAAAGTGACTTTTGAGCGCTCTTACCATTTTGAGCTTAAAGATCCATTATAAAAAAATTAAGCTTCTAAAATCAAAACTAAAAGGAAGTGTATTCAATTTTACTTAAGTCAACTCATACATAGAGAATGACATTACTTAAGCTTCCCAAGTCAAATCATACATAGAAAATGAGATTACATAAGCTGCCAAAAAATGCTCTTCTGTTGATAATTCATTCACAGTTGGAATTCCAATCTTTTCAACAACTACACACTGGTAGACTATGCAGAGGGAGCTTGTCTTGCCACCTTGTCTTGCTACCTTGTTTGATTGCGCTGGTATACCTTGAAACCTCTTCCATAATAGTGAGGTATCTCAAACAAAACAAAATATTTGTAGTGTCATGCTCAGAAGGCTTGAGGAACACAACCGGACCACTCCAAAGACCAACAAAGAGTAGAAAAGACCATCGTGTCAGGTTTTGCTTGTTTTAGTAAGGTGTTTTTTGCTTTTGGTTATTGCACATGATGAGCTTTCATTCTTAGAATAAAAGCTCTCAACAACAATTATTTGTCATTGACAAAGAAGTGACAGAAACATTTCACACATTTTCAAGAAATGAAAATAAACTATCAGAGTTCAGGATGGTTATATATGTTACATTTGAAACAAACAAGCCAACTAACGGCAAATGCTCAACTATTGAGAATAGTGAATCTAATCCTACACATTACAAGAAAGGCAACATACTAATATTCTGATTGGCTGCACAATAACACCACACTAAAGTACACTAGAGCTCCTATCATACCATAGTAAAAAAGAACAGAATATTTATTAGCTCACAAAGTTAACACTGCAATAAATTGAGAAGTGCAACAAAAATATGTTATAAAAACTTAAGAAATAAAAAAGGGAAACATATGAAGAGCAGTGGAATATCTTCTTAGTTCCATATAGCAAAGGGAAACACATTGTCATTTCTACATGCGGGATTCCAGTTTCAAAAGTTCAATATTCTAAGAGAGAGGAATGCTCATGCTCAAGAGTTGTTACACATTCACGTCTAGCACATTAATTCAGGAGCTAATATTTTCAATTAGTCTACATGTTAGATTATTTCTCTCAAAGCAGGCAGCGTACTTGGAAGCATGCTTATGCTAAGAAATTACAATAATTGTTAGGAAAAATATAGAAAGACAAGACTACATGCAGAGCAGTCAAAGGCCGCTAGCCTAGTGATGCACCAGAGGGATTCATAATTAAGGTTTGAGTCACACGAGAAGAATCAATTCAGCAACTGAGATCAGTGTCCGAGGCTAAATCAGATAAGACAAAGAATCGATTAAGGGAAGAACAGAATAGACATCCAAACACAAACAGAACAAAAAAAAAATATCAAAGTCGAAATCTAAAGAGAATGGGTAAAAGAGAAAGACTAAGAATTCTGGAAAAATGATCCAAGGATAGTCTGTGCTCTCGTTTAAACTTCAAGCAGGGCTCTCGGTTGACAAACTTACAATCACCCTGAAACTACAAGACAAAATGTGTCCACAAAGCAGTCATTTTCCATCAGATTTTTTAAGTAGGAGGATTTAACTTCAGAATAAAATAGGACCACGCATTTGCTTCTCGAGTAAAGAAACTTACGACCACCCTGAAAAATGAAAAACACATGATGAAAATTTATGCCCAGATATAAGAGAAATAATTCAGGTTTGAAATAAAGGAGAAACCATAAGAGAAAAATAATGAAACTAAATCAAATACCAAATTGTGAAAAGAAATAGAATAGAAAGAAATCAACCACAAAATCATACAAGGCAATAAGGAAACTATATTTCAAGGTCGTAGGAAAATGAAGTAGGAGAGCACTGGAACGTGACGATGAGACTGGGGAGCCGGGAGCGAACAATCTCTTGGTCGTCAGTTCTTCCCAGACGCGCAGAGAAGGGAAGAGGCTTCGGCTCTTCCTCGATGCACTGAGATGGCAGCAGCTGGAAGATTTTTGGGGGAGCCGTGACATTTTTGGGGAAGCCGTGACATTTTTGAGGGAGCTGTCAAGGGGGAAGAAAGAAAGGGAAAAGAGGGAAAGTCGACGAGGAATTGGGAAAGGACGATTTTTTTTCATTATTTTGATACCGTCGATTTGAGGCCCGATCGGACGGTCCGTGATGTGTTTCACACGTTTCACACGAAAATGAGTTTCACACTAGATCTCTCTCTCTCTCTCTCTCTCTCTCTCTCTCTCTCTCTCTCTCTCTCTCTCTCTCTCTCTCTCTCTCTCTCTCTCTCTCTCTCTCTCTCTCTCTCTCTCTCTCTCTCTCTCTCTCTCTCTCTCTCTCTATATCTCTCTATATATCTATATCTCTCTATATATCTATATATATATATATATATAAATCTATAAATATATATAATATATATGATCAAGTACCAGCTGATATCAAACTATGTACTGTTATATATATATATATATGAGCAAATATATATATATATCATTGTTTAACTAAGAAAAATCTCAAATCGTTTATTAAAATCAGACCTGTAATCAGATTTTTCAAGTACCAACCTGTATCAAAATGTAATAATAGCAAATCTAGAGAGAGATGAGCAAACAAATTGAGCCAAACTGTACACTACAAGAGATTAACCAAAATCTCCTTTGCCCTTCCCAATCTAGGTAAAAAACAAAAAAAGAAAAGTGCACAATAGACAAAATTTGTAGGCTTTTGAAAACTCAGCTCCACCAGCCAATTACTGCTGCTGAAATAACAGCAGGAGATTTAACTCGAGTCCACTTCCATGTCAAAAAGAGCATCATCTAGAATTTTCTTCAGCTCCTTGCCCCGATTCCTACCGAGTGCTACACAGTCCTGTACAAAACGGAAAAACAGATTTAGCAGGGCATACAACCCAGTCCAAATGAGTTCCTTTAGATGTGCTGTGACTATGCAACAGCAATAATTTGTAGAGCAGGATCTCAAAGTTTAATCTGAAGTTGAATATATCTTCAAGGGCTTGAGAGAGCTTCATTTCCAAGTGAACCCATTCAAGTTCTAAGCTCCACCCGAGTAACAGAGAACACTTTCTTAAATTTAGAGAGATGGAATTAAAGAAAAGGGGATGAACAACACACCTTTAAGGTAGATGTGTAGCGAGAACTTGACCACCAGGTTTATATAGACACATATATAATGGACAAATCCAGCACCACTGTCACAAGGGAATCCATGATGGACTCTTCCTCTGCGTTGGGATCAACCAAAATGTATTTTTAAGAAGAAAAATCTCAAATCGTTGGGATGTAAAATCAGACCTGTATCAGATTTTCAAGTACCAGCTGATATCAAACTTGTACTGTTGTACTGTGAGCAAATCTAGCCTTAGAGAGCTGAGCAAACAAATTGAGCCAAACTGTACAC
The DNA here is from genome assembly GCA_019845555.1 of Aristolochia fimbriata. Taxonomy (NCBI): domain Eukaryota; kingdom Viridiplantae; phylum Streptophyta; class Magnoliopsida; order Piperales; family Aristolochiaceae; genus Aristolochia; species Aristolochia fimbriata. The sequence continues at coordinate 32,255,340 of CM034080.1, forward strand.
TACAAGAGATTAACCAAAATCTCCTTTGCCCTTCCCAATCTAGGTAAAAAACAAAAAAAGAAAAGTGCACAATAGACAAAATTTGTAGGTTTTTGAAAACTCAGCTCCACCAGCCAATTACTGCTGCTGAAATAACAGCAGGAGATTTAACTCGAGTCCACTTCCATGTCAAAAAGAGCATCATCTAGAATTTTCTTCAGCTCCTTGCCCCGATTCCTACCGAGTGCTACACAGTCCTGTACAAAACGGAAAAACAGATTTAGCAGGGCATACAACCCAGTCCAAATGAGTTCCTTTAGATGTGCTGTGACTATGCAACAGCAATAATTTGTAGAGCAGGATCTCAAAGTTTAATCTGAAGTTGAATATATCTTCAAGGGCTTGAGAGAGCTTCATTTCCAAGTGAACCCATTCAAGTTCTAAGCTCCACCCGAGTAACAGAGAACACTTTCTTAAATTTAGAGAGATGGAATTAAAGAAAAGGGGATGAACAACACACCTTTAAGGTAGATGTGTAAGCGAGAACTTGACCACCAGGTTTGTACAGAGACACAAGCCGGCTGGACAAATCCAGCACCACTGTCACAAGGGAATCCATGATGGACTCTTCCTCTGCGTTGGGATCAACCAAAATGTATTTCTTGTGAAGAACAAAAGACAATGAGAATGGGATGTTGGTCAACTTAAGCTTCCGCTTCTCTTTATTGACCACCTCCTTACTTGAGTTTCCTTCACCCAGCTCAGCTGATACGGTAACTACCCTTCATCATTTAGAGAGACAAGGGGAATTTGCACTGAAAATGAAGTGGCTTTCACATAATTAAAGAAACAATAACAAAAACAGTATCATGATAGTATCACTGGATTTTTATTTTTGAAATGGATCACTGAATTTTTGTTACAACCAAATCATAGCAATTTTTTAGATCAAACTCTCTAAAGCAAATATTAATGATTGTGCAACATGATTTTGCAACATGACTTTCCTTCACTCAGCCAGCTGATATGGTAACTAACATTGTCATTAAGAGAGTGAAGACGACACTGGAATGAAGTGTTTTCACATAATTAATGCAGCAATAATAGAAGAATATCGTGACAATACAACTGAATTTTTGTTATAATAGCTAAACGTGGTATATTTTGCATTTATTTGTTTACTTGCAAATCTCATCACTATGTTGAACTCTAAAGCAAATATCAGTTATTTTGTAAACATCACGTAAACACCAATACAAAATGGATTCTCATTTTATCTGCACATGGCTATCTTCACATTTTATTTGTTTACCAGCTAAGCTCATTACTTAGATTGAACTCTCTGAAGTATTAATGATTTTGCAAATGCCATGTAACTAGCACTTAAATTTGGATTCTCATCTACTACCCACACATAGCAATATTTTGCATTTACTTATTTAAGAGAAAAGCTCATCGCTTAGAATGATGTCTCTAAAGCATATGTAGTTATTTTGCTTAGGCAATATAAACTCCCATTACATTTTTTTATTTTTTATTTTTTTTTAAAACAGGCAGAAAAGCTTTATGGATAAGCTTAGAAAACAAAGATGAAACATAAGAACAACATTGATTAAAATATTGAGCAAAACATAGAGACAACAACTTTACTTAAAGCAACTAGGCCTCAACAGAGCTTGTCTGCTTAAAAATTGGCAGATCTTCGCACCTTTAACCAGGCAAATGGTCCATCCAATGGAAGGACTGTCACCAAAATCTAGTTTGATACATTCTAGAGGAAGAGGTGTCCATTCTTTGATTCTTCTTATTTTTGGTGGACAAGGAGGATGTTGTAGGATGCTTTTCCAATAAATCCCCCAAGGAGCTGCATTTGCCCTCAATAGTGCAGCAATTCCTTTCACACCAACCACCATGGCACAGCAGCAAGGGAAGTCCTAAAGAGTTGTCAACAACTTAGAAGAGGCCATGAGGAAAGTTTTGGAGGAGATCGATAGGAGTTTACACATGAAATGCTCAGTTTCAGTAAAATCACATTGCAGGCAGCTCTAAACTCGACCTCCCTTGCTCACTTATTGGTGGTAGACATATGTCACCCAGAGATGACCAGCTGGACAAGGACACAACCTCTGAGGAGGTGCTGTGAATGCATCGCGGTCACGTGACACCCCAGATGCCCTTCTTCGTGAGGGATGATCTTATTTCAGAAGACAATGGTTTATTTGCCTTGGACTCCAACCTCCTTGCTGAAAATTTCCCCACCCGAGCATAAATCAGACACCAGCACCCCAAGGAGCTGCATTTGCCCTCAAAAGTGCAGCAATTCCTTTCACACCAACCACCATGGTACAGCAGCAAGGGAAGTCCTAAAGAGTTGTCAATAACTAAAAAGAGGCCATGAGGAAAGTTTTGGAGGAGATCAATAGGAGTTTACACATGAAATGCTCAGTTTCGGTAAAATCACATTGCAGGCAGCTAGGGGTGGGCATCGGGTCGGGTTTTCCGGGTAACCCGACCCGACCCAACTCCAAAAACCCGTGTTTGGATTCCCAAATCCAACCAGCGGGTCGGGTTCTGGTTTGGGAATCCAAACCCGACCTCGGTGCGGGTCGGGTTTGGGTTTGGGAATCCAAACCTGACCTCGGTTCGGGTCGGGTTCGGGTTTACCTAAACCCGACCAGCGGGTTTTTATTTTTAATTTTTTATATACTTTTTCTTGATTTATATAAAATATATATATAAAAAATTTGGGTTTTTTGGGTCGGGTTCGGGTTTTGGTCGGGTCGGGTCGGGTCGGGTTCAGGTTTGTAAAATCATAGTTCGGGTCGGGTTCGGGTTTGGGTTTTAAAACCCGTGCGGGTTTTTCACGGGTTCGGGTTTCGGGTTATATACGTCAAGTCGGGTTCAGGTTTTCAGAAACCCGACCCGTGCCCACCCCTACAGGCAGCTGAACTCGACCTCCCTTGCTCACTTATTGGTGGAAGACACATGCCACCCAGAGATGACCAGCTGGACGAGGGCACAACCTCTGAGGAGGTGCTGTGATGCATCGCGGTCACGTGACACCCCAGATGCCCTTCTTCATGAGGGATGATCTTATTTCAGAAGACAATGGTGTATTTGCCTTGGACTCCAACCTCCTTGCTGAAAATTTCCCCACCCGAGCATAAATCAGACACCAGCACCACAAACCTTCATCTTCTTGCCACTCCAATGAGCCTCACCTTACAGAGACAACACCCTGCCACTCCTATACCAACCCCAAAACATTGCCTGCTTTTCCAAGTTTTATGCTTGGAAAAGGTTCTCACAAGCACCCCACCATAACTCTACCTACAGCTGCCATCCCACCATTGGCCTATGGATGCGTTCTGTCACTCAGCTCCTCTTCCTGCCAATAATCGGAATCTTTGGCATTTGATGGCAAGGCACACCACCAAGAGAGGTTCAATCTTGACAAGACCACAATCTAATAGACTAGTTTCAACAAAAGTTAATGTCATAGAAAGAAAAAAGGATGGTGCTCATGATAGTTATTTTTTATGTCTCATGTTAAATATGTGAAATCAGAATATGGTAAAAAAAAGCAAAAAGGCTAATATCCCAAATCAGAAAGAAGAGAACAGGATGAACAAAAGAACTTACAATGAGAGAAAGCAGCTACAGCAGCTAGCAGAGCAGCATCAAAAAGCGACCCATCTGAATCTAAACAATATACATCCTGACAGAAAAAGCAAAATGAACTTTCACTATAATGGACAATGAATGAAACTGGCTCCCATGAAAGGAGAGCTAAGATATTGTTCTCTTTGTAGTTAAAAAAGTTAAATTAGATATAAAATGTATATATAAACAGGCCAGAGAGAATAACAAATTTTATAGGTGCAAATTACTGATTTTGTTGAGTATGAGAATTACCAAATAGGCCATCCAAGCAGCCTTTCCACAGATTAGAGAAAGCTCTTTCAAGTTGATCATACCAGAACTGCAATAATGTAGAAAATCAGTCAAAAAAAGAAAGAGAGCTTAACAGAATTCACCATCAACAAACTGAAAATATCATTTTCATTGAGTTCAAAAAATAAGAAGATGCCCTTAAATTGGGGACTGACACCGGCATTAGAATGTTAATTACTTAATCAAAAGTTTGGTGATCAGTCTATTTTATTTAGCATTAAGAAACCCATACTCTCGACAATGGAATCATAATATCTAGGTCATTAATTGCTATATATAGATGCACCCTAATGCTACCCAAGAATCGCTGAGCTGCAAAAGTTCCAAAGAGGCCAAGCACAAACTTGGCTAGTGAAGAAAAACCAAAGCTCCGGCTCCATTTGAGCATCAAGTTGAACTTAAGCTTCGTTTGTGCACCTTAACCATGTTCAAGCTCAAGCTCAAGCTCAAGCTGGTTCGGTCTGTCAACTAAGCCTTGCTTGACCTTGAGCTCCTTCAAGCTCAATGGCAAATGAAGTTCAACTAAATTTCGGGGAAAAGTTTGAGAATAGACACCTAGGGCTGTCACTGCTTCACACATACCAAGTCCTAAACACACTACGAAGGAGGCCAGAAAAGATATCCCTTTGCTACCATCAACGTCATTCCAACCACCTTCTTCCTTCTCATCCAATGATGCGACAAGATAAACCATTCCATAAAAATAGATTATTGTGGCTTCCAGTTCAATGACCAAAGCATACAATGCAAAACACCACCTTTAGGTCATGGTTGACATGGAAATCTTCATTTTCCTTTTGTTTGATTCTAGCTAGAGAAGCATTAGGCTGCCCATCAAAACCCTTCTCCCCACAATTTGATCATTGTGATCATGACCGGAGGAACCATTTGTAGCAAAGCAGTTGCATCCCCAAAGCAAACTAATTTTCTGATAAAAACCACACTATAAACAAATTGAGAAAAAAAACAGATCCATAAGAAAAAAGAACTTGCTTTTCATAAACAAGGAGGCAGAGACATCCATTGGAACGCCCAGTTGAAAATATCGAGATGACGGAATTCCTATTCCTGAGTGAAAATCACAGTGATGACACTGTAGTTGAGGTGGCTGATAAGAAAAAAACAAAGAACCATTGGAAAAACCGAGACAGGAAGAGATAGAGATGGATGAACAAAGAGAGTTCGCCCTAGTGTCCCTAATGTCTAAATACTGAGAGTTGAGAGGAATGGAAAGACGCACAATGCCAAGTCGTTGGCAAGGTTATGAACTGAGCTGAAGAAAACTCAGATTCAGCTCGTTTGTTTTAATAAGCTTCAAACGAAATTTGAGCACGGTTCGAGTTCCATTGTTTAAAACTGAGCCAAGCTCAAAATACTTTGATTCCACCCTAGTTTCAAAGGATAGTTTCAACAAAAGTTCAATAACCAAACATATTATGCTCCAGAAATGAAGAAAGAAAATATCTTGAGATACCTCAAAATTGCATCAGTCAACTGTTTTGATATGACTGGGGCCACCTCAGCTGGCCTGCCAGGTCTAACAATTGCAGAACAAATTGGAGGCATGTGAAACTCAATAGCTGGAAAATCACAATAATTTCAGTAGTTTCAACAGAAAACAGATGCCTCCAAGCTCCACAGGATGATAAATATCACAGAATTACCTATGCAGCCATCATTGGGTGACTCCGCCGCAGGAGTCATGACTTCCAGCTTGATACCAGCCAACATGGTCTGCACATAACCAGGCAACAACTCAAGATGGAAAATAGTCATCTCATTCAACCAAGATAGCCAATCAAAACGAAGCAGATGGGAAGTACATAACAGATCATCAAGCAACTCTTTAAATCACTAACAACATTAATGAGCTACTTCAATATTTCAGCCCCAACAGAAAAAATCCAACCAAACAACAGAATATTCTGCCAGAAGTAAAACAGTGTCATGAATACATAAAAGTACAAATCCATACAAAAATTAGTTTTTGTTTAAAACTATAGGTATGAGGACATCACAACACAGATAATCATCAAATAAATCAACCACCCACTGTGAGCATGCAGTCAACAGCAAAGTATAACTCAAAAAGAGAGCAAGACATAACAGCACAGTTGAGCCACCTAATGCCTAATTAACAAGGACATAGATATCTAGGATTACAATGCTGATTACTAATGCCATTATCAGATAAGTACGAAAGTGTGTCGTTAACAATAACAATAGTTTATGAAATATTAAGGCAATTAGCAATGCCTCATTGCTTCAGATATTATAAAAAATACAGAAAGCGAGGAAACATTTCCCCAAACTATTCCAAGGAAAATCACAGATAACCATTAAAAAGTGTGTGCTTACACCCTCCTTGGTTAATAATTCAACCTTCGCGGAATCAAACCCTTCAAGAGAAGGCTCGAAGGATATGGCTATCCTGTCCTAGATTACCACGGTTCAGGACAGTGTACCAATTAGGCAAACACTTACTGTGCAGCCAATTTTGGCCAGTGCTGAGCCATCCGCTGATGCGACAGGCCCTGGCAGACAAGTAACATTAACACACTGCTTTAGTACATAGCTAAAGAAATGAAAGATAGTATAGTTACAAGACCAGGTAACAGAAATCCAAACCAAGTGCTACAGAAGTATCTCTGCATTGGGTGAGAGGCCTAGTATCTGGACGTAAAGACTCGAGAAGATAGCGTTCATAAAAGCGAAGTGGGAAGAGGCGCCTGTAAGCATCCACCTCCATCTCCCCGACTAACTCCCCTACAGCTAAAGAGGTCTCCATTCTGTCCTACCTAATACAACAAAATCCCAAGAAGAAGTACGTCAGCACTAGCCAAACACCAGTAGCTTGCTCAGCACCCCCTCCTCAACTCGGTACCAGAGCACTGAGGACCCGGGAATGGGGAGTTCGAAGATGGAAACGATAGTTGAGGGAATCGAAAAGATTTAGGCGAAACAGAGAGAAATTGGGGACCTTAGTAGAAAAATTTGGAAGCATAGACGGCAGTCTGGAGGCTATACGACTGTTCACAGCAGAAATCAGAGAGGGAACGACGACCCGTACCGATCGAGGCAAATCGCCGACGGTCGAATAGTTGGATTTTCCGACACCGGTGGACCAGCAACACGGCCGATCGACGGGGCTCCTTCAGCGAGAGCGTTACTTTGCCGTCAATGGCGTCTCAGGGCCGGAAACGGAGATGGCGGCCGCCGTCTGTATGGAGGACGCAGCCGACTCGTCAGGACTCAGGGCTTCCCGAACCACCCCGGGTTTGCTCCGAAACGGGGTGTTTCGGAGCAAATCCCACAGCCAATGGGAGACCGTCCACGCACGGGGCGGGCGTGCGGACGGTCTCCCATATATTTCGGGTCCGGGTCGGCCACCTTATCCCCACCCGGACCGTCCCGAAATAAAAAAGGCTCCCGACCCGTAAATTAAATCGTCGACTTCTATTCCCCCCTTCCCGCCCTCGATTTTTCATTCCCCTCCCCCCTCGATTTTTCATTCCCCTCCCCCCTCGATTTTTCATTCCCCTCCCCCTCGATTTTTCATTACGTCTCTCCAAAAACAGCGTACAGGGCTGAATCCTAAACCCTTCCTTGCATCTCTCTCTGGACTCAGTTGAAGGCAGTGGACTTTTCTCATTCCCCCTCCCCCGACTTTTCTTCGCATCAGCGTGTTTCCTTCGTCGTTCAAGGTAAGGGTCTCGTAACCACTTTTGTTCTATGTATTGTTTCGTTTTGGTTGGGGTTCGTAATTAGATGAGTTTTCCCATGTTTATTTTGTTATATCTTCAGGCTTTGTGATTGTGTCTCGGATCTTGTAGAACATGTTTCTATCTCTTGCTTTTCCTTCTTCTTCTTCTTTCTGCTTTGTTGCTTGATCGGATGTGTAATTTTTGGGGTTTGATAAGTGGGAAGGAGGCTGTGATGTTTTAATCGGTAGATTTTTGTGTTATGAATGCTAGAATTTTTGCGTTTCTGTTTTTGTGTGTTAGATTGTCAGATCATGATATAGCATATAGTCTCTTTTCATCTGAGTGTTCGGATCTTTAAGTGGGAAGGGGCTTATGATGTTTTGAGCTCTAGTTTATTGTGTTATGAATACTAGGGTTTTAGCCTTTTTGTTTCTACGTCGTGATGTATCATCTTATTTTGGCCTTTGATGTTTCGACATGGACGTAGTTTTTTTAATACAGTATGGGCGCTTCTTGTGATTGGTATCATCATTGTTGCCATCTTTTCTTTCGGTCCCAATACCCTTTATGTTTGCCTGCAAAACCCTTGTTCTAAGGGACCCCTCTTTGATGAATGTTCTACTTTTTCATCTTTTAACCAAATTTGTGCCCTCAAAAAAAAAAAATTGTGGATTGTCCTGACTATTTTTCTTGTTGTGTTTATGTTTTTTGCCAACCGCTTTGTCCTTTGTAAAGAATTTTTCTTCGACTTCTCATTAAATTGCAAGATAGTTGAGTATTTCAAAACGTTTTGTATATTTATACTTTGATTGGTGCTAGAATTCATGTTGAATCCTGTCTTTGTGTTGTATAAATTTATCTGCTTCTGCAGCTCTTTCCGAAACAAGCGCTAGACTTGGAAATTGTGCGTTGATAGTTATTTCATTTAATCTTATACTATATTAACTAGCAAGAATTTCTTTGAACTTATTTTTTCCTGCAAAGAGGCTTTGATGCTAATACAGAATTATTGTTGTTTCCTTTGATGTCTTCCTGATGTCTCATGTTCGATTCTTCTTTTTTTCTTCTTGCTTATGTTGATTTTTCTCTGTTTACGTTGGTGGGTTACGTCATAGTTTTACAAACTGATTCAATGATATTGCCTTTTTGTTTTTATGAAGCTGGATTTTCTTATTTGAGTTATTTGCAGTTTGTATATATGTAATTGTTTCTGTCATTGCTGTAGATTCTGTGTTTTTCCCATTAAAAATTTGGTGTTAGCAAAATCTTATTTGGATTGGAAAGGCATCTATCTTCTGGGTTCTTGTTACTACAATTGTGAAGATTTTCTGTTTGTTCTCTTTTGTGTTTTTCCCTAGATTTGAAAATGACTTGAAAGATGACAAAGTACTGCCAAGAACTATCATTGGGATTTTACTAAGTTGGATTTTCACCTAAAAATGATTCGTGTTATCATTGATTGAGCACTATCTATTTAAATCTTTGTCGCTTCTTCTTTGGTCGTCTTATTTTCTAGTACTATCTATTTAAATCTTTCAATTCTTTGTTTTACAGTCGGAATCAAAAATTTTGTGAGGTTGAATTTCTTTTTCTCTCCAATCGGAAAGAGATAACAAGGAAGCTGCGCAAATTGGTCCGTAAAGATGGTGACATGGATACAATCACCAAGTTAGTGATTTTGATGGTGTTTGTGTATATTCTCTTCCCCCAGGCAAACTAAGGCGTCCTGCTCACCTTGTATAGGTACATAGACGACCTGAAAGGGCTGAAAGAATGCGCATGGGGGAGGCATTGCACTGAACACATTGTTTTCAAAATTTGTCACGAAAAGAAAGCCAAGAATAATGGCTACTTTACAGGTTGTACTTTGGCGGTGGCGGTGAGTAATTATATTTCCCTCACGGTCGTTATGCATTGTGATTATAATATGGTTAGTACATTACTAATTGTATTTTTTACTATTGTAGGTTTGGTATTATGAAACTATGTCCCGTCTAGGTACTTTTGCCTTTTGCACTGATAAGTGTATAGTGGGTAAGATGGCGGCTATAGATGGCGGCTATAGATGGCGGCTACAGATGGACGGGGTCAAGTGTATAGTGGGTAAGATGGTGGCTACTATGGAAGACATGCAACTACAGATGGTTGTCATGCAAGCGAGGTTGGACGGAGGAGCAGAGAGGAGGCCCCAGTGCAGAGAGGGAGGCCCCAGCAAAGCAGAGGAGGCCCCGGCTGCAGAGAGGACACCCCAACACCCGGTGGGCCTTGACACTGAGGAGGAGGCTCCGGCCCAGAGTGGAGGCTCCGCCACAGCAGAGGAGGAGTCTGTAGCCGCAGTCGAGGTCCCAATAGCATAGCAACCGTCTCCTCGTCACTACAAGAGGAAGGTGAAGCCTAGTCAAGCCATGATTGCTCCTTATGTCTGACTCACACCTCCAAGAGAACAAAGAAGACGAATTGCTAAACATCCATAATGTGTAAATTAGTTTTTTGAATGGATAGGTCTATTGTATCTATTATTTTTTGAATTGCTAACTAGGTGCCTGACACTTGTATTTTGTCATCAGACAATTGTGTTTGTTGTTTATTGAAATTTAATCATATAGTATATTAATTTAAAGGTGTGATTGGTATGTAGAGCGACTACATGGTGTTATCATCACAAAAATTGGCATTTGTTAAAGCAAAAGAGCATTCTTCAGATTTGTCCTGTATTTTTTTTTTGCACATGGTATTTACAAATTAGCGCAAGGTCACACATGTCCTTCCGACACCAACAGTTGGCTTGCCAACCTTTATAAGATGGTATTTTCAGTTCTCTGGAGGTGTTAGGTATTAGAACGTAATTGGTGCTCAGAAGTAGTACATAGTGTTTCTAAAAGACCATTGGTATTCTAAAATTTAGGGTAATATTCTATGAACCAGTCTGGTATTTTTAGGATATACTTGGTATTTTCAAGTTATCTCTGTCCGGGGGTGTGAAATATGCCTTCCCGACCGCCGAATTGGATGAAATTACATGAGAATCTTCCTGGTGCGATATTTTTCTCCATTTATTTAAATTTTTGACTATTTTCCCAGCGCGGTAGCGCCGTACCTTTTGGCTCATTTTGCTCATTTTTGCGTCAGTTTCACTCAGAACTCAAATAAAAGATGGTATTTTCAGCTCTCTGGAGGTGTTAGGTGTTTTCAGGTAATTGGTGTTTAGAAGTATTACATGGTATTTCCAAAGGGACATTGATATTTCTAAATGCTTGTTAGTATTTTATTAGCCAGTCTGGTATTTTTAGGTCATACTTGGTATTTTCACTTCCGCCCATGAGTCACACATGTCGTCCTTCAAACATCGACCGTTTTCTTGCCAACTCGTTTAAGATGGTATTTTCAGCTCTTTGGAGGTATTAGGTGTTTTCACGTAATTGGTATTTAAAAGTATTACATGGTATTTCTAAAGGAACATTGGTATGTTTAAATGCTTGTTAGTATTCTATGAGCCAGTCTGGTATTTTCAGGTCATACTTGGTATTTTCACTTCCGCCCATGAGTCACACATGTCGTCCTTCAGACACTGGCCGTTTTCTTGCCAACTCGTTTAGGATGGTATTTTCAGCTCTCTGGAGGTGTTAGGTGATTTCACGTAATTGGTATTTAGAAGTATTACATGGTATTTCCAAAGGAACATTGGTATTTCTAAATGCTTGTTAGTATTCTATGAGTCAATCTGGTATTTTCAGGTCATACTTGGTATTTTTACTTCCGCCCATGAGTCACACATGTCGTCCTTCAGACACCGACTGTTTTCTTGCCAACTCGTTTAAGATGGTATTTTCAGCTCTCTGGAGGTGTTAGGTGTTTTCACGTAATTGGTATTTGGTATTACATGGTGTTTTCAAATGAACATTGGTATTTCTAAATGCTTGTTAGTATTCTATGAGCCAGTTTGATATTTTTAGGTCATACTTGGTATTTTCACTTCCGCCCATGAGTCGTATGTCGTCCTTCCGACACCGACTGTTTTTTGTCCAGTATATTTACAGAACTGTGCATGGATCACTGGAGGTCTTAGATGTCACAAATAAACGATAGTGTTAAGAACGAAATTTTAACTGGATCTCGCAATGTTAACATAAAAATGAAACTTCACATCCCAACATGAATTTAGAATTTAGATGGACAATGGTTACAATGTTTTTAAATACATAAAAAAATTGTCTTTTTTGTGGAATTTCCAGAGCACGACTTCGTCTTCATCTCAAGTACCGACCACGTCCGACACGTCCAAACACTACAGCCAACAAATTGACAGATAGAAGAGGTAAACAACAATAAAAAAAAAAGGGTAAGGAATAAGCAATTAACACATGCTACACTGGAGATAAATTACCTTGATTACCATCACACTTCATTATGACTTTCAAAAAGCTCATTGTCGGGTGTTGGAGTGTTCAAGGTTATCACTATGGTGAGTAAATTCGGGCAATTGTTCACTTATTTGCCCTTGAGACATTCCTGAGATCTGCAAGGAAAAAGCGTAAACAAGTGTAGATATTAGATTACGTGCAGATGGATACAATAGTCTAGTATCCAATTTGTAATATATTATAAGAGTTTGCTTCGTACCCGTTCGAGTTCGGTAATTGAGTACGGATTGGAAACACCTTCAAATCTGATATAGGGAGGTGCAAGATCGTCTTGAATCTACGGCGATTCAGCCATTCAAAGCGGAATCTTCTCAATCGCAGGAGGAAACAAGCCCGACTCTGGCCGTGAAAACCCAAAGAGCAAAACAAAGAAACTCAACCAAAATAAAAAAGGAAGAAGAATGAAGTTACCATTAGGGTCTGAACATTCCCACCCCCGTAGAAGTCCTCGAAGCCTGTCCTGGTATTCGATGTTAGATCGTTTGGATTTCGCAGAGACACCTCTGGCTTTCGACGGGCGCAGGAGGAAGAGAGAAAAGTCGAGGGCCGGGGAGGGGGAATGAAGTCGAAGGGCGGGGTCACTTCCTCAAATTTGTGTTAACTCTCACTCTGGCACAGGTAACTTGTTCAATAGGTCCAATTCTCTTAAGTCAAACAAGGGGCACATCCTTTGCATGAAAATTTAAGATGCTTACATACGAGTTTAAACACTTTATATCTAACGGAACTCATAAAGCTGAATAATTCAATAACTATAACCTAAGTCAGATTACAGTAGGCAATCACATCATACTTTAACCATATTTTCAACACGAAAGGGTTGTAATCAAGGTAGATACTCTCCATGAGTGAACTTTCAAGTTAAATTAACAACAGATAGGATTATTTATTTATTTAATTTAAAATAATGAGAATACAACATTCATGTGTATGCATACAAATATAGGCCCATTTGAAAAAACAGAGAGAAGCAAATGCAGGATTAGAGTTTTGAGAAAAACCTAAAATAGAATTTAGAGCTAACAAGTCGTAATCTGAAACTACACCGACCTGCATAAGAAGCAAAGCCCATCATTCGTGTGTATGTATACAGATAAAAGAAGAACTTAAATTAATAAAAATATTTCAACAATAATTGTGTTGGAGCTATACAACAATGTACTAGATGGAGAGCATCAATTGGGATAACAGTAACTTGCCAGAAAAAACAAATTCAAAAAAATCAGTAACCACATAATTTCTAATGTTTGCTCATGCTTTTTTAAAGCAGAATGTCTAGCAATCTATAGACCGATAGGCAACATGCAAGTACGTCTTGAAGAAAATCTTGCTTTAAAATTCATTAGTAATATAGATACAAAAATCAATTAACTTTTCTACAATATTAAGTTGGTCAAGAGCAATAAACTCAGTGGTTCAGCGTTTTCAATAGCTGAAGCTAGCGACATGACTCTTCCAACACAACGACAAGCAGCAAATATTAGCAACATTGTATTGAGGCGAACAAATATATACACACTTCACTTACAAAGAACCGCCAAATCTTTCATGGCATGATGGTGTATGGGTAATGATCCAAGGAGGGGCGTCGAGTAGAGATCTTCTCATCAACCATCGCCATATACATAAAATAATTTTATCTATAATGACAAGAACGAGGCCAAGAACAACTTTTGAGCATGAATAGGTCTTCCGACCACATTTCCTGCAAGATGAGAAAAGTCGGGGAGGGGAATAAGAAAAGTCCGGTGCCTTCAAGCGAGTCGAGAGAGATGCAAGGAAGGGTTTAGGATTCAGCCCTGCAGTGCAGCGGTTTTCGCGAGAGACGTAATGAAAAATCGAGGGGGAGGGGAATGAAAAATCGAGGCGGGGGGGGGGGAATAGAAGTCGACAATTTAATTCTGGTCGGGGGGAGCCTTTTTATTTCGGGCGGTCAGGGTGGGGATAAGGTGGCCGACCGGACCGAAATATATGGGAGACCGTCCATACGCTTTTGCCCGTCGTGGGCGGTCTCCCATTGGCTGTGGGATTTGCTTCAAAACACCCGTTTGAACAAATTTGGCGGACCTTGGTCGTCGCGAGGTTGTAGAATCTCTCTCGCAACCAAATACATTTGTCTCATGCTCTGCGGCCTGTGATGAAACACATGCGAAACCATGACACAACTCCATCTATTCTACATACCATTGACAACAGACCGGGACCAGTATACTTTGCCACAAAATTTTCATCCTCAAATTTGCTTCCATAAATGGATACACATCTACTGCCATCACCTTGAGAATGAAAAAAAAAAAAGAATTACAAGAATAAACAATGTCAAGCTTCATCGTTCATTACCTACTGAAGTGGTACACAATTTTAGCTTGTTGTCACATTATAATGCAGTATTATAAGTTTTGGGACAATCAATAGCACAAGTGAAAAAGCAGAGGTTCTTTATTCGGAAAAAAATAATTTAATACCAATAAAAGAAAGTAGGTAACAACTACCTTAACAAAATCACCAGCTTGAATCATAAAATCCTTAATCACCCTAAGAAAGTGTCGCGCGAGTCCGAGTGTCGAGGGCTGGGGAGGGGGAATGAAGTCGAAGGGGAGGGGGAATGAAGTCGAAGGGCGGGGAGGGGGAATGAAGTCGAAGGGCAGGGAGGGGGAATAGAAAGCGAATTAAAATTTCGGGTCGTGAGGGGGAATGGAATGGGGCTTTTCACCCTGGGTCGGTCCGAGTCGGGATAAGGTGGCCGACCCGGAGGGGAAATACATGGGAGACCGTCCGCACGCCCGTTCCGTGCGTGGACGGTCTCCCATAGGTGGTTGGATTTGCTCCGAAATCACCCCATTTTGGAACAAATCCGGGGCGTCACGAACCGCCCAACAGATAAGAATCGGGCGGTTCAGGTCGTTGACTCGGCCCATTCGGCAAAGTCGCACAAGACTCGGGTCAACACAACCCAGGCCGGAAAAAGGTGTAATTCGGGCAGTAAAAAATAAATAAAATAAAAAATAAATGAAATAAAAAATAATTAAAACTAAACTAAAATTTATAATAATAAAAAAAACTTCACTTTTATATATGATATATTACTGTATACACCAAAATGTGACTAGCCCAATTACAGTGAGCTTAAACGCCCATCAATCCAGCAATCGATTGTCGTGGGTAGACAATTGATTTTAAAGTCACTTGTCGCAACCCATCGCCAGACCCATTCGCGTCGTTGCGTTATCGGTACAGTCGTCGCCCCAGTCAGCAATAAACCGCCGCGTCAGCACCAGTAAGCAATTATGCCACAATGCACTTCTTCAACGGTTGAACGACCAAGCCTGGTCGCCAACGAGAAAGGCCGAGATCCTCATTCGAGGGATCCAAGAGAGGAGCTTCTCAGTGTTCCTCCCACATCAACAACAACAGCAAAAAGGGGATCATGATCGCCATTCCAAAGAAAAGAGCTTCAACAACCAGATAGAACCAGCTACAAATACCCGGAAACGTTCTGTTGCAAGGGTTCAAAAATCCTTGATCGAGAAATACTCTCACGCACAGAAGTTCTCTCGAGCCAAAGAAGGTAAGCGACTCGCAGTTTGTCGAGGTTCACCAATTCGACCGGAGCAGCTCTACACGTTCGTCGACAACGTCAACAAGTCGATACACGTAGAATACAAACACTTCCGTCCGACCGACGAAACAGTCTCGTTCGTGCACACTCGTTCCAGAACTCAGATTTTGACGTCAACTCGCCAGAAGCCGAAGCTCCATCAATTCACACGGAGATCGAATCAGAGGAAGAACATGAGATTGTACTCGCATTCCTTGATATTCAAATACAAATTGTAACTCAAATATTCTATCGCAAATTGAATTTACTCTCTCAGTCGCGCCCCTTAGCGGATTGGCGAATTTTCGGTGAAATAATTACATTCAATAGTTTAAAATAAAAAAATGTTATTTAACATTTATTTGTCTATAGTTGATCCTAAACCCTAATTATATAATTGAACTAATTAAAGTATCAAGTCTATTATGCTGTTTAATAGTTTATATAATTTACTTACCGAAACTTAATTATTATATATTTAAGATAATAAATAGCAGAGGACAATTCAATAGATACTTTAATTAGTTCTATAGCATAACCAGAAGTTTAGGTCTTTATAACTTTCTATAATTATATTAGTTAAGAATAAAGGCGTGATTAATTTAAAATTTTAATCAGAAAAACATTGGGAAAGTTTTTTGTGTTTTTGGCATTAACATTTTACTGGACATAACTTTGAGAAAATTAAGCTTATCCCCAAAAAATTGTATAGATATTCTTTTAGTTTGATTTATGTATTCAATGTAGAGTGACATCTAATATTAATAAAAGGATGAGTGGGGATGATTGCTCTGCTAGACTCAAAGATAAGTTGGACGAATATAACTAGAAAAATAATTTTTAAAAAAATATTTGAGACTCATCAAAATTAACTATGGTGGTGACGAGTTTCTATGCTTAAAAAGCCCAAAATGTAATACAAATAAGCTCTTAATAAGATAATTAACTTAGTAGTAACAATATAATTAATATTTGAGACTCCTAACATAGTTAACCCCACCAGACCTACTTATAGTCACCCCTATAATTCCTCCATAATACAAAACTATTTCTATTCACTACAAATTTGACGCTAACAACCATTATTCCAACCTACTCTCTTTTAGTAGCACAAGTATGTGGTTCCAAATTTACTTCTATCCCACTACATGTCCATAACAGCTCTGAAACCACTAAGATTCAACAACCATTTGAAAATGAAACACCACTTTCTAGACAGCCAATAAAAACTCTCAATTTACAATGATAATGTAGAAAAAAAAAAGAAATTAACTTTATAAATAAAAACTCATACATTTTCATGGCTTTTTTGATATTTTAAATTTCTTAGTTCTTTCCTGTGCCAAAAACAAGTTGATTTACTTATTTGAATTTTTCAAGTAATTTTCTTTTTCAATTTTATCCTTGTCAAATAAGTATAATGATTTACAATATAAGGGAATAAATGTATGGAGAAGTTAATGTTAAAAAGGATGTTTAAATCTAGTTATAGTAAATTCAGGATATATGACTATTATCCCTAGAACTCTTTTTTTCACCAAAAATAAAATAAAAATAATTGTCATTTTCATATGTTTCATTAAATTAAAATATTAGTCTAAAACGTATTATTATCTTAATTTATTTATTTGGAGAACAGACTAAAAGGTCGTTTACAAATCACACTACTACACGATTAATAAAAAAAAAAAAATCACTCTTATACTAAGCTTATTCGACCAAGATTAAATACAAAAGCAAGCCAAACCCGTCATTAACAGACCACACATTGTTATTAATTAAGGTGAATTATTAATGAAATCGACGAGCCTGTTCATCAGCTCCCGGACGTGGCCGGACTCCGGCTTCTTCAGATGGAACACGTGATCCTCGCCCTCCGATTCTACGATCTCTACTGTCCCATTCCACCCGCTCGATCTCAGCCCCTCGTAGTAGGCCCACCCCCACGACCTCAGCCCGTCTTTCTCCGCGACGCAGACTAGCACGCGGCCGCAGCCCAGCCCCGCCATCGCCGTCGGCCACCCGACAAGGGGGTTGATCAGGGGGTCGTCGGCGCCGCTCGTCCCCGGGCACAGGAACCTCCAAATCCTCTCTATGAAACCCCACCGCCGCGGGTCCTCGTCCTTGGGACCCATCTCGTGGGTCCCCCAGAAAAAGGGGTGAACCAGAATGGCCCCCGCGGGCCTCGCCGTCGCCTCGGCGCTTCCTTCTTCGCCGAGGCGGCGGGCGACGTGGTGCGAGATGGCGGCGCCGACGCTGTCCCCGGCTAGAAAGACCCGGGCGAAGTCGCCGTGATCGGCGAGCCAGGGGTCGGGTCCCGAGCCGCCGGCGTGGGAGGTGACCCACTGGAACGCGGCCCAGGAGTCATCGAACGCGGCGGGGAGGGGGCTCTCCGGGGCGCGGCGGTAGTTTACGGAGACGATCAGCGCATTGGCGGCGGCGGCGAGGGAGGCGAGGTAGCTGGAGTAGGCACCGGAGAAGGGGGTATGCAGGACGAAGATGCCGCCGTGGAAGTGGAGGAGGACGGGGAGTTTGTTCTTCGCCGCCGGGTCGGCAATTTTGGGTAGGAAGAGGCGGGCGGAGACGTCGGGGAGGAGGGCGGCGTCCTTGGAGGCGACGCCGGTGGCGGGGTCGACTCCCGGAGGGACGACGTCGGTGCCGATGAAGCGGTCGACGCGGCCGGATTTGTAACAACGGAAGGCGTTTGGAAAGTCCAAGACGACCTCCGTCTCGTCTTCTGCTCCGGTCATTGCGATGTCGCTGCAAATGCCGGCCAGTACGCCACGGTACTCTGTCCGCTTTTTGGGGAGAGAAGTCTTTACAGAGTAGATTAATATTAATTAATAAAGACAGTTTAAGCATATCTTGAACGGTATATATGTCAATGATATAAGATAGGGGCATTGAATGGGTCGGGTACTTAAAATATAATCCGTTCAATTAAATTTAATTAGCACATAAATTTAAACGACTGTAATAAAGAATCAGGGAAGAGAGATAAATTGAAGTGTGCTTACATCATTATGATATCAATTTTCCAAAAAACAATTACCTTGAGAGGGGTTCGTGAGATAATACCAGCTAAACCCAACATTTTTAATAGTTCGATCGGCTCAGTTCAGTTTTTGTTTTAGTTGACTTCCAGATGTGTAATAGTTCGGCTCCAACATTATAGTGGCATATCTTACAGTGGCATATAAAAGGCAGGAGGGCCTTCTTACATGATAAGACTTTTGAAGAGTATTTTTTGAGTGTTTGAGAAAAGTCTATATCTTACACTGGCATATTGGTACATCATCTATTTGCTTATTAAGGAGAGGTTGAGGAGATGAAGATGGTGTTGCACCCGGACCCGGAGTTGTAACTCCGCATTAGTCTTTGTTGAAGACTGACCGAGCCTTTCACGGGGGGGGGGGGTCTTAATTGGGATAATAGCTTGACCTCTCACGTTACATGAGTGGGTCTTGTGAAGGCGGAAGGAAATCTACTGTTCTGCTATAGTGTTATACAAGTTGTAACTTTTGTAATAACCTTGGTGAAAGTTTGTACCACTCTTGACTTGCGTTCAGATGACAACTTGTAGCAGAACAAAAGAAGTGTCGGACTGGATGACAAGTTGTCTCAAACTTATTCTGGATTTGATTCTGATATATATATGCCAAACTTATAACTATTTGCGTAGTGGCAGACAAACTATTTGTTGTCACAAAGTTATTTAATAGTTCTTTTAACCCCTATTTATGATCTTACCAGAGTTATGGTCGTTCATAGCTCTATGTCTCTCTCAACAGCTCTCTCTCAATAGCACTCTCTCAATAGCTCTCTCTCAATAGCTCTCTCTCAATAGCTCTCTCAATAGCTCTCTCCCATTAGCGCTCTCTTCCTAGCACTCTTCTTAATAATAATCTCTCTCTCTCTCTCTCTCTTAATCAAATCTCTCTAATAATAATTATTAATATTAATTCTCTAATAATCTCTATTATTAATATTAATAAATTAATAATAATAATAATATATTAATCTAATAATAATAATATTAATCTAAATAATATATTAATAATAATAATAATAATAATAATAATAATAATAATAATAATAATATTATATAATAATAATAATAATATAATATTAATATAATAATAATATTATATAATATTATTAAATATAATAATAATTATAATATAATATAATATAATATATAATATTAGTAATAATAATAATAATATTAATAATATATATATATATATAATAATATTATAAAATATATAATAATATTATTAATATTAATAATAATAGTAATAACCAATAATATAATATATATATATATATGTAATATTATAATATAATATTAACCAATATTAATAATAATAATAATATTAATAATAATAATATATAATATATATATATAATATTAATATTAATATTATAATATGTGGTAATAATAATATTATTAATAATAATTAATAATATTATTAATATGTAATGTGTATGTGTAATAATATAAAATAGTAATCTTAACCAATTTGTAATATTAATATAATAATAACCAATATTAATAGCCAATATTAGAAAAATGTATATAATGTGTGAAAATAATAGTAAAAATAATATTAATAAAATATTAATAATAATATTAAATAATAATGTGTAAAATTAATAATAGTCTCTATTAATCTCTCTCTCATAATAATAATGAAAAAATATTATAATCTCTCTTCTTAGCTCTCTCTATTTGATCTCTCTAATATTAGCTTATTAAATAATCATTAGATCTCTCTTCTTAGCTCTCTCTCATTAGATCTCTCTTCTTAGCTCTCTCATTAGATCTCTCTTCTTAGCTCTCTCTCATTAGATCTCTCTTCTTAGCTCTCTCATTAGATCTCTCTTCTTAGCTCTCTCTCATTAGATCTCTCTTCTTAGCTCTCTCTCATTAGATCTCTCTTCTTAGCTCTCTCATTTAGATCTCTCTTAGCTCTCTCTGGATTTGGATCTCTCTCTCTCATTAGATCTCTCTTCTTGGCTCTCTCTCATTGGATCTATATCTTCTGTAGCTCTCTCTCATTAGATCTCTTCCTTCTCTCTTTCTCTCTCCTCTCCTTGGCTCTCTCTCATTGGCTCTCCCTTCCTACCTCTCTCTCTCATTAGCTCTCCCTTCCTACCTCTTTCTCTCATTGGATCTCTTCTTTTCTCTCTCTTCTCTTCTTGGCTCTCTCCTTCCTTCCTCTCTCTCTTATTGGCTCTCCTTCTCTACCTCCTTCATTAGCTCTGTATAGATTCTTCTCACTATTTTGTCGCTTAAAGTAAAGCAAACAAACGAAACAAACAAAAAACAAATACAACTGGTACATCTTATTTATTAAACCGAGACGATTGAAGACGACACAAAAACCAAAAACCCAAAACGAAACAAGCACCACCGCCACTACCCAATCATCGAGATCAATTACTGATCAGTCTGCTTAATGAAGTCAACGATCTTGCTCTTCAGCTCCCGGCTCTTGTCGGACTCCGCCTTGAGCAGGTGGAAGACATGCTCCTCCCCCTCCGACTCGAACATCTCGGCCGTCCCCTTCCACCCGCTCGACCTCAGCCCCTCGTAGTAGGCCAACCCCCACGACCTCATCCGATCCTTCTCCGCCACGCACACCAGCACCCTCCCGGCCCCCACCTCCGCCATCGCCGCCGGCCACCCCGCCAGCGGGTTAATCAGGGGGTCGTCGCCGCCGCTCGTCCCCGGGCACACGAACCTCCAGAACTTCTCCATGAACCCCGATTGCTGCGGGCTCACGTCCTTGGGCCCCATCTCGTGGATCCCCCAGAAGTAGGGATGCACTAGAACCGCCCCCGCGATCGTGGGCCCGGCCGCCCCTCCTTCCCGGCCGGCGCGCCGGGCGACGTAGTGCGAGATGGTGGCGCCGGCGCTCTCCCCGCCGACGAACACCCGACCGAAGTCGCCGTGCTCGGCCAGCCACGGCTCCGGCCCCGATCCGCCGCCGTGGGAAACGACCCACCGGAACGCCGCCCAGGAGTCTTCGAACGCGGCCGGGAGGGGGCTCTCCGGGGCGCGGCGGTAGTGGACGGAGACGACGATCGCGCCGGCGGCGGCCGCGAGGGAGGTGAGGAAGTTGTGGCTGGAGGCGGAGAAGGGGGTCTGGATCACGAAGACGCCGCCGTGGAAGTGGACGAAGACGGGGAGCTTCTTCGCCGGGTCGGCGATCTTGGGGAGGAAGAGGCGCGCGGAGACGACGTCGGGCGGGACGAGGGTGACGTCCTTGGAGGCGACGCCGGTGGCCGGGTCGACCCCGGCGGGGACCACGTCGGTGCCGATGAAGCGGTCCACGCGGCCGGATTTGTAGCACCGGAAGAGTTGGGGTAGCTCGAAGACGACCTGATTCTCTTCTTCTCCGGCCATTTTGGGATCCCCTTGCTCGGACAGTGCGCTATCAGTTTCAGCTAAAGAGGGTCTTTAAAGGCGGCTAGGCCATGAGTCTTACCTTTCCACCGAGTTTGACCAGACCGGACAAAAGTATTTATGCTTTCAAGAGAAGATAGAAGAAAATAAAATTATTATCTTAATTATACTACTAAAAATGATAAACGAGTAAAATTAAACAAGAAATGAAGGATTAACACCTATAGGCTATAACATACATATATTAAATAAAGAATAAATATATTTTTTTTTAATCACTCAATTTAATTTCTATTGTAAAAATATACAACAGGTGCAATGGTCATAATTTATTTTTTATTCCATTTGAATTATTATATACAGATTATTCTGATAAAAAAATTAGCAACACTTATTAGCGTTCCTATTGGTCGTGTTGACCTATTTGTACGTACTCTCTTTCACGGTACATCTCAGCCACGACAAATGGATCAATAAAAATTATAATCTTTAGTATACTACTTGAAAAATTGAAGATAAGATTAAGGACTAATACATATATAAATAAGGATGCGTGAAATAAAAATTAATTAATGCTTTTGAAGTTTGAATCACTCGATTTAATTTTCATGATAAAAAAATAAAAAATAGGTTCAGCGGGTCACATGCATGCCAAGATTAATCCCCATTTATTGTAAGATTGGCAATAGATAATTAATCTATACGTTGTTCTTGTCTTATTCAATTTTTGCATGACAAAAGGGATCAGATAAATTGGCTAGCCTCGGATGCGACACTGATTTTCTCGAGACCGACCGCATGCAGACTTAGTCAAATATGTACACCCGTTTCTAGAACTATTTTTAAGAGGTAATTAAGAATAGAATACTCATTGAGCATAGAGATAGAAAGTAGGAAAAGATATGTCCCCCAACAAAAAAAAATTATTCATAGAAATTCAATTAGGTAAGACTAAAGGAGAATTGAATTTTTAGGTGATTATTATGTATAAAAAAATGTAAGATCATTTGACGTGGCCCAATTTCGGGCCCAATTTCAGGAGCCCGGATCCGCTGGCCATATTGTAGGTAGCCACAGTGAATGACGGGGCGCCAAACACATGGGACCCCATGTGCAGCGCTCAAGTTACCCTTTTAATCTCTTTTTTAATTATCTTCTCAAGTAATTACAAGTTTTTAAGTGTTCTACATTTAGAAAATATAAAATTCGTTTTCTTCTATCTTGAGAATTATAAGAGTAAAAGAAATTTATATGTTGAATTCAAAACATCAGCCAAGGTAAAAATATACATTTAATAATCTATAAATTTCTCTTTAATTTTAGGTCATCCATGTTTAAATAAATTTAGTCTCACATGGCACAACAAATTACACTTTTTTTAACGCCAGTAATTAGAAAATTAGCTATATGAATTACTTCGAAAAATGCATCTTGTTCAATTGTTTAACTTCAATTGTATAAATTAAACATTTATATGAATGGTGTGATATAGTTTTATATTGATCACTTTTTTTTTTTTTTTTTTTTTTTTTTTTTTTTTTAGATTAATTATATTTATTATCAATCTAGTTACTAATTTTATTTTAGCTTATATATTGACTTGAAAACCATGCGTATGAGTCAGTCAAAATAAACAAGATAAAATGTTTAATTATCATATTTTTTGCCAAAAATTATATAAATAAATAAAGAGTTCAATATTAATATTAATATTTTAATGTCCCCCTCCCCTCTTCTAGAAGTTCCGGTTAGACTACTGGAGAGTTGAATTCTTAGGTGATTATCATGTGTAAAAACTGTAAGACCATAAAAGGTTGTTACAGTGTATTAAAAAATCGAACCATCTGCAACATTAATAAAATGTAGTATATCATGTACTTCCATTTGATTTCAATGTTAAGGATATATTTGTCAATTAATTAGTAATTAATTAAGTACTTTTTTTTTTTTCTTTTAAATACAAGAAAAATTCTCCACGTACGTACATAATATTTAAGCTGCAAATTGATGAAGCAGTGCGTAGTCCTTTCACTATCGTAATTTACAACGAGATTGATTGATTATATAGAATTAATACAGAGAGAATTAAAATAAAAAAAAAAAAAAAAAAAAAAAAAAAGAAGGGCTCCTGGAACTGTAAGATGAATCACAGATCCGGATCGGATCTGGATATTGTACTTACTAAAAGCAAATTATCAAAACAATCGTAATGTAATTTGAAGATCGATCTCAGAACAAGGCGGTTACCCGACGCATTATGGGAGGAGCAGGTTTCCCATTAATGAAGGTGTCGACTCGTTTAAGAAGGACCTTGGCGTCCTCGTTGCTGGGATCGTAGATGTGGAAGAGATGGTCCTCGGTGTCGGTCTCCCAGTACTCGGCGTCGCCGGCCCAGCCGCTGGTCCCCAGCTTGGTGTAATAGTCCCATGCCCGGAACTTGAGCCAGTCCTTCTCGGCGGAGCAGATGAGGGCGCGCTTGCACGGGAGGTCCGTCAACGGCGGAGAGAGCGGTCCGGTCGGGTTCAGTACCGGGTCGTTGCACCCGGGAGTGTCCGGCATGGCGAGCTTCCACAGCCCGGCGGAGAAATCGTAGAGGTTACGGAAATACTCCTCCTCCCCCGGGATGGCCTCCTCCCCCCAGAAGCAAGGGTGCACCAGAACCAAGCCGTTGATCTTGACACCATTGGGGAGGGGTTCCTTGACGGACCTGTGCACCACGGCGTTGACGAGGACGCAGCCGGTGCAGTCCCCCATCAAGATCAACTTCTCGAAGTCCCCGTACTTGGTGAGCCACGGGTCGGACCCTCCGGTGGCCTCGGACGCCACCCACTTGAGCGCGGTCCACACGTCCTCGATCGACGTCGAGAAGGAGACCTCCGGTGGGACCCGGAACTTGACCCCGATGACGACAGCCCTCGACTTGTAGGCCACCTGGATCATATAAGGGTGGTAGAGGGAGGAGGAAGGGCTTCCCCCAACGTACAGTCCGCCGTGCAGGTACAGCACGACGGGGAACTTCCGGCCGCTTTTGATCCTGGGGAGAAAGAGCCGGGCGGTGACGTCCGACTCCTCCGACACCGTCACGTCCCGGGAGGACACCCCCGTTTTGGAGTCTTCCCCGGCGGGGACCTCCTCGGAGTCGTCGAAGCGCTGGACGGTGCCGTCCTTGTACACGATGCACACCGGCTGTAAGTCCTTCTCGATCTCCTTTTCTGTTTCCATGTTGGATATACGTCTCTTTAGTAGTACTAGTGTAATAATGTGGATCAAATTAGGAGGTGGCGCCCGTCTGAAGAGACGACGAAGATCATAAAAAGGTTTCGACGATCAGCTGGGGGCCGGCAGGGATATATTCAACTAATCTGCTGCAATATTAATTAAGCCACTCTCTTGTAATTAAAAGGGTGCCGTGTCCAACAACTGCGGTGAACCGTGGGAAGGGAAACTGGGAATGTGGCTGACCATGTATTTAGGTCGCGCGGTTTAATTACTAGTTTCTACGTACGGATCAAATGTTTTTCTCTTAATTAGGAACTTATTTAATTTAGAAATGGGTCTGAAGACTCTGAATTAACCGTAATATATATTGATCGACAAAAAAAATTACGACAATAAAAAAAAAAAAAAGCTTGCACTAAAAAGAATTTATAAAGAATGAAAAGAATAGGTGTGACTGTATTGTTCGATCTTCAATTCGAACCCATCATGTCATGTCATCGTGTCATGGACACAAGAGAACACAAGAATCAATTCAATATTTAGAACAAGGGAGTGACCCGGCTGGTCATGGACGAAGCATGTCGGCCATTGATGAAAGCCGCGACTCGTTGCAGGAGGATTTTGGCGTCCTCGTTACTGGGATCATAGAGATGGAAAGCATGGTCCTCAGAGTCCGTCTCCCAGTACTCCGCGTCCCCTGCCCACCCACTCAACCCCAGCTTGGTGTAGTAGTCCCAAGCCCTAAACTTGAGCCAGTCCTTCTCCGCGGAGCAGACGAGGACCCGCTTGCAAGCGAGGTCCGTCAATGGCGGCGCGAGCGGTCCCGCGGGGTTCAACATCGGGTCGTCACTCCCGTTACCACAGTTAGGCTGAGCAAGCTTCCAGAGGCCGGAGCCCAAGAGATTGAGGCCCTCGTAGAAGTCCTCCTCCCCGGGAATCGGCTTCTCGCCCCAGAACACGGGGTGCACCAAGACCAAAGCGTTGATCGTGACCCCGTTCGGCAGTGGCTCGGTAGCAGCCCTTCGCGTGGCTTCGTTTACCAGAATGCACCCGGTGCAGTCCCCCATCAGGGTCACCTTCTGGAAGTCACCGAACTTTGATAACCACGGGTCGCCGTCGGCCGAGTCATTTGATGCCACCCACTTGAGCGTGGTCCAGACGTCCTGGAACGATGTGGTGAATGGGACCTCGGGGGGTACCCTGAACTTGACCCCGACCACGATCACTTTGGACTTGGAGGCCAGTTTGTTATGGTAAGGGTGGTAGATGGAGGAGAAGGGACTCCCACCCACATACAGCCCGCCATGTACGTACACCACGATGGGGAGCTTGCGACGACTCATCTTTTTGGTCTGGGGGAGGTACAGCCTTGCTGCAACCTCCACTACTTCTTCTGATATCGTCACGTCCCTGGACGACACCTTCGTTTTGGTGTCGTCGCCGGCCGGCACATCGTCGGCTTCGTCGAACCTCTCGACGGTGCCGTCTTTGTAGACGACGCACACCGGCCGGAAGTCCTCCGCGATTTCCTTATTTGCCATTTCAGGCAATATATATATATATATATATATATATATATATATATATAAATATATATTGAAGAAAAAAAGATATTGAAGAGGTGGGTAGGTAGGTCGGTAGAGATGTACGTAAAAATTGAATCTGGTGCACGTCAATTTATAATCCTAGCTAGACCATGGCAGCAGGGTCGATCCACTGTGGGTGCAATATAATTAAGGAATCTCCAACAACAACGGAGCACCGTGAAAGTTGACATGGATGTGTGGTGGCTGGATACACGGATTTCCTTCTTTAGGCTACCGACTCATGTAACTAAAGATCGAAAAAACTACCAGTTAACTTCTTTAGGGTTACGTTAACGAACATTTCTTGCAAAAAATACCTGGCAACAATACACAAGCAGAGGGAAGCCAAGGGGAAATTAAGGAGGGGCATTTAATTTGGCCCTCAACATTTTTTTTTTTTTGTTTTTTTGTTAATTTTTAGCTGTTTCTACTTAATTTTTACACCTTCAATTAATTTTAAGTTAAAAACAAAAAAATTCCCCTTAATATAACTGTTAATATATATTTAGGACCAGGCTACGTACGGTCATGACAACGTGCGGTTGGGTCTCGAAAACATGAGTTAGTCGCGTACAATTTGATTAATTTAATTGTTATATTTCAAATGAAATTGTGTAAGAAAAAAATTGTGTTTTATAAGTATATATTGTGGACTAAGCTATATATCAATATATGCAGATTATATATGCATATTAATTAATTAAACTCATAATTATGATTAATTATCGAGTAGTATTCACCAATTGCTTTTAGTAGTCTGAGTAATTGTTATTGACTTGTGATACTTAACCAATTGTCAACTACCATTTAATTAACTATAAAAAGTTTATTTGTTAATTGTATATACAATTGTATTCAAGTTTAATAGTTGGGTTAAAGTCAACAACATTGCTTTTTAACGAGTGTAATGGGTACTTAGTATTGACTAATGTACACCCAATCTCAATTACAACCAAATTGACTAATTAGGTGTCTAATTGTCAATTTGATTGTTCTAATTTATAGACGAGTTCTTATAAGTCAATCAAATTGCTTTTCAGTAGTCTAACAATTAATTAAAATTAACTAATTGTATCCGCAATTGCATTTGACTTCACTACAACAAATCAGGTTTTTAACCACGAAATTTTTCATGGCTACATGATTCTATTTCATCGTTAAAAGTTCATAAAAAATAAACCGTCACTAAAAGAATTAACCACAAAACTTGCATTTCATGGCTAAAAAGTTGCCTCATTTAGCTACGAAAATTTAAAATTAGTGGCTCAATAAGACCACATTTAGCCACAAAATTCGCATTTTTGTGCTAAAAATTGTTTACTTTTAGCCACAGAAGCTCTTATTATTTCATGGTTAAAAGTTTATTTATGTTTTTGCTGATTTGAATTACTTATTTGAACAACATATAAAGCCTGTATTTACGAAAAAGCTAAAATATCAACTTATATATGTTCAAATTCTATTCAACATTCAAATTCATCTCAACTAAAACGAGTTAGCACCAGAGTTTCTTATATATATATGAAATTTGAACTACCAGTTAACATTCAAATTTCATCTCAACTTATATATGAAATTTGATAAATTTCATGACATATTGAATATTTATAAATAATTCACATATTATGGTTAAATCTTCAATAGGTCGAAGCACCAGAGTTTCTTTAGAAAGTAGAGTATTTTCATTAATTAAAAAGAAGAGAAAACTCATTAAGATTCTGGTATACGTTTCATGGTTGAAAACAGAGAATTAAATATGTTAGTGTCAACAGTCTCCGATATGGAGGTGGTGCTCGCCAGTGCTCCTTGGTGATTGTTGGTGATCACCGGAGGTTACAGGGAATAAGAGACAATAGCTGGAGGGAGAAAATAGAGGGTGTGTGCCATTCGCGATCGATGACACAAAACCAAAGAAAAAGAATAGGCAAAATCGGGGGGGGGGGGAATTAAACTCATTGCAATGGAGATGATTGCTGCTCGCTGCTCATGATTAGTGGCCGCTGGTAGTTGCCAGTTGTTGCTTAAGGGTGCCTTGAGGAGAGAAGTGCCAAAAACTTCTAATAACTTATAATCTTCATCCCCAAGGTTTAGGGGAGAAGAGGCAGCGTTTTGGACAGAAGAGGTAGCGTTCAAGATTGGATAGGCGGCAGCGTCGTTCAGGATAGAATAGGCAGCTTATGGCAAAAAAAAATGACCTTTGTTTTTCAATCTCTAGACTCTGATCTTGCAGAAACAGACAACTGGAGGGAAGCTTTCCTGCGCGAAGGCTTAAGATTGATGAGATACGTGATGGAGGGAAGCTTGTCTTTAATGAACTAAAAATAGGAGTTATACGAAACCAAAAACTAAGCCATTATTTTTATTTTTTATACCGTGGCATAAGTTTTAACTCTCAATTATTAAAAATTATTACAATAGATATTTTTATACAGTAGCATATAACTCTCAAATATTAAAACTAAAAAAAAGAAGTTACATATGAAACTAAAGATGCCTTTAACTTTTTGTATTATGGAGTAAAAATTTTAATATGTTAGATTCACTACAAATTAAAAGTTTCTTTTTTACCCATTTTTAATCGATAGCAAATCTGTTCTTCATTTAACAAACTTGTTAATTTTAAAGAGTTAGCAGTAAAAACTAAAAAATAGAAGCATACCCATTATCTACATAAAAACTAAAAAATATCAAATTAATTAAGTTATTTACTATATTACCTAAAAAATAAAATCAATTGTTGTCTTATAATATATTATTCAATATGGTAGATTCAAGGAAAATTAAAATTTATTTTTTTTACTAATTTTTCATCAATAGCAAATCTCTTCTTCATTTATAAAATTTGTTAATTCTTAATTTATAAAAATTAATATAATATTTATGGGAATTTTGTGTATTTGTCATAAAAAATTCATAATTTGTGGGGATTTCCATTTCATTTTAAATGAATAAATATAAAATAGAAAAAAATTTATTACACATATTTTATTTATTTATTTGTTAAATTAGGTGACCAAGTAAAAATAGATGATATGATAGCGTATATAGCAATTCAACATCCTAATGACATTGAATAAGACAAACCAACTATAGCAAATAAAGGATAAAGTTAAAAAATGAGCACAAGTAATTTTTGGGCTAACATAAGATAATATATAATAGATATTTTTTTTAAAAACACTAGTAGTTAATATTAGATAATAACCTAGTATATAGTAAATATGGTTGATGCCAAAAGGCGTTTGATTCCATCATCACTAAATGACCAAAATCAATTTTTTGAAGATCAGTTACAACCATCACAAAAAATTGTTATTTGGTGACTGTTGTACCACATCACCATAGGACATATCCAATGACGGGGTGCAATTGGTATCAATATTTTGTTATTGATTGGTTGTAACATTTGCTAAAAGTATGTATTTGCGACGTGGAATAACTGTTACTTAAGTTTTTTATTGGTGACGTGTTTGAACAGTCAAGGTTGTGCATTTAGCAACAATTTTAGCAATACCTATCGAGAGAGAATATCTGCTAACTAATTCTCAGTCAAAATATAGTCCTGCTGAATAATCTTGTCAGAAACTAGTTCTGGGATGAAGTCATAGTGAATGTCAATATGCTTGGTCCGAGAATGTTGGACAGGATTCCTGAAGATATTAATAGCACTGGTATAATCACAGAAAATGGTGAGAGTATGCTGAGAAATACCATAGTCCTGTAACATTTGTTTCATCCACAGTAATTGAGTGCAACAGCTACCAGCAGCAACATATTCAGCTTCGACTGTAGATAATGAAGTGGAGTTTTGCTTCTCACAATACCATGACACAAGATTTGTGCCCAAGTAGAAACACCTGTCATATGTACTTTTTCTATCATCAATGCTACTAGCCTAGTCGGCATCACTATAACCTGTAAGATCATCTGTAGATGATTTGGAATAAATCAGCTCAAGTGTAGTCATACCTGGCACATATCGCAGGAATACGTTTGACTGCCTTAATTAAATGTGATTCTCTTGAAGCAGCTTGGTATCTAACACACAACCCAACACTGTAACATAGATCTGGTTTGCTTGCAGTAACGTATAATAGACTGCCAATCATGCTACAAAATAATTTTTGATCTGTTGGCAGCATCTTTGCTCAGTTTTTCTGTTGTGCCCATCGGAGTGTTTTTAACTTTAACATCTGTTAGTCCAAACTTTCTGACCATATCTTTAGCATATTTCTCTTGTGACAAAAATACACCATTAAGTGGTTGTCACTCTAGCCTAGGTAACCCTTTCCATAAGTGGTTGTCACTCTAGCCCAGGTAGCCCTTTCCATAAGTGGTTGTCACTCTAGCCTAGGTAGCCCTTTCCATAAGTGGTTGTCACTCTAGCTCAGGTAACCCTTTCCATAAGTGGTTGTCACTCTAGCCCAGGTAACCCTTTCCATAAGTGGTTGTCACTCTAGCCCAGGTAGCCCTTTCCATAAGTGGTTGTCACTCTAAGCCCAGCTAGCCCTTTCCATAAGTGACTGTCACTCTAACCCAAGTAGCCCTTTCTATAAGTGGACGTAGCCCTTTCCATAAGTGGAGGGAACCCTTTCCAGAAGTGGTTGTCACTCTAGCTCAGGTAGCCCTTTCCATAAATGACTGTCACTCTAGCCTAGGTAGCCGATATTCCAAAAACTCTAGTATGATACCAAATGTTACATAGCTAGCCAATATTCCAAAAGCTCAAGAGCTGATGGAACAAGGAAGGCTAGACACATAAATCAGGATTGTAACAGTTTGTTTCTAATGAATGCATCTTTTAAATTATCTAACTCCATTGAGATATATGAATTTTGTGATATCATGATTTTTATTTTACATTGAATATTGATTTAAACACATTTTTATATTATTTTGTTCATTTGAAAAATTATATACATTTCAATTAAAACTTATTCATGAGATTATTAAATATTGGTACATAGTAGCTTTAACTGTTCCCTAAATTATATAGAGGCTTTTTGGTATAAGAAATTTAGTAAATGTACTATTTAATAAATTTGTAAAAGAGCATCAAACTTCAATCCTTTTATCTTAGTTAGAACCAATTTAAAGTTATTTTGCTTGGATAAATAAAGTCTTCCTAACTCTGTCCCCAACTTGCAAACCTATTATCAGCCACTACCTTTGAGTATTAGACCTGACCCAACTCTTTAATCCCTCCCCTCCCCTTTAAATCTAACCAGCTCTTTAAACCCCACAACGCCCTTAAACCCTACCTTGGTCATGCCCTACATTCAGATTTGCTCCCCCAGAAAAAGAAAAAATAAAAAATAAACATAAGATAATTTAAAAAATAAAAAATAAACATAAGATAATTTAAAAAATAAAATAAAAACTCCCCCAAAAGGTAAATATGCCCCACCTAAATTAGTAAATACATCTAATAGGAAAAAGCCTCTCAAAAGAGGAAAGTGTCCCCATAAATTCTGCTTCAAAATTTACCCCAAAATTAAACTATATAAGAAAAAATAGACGAGTCTCTTTTTAAAGCATGAGTTATCTAAAAATAGAAAATCCACTTCACTTAATTAAATATAAAACTCTACTAGATTTATATCTAAGTGAGAATATTTTCTAGTTCCATTAAATTTATAGCATATACATTCATCTTTATGTGATGTTACAAAATAATTTAATAACGTAAGCTTAGATTAAAATATATAGTTTTAAAGCAAGCAAGATTATTCTTTTTTAAAGAATTTATGAATTTATTAATATTAGTCGTTAGTGCTATAATCTCATATATCTTTCTTTTGGATAATGAAAGTCATATTCTAAAAAATAGCATTAAATAAACTAAAATCTATATGCAGGAACGAATTAATTAATTTGGTATTGAGGCATTTCAAAATCTCCAAAAAATCGACTTTTTTACATAATTGTCACACACTTTATGTCATTTTTAAATTTTTAATATATTAAATATCAATTTTTATTTATAGAAAATTTTAATGTACACTAATCAAAAACCAAAGAAGATAACAAACTTATAAATAGTATTTTTTACTAAATTAATCTTTTTTTTTTCTTTTTTCTTTTTTTAAGTTTGCCTAGCCTTCCATGAGTTTCTGGCCCTGTGGATGTACCTCTGCTTAATTGGTTACGTGAGAAGAAAATTGGAAAGACTTTTCATATATTCAAGTTCGTCAGGCAGTTTCATGTGGTTAGGAGAAGAGAAAGGAAAAAAGGAAATGTCACCAGAGACACTCAAATTTTGGATTCACTCTCCGAATTAAGCTTGGAGTACTGATCGATCATGGAGAGAGAGACATTTACTAAAGATCCCATACATGTTGCCGTGACTGGTCACAATTTCCTTCAAACTTGGGAGAAAATGGAAGATTAGCTTTTCCACGTCCGGCTTTGAATTTGACCAAAAGTGGAGAGTTGGATGGATTTGCACTCTGTCGCTTGTTCTATAAATACCCAATTCGTCTCCACATGAATTTTTATCATTTGCACTCGGATTTCGATCATCATTTTCATATATATCAAGTACTTGTAATCTGCCATAGATGAATCGGTTGCAGTCGATCAGCCAAATCCAACCTCCCACTTATGGGAACTGTATCACCATTCTAAGCATAGATGGGGGAGGGA
Source organism: Aristolochia fimbriata (assembly GCA_019845555.1). NCBI lineage: Eukaryota > Viridiplantae > Streptophyta > Magnoliopsida > Piperales > Aristolochiaceae > Aristolochia > Aristolochia fimbriata. The sequence continues at coordinate 32,288,858 of CM034080.1, forward strand.
TAAGAGGAATCATCCCTGCTACTATCCTCAGCTTTCTGGAAATGGAGCTTCAGGTACTTAGTGCATTTCTTCTTAGTAGTTTTTGATTATACAGTAATGGGTTTTTAGCTAGCTCTGATCATCAATTCAACGTTATTTATAATAATTTGTTTGCAGAAACTTGATGGTCCAGAGGCAAGAATAGCATATTACTTCGACGTGATCACCGGAACCAGCACCGGCGGCCTCGTTACCGCCATGTTAACAGCACCAGACGAAGACGAACGCCCTCTATTCCAAGCTCAGGACATTAAGGATTTCTACCTCCATGAGTGTCCCAAAATCTTCCCACAGCTCCGGTAATTAATTACTACTGAAGTTGTTCTTTCATGTTAAATATGCAGATTGACCATGTGATTAATTTAGTTGATTGAAATTAATTTATTTCTTCAGCATTAACTGTATAATCCAGTAATTCTACCCATATATGCATGCACCTATACTAATTAATTCATATCATGTGTGAATAAATAATTAAGGTGTCCATTTGCATCAATTGCAAATCTGTGGAAAGCAATATCAGGACCCAAATATGATGGCAAGTACCTCCATGGCATTGTGAAGAAGATTCTTGGTGACAAAAAGCTGAACCAGACGGTAACAAGAGTCGTCATTCCCACCTTCGATATTAAGCAACTCCAGCCGGTCATCTTCTCCTCATACGAGGTTGAATATCCTCACTCGGATCTTCTGTGTGATTTTTTTTAGTTTCTGATCGAACGTAATTAATTAAGACTAGCTTATGGTACTTAATTTGTTTTTCTCTCCATTAATGAATCAATTAATTTGCAGCCTGACCCATCCATGAATAATGCTTTACTCTCGGACATCTGCATCAGCACCTCGGCCGCTCCAACTTACCTTCCTGCACATTCATTCCTGAGTGAATATGCTCCTGGAAAACACAGAGAATTCAATCTCATTGATGGGGGTGTCGCTGCAAACAACCCGGTACGTAATATTATTTAAACATCGATTAGCATATGCTTAATCAATTTGCATGGTTACTTGATGATCTGAAGGACTTAAATCTCATTCATGAGACTAAATGTTGATGATCAATTGGACGTTATATATATATATTGATCCAGACGTTGGTAGCCATGGGGGAGGTGACTAAGCAGATTTTTGAGGAGAACCCAGATTTCTTTCCTATCAAACCATTAGACTACAAAAGGTTTTTGGTGATCTCTCTGGGAACCGGCTCCAAGTCCCCGGATCAGAAATACTGTGCCAAAGATGCATGCAGGTGGGGAGTCCTGGGCTGGCTCACCAGCAAGGGATCCACCCCACTCATAGATGTCTTCACTCAAGCCAGTGCAGACATGGTTGACATCCACATTTCAGCAGTTTTTCGAGCTCTTCGGTCTGAATCAAACTACCTCAGGATTCAGGTACATTTTTATTTTGATAATTGTTTTGATCTCCCTCGCATGCATATATTATAATTGGTCTAGATGAATGTTCCCTTCTTCAATAATTGACTGATTTTTGAAAAACAAATGCAGGATGACACTTTAATCGGAACCCAGTCATCGGTGGACGTTGCAACGAAAGAGAACCTGGGCAGTCTGGTGAAGATTGGTGAAGATCTGTTGAAGAAACCAGTTACGCGGGCGAATTTGCAGACGGGTATCTGTGAACCCATTGAAGATGAAGGCACCAATGAACAAGTCCTCGTCAGGTACTGAAACAAGAGTCTTTGCATGCTTAATTTCATGCGTTATATATATATATATTGAGAAATGAACTCCAATTTTTTCGTGTTTTTGTTTCTGGAACATTAATTTTGGGAAATATGTCTGTTGCAGGTTTGCTAAAATTCTTTCTCAAGAGAGGAGGCTCAGAGAGTTGAGATCACCACACACAAAGCCGGTCCAACGACCCAATACGCCTACTGTCCTCTGAGTTCCAAGCAGTCAAGGAAGAAATTATACATTCATTCATTAAATACGTTGAATTGTTCTTTGTTCTACATTCTTGTCATTCATTTATCAATTATTTGTGAGACATTTTATCATCTTTAATGCCAAGACTTCTATCTATTCGTGAGAAGCAGCTTTCGTAGGTGTAAAGTACTAGTTTGATGAATTGCGAACACCGAGTAGGGAAATATGCATCATTCCAGTAGTTTTGTCAAACAGTAATACGCATATAAGAATAACCCAGGAAGTCCTATTAAGGATCTAATTCAAGGGCAAACAACAGCAAGTATCAAACCAGTGCCAGACAGCAGCACAATATCTGTAAGTAAATGCTTCACTTAAGGACCCCCTCATAAGATGATTACATGGGCACACTTTAAATGACTTAAGAATCCGTATCTTTGCAAGGTATTGTGGGTAAGGATTAAAGAAGGGTACTTCCAAGCAAAAAACATATCAGCCACCAAAAAGTGGGGGAAAAAACATCAAACAAACAAACAAACAAGCTGTAAACTCCAAGCCACTAAACTAAACCAAGCCGCAAGGTTAAAAGTAGTATCATCTAAAACATTAATAGCATGTCCCCAGTAATAATTACAAGGCTTGATATTTGAACAGTTCATCTTAGATGCATTTTGGTTTGTTTCTGATAACTTGGAGGTTAAGGAAGTATCATATTCTATGAAATCGGAATGATTTCGGCCACCTATAGCCTTGGATTGGAAGACATTTTAAGAGGATGATGCAAAAGTTATGCAGAAAATTTTACCCCTTCGTCATCAGCTGAATTTCCCTTGAAAATTGCAGCTTTCCCTTTCTGCTCCAATATTTTCAGGGCTCTCATCAACACAGTGCGGTCGATCCCTTCCAGCTCTGAGTTACAAGATGCAAAGGACAGGAAAACGGGTTAGAACACATTTCAACATTGCTGGAAAAACAAATAATCTTGCTTCTACTGGCTACCAAGATTCATGTTGAAAGTCCAGTTATATATACATTTAACCAACAGCTATACACCTCCCGACCATTACAATTCAGAAAAAAAAAAGAAAAACCTTAGTGTCAGGTTGCCTAAGCATCTGAAATCAGAAATTAAATCACTGTTTCGCAGGTATGGGTAACAAGGAAAAATGAAAATAAAGGTTAACTCAAAAAAAGAAATAGGCTGTGACAAAAACAAGGGTGGACAGTAAAGTATAAGTCAATATCCTTTGATTAGTAAATAGACTCATAGCATTTGCAGGTTTACTTAAACCTTCTTTACCTTTATCAATCAATACAATAAGAGACCACAGAAAGATTTTGAATGCTTCCAGTGTCTCTTTAATTCATATTTCTAAGTTTCACATGTATCATATGTTCATGTCTTCCTTCTTATGCAAAAGTACCTCACTACAATTTTAATTTGCATTGACCATCTCTATAAGAAAAAGTAGCAATAGTTACTTTAACCACTAAATGTCATCTCAAACAACTCTAGCTTAGGTTAATTGCTAAATGAGTAGTAGCAGGTATCAGAATTTGAGCCCAAGACTGCCAAGTTGGTCTTGATAGGTTCAAACCTATTTTCAACGGCCCAAATGCCCCACAAAACAAGAATGATATGGCTCCAAGCATTTAAATGCACAAACAAACATGTGGATAAACAATTATTGAGCGATATATAAGAGAATAGAGGATATACTATTTGCAATGAAATGGAGAAAAATAACCAACTTTCCTCAAAAAAGATAAAATGGAGAAAAAATATAAAAGGAAACGAAGAGTGCAAAGCAGAAAGATAAGTAATCAAATAATTGTAAAGAAACTTCATACCAGTGCCTTGAGATTCAACCCCAGACCGGATGTCTTCAACCGTCATGACACTGTCTTCAAATCCATTCTCTTTGACCTGATTACATGCACAAAAAATAGATCACGGATCCACAAACAAATTGACACAACATAGTTATTAATGGATATGACATAATGCATGGAAACACATCAGCAAAGATTTTTCAGGGAAATAAACCTCATAAGAAGGCATGTTTTTTGCTTTCTGATTGCAAATCATTGATAAACTTTTGATATCATAATAAAAAAAAAGCCATGCTCAGCTTCTTCCCATGGAAAAAGTAAGTTACTCACAAAGTGCAATATACTATTTGCCCATTCTTCTATTCTATGCCATAAAATAAGACACTTTTTGTGTCCTTTGTCCATCCATTCAGCACGCCCTGTGAAATGTGATGGTAATTTCATAAACAGATAAGGACAGTCCTCAAATTTGGAAAACATAAACAATTGACTCTAGAGATTGTACCTTCTGATACTAGAGCTGAAAGAAATACCTTTCTAGCTTCATGATTTAGTGATCCTGTATGGCCAAAATATCATTAAAAACAATAAAGTATAAGTCTTATTTAAACTCAAAAGGATGAAAATGACAAATAAATGGCACAGACCCAAGTACTTTTAAGGGAAGGGAAGCTCTTAGGATCTGGAGAGCAACTTACTTTCGATGACTGGGTTTGAGAACAAAGGGAATTCTTCTTCTATGCTGATTACAAATATCTTTTGACATCTACAATATTCAATAATGAGTTCTTTCCATAGCTGAACTTGTTTTTCTCTCGTTTCCCGTACAGGCTGCAAGCTGATAAGAAATAATATAGCCAAAATCCAATCCAGACATGATTAAAGAAAGGCTCTTTTAAGATTAAAAATGAGAAGAAGAAGAAGAAGAAGAAGAAGATATGAATAAAAAAGAAGCTAAAATATTCACAAGTGTTAAAAATCCACATCATAGGGGTCTTATCTCATTACTAGAAGTTGGCTAAATAAGGCCTTTGTCCATTCTGCTGTAGTATCATGAAATTTCAAATTTTACAAAGTTATTATAAAGGAATTCATGTATATAGATATATATGTATATATATACATGTGAGTTTGTTTTACTTGTACTTGCCCTTATCAACATAAAACAAGTACAGGAAACCATCATCTCTTGCTTCTTCTGAGCTAGTATTTTTTTTAAATGGTGAACTTTTATTGCTTTCATAAATAGCAGGTAAGATTACAATATTATATAAATTACAATGGTATGATTTGCCCTGTTTGAAGTTCTGTTTTGTGTACACCTTGTTTGGCCAAGTGATCAGCCATTGAGTTGGCCGACCTTGGGACCTTGGACCAAATGATGTTTAGATTTAGCATTATGCCCTTGACCTCATCGAATATGGCTCTGAGCTTCCACGGTGGATTAGTACAAGGTTTGGCCCATCCTAAAACCAAAGCAGAGTCCCCTTCTATATACACTGCTGTGGTTTGAAATTGCTGTAGCAACTTGACTCCAGCCAACAATGCCTTGGACTCTGCTTCATTGGATGAGCAGCAGCCACCCGGACCAGTCTTCTGAGCTAGTATTTCCCATATCATTCTAACCTTTCCAAAAATATTCATGAAGGGATGCATTCTGCGGAAGGAACTGAACACATACCTATGGGCCACCACTGGTACATCATTAAAATAAGCAAATCTAACATCTAACACAAATGAAAATAGAAGTAATATGAATTCTACTATTAGATTAGCATGTTCATGTAAGATGAATATTAGTACTGCACCTAAAAGATGAAACACTTCACACCTTGTGGTTCAAAACCTTTTGGAAGTAGACCAACTGACAACAAAGACAATGGAGCTTACGTAAAATAAGGCGGATAATTGAAGAAGTGGGGTAGCTTGAAATTCCCCAATTTCTGCATTTTGCTTTGTATATATACGGCTATCTGTGCTTACCTGCAACAAATAGCAAACGAGCAAAATGACTAGAGGAAAATCAGTACGGTACTTATTTTTCTAATAGCACAACTTTTATGTTATAACAATACAAAGAATTACAGCCACCAAAATATTGTCTTTGAGGGAAGTTAACTTGGTTTACTCTTCCATCAGTGGACAGATCTTCATAAACGCCATAAATACTTACATTAACATATGGAAATAACAAAATATGCACATGAACTACCACAACAGGCCTAAATAGGGTCCTGTAGTAAATCAGATGCATCAGGAACAAGAGAAATGCAATAGGATTGAGAAGTAATACGTCGATCCCAATTAACAGAACTGGAAAAGAAAGCCTTGCATTTCTGAATAGTCCCTAAATTTAGCTCAATATTCACAAGCTAGGCCGCACAAAATAACAATAAGTGCATACAGCATTATCTGTTGTATACAAACATCATAGCTATCTCCACCTGAAAAGAATTCCCTTTCACTTACAAGTTTATGATTAGCTCGCCAAAAACAGACGCGAAATACTCTCCAGTAGCTTCAAAACTTCAAAAGTTTCATATTAGCTCGCCAGAAACAGACGCGAAATACTCTCCAGTCGCTTCAAAACTTCAAACAGGGTCCTATATTTTGACAAAAGGAATCACCATGCATTTTTTTTTTTTTTCCCTTTTGACACGTCCAACACCGCACTTAATCCGAAACAGAACAAAATTCAAAATTTGCAACAATCTTGCATCAGGTATTCAACTATTTAAGCTCAACAATTGTAAACAATAAGGCAAAAGAACCCATTTTTCTGCACCTTTTAACTATCCCCCCAACCTTCAATTGCTTCAACCGCTGCCCTGTAATTGAAATTCCCGCGAAGTAATTGAATAGCACAGAAGACGAAATCACGCGGACGAGACAAACCGCAAGAGAGAGAGAGAGAGAGAGAGAGAGAGAGAAAGCCCCCGTAAGCCGGTGAAAGCTCGTCAGACGACAGAAGCGCCTCAGCAAAGCGGGAATGCGGGGATCCTACTATCCAGAGATTGAAGTGCGGACTGACCCGGGGACTCTCTCCCACAACCCAAATTCGCCCGAGTCCCGACCCGGGACCTCTGTCCCACGCTTCTGTATCCAGTCCATTGACCGCTGAGACTAAGAGACGTGACCGAAATGGAAAAAATATCAAAAAACGGATATAATGAAGAAATAATGACAAAATAGAAAAATTATAAAAAAAAAAGTATATTAATTATAGTTCAGCTTTGCATATAAACAAACTTATAATTGCTTGACCTGCATAAACATCCTTCTCCCATCTCATTGCATTGATTTCTCATGATGCCGAATTACGTGCAGTCTCAGTGTGCATCACTAACCATACATTTTGCATTTCAAAACAGAGAATTCTCAGATGATTTCAGTACTTAAGCACCCCAGCTCTCTTGTTGAAGTTTGTCATTACAAGTACACTGATCATCAATGGATCAACAGGCAGAAATGGCACCGGAGCTTCACGTGCCGGCCGACGTGCCGACCGCCGGTAAGTCACCGGAAGAAGGCGAAGGAGTACTCCAGAAGCAGTTAATCATAGTTCTGAACATTGATGGAGGAGGCATCAGAGGGATCATTCCTGGGGTCATACTCAGCTTCCTTGAGTCTGAACTACAGGTAATTAATATGACCCACTAAGCTATACCACTGCCAAGTACTACCAAATCTTGATTCTTCATGTTCTGCAACTTGAGTTTGTTCTTGTTACAATCTTCAAACACAGAAGCTTGATGGGAAAGATGCTCGAATTTCCGATTACTTCGACGTAGTGGCCGGAACTAGCACCGGGGGTCTGATAGTTGCCATGCTCACTACACCGAATGAAAACAAGCGACCTGCTTTTGCAGCCAGTGACATTGTCCCCTTCTACACGGAACACGGCCCCAAAATATTCCCACAAAGTTTCCTGTACAGATTTCTGTTTTAACAAACAGTACTTGTTACTTAATTGTCTTTGAGAAACGACCCAACATGTTGATGACCCTGATGAAGTTTTTACTTGATCGTGATTAGGACAGAGCCATTGTTGCTGATAAAGCAGCTCTGTGAACCCAAGTATGATGGAGTCTACTTGCATCAACTGCTCAAGAGGTTACTGAAAGATACCAAACTGCACGAAGCTTTAACAAATGTTGTCATATCCACCTTTGACATCAAACTCCTCCAGCCTACGATCTTCTCCAGTTACCAGGTCTTCCAAATTTCTCCTCTGTTTATTTGTTTTACAGAGTTCAATATAGATATAGACTACAGCTTCGATTAATTTGTTTGGATTTTGGTACTGGGTCTGTGTCCATTTCATATCAAACAATTAAATCTGATCAAAAGCTGCATGTCTGCTGGTCATGATTCTGTGTAGTTGCAAGCAGATCCCTCCTTGAATGCCCAGATAGCAGACATTTGCATTGGCACATCTGCAGCTCCAACTTTTCTCCCTGCTTATTATTTTGAAACTAAAGATCCAGGTGGACAAGTTAGAAGCTTCAACCTCATTGATGGAAGCGTTACCAGTAACAATTCAGTAAAGAAATCCCTTACAGCTCTTGATTTCCAATGTGCAATCTTAAACGAACCTAGATTTCAATATTGCTGAGTACTGTTACTTTCTCTTCAATGTTCTATTTGTAGACCTTGTTAGCAATAACTGAACTGACAAGGGGAAAGGTGCTAGAAGAAACACCAACGACCGCCATTTCCTTAGATTACAGCAATTTTCTAGTCCTTTCCCTTGGCACTGGTGAAACAAGGAAAGACAACACATATGATGCTGCAACAGCTGCAAAGTGGGGGGCACTGGGGTGGATCCTTGGTTCTAAAAGCATCCCTTTGCTAGATGTTTACACTGATGCAAGCACTGATATGATAGACATTCATGTCTCCACCAACTTTTATGCCGTTCAAGCTCAAGAAAATTATCTCAGGATCCAGGTCTAATCGAGTGCTCCTCCCTTTTAATTAGAGTGGTAGATCAACATCACTAATCAAAAATACTGATTTTTGCTTACTTCAAACAATAAAACTAGGAAGACTCCCTGGGAAAGGATGATGCGGCTTTGGATGATTCAAGCAAAGAAAACCTTGACAATCTCCAGCGAGTAGGCCAAGCACTACTGATGAAACCTGTTTCAAGGGTGAACTTGAGAACTGGCAGTTATGAACCTGTGCCAAATGGTGGCACTAACCAAGACGCCCTCATTGAGTAAGACATTCTATAACATTAATTCTTCCAACATGGGTTTCATCGTTTTCATTGTATTATGTCTAATTATCTGGGTTATTCGCAGGCTCGCGAAGAAATTATCGAAGCAACGACACATGAAGCTCGCCAAAAGAGCAATGAATTAATGAAGCAAACAGATCAAGTATCATGTCTATTAGCAATTCACATTGTGGAGACTCATCCATTAGCAATTCACATTGTGGAGAGTCGTCCATGAGTGAAATGTCTTAAGGAGACTATCCTTGAGACATGTGATATGATTAACATCTCTGACTGAAATTTTATATTGTCAATTGTAAATTTCAGTATGTAATCAGATGTTTTCAGTGGGTAATGAAATGCATTTATTGTAGTAAGAAGTAACTCTACAGGCTTTGAATTGAATTTGGATTTTTTGTTAAGAATAGTGTTACTCTCACTTAGGCCTTCAACAGTTACAGTCATACATGAGTAAAGAGATATATATGAATCCATGAACTAACATTTGCGACTAGTCCGAAATATAAGAGCGTGGGAAGGCGGTGGGTTCAAGGGTATTGAGCTTTGGGTGGAGTTGGGGGGCTTCATCTGTCGTCCGCTTGAGGTTTTCGGAAGTCTGCGAACGAGACCAAGAATTGGGGAAGATGATTTACCGGAAATGGAGTCTTCTGATAACCCCTCCTCTTATTGTTGGAACCCTCGTTTCCGGAACTCTCGTATACAATTTCTTCCTCGGTGGAAATGTAAGTCTATGATTTGCTCTCGTGCTATGTTTTGGGTGAAAAATGAAGTTACTTGCAGGTGTTGATTGAAGATGATTCCAGCTCTTATTTCTATAGACGTCCTTGGATTGTGAGTTGTTTGTTCCAGGACTCCCTTCGTGGTTCTATTTTAGGGTATTCGATATCCATTCTGTTGCGGTGGATTTGAGCAGATGTCTTTTGTTTTTTATCCTGGCCACACTTGTAATGCTTCAATAAAAGGTGAATTTTTCTTTTTGTCTTTTGGATTGAAGAAAGTGGGGAACAATATTAAAAGCCTAGATAAGATAATTGGTTGTGCGGTTAGGAGTTTTCTGTCTGCGCAGGTTTTGGGCAGCTCTTGGAATCTAGTTATTTTCTGTGAATGAGCCATAATAATGCGAACTAGATCAAAACCAAAAATTTGTCATATTTTGTCCAAGTCCTTGATTGCGATTATTTATCTCGTTGAGATCTCTGTGTTCAGCTCCGCTCAATGACGTTGAATCGTCGAGAAATTTGAAAGGAGGAGATAAAGAAAATAAAGAGATTTCTTAATTTTTAGCTTGAAATTTGCAGGAAATAGAGTATGTTCTTGGAGTAATCCCTTGACAGAATGCTCCATAATCATCCCCTGAGGAAAGTTAGGGAGATGTAAGATCCTCGACCCACAAATATTAGAAGTTAGAACCTTCTTCTTGTGATGTCCTGCAGTTGAATTGGTACCTTTTACGTGGTGTTGAAATATCTGATGGTTGACATTTCGTGCGTAGAAGACCAATCCTAACCGATGTCATTGCTGTTTGGGTAAAAAAGTAGGAAAAAATTTCTGGTCAAGGAATTGATATTGCCGGTGTGCGATCATGCAGAAAGTTTAGGAAACTGGAGAATTCAGAAGCAGCTATTGAAAGAGAGCTGATATTTCATTTGTAAAACCACCACCTGTGAAATAGTCAAAATAACTCCCTGAACCTTCTTTTTGAAACCCTCTCTAAAGTTCTTTTCTGAAAAGCTATGCTCTCTGATGTTGTGTTAGAGGAGTGTATGATTCACAATATGGTCAACTACTGCTGCATCTGCAATCCTTGCAGGACTTTCATACCTTTTATACTCATATCCTAGTCACTTTCATTTAAATTCTTCCAAGCCTGTAAATTGTTATTTGGTTGGTGAAGAATTCTCTTCCCCTAAATAAAAAGCCTTTTCTTTCCTTCAGTAGTAGTCTTAGTGGGTACTTCTGGCCATAACTGTCTTTCTGTCATGGTATGGTCGCTTGTTGAGATTCATTTTCTCTACCCTTGTTGTCCACTTAGTGATGTAAACTTTGTACCTTTCTTTGTTAAACAAATCTAATTTTTGAGACAAAAGTAACTTTTATTCTGAAATTAGCTTAAATAATGATGGATTTGGAACTTAGAGGAAGTCCTGAAGTGCTAGTGTAATTTCCCTTGTTGAATGAACCCTCTTTTTGAGTGCCTGAACGTCATTTTTCATTCCACTTGTAAATATTTCCCATAATTTTTTTTCAATTGCCTCATCTATGCCCTTTCTATCAATGTATTACCATATGGGATCTGCCTTTAAGCATCCAAATTTCAAAATTTTATTTGGATACATAAAACCTTGTCATCGTTGCATCCATTTTTCTGATTCAGAGTAATCTTCTTAATCCCATTTCAGATTTTTTTCCTACTTTCATGGTTGCTTGTAATCTAGACATTTAATTTACTATTAGCGTATTAAATTTCTTGTGAAGTTATTAAATGCTAACAATCTGAGGATTAACAACTCCCTAAGTGTCATTGTTCTCATGTTAAGAATGAATTGTGATAATCTTTCCTATCGCAGAAAAACTAGAGGCCATTCAACTGATATAGAACCCCCTGCACTCTTGATATCCATCTAACATATTTATACATGACATGCAGGAGCGGTTTTTCAAGAAGATAAGAGAGACAGAACAGAGATCAGTTAACAAGGCTTCTTAGGATGAAACCCATGGTTGTGCAATGCGGTTTCTCAGTCCCATACTTGTATGCTCGAGCTTGTCGAAACTTACTTTTAAACAGCTCGACCATTTGTTGAATAATGTATAAAAACTGGTTGCTTCATCATCCAGAATGGAAACATGAAAGAGTTGGGTTTTCCTCGTATCAATCATGGATGAATGGTTTTGCATACCATTGACACTTTTTCCTTTCCTGCATTTTGAAGAATGTTTTCTGTCTTCTGCCTTTGAGGAAATATGCAGTGTGGCCTGTTGGTCTCCTTAATTTTGCCTCCGGGAGCAGCTGCTCTTTGTTTGCTGCTAGCATTGAATCAGTGGTGTCTGAAAATGAAATTTATTGTGTTCCTCCACTGAGCCTTGATTTAAATAATTTCCTCAGCACAAACTGCTCAAAGGCTTTGAGCAGATAAGTTTATTCTCAAACACTACTCTCATTTGGATCTTTGAAGTTCAGTTAAATACTTCATCGCAGGTTAGTCCAGTATGATATTGAAAATTATAACTGAGGTTATACTCTTTTGTAATTCATTGTTGGATGAGTTAGAAAAAGGGGGTCCAACTAGATAGATTTAAAAATCCCATCTAGTCTTTTCGAAAAAATATTCCTATTTACTCGTTGCTATTTGTTTTACAGGACCATTTATCGTAACCTATTTTATGTACAACCTGTGCTCTTATTGGATTAAATTTGAGTTTAACTTGTGCTCTTATGGGATCATGTGTATAAGCCAATGTTCATAAAAACTGAACTAGCCGAGTTCTGTAGCCTGAGCCAGATGTGACTTATTTATGTGCCGTGGTACTGGGACCATGGAGCTCTTATGTCCCTTAACAACAAGTTGAGGAGCTAAAATACCATTTTTTGGAATTAGAATATTAAAAACAGATTCAAGATTCAAGAATTAAAATATCAAATTTAGGGTTTAAAATAGTTCCCTTCCCTTCGACAGTTTTCTTTTGGCGGGATACTTCTCTCCTTCTATCTTAAACTCTCATCTCCTTCGACGACGTCTCTAGTACTGTCTCCCGCACTCCACAGTTCCTGTTATCTTCTCGTCAAAGCCCTCCAGGCGTAAAGATTCAGGTAGCTGGTCTATTCGCTGGAAAAACGTGGAATGCATCTCTTTCAAATTCAGGTATGAAGTATGTCTCTGTGCGAAACAGTACTGTAATATTGTTCATTTCTGTTACCGAGCCATGATCAATGTTCGCTCCAATATTTGGGCTTCAGTACTATTCTGGGCCATAATCGATGTTCTCTCCAAGCTTTGTACTTCTGTTTTTCTTAGACAAATAAAATTAAAGCTTTCTTAACGATGTAATTATATTAAATTTATTGAGTAATACAGAGTTTTTCTTCACTTTTTCTTTGAGCCAGTGATCAATATTTATTTTCTTTGAGCAAGAAGGACCAACGACCAAGCGTCATGTCCAGCATCAGATGTTCCAGTGTATAGTATACACCAGCATCGATAATATATAAATTGCTATCCAATTTCTTTGCTATATTACTTTGCTTATAACACGCGGGTATATATACTAGAGTTCTAGTTTGAATCTCTCCTCGAAGCAGGGCGGGTTGTCATAAATTGGTACAAGCGCTGCACTCTTCTGCATTCACCATTTGGCCGGAATAAGCATACAATCAATCAATTTATAATAGAAAACCTGGGTTTACATAAAATTTGCTACGCCCACCTCAAACAGGATCATGCATGACTGCAAGGACTAATTCAGTGGCTAACTGACAACTGACGTTCAAAACAAAATTTTCAATTTCTCATCAATATGATACAGAAGCACGTAAGAGATCGAATAGCAACTTGAAGCTTCTGATCTAGGCGATACAACTTTTGATTGAGGAAATTTAGACTTGAGTTCAAGCTCAGAGAAAATCTATCGAACCAAACCTGAACATGCCATAGTTTGAGCTCTGCTCAGCTCGTTTTCGCCCACTCACTTGACCCGTCTGGGGAAAGAAATTGAAGAATAAAGTGCAACAGGTCTGACTCGGAGACTCTTCTCAGTGTTTTCATTTTTATTTTAACTATGGTTCTCCAAAACCTGTTTTCTAATAAAAATTCCTGATTTTTTATTCTCTTTTGGCTCGCATTTCCTGTGGTATTGGTGCTGCTTTTTTGATACTTTCCATTTGATTGTTACTTAGACTTTTGTCTTCTTAATGTTATAGTTGAGTTCTGAGTTGGTAATCATGAACTTCTTTTTATTTTTATTTTTACTTTTTTGCTTTCCAAGCCCGAGTTGTGTCTAAGAGACTAGGTGTCTGTCAATTACCAGTAAGAATTGTTGGGCACGAAAAAAAAATATTGAAAATGGAGTTTGGAAAATGTAGAGACATACTTGATGGTCTTCCACATGTCGAAGAAGAAATAAAAAAGTAATAAATTATACTTCTTTTCATTCGTCTCGGACTCAATCATATTTTTTTAAATGAATTTTGGTCTTTTACTTCGAGATTTTGAACTGATTTTTCTAATTTGTTTGCTGAACTCCAGTATCTCCTGTCATCCAGTGTGAGGTCATTGTCCTCTGAATTGGGTTTTGTTCCCATTCATTGGTCGGAATTTTCCTTTAAAAGTTTTTTGTGAATAATTCATCTGGTCTTGAATATGCAGACCACATTTCCGGAAAAATCAACCATTGCTCACTTCAAAGCCATAAAAAACCACTGACTATCAGTTCATGGTTAGTCTTCTTCTCCTCTTTAATTTTATTTTATTTTTTAAGAGTTATCCATGTCCTTTTTTTCAGCGGTGTTGTATGCTTTAAAGTTGGATTGGTTGTTGTATTGCATGATTTAGTGTGTTTTTGTCAGGTTCATGGCTTGTTAAGATTGGAAGGTAGAATTCAAAACTGAACGTGTGGATTTTTTCTGGCTAGGGAAGGAAGGAGTTGATGTTTTTGTTTCTTTTTGTTTTTCATCAAAATTTGCCCTTCTCTGAACTGGTTACTGTAAATAGGGGCTTCCACGGTTTATAGTTTGTACGATGTGGTCTTTTAAGCATTCATTTGAAAGAGAGACAGGAGAAGAGGATGAAAAAGTTGGGAGACAGTAGACTAGCTTAGCAAAACAAGGAGAAAGTTTGAAAAGGTAGTGATGAAAGTTTTAATTGAAGGGTTTGCTAAGACAGCTGGGTGGAGCCGCATTGGAGCATATGAGCTTGAGAGTTGGCTTTTGAGTTTTTGTTTAGGAGATCCAAATTCTCCGTTTCATAATGCTACTTCAACATTTACTTTCATGTAAAACATGTATGCTTTGACTTCAATTCAGGCTCATCAATAACCCATTTGTGTTCTTTACACAGTATTTGAATTTCTTCGTGAAGTGCAAACAGATCTTTCCCGTGTGAAAGTTTTGTGCCTGTTAATCCCATCTCTTCTTTCAAACTCGGTCATGATTGTAGATGCCCCTAAATGCCTTTCCCTGTAAAACCTTTTCCCCTGATAGATTTACCCAAAGCTTTCTTCCATTTTGCCTCTCTTCGTTCCCAATTTCCACTACTTCTGCTTTGGTCAAGCAGTTCCCCTAGTTATTTGCACTGCGATGTCGCTCCTTGAATCATTTCCCATATTGACCACATAACCAGACCTGGTACTTGGCGAAGAGAAATATTTGAGGTATGGGTTAGTTTTATGTATATTTTTATTATATTTTTTCTTTTTAAATATTCCTCTCTCGGTTGACAGGATTTGGGGATTCTCTCCTAAGCCCTAACATGGCAGTTTAGTTTGCTTCTCTGTTTGGGTTTTGGATTGAGTTTCTCTCATTTGAGTCCTGGTTGGACATCATAAATCTTCTAACTAATACCAGGCCTATTATTACCTGTGTAACCATGATGCAATTTGGAAGCCTACTTGATCGTTATGATATTTACCTTGCTGTAGCCATCAATTGAAACTTGCTGATCTTTCTAGAGGTTTGTATTCTGTTTTCTCATTTAGATCTAAATGAGGGAATTATAAAAAGAACAAAGTGAAAAGGAAAAGACGGAAGCTTATACATTTGATATTCGATAACAACTATGCCGCTTTGAATAATTCCTTGGTTTGATAGGTGATCGTTCTGCGAATTAGCTGTTTGTGTGTGTGTGTTTGCTGTTTGAAATGAAGTTCTTAGTAAAGTCAGTACATTCCTCCATATTGGGTACATGGGTGGGACATCAGATGATTCTTCACAATTCATTTATTTGAGTTAACTTGTGATTCAAGATATTGGGTAGGTGAGCTTGACCCTTCACTAGGTTATTTTTTAACTGATTTGCTAATGTTACATTTTTAGTTTTCCCGCTATAATGGGTGAGTATTGAGTTCCCTCTGGATTTTCTTATTCGAGTGAGCTATTTGATGATATTATTCACTGCTAGTTAGTTCTCTTGTCAGTGTGGGAGTAAGTCCGGTTTATGTTGGTAACAATCTAACCATTCAAAATATAACTTTCTGAATTTTTATTCACTGGACTGTATTTGCACAGCTTTAAACAAGTATAGAAAAATCTGAGATTTCCTCACTTCATTCCTTTGCAGCATTTCCACCCTTCGAATTCATTCCTTGAAGATTCAGCAAGAGATAAACAGCATTCATGAACACGGTTTGCTAAGTTGGCAATAGCGTGAACTATTTCTTTTGCTGCTTCAATCTTTCTCAGTGTGATAAATGTAGGGTTGTTAGCAATCGCTTGACCTATTAGCGAGCACTGTTGGGTTCTCCCTGGTTCAAGTAAGATGACAGTTTACAGAAAGCTTGTTCGTTTGGTCATGTAACCTACAAACAGGATTTGTATGAGCTGAGTATTACATCCACTTACCCGAGCTATAATAATAGGACTTCTCTTATCCTGTTCGGTTTTTTCTACCACATATTTGGAACCTAGCTCTTGTGCAGCAATCTGTTTAGCTTCAATAGCAGCTGTGTACACTTTCCCAAAAATCAGGATTGTGATACACCAGTGAATAACAACTCTATACCTTATGGTTTCAACATAATGGTTCTCAGTATCCCATTTGGTTTCACCTGTTCAAACTTTATTAAGTTGTTTTATCGTTTGGCTGAATGTATTTCTGCTAATGCTTCTTATATTAGTGTCATATGCTAAGGATTGAGTGTTTCTATTGTCTTCTTTAATTAGGTTTAATGAGTTTAAGTTTAGTATCTCTTTTCACATAAATATTTTGATCCCGTTGCTTTAATAATCATATTTGATGAAGAAGACCCGCTTATGTCTTGGATAGCGAAAATGACATACCTTTGTTTAGATGAACCAGGAGATGTTCCACATCGACCTGTTAATGTTGTGGCTTCAAAGTTGAATATTGATGTTGACAAGTGGGTTGAACAACAAAGCGAAGCACTTGCAAGAAATAGTGAAGGGTCTTTCCTAGTCGTGCATCATTGTGCTGTTCAGATGTGTTCTCGGGCATTGACCTCAGTTGGATGCACAACGAAAACTTACCTAAGATTTCTCTTTTCTGTTTCTGCATGGCATCATCAGTGAATTGTTGTTCTCTTTTTCATTGTCTTTCGTGGATGGATAGAGGGGAAGAATTCAGGAATTGTCGACTGGAAGATGTCGCTTGGCTTTCCATGCTCTCCGAGTTGGAAATTGTGAGTAGAAATCTTTCTGAAATTGCTTTTATTATTAGGCCTTTGATTACCCTGGCGGATTAAATTATTTTGTGTTCATGTTGTGTCTTTTTTTTTAAGACCAAACAAAAACTCTTTCTTTGGTTTCGATTATTTTCCTGTTGCAAAACTTTCACGAGTCAAAGCTAATTTCTTGTAAAATCAGTTCACAATTTAAAGTTGTCATTCATGTAGAAATCAAATTTTTCTTTTCTGAAGCAAAAAAGCTTTTCGAAGAAGAGGAGAAACCAAAGGATCGGTTTGTGAATTTCTGCATGTCGATTGTTTATGGAGCCAACTTTATGAGATTGCAAGGAATTTCTGAGAGCCAGAAGTTGGCCCATGATTACCTTGATTACCCAAATCCTTTTGTTTGAATTGATGGAGAGCTGCAATTCTATGTAGAAGTAAAACTGCTGATTATGTCTGGTACTGCATGATATTAGTCCTTTTCTCCTCAGGCATTACTGGTTGTACGTAATGAAAGCTATTCCAGATCAAGTTTAATGCAATAAAAGTTACTTAGGCTAAAAGATGTCCTCTTTTCTGCTCAGTAGTCACCCTTCAATGGAACGTTTTTGTTGTTTAAATATAATTCACTAGTAGACTTTCTTCCTCAGTTAAATGGTTTAGAATTTTCCCAACATCTTACACAAACAGGATTTGCTGGTTAGCTTGAAAAAGCTGGTGATTCAACGCGCAAATGTGTTTGGCAGTGAGGAAGTAATAGAAAAATTTGATTTAAAGCTGCATCGTTCTCTTGGTATGTTCCGACTACTTGGAAGTTCTGTTTGTCCCAGTTGTTTAAGATTTGTCAATGGAGCTCGTGCACCGGAAAGGATCTCAGCTGATAGATCATTGTTAGGAAGTATGTTGTGTTTGCAAACTTCATTCTGATTGAATACCAATGGTTCCCTTTCCACATAAACAGCTGCTAATCATGTCTATAAAAGATATGCATTAAAAACTTTGGAGCTAACTGCTTAACATTACATTATTGATGGTACGTGTTCATTCTTTAAAAACAATATTGATTAGATTAATGTAATTGCTTCTGCTTTAATATGTACCAGTTCAAAATACTTTCCTTCAGTTTTTGTTTGTATATCTTCATTCGCTGTTTCTAGAAGGGATTATAGTATATAGGTGGAAATGGCTTAGATGAGAATTATGTATGTCACTGATCTCCTAAACCTAAAGAGTTACTATTGTTTTTCTGTGAATATAGGCAATCCAGTCATGCCTTTGTTACTGATACTTGTTAGCAGAAGTAATGCTGCTTGTTTGTATGTTGTATGGACAAACTATTTCCGTTAGAACCAGTGGTAACTTTAGCCTGAATGAGCTTACAGGTTGCATAGAGAAATAATTCAACTACTTTTTTATCTTTAATGATCTTATGTCATGTATATATAGCGAGGGGAAGCTTGTAAGTCCTTGGTGATCTTGTATTCATGAAGGATATGATAATACATAGTTGTACGTTCGCCTAATGGCTTTGTAATATTGATTGCAGGTGTGGTATTGATAGAAGTTCTTAAAGACCGTCTTGGGAGTAAGTCACTGCTATCAAACTCCGAGGAGACCACAAGACTGCTAAACCAGTTAAATCTAGTTGCTTCAAGTCCCCAAGGAGGCTTTGATAATACATTATATTTTTATATTAATAATATTAATTAATAAATATTAGTGTTTAAAATTTTTCTGAACTGTTTCTTAATCCATGTATTTCCGATACGTTTTCACATGACCCGAAACTTTGCGATACCGTATTGGAGTGCGACTCTAGAATCTGTAACGGTGGAACCGTCCTTGGGTGGTGCTTTTATTTTGGCGCCATATAAGCACATACGCAACGAACCCAACTTCGGAGGACACAACAGGGAAGAGGTCTGGAATGAGAATATGCTCCGTCTCTGTCTCCGATCCTCTCACCGCCGATTCCTCTCCCCCTCCGCCGGCTCCTCCACCATCGTCGCTGACTGCCGCTGCTTCTCCCGTGTTTCCCCCGTGAACTCCCTCGCATCGTCCAACAACCGCCTCAATGCCCACGATGTCCCTCCCGGCGCTCTCCTCCCCCACCACGAGGCCTCCTCCCTCTCGCCTCTCCCCGCCGCTTCCAAATCCATCCGCCTTCCCGCCTTCCTCGCCTCCCTCTCCCTACTTTGCGCGGGCGCCGTCGCCGGAGCCGTCGCGCTCCTCTCCTCCTCCGACCCCGACGAGCTTAAGCGGAAATCGCAGGAATTCTACGCGGAGCTCGAACAATCCCTCGAGAAGTCTAATGACTCCGTCCACAGGCTGTTTACCCGGATGAGACGTACCGGGACCGCCGCGGCCGTGCTCTGGAGATCCCTCAGGTCCGTCCTCTCGTCGGCCAACCAGGAGATGAGGTCCGGGTTCGAGCTTAGAGTTGCGGCCCTGGTGGCCGATATTGTCGCGGCTAGTGAGACGCGTCGGGCGGCCATCGTTGGGGCTGGGGGTGGCGCCGTCGTCGACTGGCTTTTGGAGACGGTGGCTTCGTCCAGAAAGGGGACGCAGGCGGAGTCCGCGAGGGCGCTTGCGTGTTTGATTGCGGATTCGAATGTGTGTGAGGCCGTGCTTGGGAGGCCCCGCGCCGTGCCAAATCTTCTTAGGTTCATTTTCTCTTTTCAGCCGCACCGTAACCAAAAGGTGAGTTCTGATCCTTTTTCATAATGCAGAACAAGTCTATTGGCTTTTGATGATTTCTACCTGCAAAAAAACAAAAACGCCATTATGTGTACATTATAAAATTGCACCAACTATTAGCTGAAT
This sequence comes from Aristolochia fimbriata, assembly GCA_019845555.1. NCBI lineage: Eukaryota > Viridiplantae > Streptophyta > Magnoliopsida > Piperales > Aristolochiaceae > Aristolochia > Aristolochia fimbriata. The sequence continues at coordinate 32,309,021 of CM034080.1, forward strand.
CTCGGGCTTCATCTTGTTCTGATCTCCTTTCTTTTAAAAAAAGAATGCAGTGAATTCACATTCAAATTATAAAAAAATTCTCAGCTTTATGAGAAAGGTGCATACAGATAAATAGAATCGAATGGTTTTCTTATTGCCTGGAAACAACGAGAAATGCAAGCTAGTACAATGGGATGTTATAATTTTGGGACTAACCCGGAGTATGTAAGGGTACAAAAGAATGAAATATAGATTGCAGAAAAGGTCACAGTCAGCCTCACATTTGTATTAATCAATGTTTCTTTGAAAAAAAAATGGTGATGGTATATAAGAATGAATTACAGATTGCAAAAGGGCCACTGTCAACCTCACATTTATATTAAATCTGTGTTCCTTCTTATAAATTTGACATGATGTCGAATAGTCTAATCACTGCAGGCTTTAAATGTTAAAGTTTTCAGTGAGGAGAGATACATGTCCAGCCATGCAATTTTGGAAAATCACTGTAGCACTCTAATTTGTGGCACTGTTTATTCTGCAGCCAAAGAAGACCTATCTCAATAATATTAAAAGGCTTTTAGTGATATACTTACTGCATAGGTGTGTTTCTTTTGGGCAAATTAAGTACATACAAATGTGTACTTCTGCAATTTAGTTCTATTTCTGTATCTTATTTGACTTGTCCACCATGCCAAAGAGGCCTATCTAGTGAGTTGCTGTTGTTCTTTTGGGTGCCTGTTTTATTTGGATGCCCTTCAGTTAAACTCTGATCATGAGCAGCAGTGGTTTCGATCTTCAGTAATGCCTTAACCAGTCTTTTTTCTTGTAGCAGCAAGCAAAATACGATTCTTTGGTTGGGAATGACATTTACAAAGGTCAGAGTATGCTAGTTGCTGCAATCATGGATATAATCACATCAGAATCTGACATCATGAACCTAAATTCATTTCAGCCAAGATTACCGGGCCAAGCTGATATAGCAGACATTGCAGCTGTCCTCCAGGTTGTTGAAGAAGGTGGTATACATTTGGAGGATCAAGAGGAAAATAACGATGATGATGGAGGTGAAGGGTTGCAGGGTATTGGAATGAAACTACTTGGAGGTACAACAGTTTTAGGCTTCTCAAGGACAGATGGTCTGCTTAGACTGGATCAATCTCTTGAGCATGTTCCTAGGACTCCAGTTTGGCAAAAAAATCATTATAATTCTCCTGTTGAAGGCAAATCACCTTTGCTTACAACTCCTGGGCTTTGGGATGATTTGCAGAGGGAACATGTTGCTGTTCCATTTGCAACTTGGGCCCTGGCAAACTGGGCCTTGGCTTCAGATGTTAACAGGTCTCATATTCAAGAGCTTGATAGAGATGGAAGTGCTATTATGACAGCTTTGATGGCTCCTGAGAGATCTGTAAAATGGCATGCAAGTATCGTGGCTCGAGTTCTTTTACAAGACCAGAATTTACCATTAACAGATTCAGTTCCTGAGTGGAGTTCCACACTTCTTTCCATCATTTCCCAGGCTAGTTTAACTGAAGATGTTCCCTTAGCGCATATGGCTTTTTCAGCCTTTCTTATTTCTTTGGAAAGGTGTGAGAGGGCACAAAAGATTGTGCGAGAAAAGGGACTTAGTTTGATGAGAAGGATTGCCAAACAAAATTCCAAGCATAAGAATCTTCAAGAAGGATTAGCCAAGGCCTTAGAATTACTTTCTACAGTAGATTGCTGTTTATCTCTGGAAGAAAGCCATCACTGGTCTGGTATTCTCTTGCGTTGGATTTGTGGAAAATTTTCAACAGATAGTACACGCTTATCGGCTGCAAAAATTCTTTCTTGTATTCTTGAAGACCATGGCCCTGCAGCAGTGGCGATCTCTCAGGGTTGGCTGACTGTTATACTGACCGAGATCCTGAGGACTAGTAAAACTGGAATGCCTAAAGGAAATCCTACTCCAAAGACTGATAAAGTGAAGGTCTAAAACATTTTCTATATCCATCCTTGAACAGCAAGATTAGACATTTCTCATTTAAAAAAGAAGTAGCCATTTCTTTTCCTTTTCATCTTATCCAGCATTAACTCTTCTTTGTCATATTTTGGTGCAATGTTTCTTCTGCTTGCAGACACAGATCGATCAATCATATGCTCTTTCAGTATCTCAGACTGCCCATGAGTTGGCTCAAGCTGTTGTCAACCTAGCTGCTAGCCGGTTTGGCCCCACGACCATTTATGATGTTGATCACCCTCTGTCAGATTTTCTATCACTGGAACCATTTTCTGGGATTTTGAAGAATATTAAAAAGGATAGTATCCCAAAGTTCGATGCTGCAGATTTTGCAATAGCTACGCTTAAGGGAATTAAAGCACTAACTGAAATATGTGCTGAAGACTCCACATGTCAAAATATGATAGTTGAGTTTGGTGTCTTGCATTTGCTGAGGCGGTACCTTTTACGAGATGATTATGAGAAACTAGCAGCAACTGAAGCATATGACGCATCAAGGATCCTCGATAACCAAGACCAGACCCTATCTGCATCTGATAAGGCATCTCTTATGCATGCGAATGCAAATGAGTCTGCTCAAGTCCGTGTTCCTCCTACCGCACACATCCGGAAGCATGCGGCACGGCTCTTATTGACACTTTCTGTTATGCCTAAGGTCCAAGAAGCCATCATAGGTGATGCTATTTGGTGCAAATGGCTTGAGGATTGTGCTAATGGTTCAATCGCTGGATGTAACGATCCAAAAATTCAGAGTTATGCAAGGGCGATACTCTTAAATGTACTGTGTGACCAGCAAGAGGATGAGAATGTAGAAAATGCTGATGATAATAACACAGGGGGTAGGAACCAGCGAAGATCATGCCCTAAATACACTGATAGGATATTCTTGATGAGTCCAGAACTGCCACATTGGAGGTGCCCTGACAAGAATGGTGTTGTTTCTTCCGAGCAGTCCTCTTTTTCCCTTAATAAGGCTGAGATGCGGCCACACTCAATGGATCCACCAATAGACATAGTTTTTGTTCATGGCCTACGTGGTGGGCCCTTTAAGACTTGGCGCATCACTGAAGACAAGGCTTCCACGACCAGTAAGTCAGGTCTGGTTGAGAAGATAGATCAGGAAGCTGGAAAAGAAGGCACGTGCTGGCCCCGAGAGTGGCTTGCATCTGATTTCCCTCATGCTCGAATCTTTACTGTGAAGTATAAGGTTTGTGCTTTATTCTCAGGCATTATGCATGCATTGACTTTGTTTCATGTGTTGTGTGTGCATCATCCCTGATAGTAGCTAGTTGATTTTCTGAGGCCATCTCCAGGTGGGTTCCTCTGATGAACTTGTAGGCATCTAATTGAATGATTCATGCAGACAAATCTGACTCAGTGGTCTGGAGCTAGCTTACCGCTTCAGGTACATCCCATCTGTTATTTTATCTTCTGAAGCTTTTAAACACCACAGCTGTATATGATCATTACCACAGATGTGATTTTGCTTTATGGTTTCTGATGGAATTCAACTCCCATCTTAAAAAAGTAAAAGAATGATAGATTAAAATAAAGGGAGAAAAAGACTTGAAGGAGGTTTGGAGATCAGGAATTTGGATAAGGTTAGATCTTTATGCAGTTTATCAGTCTGGTGGAAAGTGACCTATTTCAAAATGCTTCTGATGAATCATTTAGATTGGAACAAATAGACTTTATCCTTCATCTATAAACCCGCAGATCTGTGCTTAATCTTTAATGTTCTCTTCCTTCCACATATTCTGATGGAAACTTTCTCCCTCATCATTGATGGAGACTCTTTGAATTTGCAGGAGGTTAGCTCAATGCTGCTGAAGAAATTGGATGCTGCAGGTATTGGGAGCCGACCGGTTGTGTTTGTAACCCATAGGTTGTCCTTTTTAATTACATTCATAATCCAGTTTTTTCTCTCTTTATTACTTCTTGTTCAAGGAGGGTTGAAAGGACATACTTTTTTCTTTTCTGTCTCATATTTATTATGATCTTTTTAAAAGAAAATCTATTCATTTACTCTGAAAGAAACTGTGAGATTTTGAGGTAGAGAGAGAGAGAGAGAGAGAGAGAGAGAGAGAGAGAGAGAGAGAGAGAGAGAGAGAGAGAGAGAGAGAGAGAGAGAGAGAGAGAGAGAGAGAGAGAGAGAGAGAGAGAGAGAGAGAGAGAGAGAGAGAGAGAGAGAGAGAGAGAGAGAGAGAGAGAGAGAGAGAGAGAGAGAGAGAGAGAGAGAGAGAGAGAGAGAGAGAGAGAGAGAGAGAGAATAGAAGATGAGAAGAAAGAGAAAGAAGGGTCTAGAGATCGTGTGCAGTCTCTAGCCTCTAATTCAGTATAAGTAGTGCAATTACACAAATTACAGTTATACACCTTACTAGTGGTAAGTGGGCAGTAATGTAGAAAAATCAGGACATCTACTAACTCCACGTATACCCCTCTGCCATAATAAAATACTTATAAAAACTAAAGAAAGTACAGAAATATCCATAACATAAAATTATTAAAATACCCCTGAAATCTAACAGATACTACATTGATTTTTTATTGTTACTACCTATTTATTGTTTGCATTTTCTGGTGCAGCTTGGGAGGCCTGGTTGTTAAGCAGATGTTACATCAAGCAAAGACAGAGAACTTGAAAGAATTTTTGAACAACACGCTAGGAGTTGTATGTGTTTTTATGCTTTCTCACTCAAGTAGTCGGCTGCCTCTGTTGTTTTATATTTGTGTGGTAGTGACACTTTGTCCTGACTTCAGGTGTTTTATAGCTGCCCACATTTTGGCAGCAGATTAGCAGATATGCCTTGGCGCATGGGTCTTGTATTTCGGCCTGCTCCCACAGTAAGTACTTCTCAGAATTTGTTCTTCAGATCTGTCTTACTGAACACTTACGTTTCATAGACAGTACTCAAAGTAGCAAATAAAATTGCCCTTTTCGTTTCCTTGGCTTCATCTTATCCTCATGAACCATGGAATAAATGAGCTGTTATCCATTTATAAGACCCTTTATGTTAGTATATACAAGTTTTGAAATCGTGCTGCCAAATGCCTGTTTCTGGTTTTCTCAATGTGACTTTGATCGTCATCTAGGTTGGGGACCTGAGGAGTGGATCTCCAAGGCTGGTGGATCTTAATGACTTTCTACGCTATCGTTATAATAAAGGACTAATTGATGTTCTCAGTTTCAGTGAGGTAACAATGGCTTTCTCTTGAGCCGAAAATAAGTATTGATGTTTACTTTAAAAACATTTTTGGCTACTGTTGACTTGCTTGATGGGATGAAAATTGTTGGACAGACAAAAGTTACCCCCATAGTTGAAGGTTACGGGGGGTGGGCTTTCCGGCTGGAAATCGTTCCAATTGAATCAGCATATCCTGGCTTTGGTGAACTTGTTGTAAGTTCTGTACTGATGTTCATGTTAAAGCCTATGATTAATCCTCTTGGTTATGTATTTGGCTATTGTTGGTTTTTATGGATAAACTCAATCTCTACTAAGATACCATAATTTACTCTCAATTTGTTCAATAAACAGGTATTGGATGCCACTGATCATATAAATTCTTGCAAGCCTGTTAGCCGCACAGATCTGTCATACTCAGAAACATTGGCCTTCTTAGAGAAGCTCACGTCATACTACAGACGAGGAACCAACATTCCTCAATAGCCCAACCCTGCAAATCTGTAATTTGTCCTTACAAAATTCTTTTCAACTTCTTCCAGAAGTTCTCATGCATTCAAATTGAGTTACCGCTGTAGATATATTCGTCTTCTGATGAAGAGAGCAAATGCTAATAAGTGAGAAAGGAACGCACTACGCAGAAACAACTATAGATTATTCTGTTCCGAGATTTTTCTTCTCGGTAATATATTAGTGGGTACTGTTAATTTATCAAATACTGGCGACAGGTTTTGATCTTACTGTCGCTGGATGTACATATAGTAAAGATTGAATGTTTGACACCGATACCTTTGATTAATTGCGTTATTTTGGAATTCAAGATATCTATGTTGAATATATTGCTATAGAATTAAAAATTCTGTTTTGTAATGTATGCATCAAAATGTGCATAGCCCAATTTTGATCGAGCCCAGATGCCTGGCGATCCAACAACATGTCGTCCTGGATAGGTTTCGTCAAGATGTGAAGATTTCTGCTATAGCCCATCCCCGGGTCCATTCACACCGTCGCGTCATTAGAACAGTCGACGCCTTCGTCAGCAAAAATTGTCGAGTTATGAGCCATGTTAAAAAGCCTCATCAGCAGTCGAACGACCAAGTTTGGTTGTTAATCGAAGACGCTCCCGGTCTTCCTCTTCTCTTCTTCCTCAACTCCACCAGTAAAAAGGGGATCATGATCCCTCTTTCAAGCACCAATCTCAATGATCGAAAAGGACAGGCTACAAATAGCCAGAAGTTCCCGGGTTGGAAAAATTCAAGTTCGAAAGCTTTCTCGCCGAGAAGAAACTCCATTCGCAGAAGTCCTCGAACCAGAGAAGTTAAGCTACTTGCAATTCGTCAATCAACAGATCGACCAGGAGCAACTCTACACTATCGTCGGCAACGTCACAAGTCGACATACGCAGAGCACAAATACCTCCGTCCGACCGACCAAAGCCACCCCTGTTCACTCGTTCTTGCAACTCGGATCTCGAAGACGACTCGCCAGAAGCTTCAACTTCAACAAAATTATACGAAGATCGAATCAGAGGAAACCTAGGAGATTGTACTCGCAATTTTCTGATATACAAAAACACACCCTGTAACACAAATTTATTCTAAAGTAATTGAAATATTCTCTCGGTTGCACCTCTTCGCGGACCGGCGGATTTTCGGTGAAACAGATTTGGCATACCCGGTGGATATTTCCTACCTCTCATCTCCCTCTCCGTCAAGCAAAAAAAAAAAACTCCAACCCCAACCATGGCCAGCAACGCCAACAACGACAACAACAACAACAACAATAACAACAGGGGCAAGCAAACTGCCTCCTCGAAGCTCTCGATCATCGGCCACAATTGCGATCGCAGAACTCAACCGCAAGAGGAGTCCGCGGGTCATCTCGCGAGTTCGGCTGACCTCAGCGCTCCTACCTCTCCACCACCAGCCCTTTCGACCCGATGCGGGGGGCTCACGGCGAGTTTGTCCATCGGACGGGCTCCCTTCATGCGGCTTGACGCCGTCAAAGCGTCGTCTTAGGTACCCGCGGCTGCTGCAGCGGCCTCCACAAAAAGCCACCGCGGCCTCCGTAAATTGATGCCAGCGATGACCAAGCCAACATATTTGGCCGTCGGCTGCATCTCCTCTTCCTCATGATCCATTTGTCGGCCCGGCCACGGTCGCCACCATTCTGAGAAAACCTCTATCGTTCCCACCCTGGTGCAACGATACGAGCAACACGGGGGCTTCTCCTCCTCCTCCGCGGCGAGAACTCACTTGTCGTCGGCCTCCTCCGTACAAAGAGTGACGGCTACAGACACCTCACCGATCGTGCTGGTCTCGCACGACCTCCTGGCCGCACTCAACGCAGCAGCGGGACCACCACCCATCCGCTCACAGCGCCGACAAACGCCCGTGACCTCCCCGGCCACCACATCGCCCATTCCATCTCGCCGACTCTCACCGGTGGCTGCCACTGCAAGCCAGTCACCTCCTAGAGCCATTTTTCGCAATCAGCCCGCAACCGGCTCTGTCGATCGGTCACCCATGGCAATCTCCTCTCCGACGCCGACGGCCATCTCTCCGAGGCGGTCGCCGGTAACAGCTTCACCTCTCCAAGCCGAGTCGAAAACAAATTCTTCGGCGCAAACCGTCAAAATGGCCGCGATGACAACTCCGGCCAAAACCGTCGAAGAGCAGCTAGCTGAATTGCAGGCTGCGCTCAAGGAGCAAAGTGAGCAGCTGCGCATCAAAGACGCACAGCTCGCAGCTCGTGATCTCCAAATCACGAGAATGTTAGAGCGGTTTGAAATGGGCATGCCCGCAAACAACTCCAGTGGCGTTTCTCAAGAAGTCGACCGAAACTGGCCGACTACCAGTGCTTCAGCTGGACCACCGCAAGAAGACCCTTCTTCCGACGACGAGCTGCCGCCCGTCGCACCAGTGGCCATCCGCAGGGGCCGAGCCAAAATAGATCCATCCACTCTCACTCTTGACACCGTCACCGAGCTCATCAATCGCGCGGTACGGAACTACGCCGGCGACAACAAATTTGTCGCTTACAAGAGGCCGTACACGAAGAGGATTCGGAATATCCCAATGCCAGTCGGTTACCATCCCCCGAAGTTTCAGCAATTCAATGGTGATGAGCACCCCAAACAGCATGTCTCTCACTTCATTGAAACATGCAACAACACTGGCACTGACGACGATCTCATGGTCAAGCAGTTCGGTCGATCGCTGAAGGGAAATGCCTTCGACTGGTACATTGAGCTACCCCAGGAATCCATTGACAGCTGGCAACAACTTGAGCGTGAGTTCCTCAGTCGATTCTACAACACTCGGCGCACTGTTACACTGGTGGAGATCGCCAACCTCAAACAAAAGAAACGAGAGAAGGTGGTCGACTACATCAACCGGTGGAGGAACCTGAGCTTAAATTGCAAAGAAAGCTCAAACCTCTCCCTCGAGGCCGAAATAGAGATGTGCTCGCGAGGGATGCAGTGGGAACTCCTGCGTTATATCCGCAGCCGGAGGCCGAACGATTTCCAAGAGCTTGCAATAGAAGCTCACAATATGGAAAACTTGATAGAGGAAAGAGGTGAAGAAGGATCCTCTTCTGTCGACCCTCGCAAAAAGGGGAAGGCACCAGCCACGACGGCGCCAAAAGAGAAGAAGGAGAAAACAAAGTCCTCTTTCGCGTCAAATGCTTTCGAACCTATCAAGGTCGGAAGCAAGGTCAAGACAACTTACCTCCCACGACAACTAACCGGTAGCACATATCGGAAGCTGTCATTGGAGGAAGGACAGACAAAGACATATATATCCCTTTGCCGACGCAGACGTTCCTATCATGCTCGACCAACTCCTTGACAACCAACTACTGAGGCTGCCAGAAATCAAAAGACCTGGCGACCAATCCAAGAGCAAGGATCCAAATTTCTGCAAATATCATCGACTGGTTGGGCATCCGACGGAGAAATGCTTCGTCCTAAAGGATCGTATCATGGAGCTGGCAGCTCAGGGCCGCATCGAAATTGAAGGAGCTGAAAATACAACCTCCTCACATGCCATCTCCATTCAAGCCAAGCTAAACAAGCGAACTCGGCTACACCAGTAGAAGGTCACACAAAAGGAGTACCGTCCAAAAGCCGGTCTCTCCAACCGACCACACAATCACAGACGACCACCGGCTAAGGTCGCGCCAAAATCGGCACCCTGTGAACTAGCTGCCGCCGACGCAGAGGGGTGGATCTTGGTCACCTGGAGAAAGAAGCCTCTTGAAGAAGTCGAACTGGCACCGGCAATCACCAGAACCAAGGCGAAGCGGTCAAATAAAAAAGCCGCGAAACGCCAAAGAAAAGCTCCCAGGACTGACGTCCAGGGGGCAAGCAAAAAGAAAAGAAGACCCGTCACACTGGAGGAGTTCTTCCCGAAGGAGTTTTTCGCGCCGCCTGCAATGGTGGCGACCTGCTCAATAGCTCCTCCCGAGCAGACAATGTCCAAAGATAAAGGCAAAAGACCTGTTGTCGAATGCGCCAACCTCGAGACGTCACTGAAGAAAATCTCACCACTGAATGAGATAGAAGACGATCTCGACTTGGCCATTCGGTCAAGACAAGCTCTAATTCGGGTCCTCGACAAACCAGAGGAACTCAAAGCCAAACTCGAGATGCTGCTCATGAGAAAGCACGACTTGCCGAAAGTCGGGCTGACTCCACCCTATAGAAAGGAGGAAGAAGATACACTATCCTCCCCGCAACTTGCAAAGTCGGAACAAGCACTTGCCGTGACATGCCCACCGTGCATTACATTCCGAGAGGAGGACGCACAGTTGGGGACGAAAAATCACAACAGGCCGTTGTTCGTCTCCGGCTACATCAGATACCACAAAATCAACCGTATCCTCATCGATTGTGGATCCGCAGTCAACATTCTTCCTATTCGCACGATGAAGAACGTCGGTCTCTCTGCTGGCGACCTCTCTCCAAGTTCTCTTCTCATCCAAGGTTTCAACCAGGAGGGCCAGAGAACACTCGGCATGGCAAATCTCAAACTGCACATTGGCGACATGGTAGCCGAAACTCCTTTTCAAGTCATCGACATCTTACAACCTGCTCTTGGGTCGACCGTGGCTTCATTCAAACGGAGTCGTGCCATCCACAATGCACCAATGCTTCAAATACTGGGAAAACGGTGAGCAAAAGATGGTGTACGCTGACAAAAGTCCATTCACAGAGGATGAGGCATCCTTTGCAGACGCCAAATTCTATCAGACGACCAAACCGACAGCGAACGCCAAGAGCACTTCGACGCAAACTGCATCGTCTAAACAACCGACGCAGGTCGCAACGCTCAAACAGCCGTCGCAGGCTACAAAACGGCCGACGCCAAAGCAAGTCGCATCTCCACAACGGACCACGACGTAGGTCGTGTCTCCAAAATAGCCTGCGCACAACAACCAGCTGGCACACGGCCACAAATCGGTCGCAGCCACTCCAAAGCCAGCGCAGCACAGTGTACCCATCTTACGGTACATCCCACAATCGCAAAGGAAGAAAGGAGAAGCTCCACTGGTCGTCTGCCATAAAATCCAACCGACCCCTTTGCCAGAAAAAGTCACACTTACTCTGCCAAAATTGGAGGAACGAAGCATCGTAAAGCAGTTGCCGAGCCAACAACAGTTGTCGTCCACACGCTCCAATGAAGGTTTCGATCCGAACGCTTACCGACTAATGGCCAGAGCCGGGGGCAACCTTACAAAAGACGAAATTCATGCAAAACCACCCGTCACTCTACCGGTTCTCACTCCAGAATAGGAGAAGTTGAGAAACGAAGGCCAACAGATCAATCAGGGTCGCCTAGGCCTCGGCTACAAGAAGCAGAAGCCGATCAAAATTTACACTAGCCAAGCGAAGCCAGTCAAAATAACCAGAAAGACTTCGACAGATGTACATCAAGTTTCAGTCGGCCAAACTCCGACGGAAAAGAAAGACGCGCCGAAACCAGTGGTTATTTACACCCTGAGAGCTGCAATAGCACGAGCTCGCGCCTACGACTCAATTATGGTGAACCACATCTCCATCATCAACGACGACCAAGAGGAAGAAGATTTCGTCTTGAAGGAGGCCCCGGCCGAGTTCGAAGAAGGAGGCCAGGTGACTGTCGACGAGTTAAAGAAAGTCGACTTGGGCACAGCAGAGGACCCGAGGTCGACATTCCTCAGTGCTTCATTGACGGCTGAAGAAGAGGTCGAATACATGGCGTTGCTCCGCGAATATTGCGACATCTTCGCCTGGAACTACACAAAGATGCCCGGCCTCGACCCACAAGTGGCAGTTCACAAATTGGCAGTACATTCTTCTGTTCGGCTAGTCAAGCAGTCGCAGCGAAGGTTTCGACCAGAACTTGTGCCAGAAATCGAAAAGGAGGTCGACAAACTGATCGCAGCAAATTTCATCAGAGAGGTGAAGTACCCGTCCTGGATTGCAACCATCGCCCCAGTCAAGAAGAAGACTAGCCAAATCCGGGTCTGCGTCGACTTTTGCGACCTGAACAAGGCATGCCTGAAAGACGACTTCCCTCTGCCCATAACCGAGCTCATGGTCGACGCTACAATAGGCCACGAGGCTCTATCCTTCATGGATGGTTTATCCGGTTACAATCAAATCCTGATGGACCCAAAGGATGAAGAGCTCATTGCGTTCCGCACGCCCAAAGGCATCTTCTGTTACAAAGTGATGCCGTTCGGACTCAAGAATGCTGGGGCGACTTACCAGAGGGCAATGCAAAATATTTTCGATGACTTCTTACACAAGCGCATCGAATGTTATGTCGACGATCAGGTGGTGAAAACGAAACAAAGATCGGACCATCTTCTCGACCTCAGGGCAGTGTTCGGGCGACTGCGACGGTTTCAACTCAAAATGAATCTGTTAAAGTGTGCATTCAGCGTCACTTCGGGCAAGTTCCTGGGATTCATCATCCATCATAGAGGGATCGAAATCGATGCCATCCAAAAGATGTCGGAGCCCAGAAACGTCTCCGAACTCAAAAGCTTCCAAGGTCACTTGGCGTATATTCATCGTTTCATTTCGAACTTGGCCGGAAGATGCCAGCCATTCAGCCGCCTCCTCAAGAAGGATACACCGTTCGAGTGAGACGAATCTTGCCGGAATGCCTTTAACAACATAAAGGCGTATCTCACCATGTCGCCAGTGCTCGTAGCTCCAATTGTCGACAGACCGCTGCTGTTGTACATCGCAGCATAGGAGAAATCGGTGGGAGCTCTCTTGGCTCAATGCGACGAGAACAACAAAGAACGTTCTCTCTACTATCTAAGCCGAACACTGGTGGGCGCCGAACTCAACTATTCTCCAATCGAGAAGACCTTCCTAGCTCTCATCTTTGCAATTTAGAAGCTACGGCACTACCTCCTGGTGCATTCGACGAACCTCATCTCGAGATCCGACCCGCTGAAGTACATTATGTCGCAACCAATTCTCTCTGGTCGATTGGCAAAATGGGCGCTGCTCCTCTCCGAGTTCGAAATCAATTTCGTAGCGGAACGAGCAATCAAAGGCCAAGCATTAGCCAATTTCCTGGCCGACCACCCAGTACCTGCCGAATGGAAGTTAACAGAGGAATTCCCAGACGAGGAAATAATTTTGGTCGAGGTGCTCCCTCCTTGGGAAATGTACTTCGATGGCGCAGCGCGAAGAAATAGAGCTGGCGCTGGAGTCCTGTTCGTTTCACCAAGGAATGATTTGCTGCCATACTCGTTCGTGCTCACCCAAATTTGCTCGAACAATGAAGCAGAGTACCAAGCTCTCCTTCTCGGACTCGACATAGCGATCGAAATGTAGTTGCCGCAATTAAACATCTACGGCGACTCGGCTCTGGTCATCAAGCAACTTACAAGAGAGTTCGAAGTAAAGAAACTCGAACTCGAACCACTATGGAGACATGCCGGTGAACTTCTGGCCCAAATCCCGGAAGCTTCATTCCACCATGTCCCTCGCTCTGAGAATGGGCCAGCCGACGCATTAGCCGGCATCACGGCCAGTTTGGCACAATTCGACCAGCGACCAAGCTAGATTCCCATTTGCGAGCGATGGGTAATCCCTCCACCGGCCGAGGGAGAAACAGAGGAAGACGAAACAGAAGAAATAGAAGAGTCCCTGCCTATCTCGGCCAGTCAAATTTAAACCGAAGATTGGAGAGAAGCCATTACAAACTTCCTTCACCACGGCACACTCCATGTCGACCTGAGAGAGCGAGTCCAGATTCGCCGAGCAGCAAAGTATGTTTTCATCAACGACGTGCTTTACCGAAGGTCATATGAAGGTCTGCTTCTCCGTTGCCTGTCAAAGGAAGAGGGGTCGCAAGTTCTCAAAGAGACACAAAGTGGAATCTGCAGCGCACACCAAGCCGGCCCGAAGCTCCACTTACAAGTCAAACGACTGGGCTATTATTGGCCGTCGATGCTCAGAGATGCCATCGAAATGGCTCGATCGTGTAAACAATGCCAACTCCATGCCGATTACATACACCAAGAGCTGGAGCCGCTTCACCCGACGGTTGCATCATGGCCATTAAAAGCCTGGGGGATGGACATCATTGGCCCTATCTCTCCCAAATCCGATTCCGACAGGCAATACATCTTGGCTGCCACCGACTACTTCTCAAAATGGGCCGAAGCTGCCGCCTACTGAGAAGTGAAGGCCGTCACTATCGTCGACTTCATTCGAACACAGATCATCTATCGATATGGAGTCCCCCGATGCATAATGAAGGACAATGGCACACCATTAAAAAACAAAGTCATGGACCGTTTTTATGAGAAATTTTGCATACAACAACGGACCTCAATGACTTACAATCCGGCAGCCAACGGACTTGTAGAAGCTTTTAACAAGACGCTCTGTAAAATCCTAAAGAAGACCATCGGCGCCAACAAAAGGAGTTGGGGCGAGAAACTTGGCGAAGCCTTATGGGCATACAGGACGTTGTTCCGAACACCGACCTAGTCGACTCCATTCTCGCTGGTCTACGGCACCGAAGCAGTGCTCCCTCTCGAAGTACAACTCCCTTCTCTGCGAATTGCAATGAGAGAAGGACTGACGACGGAGGAATGTGCTCAGCTGCGATTGGCAGAACTTGAGTCACTTGATGAACAGGGGCTCGAGGCACAACAACGCCTCGAATGCTATCAGTCTTGCATGACCCGAGCCTTCAACAAAAAAGTACGGCTCCGGTCATTCTAGAAGGGCGATCTCGTGCTTGCAGTCAGACGGCCAATGCTCTTCACCAGCAAAACTGGGGGCAAATTCGCGCCGAAGTGGGAAGGACCCTACGTGGTGTAGGAAGCCTATACCAATGGCGCTTACAAACTCGTCACTGCAAACGGATCGGAGCTGCTGATAACGAACGGTAAATTTCTCAAACGATTTTACCCACGAAGGCAGCGGAAAAAAAAAAGAATAGAGGGACAAAGAAATAGAAGTTGAATAAAGAATACTTCTCATTGCAAAAGAATGTGTGTGTGGTGAAAGTATTACAAGCCCCTCAACAAAAAAAAAAGAGAGGCTACAAAAAATTCTAGTCTCGAAGGAAAAGAGAGACTACAAAAAAAAAAAAAAATCTATACATCAGAGAGAGGATAGCTCGAAGTCAACTACCCGTTGCCGCAGCCGCAGTACTTCAGCACAGACTTCAGCCAAGTGCCACGCCTCAGACTCGTCAAGAACAGGACGCGCAAGAACAGAGGTGAGTCTACCCTCAAGCGCCGCGACCTCCTCTTCAGCAGCGTCAAGCCCTTGACGAAGGGTCATGAGTTCAGCATTGAGGGAGTCAAGACGAGAAGAGAGAGACACCAGGCAGTCACGGAGAGCCGTTTGCTCAGTCTCCACAGCCTCACGCTCAGCCTGGTGCCGGTCTAAGCTCGCAGTCAAGTCGTCATGTTGACGTTTCACCTGCCCGATGGACCACGCGAGTTCAGCTTCGATAATACGACGTTCGGCCAAACTAAGCCTCTCGCCCAAAGAACCGCGTAATCGCTGAAAACGCGCAACCTCCATGGCGAAGTCTTCCACCCATTGTTCTAGCACTGAAGTATTGACACCGACCCTCCTCAAATGCTCCAGGAAGGTGTGAGTGTCAGCCACAAGCTCAGGAGAACAAGGATCGTCGGCAGGTGCCAAGACCGACTTGACAAAACCCGCCCATAGGTCCAACGCGGACTGTTGCATCAACAGCCTCGACTTCGCCGAAAGCAGGAGGGTCGACTTTTTGGTAACAAAAAAAAAACAGAGGGTGAGAAGGAAGCCCAGAAAAAAAAAGAGACAAAAAGGAAGCGAGAAGAGGTAACAGAGGCTTACCGACGCGGGTCGTGAGGTCAATGAACCCTCACCGACGGGCTGGAGATCCGAACCCAGAGCTCCCTCTCTCGCCGCAGAAGTCGCTTCCTCGCTACTAGGAGAAAATGTCACAAAAGGCCGCACAACAGCTGAACGGCCCCGACCAGAAACCGGGTGCTGAAGGCCGACCCCGGCTGCTCCAACCAAAGGCTGGAGGGACGCCTCACTACCACTCGAGATAGTCACGGGACGCCCAGCCTCGCCGGTCATAAATCCACCGGCGACGGCACCAGAGGACGCCCCTTCTCCAGTCTGCTCCACATGCCGGGTATCCTCCAAAACGGCGCGACCGAACGAACCGTCTGGCCGGAAGATAGGCTGGCCTGTGGGGAGTGCGACGACGATCGCAAGTGCATCGGAAGGCAAAACAACAGCCTCCTCAGCAGCTAGCGACCCGACCAAGGGTACCTGCGTAGGCACCACCTCCGGCTCTGCAGCGACCTCTCCCTCCGACGCGGGAACCTCTGGGGGAGGAACAATAGACCCGGCGATAGGTCTCATATCCTCAGCTCTCTCTCTCTCTCTCCTTCGACGCGGGAACCTGTGGGGGAGGAGCAATAGACCCGGCGATAGGTCTCATCTCCTCAGCTCTCTCTCCCTCCCCCGACGCGGGAATCTCCGGAGGATGAACAATAAGAAAGGGAGTCGAAGGCTTCCGCAAACCAGTCTACAGCCGCTTCCTGAAAAGAAGTGGGGCGTAGATGAGTGGCTCTGGTCGCGGGGCCGCTGACTTTTTCTTCTTCGAAGCAACCTTCTTCTGTGAAGGCACCGATTCAATGACTGCCTTCCCTTTGTCTAATGGTGCGCCCTCAATCGCCAAAGAGGCCTCGACGGGCCGGGTATCATCCTCTGCCGGAGGGGTCTCTCTGATCACGACCCCCTTGGCAGGTGCTGCTGGTACTGGAGTCGCCACTTTCTTCTTCGTGGCCTTCGGCTTAGCCGCTTTCCTCTTGGCAGCAGCTCTCTTTGGCAAAATCTTCTTCGGCGTGGATGCGCCAGTAAATTTCCTCCACGCCCTCTGCACAAAACGGAGGAAACGATGAAGTCAACGATACAGGAAGAGAGACACGAAAAGGAGAAAATAAAAAAATTCGAAAAGAGAGATAGCCACCTTGAAGAAGGGGACGACCACCTTGAGCCAAGACTCTCGGAAGAGAGCGGTCACACCCGGATCAGCATTGGCGCTCACAAAAGGAGGCACTATTACGATGCCAAGAGGACAGACATTGCCGGTCTGCTAGATTTCCACCAATGCATCGACTGAAGCTGCCCTCCATTGGTCGGCGAACAAAGCACCTGGCAGATCCTGGCAGAATCCGAACTGGCAAGCAAACCGGTGCGGACTGTAAGGCTCCACGATAAGAAGGTCGCGCTGCCGTAAAACAAGACGGGTCGCTCGCAAGCAACGGAAAAACTCCACCTCAATCCGGGAAGCATAATGACCGGGTCTGTCGACGATCGGGCTGGGAGGAAGAGCTTGGGACGGATACCAGCATTGCACCCCGCCGCGCCAAAATAGCGACCGAGCCTCTTCCTGAGTGTAGGCGCGGCAATGATCTGGGTTGCGATACACCATCATCAAAGGTCTATCGCATTCCGAGGAGTCAGCCTCGTGTACACCAAAACGTTGGGCGAGCCACGTATAGACAAACGACCAAGGAATCCGCCCCAACGAGGAACTGTTGATTCCCTGATATAGGTTGGCCAAAGCTGCGACAGCCAAGTTGCACTTCTTGCCGCTGGCTAAATAGCATGCCATCTTGAAGATGGTGAGCCTCAGCATATTGCCCGGCAAAGGAAGGACGAAGCGGCAAAGCCACAAAGATAAGAAGGCAGCCAAATACACCGCCCGCAAGTGCATCGGGGACTCAAGCTCGACCAGAGGTTGGTTCAGCATAGCCGACCTGTTGCGGCTGCGAAGGCGGATGTCTTCTCAACGATCGCCCGGGGATCTTCCGAAGGACGTACACCCTCTTTGGCGCGAAACCAAAAGGATGGCCAATCGGACATAGTGACTCCAAAGAATTCGTTCGTCTCTGAAGACCAAGAGCGATGGAAGAGGCGGTAGTAAGCAAGGATCAGATATCCAAGGCTTTCCGGCAGAGGAAGGAAGCGGCTATGGGTGAAATCCTCAACGGACGGGGTCACTTCGTCGAAGAGGCTTCTAGAAAGGGGCAATCCCCCGAGTCGATGCATGTCCCACAAGGAGATCGACAGCTCCCCCTCGCGGGTAAAGATGGAGTTGGTAGAAGAGCACCAGACCTCCATAAAAGCGTGGACGACATTGCTGCAGCACCGGTAGGAAAACGTCGAAGCTCGAACGGCGTGGAAGAAATCAACCGCGGCCAACGGCTCAGGACAGGTGCGGAGGGCGACGTCTGTCCACTCGAAGTAGAAAGGTACATGGGGGCTCATGCACTCTGTCGACTCGGTGTCCCAAGGGCCGAATCGATCGTTGTCTATAAAAAGTTCTGGCTCCGAAAAGCGAACCAAACTGTCGTGCATAGGACTCAACAGGATGGTGCCTGCAGCCTGATGTGGAGACGATGAAGTCTCGTCAACTCCCGAGAGGTAACAAACCTGGTCATCCTCGTCGACGACAGGGCGACTCCAAAGGTCGTAGATGGCCTTAACCAAAGGCACAGTCACGTCGCAACCACCAAAAGCCGATGGTCTCCAAAGAGGTAACAGCAACGGCTTCTGCTTTTCTGTAGAGTCACAGATCCGCAAACAGTCCCGGAGAGTACCCTTCACAGTGGTCTTGACGTTCGTAATAGTTAGACCGAGGAAGGAGAATGAATCCCATGGAGAAGACATCTGCAGCAAAGTGTCAAAACCATCAGCCGAAGTTGAAATCAGGTACGCAATGCAGCTCTATGTCAATTAAAAAAAAAAGGTATAGACACGCCCCGCAAAAAAAACAAAGTTGTGAGCAAAAAAAAAAAAAAAAAAGAGGAGCAACAAAAAGAACCAATCGCTCATAGAAAAAGAGAACGGAGAACAAAAAAAAAAAAGAGTGGGCAAACCATAGAGGCACACCAATTCTCCTCTGTTCGGCAAGCAAACCTTCGCGTCCGGCTGCCAAGCCGGATGCGACCAAAAGAAATTCACGACACACGGTGACCGAGCCGAGTGCAATCGAAGCAAAAGTGATACACTCGGCAACCCAGTCGAGCACAAACAACCACTGCGCACGGCGACAGAGCCCGCGCGACAAAAAACCGGAGGCGAACAAAATCGAGCTCTCCAGTGTTCGGCGTTTAAGCTAGCACAAGAAAACGGGGAATTCAGCATCTGGCGACAATACCAGATGCCGCACATCCAAATCTCAGTGCCGGACGACCGAGTTGGACAGGATACAAATGCTGCGAAACAAAAAAAAATAGGTGCCCAGCGACCGAGCCGAGCACCCTTCGAAATTCTGCGACCAACCAAATACTGGCCGCAAACAAAAAATAGGTGCCCGGCGACCGAGCCGAGCACCCTTCGAAGTTCCGCGACCAACCAAATACTAGCCGCAAACAAAAGAACAGGTGCTCGGCGACCGAGCCGAGCACCCTTCAAAGCTCCGCAACCAACCAAATACTGGCCGCAAACAAAAAAACAGGTGCCCGGCAACCGAACCGAGCACCCTACGAAGTTCCGCGACCAACCAAATACTGGCCGCAAACAAAAAATAGGTGCCCGACGACCGAGCCGAGCACCCTTCGAAGTTCTGCGACCAACCAAATACTGGCCGCAAACAAAAAAAGGTGCCCGGCGACCGAGTCGAGCACCCTTCGAAGCTCTACGGCCAACCCCACAACTGGTCGCGATCAAAACAAATGCCCAGAAGCTGAGCCGAGCATAACCCAAAGCCTCGTGACTAGCCAAAATAGCCGGCCGCGATCAAAACAGCAAAGTCACTGTACACGGCAACCGAGCCGGGCGCAGCCAATCGGAGCCAGGTATGTAACTCTTCACAGAACAAAAAAAAAACAAGAGTGGCTGCGACAAAAACAAGCCGTCGCGAGGAAAAAGCAAGCGACAAAAAGAAGCAGTCGCAAACAAAAAAAATGGGGCTACGACAAAAAGAAACCGTCGTAAAACGAAATAGAAAAAAAAAAAGTGCTGCAACAAAAAGGAGTCGTCGCAATAAAAAAAAAGGGGGGTTTTGTAAAAAAGAGGAGCCGTCATCAAAAGGGCGAGCAGTCGATACAACTTCTGCGGCAATCATGGCCAGCCGCGATTACGCGGGCACCGAGACTTGGCGACCAAGCCAAAGACGTTGGTGCAAAATCAATCCTTCTGACAAACCAGTCGAACTCAGTCGAATCAAAACTTCGACGTTCGACAGCTAAAACAAAAGTTTACCTCCCGGTGACCGAGCCAAAATGGGTGTGGCAACAACTTTGGTTGTCGTAAAACCGGTCTAGCAACAACTTCGATTGTTGCAAAATGGGTTTGGCAACAACTTCGGTTGACGCAAAACGGGTTTGGCAACAACTTCGGTTGTTGGAAAACGGGTTTGGCAACAACTTCGGTTGTTGGCCAAAGCTAAAGCGACAACAGAGCCTGGCGACCGAGCCGGATGCAACATACACTCCCCGGCACGCCAGACGGAAATCGTGGGAAGGAACTCAACGTCCTAGAAACCTAACTAGGATCACTCGAGGCAAGCCCTGACACCTGCGATAGAGCCAGATTCACCTTCGGGCCGATAAACGCTGAAAACACCAACCGGCCACATCGACAAGTTAACGGACACCAGGAGCGCACGAGAAAACCAGTTCGAGAAAAAGGTAAGAACAAAAAAAAACACAGAGAGAAAAGATGAGAAGCAAAAAGAGAGAATAAAAAAAAAGAGAGAGAAAGAGACTGAGGGAGAAGTCGAAAATTGAAGAGAGAATCAAAAAAAAAAAGAGAAAAAGAAGAAGAAAGAGGGAGGAAGAGAAGAAGAAGAAAAAGAGAGTGGGACCCCAGCTAACTCAAACTTAATATGAGGCTGCCGGGAGAAAAAAAAAAGAGCTTTACAGTACCTTTCAGTCCTAGATCGCGGAAGTTCTATGACACCAACTGGGAAGAGACAAAACTAATGTCACAGTCGCGTCCGTCGACGCTCTCTCTCTCAAGCTGTGGACGCTTTCAACTGGTGGTCTGGGACAAACTGAGGAGAACCAGAAAGGAGGTACGAGGATAATAGGTTTTATAGGAAGGAGGTCGAAGAGTTTCTCTCAAAGCAAGAAACCGATTAACTTTCTCAGAGACGTACCGGAACTTATAAAGCCCCAAGGCGGACGTCTATTCAAATTAAAAATCGGTTTGGGAGATCCGCGAAGAAAAGGACGCCAATAAGAAAAGTGGGACCCACGTCTCCTAAACCCTACTTAACTCACTGATTTTCATCGGTTGGAGCGAAGGGACTTGAAGGTTAGTTCGAGGAAAGGAAACAAATATTATTTCGAGACGGAGGACGCGAAATCATCTTCTGCAGCCTTCTTCCCTTCTCTCTTTTCCCCTTCCGGCAGCAGCTGCGGTCACGACGACAGCAGCCCCGAAATCTTCAATGGCCTTGACAGTCGAGGTCGTTTTCCGTTCCGATGCTCCGACACTCAAATCGAACCTAATGATCGTGTGCGAGAAGACAGGCCACCCACGGCAACCTCTCCTCCGACACCGGTGGTTACCTCTCCAGTATGGTCATCGACAACAGTTTTACCACACCACAATTCAGTAGAATCCATCACTATCGTCAGAAAGATGAATCAGTGGTCTCTAAAGTATCTCGTCGAGTTCAATTTTTCTCCGGCGCGCAACCAACTTTCCCAAAGCAACATTGGTGGCCCGGCTGCACTCGGTAAGTTACAACCCTCGCTCAATCGACTTCAAATCATCGTCGACAATCAACACTCCTATTCGGTAACCCTATCTCTCTATACCGTACATATTTTGTATGTATGAGTATCAAAAAAAAAATCAAAAAAAAAGGAAAGAAAACAGCTCTAAAAAGCGACAAGAGAGCAAAAAAAAAAAAAAAAAAAAGATACATACAAGTGTCTGAAGAAAATATACACGCCCTAAAAAAGCAAAGAGGGCAGAAGAACAATACACAAAAGACAAGCGATCCTAAAAGAGTAAGAGGATCAAGAAAAAAAAAAAAAAAGAGTGTGTGCGTCGGGTGTTCTTCATCAGTTTCGAAACTCGCTCGTTCCTCCAGAACGGTCAAGTTTCGAAAGGGGGCAATCTGTATGCATCAAAATGTGCATAGCCCAATTTCGACCGAGCCCATCCCTAGATCCATTCACACCGACGCGTCATCAGCACAGTCGACACCCTCGTCAGCAAAAATTGTCGAGTCATCAGCCACGTCAAAAAGCCTCATCGGCAATCGAACGACTGAGTCTGGTCATTAACCGAAGACGCTCCCAGTCTTCCTCTTCCCCTCTTCTTCCTCAACTTGACCGTGATCCCCCTTTTAAGCACCAATCTCAACGATCGAAAAGTACAGGCTACAAATGGCTAGAAGTTCCCTATCACAAGAGTTAAAAAAATTCAAGTTCCACAGCCTCTTGCGAAACTCCATTCGCAAAGTCCTCGAACCTGAGAAATTAAGCTACTTACAATTTTCTATATACAAAAACATACCCCGTAACATAAATTTATTTTAAAGGAATTGAAATATTTTATCAGTCGCACGCGGACCGGCGGATTTTCAGTGAAACATGTAACTTTTAACTTAAATACGAGCTATTTCCATTCTGCCAGGTATGGATGAAAATGCTGTTGCGCTCTTCGCTCTTCTCTACCTCGGTCACTTCGTGGGAGAATCTTCAACTTTCCTCTCGATTAACATGTACCTCTAGTTTTGTACAGTTTCCTCGACATACCCGGAAACCGGATTTTCTTTCCCCAACCAGATTTCAGCATTCCTTCATTTCCTGCTGTTCTCCGCCCAACAATGACGACAACAGTGCCGCCACAGCCGTCGTCCCTCCGCCGGTGGTCAGGAAGAGGAAGCGGTATAGGAAGCAGTACCCTGGAGAGAACAAGGGCATCGTCGAAGAAATGAGGTTCGTGGCTATGAGGCTCCGCCCTGACCCAGCTCAGCGAGAAACGCTGTCTGGTGAGGAAGCGTGGGAGCCCTCTCTAGAAGGACTTATAAAGTTCTTGGTCGACAGCAAGCTTGTCTTCGACACCCTCGACCGCATTTTTGACGAAACGGACCATGTTGCCTGTACGTCTCAAAGGCAGAACTCTTTTACTTTTTGTTCGTCATTAACAGCTGAATAGTTGCAACAAGGGCTTTTCACCCTGTAATTTCATTATTCTTGTTCAGATGCCTACTTTAGGAAAACTGGGTTGGAGAGAACCCAAGGACTTTCCAAGGATTTAGAGTGGTTTAGAGAACAAGGCCACACCATTCCCGAGCCGGGGCCTCCTGGAGTAACTTATGCCAAGTATTTGGAAGAATTAGCAGAGAACAGTGCGCCATCGTTTTTGTGCCATTTCTACAACATCTATTTTGCACATATAACTGGCGGACAAGTTATTTTGAAACAGGTAGTCTGAATTCTTATTGAAATTTCTTTTTATA
The DNA here is from genome assembly GCA_019845555.1 of Aristolochia fimbriata. NCBI lineage: Eukaryota > Viridiplantae > Streptophyta > Magnoliopsida > Piperales > Aristolochiaceae > Aristolochia > Aristolochia fimbriata. The sequence goes on from CM034080.1 coordinate 32,332,150, forward strand.
TATCGCTGAGTTAGTCTCACTTCAGCGATACTCGTGTAGATTATGGTGACTTAATTAAGAACTACTCATCTGCAACTTTTTTCTGAGTCTATTGCTTCGCTTGAGTGTTTTCCCATCCATTTAATATTTCACTAATCTTTATTCATAGAAAAAAGGTTTACCTGTGTGTAATTGTACGTTCATTCCACAAATAGAAAAGATGTGTATGCTACTTAGTTGGAAAGATGGGAAATCATTGTGCTTTCTTCTTATCGGTTTTCATTATGGTTATTGAATTTTTCACTATGTTGAAAGAAACATCAATTCAATGAATAAAAAAACAGCCAGTGTTTCATTTAATTAAAATTTCATTGGATGAAAAAACAGCTAGTATTTTCTGCAAAGTAAAATAAGCAACGATGAAATTTGCAGAACTGCCCAGTAAAGTTTTGAGATATGTGCTCCTCGGGATAGTGAAGTTAGAGCCTGATTTTGATATCTGTACTCTAGGCATGGCTGAGGTTTTGAGTTTTGATTTATCCAGTCTTCCCTTGGATATTTCTTGTGGAAACCTTGTGATAAAACTCTGGCGGAATGGCAATATGTTTTGGGTGGCAATCACCATTGAGTCAAGTGCGCAGCAGATGTGCTGTTAACGGAAACATTTGGTCTGTAACTATTGTTATATTTGATAATTTTGGGGTATGCAACAGCTGAGGTATTGAGTTTTGATTTCTCCAGTTTTCCATCGATATTTCTTGTGGGGATGTTGTGATTAAATTCTAGCTGAACAGCAAATTTTGGGTGCCAGTTGCTATTGAATCAATCAAGTGCCTCAGCTGAGGTGCTTTGGCTCTATAGCAATTGTGTGGTTGAAAATTGTGGGCTGTATTTCCTCAAAAATAAAAAAAATAAAAAAATAAAAAATTGTTGGCTATAAAACAGCAAGGTGGGCAATTTCACAAAAAAACCCTGAATGCAAGTGAGTTTTATTACAACACTTACCAATGCTTTATCATTTTATTTTGTTCTGCTTGCATTTTACTTTTTGCTCAGAAGCTCTTCATGCAGTGAGAATGACATACTTCATGTCTACTAGTTTTTCTTTCAAGCCCCATTTACAACTTTGTTTCATTGCCTACTTTAGGAATTGGTGACAACTTTCTGTCTCGTTTGGCTCTTTTTGTTTTCTTCTTGAAATTCACTGTTTCCTTTTGTTTTTCTTTTCCACTAGTTGTTCATGGCATCTTTATGTGCATCTTGTAAGCCCTAATGAATGTATAGTATACTGTACCCTGTGCAAATGTCATGCAAAGCTTTGACGGCAACAAGGTGTATATGGTGAAAAGCTGCTACTGGTCAGACAGTAATTCCCAAGTATATAATATGTAACCAATGGAGTTCCTACGGCAATGCAGGATGTTGAGGATCATGTATTTCATACTGTGGTCAATTTTCAAGAACTCTAGTCCATATATTTTGTGGAACTGTGACCATGTTGAGCTGTATTTGGGTACTCATGTGGCTCTTTGCCTCTTCCTCCATACTTAAAAAACATTTCCAAAGTTGTGTTCTCTAGCTGCTGAAGGAAGAAGATTAGCCATTTAGGGCATATTTGGTGCTTGTGAACGATTGATAATATAATCGATTGGATACTATAGCAATAATTACAATACATGGAAGTTGGATATTATTCATCTTTTATGGGTCATTACAAGGGCCTGCAAATGAAGGGGAAATTGTTAATAACACCATATCCATTATGAAATGATTCACAAGCTTATCAGAAGAGTTTGAACAGGAACTCGCACTTGAGCTTTTGAGTTGATCGATTTCCTCATAAATTCTTTTATTTTATTTATTATCAAATAAAAACCTTCCTTGTTGCCCGGAATGCCAATTTATGTGGGTAGACATGCTGATGGGGTGGAAGACTGACTAATCTTTTTCTTCATAATTTTCTTTATGTTTGTCTTGTGAAACCTTTTGCTGATTGTAGCTACATTGAGTTCCTGTTCTTTTTTGCTAAAAAGATTCCACTCATTTGTTAATTGAAAGTAATGATACTATACTTACTGTAATAAATTACTAAACCAATAAAAGACTGCCTGCTCTGTCATTGCAGTGGAGTTGAAGTTGTGTTTGAAATTTAAATTCTCGAGTTTTTCTGAACCACCAACACTACTGTGATAATCCTTCTTCTTGAATTCATTGAACACAGGTTTCAGAAAAGATCTTGGAAGGGAGGGATCTGGAATTCTCTAAGTGGGAAGGAGATGTGTCGGAATTGTTGAAGGATATGAGAGGAAAGCTTAACAAGCTAGGGGATGTAAGGGTCACTTGTCATACCCGTCTAGATTTCTTTGGCTTTCAATTAACATTGGTGTTTTTTGTTGATTCAGCACTGGACTCGAGACGAAAAGAACAAGTGCTTGAGAGAAGCAGCAAAGTCTTTCAAGTTTTCTGGGCAGATCGTTCGTTTGATTGTGATGCAGTGATGATCATGGGGTTCCTCTATTTTCTGGTCTCAAGGTTGAACATCTCTGCTATGATGAGACCAAGGAAAAGCTTCAGCTTGTGCTGTTGTCCTCCTTGTCCTTATCTGCTTATGACATTCAGAAGCTCAGATCCTGCATTCGACCTCTCAATTCTGTATATTCACTCCTTTCTGAGTTGGTTCAGATACTTGACATCTTAGGAGACAAAAAAAAATCAAATTTTATGTGGAATCAAAGATTCAAAGGAAAATTAAGAGTTGAGAAAAAGAAAAATGAAGAAAACTTCTAGTAGAAATAGTCATTCATCCCCCCTTTCGTAATGTTACTAAAAAGTGTCAATTACTAAATTTCATAATGTTACTAAAAAGTGTCAATTACCAACAGGGTTTGTGCCTGATTTTTATGTTTTTAAGTCATTGCACTCTTCCTCGTGTGCAAAGATGCCCCCCTCCTACCTTTCCATTACAGTATCTAGAATGGGACTGGACCCCAATCAATCTCTAATAACTAGAGATAGCAACAAATATTTAAGTAAGCTGGTTGCAGAAAGAGACTAAATAGCTTTTAACCAATGTTTTAAAAATCGAACCGGCCATCCAAACTGACGCTATGTCCGGTTTTGGTTGAATTAGGCCGAGTCAAAAGAACCGGACTAGGTTGGACGGGCCAATTCAGTTTGGTTTTTAAAACACTGATTTTAACCCTACATAGGTCCACATAACCACTCCTTTTTCTTTTTCTCTCCATCTCTCTCTGTCTCTTCAAGCCATCATTCCTTGCAAATAACTTTTATGATTCTGCAAGCTACCTCATCAGTCCTCCCCCTCCAAAATCATACAAAATAATCCCAGCCACCCTATAAACCCACCCCACAAAGGCAAAACTTTTGAAATCAACACTTTACAACACAACCCAGACTCAAGCCTTTAATGAAGTGATTCTCTTCCACATGCCTTGTGCAGCTCAAAACACAATATGGTAATGGATTGGACCCATGTCTTCCCCCCCCCTTCCCAAAACAAGTGTCCCACTGCATTTATTGAAACTACATCTTTGTCAAAACCATGATACTAAATCCAAATCCACTTTTCCTCTGTTGAAATGAGGAATGAAAAGATCTTTTCAATTTTAATGGAACCTGTTCCCCAAGTCAAGTGTCCCCTTCATATAAATATTGGGTTTTTCATTGAATGCCCATTCTTGCACCAAACACTAGAGCTCAATATTTTTTCTATTTATCATCAATTTTATTTCAATATCTTAAAAAAGGACTCCATTTCGACTTTGGGATGGTCGAGAAAAGGTTTTGGTTCCAGTCAAAGATTGGTTGTACCCAATTTTTCCTTTTGCTCTAAAAGTTACATAACCAAAGTTGGAATTCAAAAAAATAAAAAAATTCAATCATTTTTCACATATTTTCAGTAATTTTTTATATAACTATATAATATACCTTGATAAAATGATGATCTAATTTATTTCTTTTTAATAAAGTATATAATATTTTTTTAATTAATAATTTTAATAATTACCCGATAAGCGAATGGTTGTGGGACCCAAGACTAGACGACCTGCTCTTTGTCCCGCGCCGGCCGGAGCTTCCTACCATCGTTTTCAAGTTTCTAACTCGATTAATTAATTAATTCGACCAAAAAATAATAATAATAATAATAATAATAATAATAATAATAATAATAATAATAATAATAATAATAATAATAATAATAATAAAAGAGGTTAAAAAATCGATTAATTAATAAAAGGCCGTGAAAATCCGGAGATTTGTTTGGATTAATCCCGTCGAGGGCGTCGATCTCGGAGCCGCGTCAAAGTCAACCGTTTGACCCACCCGGGCGTCTCCGTTTCGATATCCGAGGCGGAAGGCCCACCCAGGCCCACGCGGTCGCACGCGTCGATCGGCACGTGTGAGACTCCATGATGCTCTAAATTGCTTGCTTCTGTTTTACTCGTCGTAGTAGGTATCGTTTTCATCGACCTCTGGGCCCCACGTTTGGCTCTCTTCGCTACGGGTCCCACGTCGGCTCCGGGGTGGCTTGGCTTCGAGCCTCCAAGCCGTTTCGAGAATATTATCTTTTTTTTTTTTTTTTTTTTTATCTTGAAATTCATTAATTAATGATCACGTGAGCCGTGTATTATTAAATTAAAACCATTATCTGTCTAATATTTCGAATTATTTAAAATAAAAATAACGTATTATACAATTATAAAGTAGCAAAGACATTGACGAAATGAAAGCAGCACAAGTTTAGGAATATTTTAAATATTTAAAATAATCGTGTTTCAAGACCTTCCAGGTGGCCAACCATTCTGTGTTTTTTTATGTACTTGCCTACTTAGGCCAAAGATGATAAGAGTACATTGATCAAAGTTCAATTTATTACCAAATAAGTAACATGATATTAATGCTTCATTAAAGACTTTCGTTTCAAATTATTCCTTAATTTTGATGGTAATCACTTCAGTAGGTGTTAATTAAATCATCAAACGAATTTAGAATTTTCCGTATTAACTTATAGTTTAATATAGTTTAAGATAATACTTATCTTGACGTGTAACGGGTATTATGATAGAGACCCATAATTTGAATGCTTTAAATAATTTCATATAAAAGATTTTAATTAAAATAGTAAGCAGTTGCTTACCATTTAAGAAAGTAATAGGGTGAGTGGTGGAGGACATTGTCTGGATTAATTTAAATCATGAACTGAGAAACAGAGGAGCCGACCATCTGAAAATTATTAATATTTTGGAAGTGGTAGTCTGAAACATTCCCATTTCCCAAGTCAATCAGGGTGGTGAGGAGCAAGCATGGCCGGTTTTTAGCTTGATCTTGATTTCAAGTTTTTTTTTTTTTTTGGGTATTTGTTGGAAATGAAAAAAAAAAAAAAAAAAAAGTGAGCTTTGAGAGAGGTGGCCGGCTCGGCTTGAGGAGGGGGGGGGGAGAAGACTGTACTGAGGAGGACTCCTGGAGGATGGAGAATCGAGGAAGGCCTAATTCATTATAGAGATGATGCCATCGTGAGTACAGTCATGTCGCGACGCAACAAAACGCCGTACGCTGTGGGGACTCTTCAAGCGATGCGCTCCGTTTTATTTTCCCTCCCCTGTAGCCGTAGTCTCTTTGCGGGAGTAGGGATTTGGTTGTGAGTTGTGACTACCTGGATAGATCTTGGAGTGACACTTTAGATTTATCAGAATTCCGGGTTCCTTTCCTTTTCCGTCCTTTTCTCCTCTCGGAGACGTCGAAGGGGGAGGGAGGAGGTGGGGGGGGAAGCGGAGAAAACAAAACGGGACGGCGAGAGAAGGGGAGAGGAGGGTGAAAGAGTAATGGAGAGGGTGACGAGGGGAGGAGTATTTATGGCGCTGTTTGTCACGAGAGACTGAGCCTGGAAATCAAAACTGGGTTTCTGAGCGTCTGCTTTCTGCAGAAAGGCGGGGGGAGGGTGGTGGTGGTGGTGGAGTAAAAAGCGCTGCTTTGGATACCTTTTCGGCGTAAAATGGCTGAAGACTTCTGCGTTTTCGGCAAGGTGCTCAATGCGTTTCTGCTTTCTTTTTCTTTCCTCTTCTTTCAGTGGAAAAACTCGATGAGGTTGAGTTGTTGACAACGGTGTTTCTTTCTTCACACCGTTTTCTCTCTATGGAAAAACTTCAATTTTCATGTTAAAAATCTGTGTCGCGGAAATTTTGATTTTGGTCTGGGTTGTCGTTGAGTGGTTTTTAGTTCGTTCTGCTATTTGTTTTTGGTTCTGGGTATGGGGTTTGATCTGGGATGTGAAGCTCAGCTGTTGTAAATTGCTCTTTGCCACCTCTGACTTTTTGTTCTGGAGCGAGTCGAGCGACACACTTCGTTAGTTTTGATCTGGTAGGTGGTTAACTTGGTTCAGTATTTCCAGGTGTGGCTCTTATTTTCATCCAGGGTGGTGGTAATGTAGCACAGGTGAACATTTGTTAGATTTTCTCTGCAAGTTTCATTAAATACTTTAAAAACCCATTTCGGAACTACATTTTACATTCGGTTGTCGTTCTTTCAGAGGATTTCCAGACGGTTATGTTGAAGCGTTACCAATGTATCCTTGCTCTGTTTCAATCTATCTATCTATTTTTATTTATTTTTATTTATTTTTCATTTTTTAGTGAAAAACGTAGAAGACCATTAGCCGACACTTCTACCTTGTATTCGTGTTGAATTCAATGGTCGGTCGCCCTATTCGTGTCACTTCTTCTTTTCGATTCCTTCCTACTTCGCTTGTCATTATTTAGTCGTTGAACCTTTTTGCAGCTCTTTGGGTTGGCATGTCTTAGTCTTAAGTTGTTGAATTAGCCTCTGTTTTTCAATCGGTTAGTTTGGTCTGGAGTTTTAAAAATTGTTGGAAAATGTCTCCCGTATGTTTGAGTGGAAGATTCTTCTTTCCCTTTTCTCACTCTGTATTTTCTCCGGTAAACCTGTTGTCTCGTGAAACTTCTAAGAATCTTTCTGCTGCTGTTTCCTGATCCTTGTCTATGTATGCTTGCGTTTGATTTGTTCTTATACCATTGAAAGTAGCTTGTTTCGTTCTTGATTTGTTTCGTGTGGGCTGCTCAGTGCTGTGATCTGGGCTACTTGAGACGATTTGTATGCATGCTGGAACTGATTTTCTGATGTTTATAAATTAGAAACTATTCTTCTTTCTTCTTTCTTATTCTACTCTATGTTATCTTCAATTCATGTATCAGTGACTTGCAATCATGATGGAATATGGCAGATTCATATAAGTTTTTGCTTTTCCTTTCAGCCTGTATTTTGGGCTTGGTCTCTAATGCCTCTAAAATATTGTCATAGCAGTTTCTCTTTATGGAAAAAAATGTTCTGCTTGAGTAGTGATTGTGTGTTTTTTATTTTGTCATAATATGTACCATTGTGATTATACGCTAACATCTATGACACTATATTGCAGGATCAAATAATCATAAAGCCTCCTAAAAAATCTTTAGTCGCTACACGGATGGTGTTATTATTGTTTGCCACAGTCTTTGGCATATATATCTTCTCAATGTGTCTAAAGCAGATTGGAACTCCTATCAGTTCCGATTATGTTGATCACAATTATTCCCAGGTCCCATTAGTTAGATGGCCTTGCCATACTTCTTTTATCCCACCTGGGGAGGACTCATATGTGCATTTTCCTAAACCTCTAACTTACAGCAGGTGATTCAGAGTAAAATTATCTTGAAATTTCTTGAACCAAAATAATATTTGAGGTAAAAGATGTAGCTGAACTATTTGGCTTGAATACAGAAATGAATGTTCGTGCCATCCAGTTCGCTTCTTTGCAATTTTGTCGACGCAGAGGTCAGGTAGTGGGTGGTTTGAAACTTTGTTGAATAGTCACATCAATGTCAGCTCTAATGGAGAGATTTTCTCTGCTAAAGAAAGGAGGAGCAATGCTACAGCAATTATAGAGACATTGGATAAAGTTTATAATCTTGATTGGTATAGTAGTGCTTCCAAAAATGAATGCTCTGCAGCCGTCGGTTTCAAGTGGATGCTTAACCAGGTAAAATCATTTCGACGTTTTTAAGTTATGCAGTTCATTCATGAAAGGCTTCCCTAGCTTTCTATATTTTTCTGTTAAAATAACCAATTTATCTCCTTCCTGGATGATATTTTCCAAATCGTCTAAGCCTTAGTTCACTTCTGCTAATTCTAGTCTTTGATTTTTTTTTTTTTTTGTCAGATTAGGGGTTCTCTTTTGTTATCACTATTCAGTTAATAATGACAATCTCATTTGGAGAAGAGTTCTCTAGCTATCAGGGTTTCACACAAATGGCTTTCCCAGTATTGCACATACCTATATATTGTTAAAGTCAAGTATGGTACCATCCTCAGAATGCCAAAACTAATGCTGCATACTTAAAGGTCTCGCATTGCTAATAATTTCATTACTGAAAAATGATAAGATGAAACATTTGGTTGACTGTGTTTCCATTTATAATTGTATATATTTATAAGAGTGATTTTGTGTAATACATGTAAGAACTGTTTTAATAGATTCTAGGATGAATCAGACGGTGGAATTGAGATCACTTCTTTTAGACCACGTCCATTTTTCCTTGCTGCAGTACATAGATGGCATACATCAACTGTGCTATTTATTCCGTTCTGTGTAGTTAAATACTATAGGTATATTTACACTTATGTTCCTCAATATCTAAAGTTTATATTCAAACCTTGTTGTTCAGATTTTCATTTTGTTCTGTTAAAACTGCTCCTTAGCTCAAAGGAGGCATGGAGAGGTTCTTTGAATCTTTACAAGAAGTAATAAAAGGCAAGAAATTGAGGGGGAACAAAGATGATTTTGTTTCACAATTCTCTCTAGAATGAATTTACAATTTCATCGCTGTATCCAACTCATATATTTCTGGAAAGAATTTTTCATTGGTTGAAGTAGAAGATGAATGGTGCTCATGGCATTTCATAGTTTTAAGCATCATCTTTGTACTTGAAACCTGAAACCACTCATCTCACTGCTGATGCAGGGTCTCGTGGAACATCACAAAGAAATAGTGGAATATTTCAACAGAAGGGGCGTTTCTGCAATATTCCTTTTCCGGAAAAACCATTTACGCCGGCTGGTTTCAGTTCTTGCAAATTCTTTTGATCGTAGTGCTAAACTACTGAATGGAACTCACAAGTCCCATGTCCACTCACCAACTGAGGTGCCTCCCTCGCCGTTCCTCCACCCTGGCTCCATTACTCGTATTTACTTGTTACTGAACTGAGGACTTCCATTGGATTGCAGGCAGAAGTACTTGCTACATACAAGCCTAAGGTCAATACCACAGTCTTATTGCAGGATTTGAAAGATCTAGAGGAGCGGACAACCAATGCTCTAGATTATTTTAAAAGCACCCGGCACATCATTCTCTACTATGAAGACCTTGTTAGCAACAGAACAGTAAGAGTTCTGAAACACTGCTGTCTTCTTTGTAATGCATTGTTCTATTTTTCTGATGCCTATGAATTTGCTTTTATGCAGAAGCTGATGGATATCCTGGATTTCCTGAGGTTACCACAAAGGAAACTTGAGAGTCGTCAGGTGAAAATCCACACCAAACCTTTGTCAGCACAAGTTGACAACTGGGATGATGTATATAAAACACTGAATGGAACACACTACGAAATCTTTCTTGGTTCGGATTATCATATCTGAAAGAGGTCATCTTGTAAATATATTTCATTTGTTTGTTTTATTGTGGTCTCCCCCCATCACCCACAAAAGAAATCTTTGTGATGGCAAGTAAAAATGCTCTAAATCTGTTCCCCTCTTTCTTTTTATTAATCAAGGCTAATATCAGTTAAATGTGCAGCACCCAGTTTCCGAAATTTTGTTCACTTTCTGAAAACCATTTCAACCAAGTGTCCTTTTGTTGCAAAATAATTCAGCTTAGCGAGTTCTTAGTACACCGTCTGAATGTTAGGACTGACAAGTCTCAGTAATATAAATGGTCACAGCAGGGAGATGGGTTGGTGTCTAGGTATTAGTAGGGAAGAAGAAGGTGGAGGCTCTCTTTAGTTTATTTTAAGAAGCTAAAAAGGATGGACGATCCAAAGTAAGACAGCAAAAGGTCTGTGAATTCTCAGTGTAAAAGATGCAAGCCAGCTTGAAGGAAAGAAGTGGCCATTGCCCTCATGTACTATGATTCGCAAGGTACTGATAATCGATGGGTACAGTACGGAGAGTCAGGACGGGTCTGGCCCTGCCAAACTGCCATTGCCAGCCAGACTTCTTCCTCTCCTTGTCCTGGAAAAATAAATGAGGGAATTGACTACAGAGGACGTCCCATTAAAAATCCAGAATCTCGACCTGGGTCCCTTCTTATATCGATAAACATCATGGTGATGGAAGTTTGTGACTATTTAAATGGATTGTAATATCGCTGCAGCTAGGAAAACCGCCCAAGAGCATTGTGTTCCAAAACCATGAATTAACCGCAATTTGGTTGATTTACTCGGATTTCTTAGGAGACGGCATAGGTTGGCCTTCTCTTTCTAGGCTAGAGTCAGAATACCCTGCACATTCTCAGAACAAATCAACGGTGTTCTGGTTTGGAAGCACTTGTTTAGAAGCAGAAGTTCTGGTTTAGAAGCAGAAGTTCTGGTTTAGAAGCAGAAGTTCTGGTTTAGAAGCAGAAGTTCTGGTTTAGAAGCAGAAGTTCTGGTTTAGAAGCAGTTCTGGTTTAGAAGCAGAAGCTCTGGTTTAGAAGCAGAAGCTCAGGTTTAGAAGCAGTAGCTCTGGTTTAGAAGCAGTAGTTCTGGTTTAGAAGCAGTAGTTCTGGTTTAGAAGCAGAACAGGTTTAGAAGCAGAAGTTCAGGTTTAGAAGCAGTAAAGTTCAGGTTTAGAAGCAGTAGAAATTCAGGTTTGGAAGCAGTAGTTCTGGTTTAGAAGCAGAAGTTCAGGTTTAGAAGCAGTAGAAGTTCAGGTTTAGAAGCAGAAGTTCAGGCCTAGAAGCAGTAGAAGTTCAGGCCTAGAAGCAGTAGAAGTTCAGGCCTTGAAGCAGTAGAAGTTCAGGCCTAGAAGCAGTAGAAGTTCAGGTCTAGAAGCAATAGAAGTTCAGGTCTAGAAGCAGTAGAAGTTCAGGTCTAGCAGTATAAGTTCAGGTTTAGCAGTAGCAGTTCAGGTCTAGAAGCAGTAGAAGTTCAGGTTAGCAGTAGAAGTTCAGGTTTAGCAGTAGCAGTTCAGGTCTAGCAGTAGAAGTTCAGGTTTAGCAGTAGCAAGTTTAGGTCTAGAAGTAGCAGTTCAGGTCTAGAAGCAGTAGCAGTTCAGGTCCAGAAGCAGTAGAAGTTCAGGTCCAGAAGCAGTAGAAGTTCAGGTCTAGAAGCAGTAGAAGTTCAGGTTTAGCAGTAGCAGTTCAGGTTTAGAAGCAATAGAAGTTCAGGTTTAGAAGCAGAAGACGCAAGGTTTTTCCACTCCTTGCAAATTGAGCAGAGGTCTTCTCCTTTACGGTAATTTGTTCCTGTTGAACCACTTCTCAACCAGTGGCTAATATTCAAGAATGAATTTCTGCAAGTTTTTGCTAATTTCTATTTCATTGGAACAACGAAGAGTTTACAACACTAGACTATCCTGATTCTCACTCTGATTTAGCAAATTAATCTTCTCATCATTTCCCTGTACTGAATTCGAATCCTGACTCTCCCCCTGGTTTGCCAAAGTAGATTTCACATCATCTCCCTTATTTGTGGCACTTGCGTTAATGACAAAATGATCTACAACTCGAACAGTGTTTACGGGGTCCTGCTGAGATGTGGCTGCGCTCCACTTGCTGGGGAACTTCCTATGGTGGTTCGACTGATACGGCACTTTTTGTTCGCTCTCCCAGTCAGGATCTAACTTCCATTCTTTAGGTACCTGCTTAGACAAGAACGTTTTAACAACACCCCTTTGGGTCAAATTTAGCATATGAATCAGTTGGCTCAAATAATGCATGATCCTGGCTGATAAGAGAATCTAAAACTGGTGGGAAAGACCTCGATATGGGTTTGATAGAAAACTTTACTCGCCACCTTAATCTGTTGTACAAGTAACTTGATTCATCAAATACAAATGGATGGGTGGAAAAACAAGAACAGTTGACTACCAAACAAATGCCTAAATGAAATCTTTGAGGATTTGGATCAGGTTTTGACTACATTAGTTAAAATCTTACCTTATCAACCGCTAGAGCGAAGACTTCAAGATCCCCATTGCTGGTAATGTGGAACCGCGTGAAGGATTTATAATTTGCAATGCGGAGGGAGGAAAAAGCTTCATCAAAATGTATGTGAAGCCAATTGATGCAAACATATAAGTAGCTCCCAAACACGAAGGAGACCACCGGGGTTGAGAAAAGCCAGAAATAGAGAAAGACAGATGCGTAGTAGATAATGCCACCACTTCGAGAAAGTGATTCCATTCCATTCTTGCAAATACGGTTTCTTGTCACAGCCATGACCTGAAAATTGCATAAATCATTTAGTGATGATAACAAATATAAACGTAAATTTTCAGATGTTGGAGGAGGCAATAACCTCTGGGACATCAAAAGCAGACATAAGATACTTTATGCAAGCTGGGTAGAGGCCAAACGTCCATTGTTCTATGCGGGCCCGAAGTCCTGTTGGATCTGGGAAATGCTCACTTTCTACTGAACGGTACCACTCATACAAGGTATGATAACCTGTATACAAGAGTCACTTTTTCAGTACATATACTGCAAGGTTGAATACTAGAAACCGTGGAATGAATCAATTTTCAGATATTGACTGCAAGGAAGACTGCACCTGATGTTGCAAGAAGTTGATGACGAATACATGTCTCTATTGCTAGTTCCAACAAAAGCATAAGAATAAGTGCTGCAGTCATGTGAGCAGAAACATGAATTACTCCAATTATTGCCCTTTTCTTTCGTGACATTTTGGAAGGGACAAATGAATACGACGTCAATAGCAATATCACCGTTCCCACCAGTGACACATATGAGTGTTCTATAATATAAACAAATGAATCCCATATTGTACCAAAGAAACTCTTCAGATGACCAGACCAAGAATCATCCTGTAAAATATGATTGAGTTTGCACTGAAAAATAGAGCAAAAGGAAAAAGAAAATCAGTGTCTTCCAAGGAAGTAGTAGTGGTCAGATTGATACTAGTTTCTTAGTAATAGTATCCCAAACATTGGGGAAAATTAATACCTGGTGATGTTTAAGATGTCATATACTCATGAAAAGATAATAGACAACAATATTATACATGATTAAAAGAAAATATTAATATTCTGCATCTTACTTCAAATAAAATTCAAAGATTTTGTAAATTCATAAAACCATATTTTGTGTTTAAAATATGGGTTTCCCCCTCAAACTTATTAGCCAATTCAAATACCTGAAAATCCGAGTTGGTTCAGCCGAATCGAGTTGGGTCAACTCTCTCACTCGGCTGGACTCAACCATGTTGGAGGGATTTAGCCCTTTACAGAAAGGAAGAGTCTGACAGGAGACTCGACTCAAAAAACCTTACAATCAATCAGTATGGAACAAAAGCAAGTGAATGCTCCTTAGTTGGGAGAAATATAAACCAATTTAATCACTCAGGTCCATCTCAAAATAATTATTTGAAGTAAAGAACTTTTCCAAAGTAATATACAACTGATTGTTTTAATCATGAGTCTATGTGGCACTATTTGCAGAGTCCTGCTCACATACGGGCCTTCTTTGTGGCTCCTAACTAGATTTATTTTAAATGAAGATCCATATGCAGGTAGCTATTCTATTTCTAACATCATTATTCAGAATCCTCACAACTACAAAGAAATGACCGAAAGGAAGAGGATTCACATAACTGAACTATTGCATGCGTCAACTATTTTCTTTTAAGTTTCTTCCTTTTTAAACAATTTCCAAAAAGTAAAAGAAACTCTTTAAAATGATGAGAGACCCAAAATTGGCAGATATCTTCACCTGTGGGAACATGGAGAAAACCAAAATAAAGTAAATGATGCCACCAATGAAGTCAAACTGCCAGTTCTTCTTTCGGAACTTCAAAATGTTCCCCAACGCAATCTGTAATCATCTTCCCATGAGTCATACTAAATGAACTTTCCTTTCATTAATCAAATAAAACATGGCAGAAATAAACACTTAAATGTAAAATTGAGCACCTTCCTGTACTCATGACACTGACACCTGAAAAAAATATCCTTGCATGTACAAACTACTCCTACAGTTTATATGCCATTTAACAGTAGCTCCATGTTAAAAAGACTACCACAAGGCAAACCAAAATTATAGCAGTAAGCAGATTATATATGGATCAGGTAAATTATGGCCACTGGGTTTAAAGAATTCTCATTGGTAAGTCCTAAACACAGTACCAGAGTGAATGATAGGCAGGACTCCAGGCTTCCTTCTTTTATCAGTAAGCCCAATACACCCTAAGAATATGCCCAAAAAGAGACTGTTAGCTCGTTAAGGGGAAATGTCCTATTTCTGGTCCCTGAGTCACTCTTCATTTCTTTGTCAAACCCGGTGGGCCTTGGGCTCCTAAAACTTTTGGTTCATGTTTTGTATGCAATATGCTGTTAAATATATAACATAGATATTCCGTGCTTACCCTGGTGGAATCTTCATAAGATGGATATGCAGCTTTGCTTTCGTAAGAACTGCCATAAAATGTGTTGAAGTTACTAAAGACATGAGTAGGGTGTAAAAAAGAGCCCCCACAACCATTTACAAGGAGGTGCTCAACATAAACTGGCTTGTCGGATGGTATGAAAGAATGCCGCATGTAATGATGCAAGTCACCAGCCATTCGCAGCTTACATCGCCCCTTGAGATAATCCCTAATTAAGTGAGCTACATTTGTGCCAGTCATCTCATTCCAGTACCAATCAAGAAGCCAATTTGGCTCATGGGTCATTATAATAACTGAATCATTTTCTCTAACCTGCAAAAGCCTTCAAAAATATGTTAATATATCCTGCCAAAAACATAGCTATGTCGAATACATGACACAAACAAAATAAATTATATTTGAAAACAAACAACAGAAAAAGGTCCTGGTAGAAAAGTGTCACCTTCTTCCTGATCAGTTCTACGAAGAACTTGAACTGGTACTCATCAATATCACCATGAAGAGCTTGGTCAAGACCAAAAACCCACCATCTTTTTGGAAGTTGCAGAGCAAAATAGCTCTTCTTCTGGGGTAGAAGCCACCCTCCTAACCAGCTTTTGTGACATATGTACCTCATAAAAGTATTTAATCCATCAAACCAATCTGTCAAACAAGATTAGCATTTCAGAGGATGTTTTAGTAAACTTCTTCATGTTGGAACCAATCTAAATTGGGACACCTAGAAAATGACACAAGGACAGCACTAACCATGGTTGCCTGGAATAACGAAGCACTGAGGACCATCATAGTGTTTCAAATGTGGTATTCCGTTTGGAATCTCTGGCTTGTTTACTGCAATATGCTCAAGTTTATACCAAGGTGGGGGCTGGAGGGCATGTTGAAATGGGCGAAAGAAGCGCTTCTCATAGGTAAATGTTGAAGGATTAGGATATCTGAACAAATTATTGGATCTTTTAGTTTATGCTGAATAGAACATGTAAACAATCAAAGCACTTCAAACCTAAAACACTATTACATATTCTTCCATCTAAATTTCATTCCTCCACATTATCCTTCTTCAGTCCAATTACCTGTTCAGTCAAAACCTCCCATTTCTCGAAAATACACCTTTTTAATCTTTCAATAAAAAAGACATGTTTTAATTTTTTTTTTTCTGGAAAAAAACATGTTTTACATATTATGATATCCGAATGAAGCCTCATGGCATGCATTGCTGTGTCCACTCATTACCACTTCTTCACAAGAAAATATTTCCTTTTTAAAATAGTTGTAGAAGCTATGTCATGGACAATGTACATAAAGAGATTTGTCCAGGAATGCCTAAACTAAGATTAAAAATAACTAGGGAGTATGAGAGAATAACTTTTTCAAACTAAGATTGAAAAGATTAGCCTTTTCAAAAGTTAACAATAAAACATATAGAAGGTAATCCATCTTACGCAAGATCTCCTCCAATAAGAAGTAAGTCACCACGGGGCAAATCATGTGGCAAATCACCAGCTTTAAGATGAAGAGAAGGCTGAGCAAGTAAGCGAGCCACAGAATAAGAAGAATTTCCACCATCTCCAGTGTCAGCCATGAAATCAAACCAGAGTTCCTCTTTATCACTTAGGTGGTCAAACAAAAGATCACCTCTTTGAGCTTCATCTTTAACCTTAGTCATTGATGCCTAAAAGCAGGAAACAAAGAAGAAAAGGATGTATCAAGCCCAAAAAGATAGCTCCTACTACTTTTCCCTGATGAATGATAAAGTTGCAGCTCCAACTTAATTACAAGGATGTTAAAGAAAAAAATGAGAACAAGATAAATTTGACATTATTTATCATCTATAATCAAGAAAGAATCTCTGTCACAATAGCAAAACCGATCAATAAGGATTTTTAATTAAAATGGCAAATAGAAATTCCCGATTACAAACTTCAATATACAAACCGATCAATAATGGAGTTGAAATTACATTCATCTGCAATGGACACAGAGAAGAAGCCCAACTTTGCCAGTGCATAAATAGAAACTAAAGTAGATCCAACATACCTGCATCATGCGCATATCAAATCGGCCAACAAATAGAGTTACAGAGACCAGAAGATCAAAGACTGTCTTGAACAAATCAGCTGAGGTCCTGTAACATGCAGCAATCAATACCATGCAAACTTTTCCTTTCTGCAACAGTATTTCTTCAACAGTGTTAAATGTGATCAACTCTTACACATA
The DNA here is from genome assembly GCA_019845555.1 of Aristolochia fimbriata. NCBI lineage: Eukaryota > Viridiplantae > Streptophyta > Magnoliopsida > Piperales > Aristolochiaceae > Aristolochia > Aristolochia fimbriata. The sequence goes on from CM034080.1 coordinate 32,349,010, forward strand.
CCCAGAATACCATGGAACCATATCCAAGAAATCGGGCTTCATTTGTTCCTTCAGCTTTTCATATTCCGAAATGGAGAGAGGGTGAGTAAGAGCCCATCTGTGCATGTAAAAGAAACATCATATTTGTAAGCCAAAAGTAAGATGGTTCTAAAAAGAAAACACATATCCGTATACATTTCAATGCAGGTCGCAACATGGTGGTGGCATGGTCTGATGATTAACGGTTCAATATATACATTTGATCTGTAAATACCTAGAAGTTTATGCATACCCTGTGGAACGCTCCACCACATAGTTAGCCATGTAAAGACCAATGAAAGTTGCCCACAAAGAATAAATAGGAGAGATTTCATCTGAGGGACCTGAACACGATCCACTGCAAACTAACTGGAAGAAAACTGATCAATACAAGAGAGACCAAATGTACAACTGAAAAGCAAAAAATCAACTAAATAAGAAAAAAAGCCTACTTGTGACTAGATTTTCTAAACTGAGACCACTGTCATACCTCTCCATAGATGACCCATTTCGACAAAAATGGGTAGTCACTGGCAGATCCCACTGGAGCAAACCAAGATGAGCAAATCTGATCTTTCCATTCATGTATATGCAAAAGCTTTGACAGCCATGCGTGTTTTTCTTCCTTATTCCAAAAGGAAAACGAAAATGAAAATCTCGCCGAATTCCTTCGATCAAGTGGTTTCTCTCTTAAAAAAGCACGGTTGCCACAGTGGCTATAAAATACACAACAAGCTATACTTAAAACCTACATTTCCAAAAAAGAAAGACAGAATAAGGACATAAAATATAGTTTTAAGAAAGAAAAGAAAATAATAAAGCAGATAGGAAGAACTTCTTACAGCACAATTCTGGAGAATGGTAAGGACTTCTGGCCGTTTTCCAGCTACACGAGCAACCAGGCCAATATACCAAAGGCCAAGAAATATGATATGAAAAACAAGAAGAAAAAGTACGGAAGAGAAGTATATAGTCAAAAATAAAGAGAGATTCATTCTCATATCCACCCCCATTGACTGAAAACTAGGAAGATGGTAGACAGCTGCAATCACAATCCATGCAACATACCTGCATAATAAACATAAAGAAAACTATAAAAGATATGATTCCACATTTATATTTAATCAGCATTAACAGTATAGCCAATCTAACAGCTCTTCATGCAACTCCTGTGACATAGCATGAGACTCAACCACCTATCCAGTGAATCACAGAAACTGTAGCACTGTTACAGAATTAAATAGAAAAATTTGTATGTAGTAGGAGTTAAGAATAAAAAGGGAACAGAAATTTCGTACCAGCGACTAAAATTTGAATAGCTTGGCTTGATAGTCTTCCGTATAAATGGAGAAGAAAAGAAATAGAAGAATCCAAATAGGCATGCATACATAGACCACCACTTGATATTGTTGTCTAGCTTCATAATAAGAGTGTGCATGTTGTCAGAAGAGATGAAGAATAGACAGGCCAAAATTACAGCGGTCATCGCATGCCGTGAATGTTCATGTGGATACGGATATTTATGAGTCAAAATAGTCCGCACACTCTCCATTTTGAATGTGTCCAGCAATGGTCCGATAGATTGCTTATTTGATCCCATATTCTTCAATTATAACCCAGCAGTCGATGACACTTTGATCTGGATAGCTGGAGTACAGAGGCAGTTTCCAAGCTTGAATTTGAGTGCAGAGAGGCAATCTACCAGAAATCATTAGACTCAGTTGACAGTGATTCACAGCAAAAAAAAATGCAGATAATTCATAAGAAAAAAAAAATGGAAAGGAAAACCTGTAATCCTCCCTCCCTCCTCCTCTTACCTCTCCACCCCACTCTCATACTTCCTTTTTTCATTCTAGTTAATGTAGCCTACATTTTCCACAATCTACGACCAACCTAGAGAGTGTCGGACTGGTACCAGTCTCCATTTCTTAACTGATGAATGCATCCTTCTACAATTCAGCACATGTGGCAACCCACACAGTGGTTAATGAAGTTCAAGCACAAGTAACAAGTTTGATGCTCAACAACAATTTAACTGATAAAAGTGTATTGCCCCTAAAACAAATCCAATTTTTTGCTGTGGCATCCTAGAGGAAGCTGGTTGAGCCAGACTTTACAGAATGACTTCAGGTTTTCGCAGGTCACTGTGCAGGTAACAAAACTTACGATAGGTAGGTGAATGGTAAAATAATTTTAAATAAGTATTAAAATAAAATAAGACACAAAGCTCTAGTACACATGACGGCTTATTTTTGGGTAAAATCATAAGCTGTCATTGAAGTTGCTGGCGTCCTCTCCACAACCTAAAGCTTTACTCTTATCTTTCCAATGTTCTGAAGAGGACACATCAGGCCAAATATTAACTTGATATGTCACTTAACATCAACTTAAAAAAGCAAAAGAAAAATCTTTTCCTCTATTCAAGCATCCCGACGCATCCTCCCACTCGAAACTCATTAAGTAATTAAAAAAGTGCTGTTTAAAAGCTGCCATTACCGATATATATTGTAGCATTTGGCAATAACAAAGCACCGCCATTTTTTGTGGGGAATATCCTCGTTTGTGGAGTGATGATCGAACAAGTAAATCAGTGCACAGGTCACATAAATTCCATCTCCCCTCAGTATTTCTGAGTTATCTTCTCCAAAGCTAACCTATGGTTTTACTAACATGCGTAGGAACGTACTCCACAACAGAAAATGCAATCAAGAATGACCCATCAAAGAGCCATACTCCATAATCGTATTAAAGCGCTTAATCGAGCAAAAAACAAGAGAAATGAAACAGCAATAAAACCATTCAAAAGATGATAACCGACATAACACGAGAACCCTTTCACGCGCGAAACAAGAGTAGAGCGAGATAGCCACCGGAACGAAAACTACCGACTATCCGCGAACATTTCGAATTCAAAAAAAATACCCAGAAGTTCGCTCCCCTTAAAAAGCATGCACGGAACTTAAAAAAAAAAAAAAAAAAAAAATAGAGGTTAGAATGAGAACGAGAAGGTGTTACCTGAAGGTGGGTTGACGAACGGAGATGAAATGGGTTCCTTTGGTAGTTTTTAAAAGACTGGCATGGCATCTATGTTCGGAGGGAAGAGAAAACGGCATATTCTCCTGAACCCACAAAGGGACGAATAGCTTGCATGACACAAATTCCTTCGACGCTTTTACCTTGCCATTAATGTTTTACGGAATTCAAGTTTTCCGTCTCTTTCCGCTCTGCCCTCTGGTCTCTGGTCTCTGCGATGTGCTTCCTTTTTTCTCTTTTCTCTCCGCGACCCAAAATCGCGTTTCTCTCGTTGATCACATACTTCATTCAATCGCCCTCAGATGAATTAAATCCACATCTTCTTCGTAGGTCACGACGTACTCTATTCAATCCGAAAATGTTTGATTTCTTGTTTATTCAGATGATCCCATGTGTCTCGCATTTGGTCGGTGGAAAGCTCCTGTTTCTCCAAATGCTGAAAACAAACGCCACGACGTAGCATCCAGTACTTACCCCGTATCTGCCTAGCAAATATATTTGTAACTTTACAATTTACCCAATATTTTAAATTTTCATTAAACATAATCATATTATACACTAAGGTCCTATCGGTATATGATTCTATTGGGTACTTTAGCTTCATTTTTTTTTTTTTTTTTTTTCATGAATGCATCATCAACCATACCCATCTTTGATCTTCCTCACAAGGGGTGTTTTTTTTTTTTTTCTTTTTTTTGGCCCTTTCAAAATCAGTGTAAAAGAAAACCCAAAAAAGAAAGAGAAGAAGAAAGGAAGGCCAATGGAGGAGTGATGACAAGAGGAGGTCTAAAGAGGAGGAAAATCGGGCTGAATTTGGGGAATTGGTTGCTTTGTATGAATTTCATTTCACAAGTGAAGTAAGATGCTGTCTCACGAAACACATCCACTTGGGCAGAGAGGCATTGCTTCCAGGGAAAGCAATACTGAACTAAACAGCTGCATGTTGCTTTTATTGAAATTTGACGGAAATCCATGGTTGAACCTGGACCAGGAAAGAGGGTATAGACCACAGACCAAGACTGGAGAGTCTTCTCTTTCTTTGGAGATCGATAAAGAGCTGCAGCCTGCATGCTGCATCAGGGCCCTTTTCCTCAGCATTTATTCTTCTTCGCCGCCCTTGCCTGATCTTTTAATTGCAGCTTTTCCATTTTGGCAGTCCTTTGTCATTTATCTCATGTCTTAGTATTAGAGTTACTTTAATTCTAGTCTACTCTTTATCGTTTGGTTGATGTACTTTAAAATATAATTAAGGTAATGTTTTTTGGTATAAAAATACTTAAATGAAAAGGGCCGGAAGTCCTGATGAGGGGAGGACTTTTTGTCATCGATCTATATATCTTCTCCTTTTGAAAAAAGTAAGTGTTCCTCCCACATTTTACTTTTTTAATCTATATATAAGAGACTGGCACTGTATATTAAAGACAGACTGATAAGCTAATTAACCCTGGATTTGGTCTTCTTCAATCAAAGCTTAGAAGATTATATTTATTTGATCCCATGCGTCAGAGCAAGGTTGGTCACAAAGGTTGGCCACCAAATTAACACAGCCTAAAACAGAAACTTGGCATCTCGATCTTATATATTCTTGTTATGCATTTTTTCCACTTGTTAAAAAAGTGGAACAAATAGTGAAAAATAATTATATTTGATATATTTGTATTAGACTACTTCTATACATATATATATATATTAACGATGTATCACATGCATATTAGACAAAGTATAATCTACTTCAAAAGTTAAACAGAATCCACATGCATCTATGACTCGATCGATATTTTCACATGCTACGAAAAATGCGGAATCGCAGGAAAAATAAATTGGTGCGAATCAATAACAAATAAAATGAGACACAATGAATTATGTGGTCCGGCTAGGGTAGCCTAATTTACGGGCAAGAAGAGACAGCAGAGATTTAACTATGTCAGTCAAAAGGGGTGCAAAATGTAAAGCTCAGAGATAGCTCAACCCAAGTTAGACGGGTACAATTATAGGCCTACCAGCCCATAAGATTCAAGGTACAACATAAATAACATCACATAATTAATCGGTCCATGAGTTGTAATTCTCCCTTCTTTAATTATTTTATACCCATTTAATAGTAAACTAGTTGGATATATATATATGGGTCGATCTATTAAAAAAAAAAATATTTTCGAGTTAATTCGACCGGAATCCGGCCTGTCCCGACCGGGCCATTGCCACCACTACTCATGTAGATGTGCTTTAAGGATCTAAACAGGTTAAAGTAGGAAGGCTTTAAGGAACAAAGCTGCCAACCGAAAGGGGCACGCTTCTCACTTCCACAAGTACTCCCCCAATTGGATTCACTCATTAGTCTTTATTCCAAGTTCCAATTCAAAATGTAAAACGCATATATATGAATAACTGTACATATTAAGTTATCTTTTTGTGACAGACATAAATTATTGGGATGAAAAAGTGTAAAGTAAACACCAAGAGGAGATCCTCAAGCTCAAAAGTACCCGAGAGACCACTACTGAATCTAGTTTGTGACAATATTTGAAGTCCATAAATTTCATGAAAGGCCAGCATTTTATGTTTTCTTTCTTCTTTCCATTGACGACTGTATAAATCATTTTAACCTTTTAATTATACTTTCCAAATCTTACGTATGTTCCTCTTATAACCATATATACATCTATCTATCATAATAATATTCTTGTTTACATACATGTAAAATACATTACATAAATTAATTAGGTATATATGAATATTATAAGATATGATGTTTTATCCTTACAATTAATAGGTAAACATGTAAAATAGATATGGAATTAGCTAGGTTTTTATCTGTTCAATGCAAAACGGTAAAATTATTCGTTTACGTAAAAGGGGTAAAAATAATTCAATATTCCAAAGGGTACGTAGAACCCTATATATAAAGCACTAGAGTAGAACACATATAATTAGATAAAATATTTACCTGTTATTTGGGTCTAAATGAACCATTAGAGAAATTAAACTATATATTTCTCTTGTAAAAAAAAATAAAAAATATAAAAATATAAAAATATAAAAGAATATAATCTTTATTTATTCTGTACAAATAAATATTACATCAATTTGGATCGGATATGGGAGGGGAACATGTAAATCCCAAAAGGAGATTCTTAATTTATCTTTGAAAATGCATGCCCAGAAGGCCGGCCACTGAATCTAGATTTGTGGTTCATTGCTTCAATTCATGAAGTCCATACATAAATTATTTCATGGTGGAAAGGCATAACATGATTATTCGATTTGTTGGTCTATTCCCATTCATTTTAGCCAATTTGTTAATTACTTCCAAATTAACTCTAAAATAATATATAGTCACTGCAGCAGGCACAAACCTGGAATCAGTAAATTATTTTGGCGATCATCGAATGAGGATTGGATTTGTGAAGCTGAAGATTTCTACATATATATATCACTGAGAATTTACAAGCATCAGCATATATGCCGGTCCCAAGCTGCGGAGTTTTTTTAAGATTTTTGGGTAGGAAAAAGAACAATCAGACACTTTTTGCTGGCTTATGTTCCCTAAAGTACTCTCTAACAGAAAAAAAAATGAAGGTTCATGGAGCTAGTACTGCCGGTGATCCTATATATATATATATAAAAATGAAACCCATGATACGTACATACAATAAATATGTAAAAAGAAGAAGACAGTACTTACAAATTAATTTCAACAACCCAATCATCCTAATTAATACTTTAAAATGCATGAAGAAGAAATCATACATCCCATAATTAAGCATATATATCAATTGCAGCCCTCCCCCCACCCGTGACCCACCCAACAGTAGTGAAATAAAAGTAGTAAAAAAAAAAAAAAAAAAAAAAAAAGAGATAGATAGATATTGCATGAAATCTTAGAAACCCATATGAATTAAACAGGAGTCAGTACTGTACTGATACTAGTTAGTTTCCATAATGATCAGTTTGGAGGTATGAGATGGCCAACACCAGGGCTGTTTCCTGGAGTTGTAGGAGCTATGGCATTTGGTTCTACATCCAGGTGATCATCAGTGTGGTGAAAATGATGATATTGCTTCTTTCCCTGCAGTTTCCTACTTGCAGCTAATTTTCCTCCTCCTCCTCCTCCCATAAGCTGGCCTGATCTCCTGCCTGCAGCTGATCTCCTTCCTATCCTCTCCCACGCCCTTTTCGAAAGAACCCGCCTTCTGTCGTGCTCGTGGCGAGACGGGATGGCGGCCGAGGAGACCACCATGAGAGAGAGAAGCAAGATGATGAGTAGTAGTGATAGCCTCTTAACCATGTTTTGATCAGACGATGATGATCTCTGTACAAGTTATATAGCTAGCCAGGTATATATAGCTAGCAGCTGGGTGTGCAAACTAAGGAACACTAAAACTTGCTGATATATATATATATATATATATATACCTCAGTGAAGTCCCGGCCGGGTTGAGCAATAGATATATATATAATTAATATATACAAACTAATTATTAAGGAACACTAATTAAGAGGGTGAAGTCCCTGTAGGTAGCAGAAACCCTGGAGCCACTGAAAGTGCAAGGCGAGATCATGAAAAGCAGCAATCAGCTGGGCCACAGTGCCATATATTCCGTGGTTGGAGGCATGAGGGTTGTCCCCCCAGAGTGTCTAACTTAAAGAAAAGTATTCTTACATCCCCATAAACGTCGAAGCAGGCACATTAACCATTCAATCTTGTTTGTCTTTAATTTTAGCGTTCAATAAACAAAGGGCTCTTCAACAAGCAGCAGCATGATGCACCTTTGTTGTAAATCGATCGATCGATCACTAGTAATAGATTCTACATAGCATTATATTGTTTCTTTTTTATCAGATGGATCGATCTGCAGTAGTACTCACGGCTGCCAATTGATTAGGTTTGTTGTGCATGTGGCTATGGGGAAGGCCCGGGGTTTGAGAGGCGGCTGGCTGGGGGTTGGGTACCTGGGAATCGTTGTTTTGGACTCCCTTTTCCGTACTCCACAGCCTGATATTCCATTACACTTCCATGGAATCTTTGTAATTAAGGAGTGAACATGGATCGATGAAGCACCCACACCAAAGGTAATGATTCTAATTTGGACGAACCTTATATAACAGATATTTCTCTCTACAGATACACCTTAATTTAGTTTAATTTGGATTAATTAGCGTTTAATTTACTTTTTAGCATTTATACATATATATATATATATATATGCATGGGTTAATTTTCTCTTAAAATTTGAACTACTGTGTATTAATCCATATATAATTATATTAATGTATCATCATCTTGACTTCATTCATTGCTTATTAATTAATATATGATGTGATTAAATACTTCATTAATTAATATTCCAACCAGTTGAATAGCTGCCAGCTCTGAACCCATATATGTTGGGATTTGACAGAAAACTCTGCCTAGAGCTTCAAATTTGGTTGTTTGCTCTTAATTATCTGTTAACATGACAAACCAACACTACACTAATAAAAAGAGCATATTCTTGTTAATTATATACATGCAATCAAAGAAAAACCTTTGAACAAATAGATCACAATGGTTTCTTTTTGTTTCTTATATAAGCTAGTTGTAATTTTTCCTTTCTTAAATGGGCTTGTACCCTATTTGCTAAATCTACTTTGAAGAAAAAAATGGGCTTGTATGAAGTTGGGCGTCAGAGAGCTAGGCCCATATTTCCAAATGCTTGAACTTTGGACGACGTTGCATATGCCGGTGCCTTCATGTGTGAAATGCCTAGTCAATATTACTGCTTGTTCGTCTCCCGTCGCCAAGTCTAATTTGATCTCTGTTTGTTGCGTGATGAAGACCCAGTTGCCTCCATGACTAGACCTTCCATGAGGAAAACGACGAGTTCCCACGAAGGGAGACGATGTACAGGAAACCCGTGAAAGTTGATGTTCGAAAAAGTTCAAAATCAGGGGGAGCAGTAATCCGAGAATGTATTTTTTTTTTTTTTTTTTTTTTTTTTTTTTTTTTAAAGGTTCGAAGAGGGAAGAACAGTATCACCCACCGCTGGAAAGATTCCTCAGACCATCATATAAAATGATTCGAAGTCACATGAAGTTGGCCGTCACAGCCGTCACCGCCCTTCTCTCCTCTGAAAGGAAAGTCAACATTGTCTCTCCCCTGTTCGTCCCCTTCTTTCGTTTCAATTTTTTTATTGACAAGTAGTACTCTCTTTCAGACATTTGAAACACATTCTGGCCGCTGGAAGTGTACCGCCGAAAGAGAGGTAACGACAATGTCAGGTTCTTTGCCACCGCCAGTGGGGCGGTAAGTTGTCTCCTTCTAATTTCCACATTCACTGCATCAATGCAATCACAATTCACAATTTCGCATTCACCCCCATTAAGTGTTTGTGTTTTTTCTCAACTCAAACCAAGGAAAAACACCTGGTTCTTCCATCCTCCCACCTCTTGTTTTTCTGCTTGCTATTATTACAGTGGTGGTTGCCACCAGTTTAACCAGCTTGCCTGCGCGTCTGTTCATATGCCTATGGGAGAGTGGCTTTTCTACAGTTTGTCTAGTTTAGCATTTGATGTTAAAGTTTCTTAATTCCACACAGGTGACTACTGTTAAAATATCAGCCACTCCGAGATAGCTATAGGAAAAGTTCAAGAATGGGTGTTGGGGAGCTTCTTTCTTTTATGTTTCATTTCCCTGTTCTTCTGATCTCACAGGCCCACCACGCCTGTTTGTCCCATGAAAAGCTGGCTTTGTTTAATAGGAAAACTTAATGCAGCAATCATGAGTTCAAAAGTTTTCCCCAACCCCTCACTCCCCATCTTTCTTTAAACAAGACAAAGGGAGAAAAGATTCCTCAACAATCACAATTCTGGTTGGCTCCCAAGGTTAGGGAACTGGGTTTCTTTATTTGAGAACAGGGCTCCATTTTATAATCACTTCTGCACACTGCTAGGCTGTAATGCATGGAAGATGTTTGGTGAAAAGAGGAGGAGAGAGGGGGGATCTCAAGTTCAACGGCAAATGATTCCCTAGGTATCTCACTGTGTAATATTCTATGGTTGAGAACCCGACTGCACGTGCTCAAGTGCTGATTTGATCCTAACGACTAACCTGGATTCCCTGGCAATCTGCAACTTGACTGTGAATGATTTTTGGTCAGAGTGGTGGCGGCTTCCTGATCTTAAATGGGTTGTTGAGGGAAAAATTACTAGCTTTCACATTCAATGAATTGAATTCTTCTGAAGAGATTGTAATCCTGATGGAGGTGCACAAGTGTTTTTGTTTCTAGCCGCTCTTCGGTTTGCACTTTTAGCCAGTAAATTTGTGGAATCAACACGGAGTTTACTCTTGCACAGTACTTACAGCTGAAAAGACATGCAGAGTAGCCTGTAATTGAAACAGTTCTTGTCTGCTTTCTCTGTTTGATTTGGATGCTTGTGTATGTGATGTCTTTGGTATGATTATTTGGTTTATATAGTTTCCTGCAACAGGCCACTAGCCCTTGAGCTATCAATTGATAGCTTGCAACAGGTAAAATAAAAAAGCTAGCACTTCAATTAATAATAACAGGAATCACACACAACCACATCTATCAATCTCACATAACAAACTCTTAACTGTGAACAGAATGGCCTATACCGGGGCTGTGACCTGGTGTTGTTGGGCGAAAATCGTCGACATCAATCGCCTTCCTTGGACCAAATTGCTTCTTATCCACGTCTTTATGAATCTTTCCGGTCACTTTGACACCAACTTGGTCATGACCTTGCATTTGACATTTCTTGCAGTACTCCATGGCATTCTGAGGCTTCAGATGCCTGCCTTCACATAACATTATCTCATGTGAAAAAATCAGCATTAGGAAGACAATAGCACAAATGAACTTGGTGTGGCTCATTATGAGGAATGTGAAAGTGAATTGAAGCTTATGAGCACAGATAGTGACTACAGATGACACACTTGAGCTAACTGAACAACTCAAAGTGTAGACTATCTATAGCTTGGGAGAGCAAGACATGGATTGGAGAAATTAAGAGTAAGACCTAAACACAGGAGAATTTTCGAGAGGCGAATTGGGTACACACATCCTCCACCTCCTCTTCTATTTAAAGAGTTTCAAGCAGGTAAAACGATCGATGTGATATTCTTAAAGACATTAGTTAAACTAAACATTCATGTGTACGAAGGTAATATCGCATGTGCATTAGGGTGTATAGAGCTTAACTAGCTAATCTTAAGCTTAATTAATTAATTACTTTCTGTAAGCACATGACAGTTATTTAATCCAATTATAACGGCAGTAGTTTTGTTATTTGTTTTGTACTTTAGTTAGAGTACTACTAATTAGTACTAACACTTACGTCTCCCTTTTCATGATGGAGCATCTTTTACTAATTTATTGACTAACTAAACCAATGCAAGTCATTCTTTTTGAGAGAATTTTGATTTTGAATCGAGGATTCCTTACAATAAGGTTGATGAACCAGTCTAGGTGATGAGGTCAACACATATGGAGCCTTCATATGGGACGTTTAAGTTGTATGGTACACTAAATGTTAATGTCTCTAATTAGCTAGTCCCAAAACAATCAAAATTGCAAGTGTGAATGCTATAACAATGGTGATTTAATGAGCTTTCCTTCAGTATAGCAACCTATTAAACTAGTAATGAAGATAACTGCAATCCATGCCTATCTAATTCCACTGAGGGAATTAAAGAAGGTTGCTAGTAGTTGAGCTTCATTCCGGACGCAACACGCGATTTCCGTCTAATTTCTCAGCCCAACAAAATAGAAAAGGGGTTAATTAGCAAGTGCAGGACACACGCCATGGCAATGTTGAGAGATGTTGATCTATACCAGTCCATGTTACAGGAAAATGCATCTGTTAAGAATCTCCAAGGATCCCTTTATATTTGTCTCTCATCTTCCACAATCTACAGGGCCCTCCACCTGCTATCTAGTCTGTTGAAATTATGTCCACCAACCCTACTTTGGAACCTAGCCTCTTCATGCAAAAGGGTATCTACAAACAGTGGCATTAAATTAAAAAGGCGAGGCCCCCTTATGGCCCTTCCCCAACCCTAGGAACACTTTGCTGCTAATCTCTCACATGCCCTCTTCAAGGAATCTCGTACTTTTAGAGTTCAGTATCATAGATGTCCCACTCAAGGATATGATACGTACAAAGGGCTTAGGACTTCGTTCATTCTAATAGTTGAAAATTGTTGGCTTTGTCCACAAAAGCAACATGGAGATGGTACAGGAACCACCAAATAAACAGTTTTATATGTATAGTGGCAAGGACAGGGAATCCCTATCTTGTCCTCCATGTGAATGAATACTGTTTATATGCGGGTGGCTTATCCTCCCGAGGCCAAGTTGCACTTTGAATAACCTCTTTAATGGCGGCATTTAACTAAAAGGAATTAAGACAAAGGGAGAAGATCGAGGGGCAATCCCAACCCTTCAGCGTGGGAACCTAAACCAGCCCTTCAGCTCATGCAAAGGGCAGCTTATATGTCACACTGACCTACAACCTGATTGCATGGCTTAAATAACATTATGGGTTTTATTTTCTCTGTAATTGGGTGCAACTCAGATGGCTGGTTCAGTGATCACCCGTGAGTTTTGGTTGGTGAACGTGGGATCTCTGCCAATCTTTCTTTTAGGGTAGGCTATCTCATCCTTAATAGAATTGCATATCCCTTAATTGCTATATATACTGATCTCAAACCCCCCCCTCTAAGTTAATTAGTGCACACCAGCCTCACTATTTGAAAGATACTTTTCTTGAGTAGTTATGTAAGTTAAATATGTTCCATGGAGAAACGTACAGTAGTTTAATAAGTAGAAGTTCCCAACCGGTCGATTTGTCGGTACCTTTTTCGGAGTGTTATTGAGGGGGGACACGTTTATAGATCACAAAAATTAAACACTGTGAGCCATTCTTTTCTTACAACAAAGTGGGATGCTTCAGGACGGCCGGGCTCTTCTCTCCATGTGGGTGGTGGTGGGAGGGGGGAGTGCCTTATTTTCTACACTTTTCCACCGCCCTTTGAAGTCTGTTGACGTACAGAGAAGCTGATCAAAGGCCTGTCAGTGTATATACTTCCGAGTGAAGGAAGACAGAAAAAAAAAGCATACATATTCATCAATGAAAGAGTATCTAGCTAGCTACTACCATCTGTGCAAGTATACATATAAACCATAAAAAAAAAAAGTCACAATGTGAACACTACTTCTTTGTCACCACTACTGAAGTTAAACTTCTTTGTCAGTAGTACTGTTTCAGTTTTTTAGTCAAAGGAATCCAAACTGTATGTAGTGGGCTGACTCATGTCAGGTAGTCTTGTTAAACATCTCCATATATAGTGAAGTAGCACGAGTAGCTTCCTTAATTAGTTGCTGCTATCAACCTTTCTCAACAACTCTTGGCACTCAGCCATCTTCTCATCTTATTTCCCAACACGTCTTAGTTTTCTAGCTCTTTCATCCTTCATTACTTTGATAATATGGGTAGATCATTTCCGGCCGTGTCTGCTCTTTTCATACTTGTACTCATCTCTTGCCATGAGGTTTTGCCTTCGGAAGGGAAGCACCTGAAGTCAATGCAGACCACCGTAAAGGAATGCAGGAAGCCGTGCAAAGGCCTGAGCAGTACTACCATTGATCATACTCAAATGAAGAAGAGTACTCATGAACTTCCTTCTAGAAGAGATATTTCTCATGCTACTACCATGACAATAGATTTTGAAAGTTTTCGACCTACTACACCAGGACACAGTCCTAGCATAGGTCACTCACTTCACAATTGATGCAGTACTATACTCAGAGTGATGTACCCATTTAAATGTTAGACTGATCAGTTGTACGTGCCATGCATCAGTGTAAGCAACTATATAAGTCAATTTATCAATCATATGTATGCAACTGATCGATCATCACTTTTTGGTTTCTTTTGGAAAAATATGGATCGTTTCCCATCAATATTGGTCAGAGAGTGGGTTGTACTGTGCATTTATTGACATCTAGCTAGCTCGTGTTTCATGCATGAATATTGTTCAAAGATGCAAAAATTACCCTCGATCAGTTTGATTTTCCTTGATGAATGATCAGCAAGTACTGCTGCTTATATATATATATATGAAAATGCGTTCCCATTTGAAGGTCGTCTCCATAAATTGATATATATCGTTCACTGAATCTGTCTGAAACCCCAACAACTTTTCCCCTGTGAAACCACAAGACGAACGTTTCAAACAAGCAGATCGTTCGACAAGTATTTTTATGCTTTCAAAGTGAACAAGTATATATTTCTATGCTTTAGCAGCGACAGTGTTAACAGATTGCAGCTTAATTACGATTCTCTAAGAAATTAATAAGCTCGAACGGAAACTATATATACTTCTGTATTACATTTGCTTGAGAAATTACCCATAACTAATTCAACAAATTAACTTCCTCTTGCAAATGTGAGACATGCATACCCTTCTGCGATATCAAGGAGATATTCAAACCTTAATTTACATGTTTATATATCATTCCATCACAAGAGAGGATCTTTAGTCAAAGTATATGCACGTACGAAAGAAGTAAATTAAGTGGTTATAATTTCACTGATCTTTACTTGAAGTACAACCATATATAAGAGTGGAAATAATTAAAACATAAATATTATAATGTCACGATCACTGTAACATATCTTCTGTCAGTTGTGGAGAGAATGGCCTACACTAGGACTGTGTCCTGGAGAAGTTGGGCGGAAATCATCGACGTCTATTGCCTTAGTAGTACTGGTGCTGTAAGGTACTTCTCCGTGGTGCTTTTTCTGCACCTTGCTCATCTGTGTCTTCAAACACTTGTTGCACTCCTTGTTCTTGTGTGACCCAATATTCAAATGCCTTGCCCCTGATAGGGGAATCGCTTGAGATGAAATCAACAGAAGAATGATGAGACAACCAGAGAGAAACTTGATATTCGCCATTACAGACGTGGGAAACAACTAATTGAAGGAAAGAGGGATGGATCGATTTGGATGGCTAGTGTGGGTATTAGTACTTCAGTGATGTATTTGAAGGAGGAAATACCATGAACTGCAGGGCTCACCACTAATAATAACTGCTGAGAAGAAGAAGAGTAGTACTAAGAGAAGAATTGGAGAAGGTTGAGATACTCTTCCCCAGACTCTCCTCATCTGTTTATAAGGTTAGGTCAGCGGAGCAATCAGTCTGAAACCACTGAGGAACCACTATGAACTATGTTAAAGAAATGAACTTGGCGGTGTAATGCATGAATATTCTATCTATTAGCACACTCAATAGAAAACTAGCATGAAATTTTTAATCATGGACTGACCGAGGATATATAGTTCAAAACAACCTTTCCACTGGAAGTAAGAGAAGTTTATTGTGAGATACTCGGGTAGATCCCAAATTCCTTTCTTCTTATATAACTCAAGCCTTCAGTACTCCAGCCTAGCACTATACAGACTGTTTTTTTTTTTGGCTTTGTCATGTTAAAGAATTGAAGCTCATTAATTCCCAACCCCATAAGCCATCTCGATCTATAAAATTTCTTCGAACTTATTTCTCTCTTTCTTTCTCTCTCTCTCTCAGAAGAGAACCTGCAGACTGACCACCTGTCAGGCACTTCATGCTCATCATTTCAGCCATTTGATGCAGTACATATATATTACCATGAGAAATTATAACTGAAAGTACTTCTGAAGCAAAAAGCCAGCTGAAATTTCATTTTTAGAAAGCTGCAGAGTAAAAAAGGAAGGACTCAGGTTGTGGGTGATGGCAGGGGTTAAGAATCTTTAACAAGTGTTTCAATGGGTGGTAGGAGATAGCTAGTGAGATAGACAACTCCTTGTGGGTGCAGTACCTGAATAGAAAATATGAGAGGCAGAAGGCAATAACAACTATATATGTAAGTGAACCATGATTTCTCCTGCCCTATGTTCACTTCCTGTGGTTCTCAAGACTGGTTAATTCTAATAAACTATAATTGTGGCAGAAGTCAAAATAAAGGGGTGGAAATCAAACATATTATACTGGCAATTCAAAAATATTGAGTATCTCCCACAAGCTTTGACTCTGTTTCCATTAGAAGACAAGCTCAGGTGGCTTTCTCTTCTCACCATTCAAATTCACATTTCTTTAAGGATTTCAAATCCCAGTTCACAGAATTGCCATAGTGGTGGGGGCCCGCCAAACGTGTTTAAATACCGGAGGAGCTCCAAGGGTGGGGAGTGTATCTCAGTTGCTTCTATTCTAATATTCTCCAGCTCTTCCAAGGGGAAGTCTCTCTTGCTCTTTATTTCCTGCTTAGTTCTCTCTGCCCAAGCTCCTCCCTTTCATTGCTCTCTGCAGGCTAATTTGGTCTCATGGCAAACAAGAGGTTGTCCTTCCTGGTTTGTGCACTCCTCTTTCTACTCACTCACTCTCATCTCACCCCCTTCATCTCCGCAGCAAGGCCTTTCATGCCTGTGAAGAATTGCTCAGAATGCCTCAGCAAACAAGCCAAAACCGGCGCTCGAATCGCCGAAGAATCTCAGTCAACGACGCCAGGGCCCAGCCATGGCATTGGCCATCACGCTAAGAACTCTGATGCATACTCCGGCATGAGCCGGTTGGTCGATGATGCCGAAGCAACAATGCTAGGCCACAGTCCTGGTGTTGGACACCAAGTTCATAACTAGGCTAGCTACTAGTAGTAGTGTATAATATATACAGGCATATGATATATATTATATACTTAATTAGCCTTGTATATACATTGATAAGCTTCTTGTTCTCAATGACAAAAGCTTATGGTGTAGTAAGAAGCTAGCATCACTACTTCTAGGGTTACTATATTATGGTATGTTTGGTCTTGTATATACATTGATAAGCTTCTTGTTCTATATGACAAAAGCTTATGGTGTAGAAGACATCTAGTTTACTATATTGTTGTATGCTTCCGATCAAAAAGTAATAAAATGTGAAGTTTATTGACTAATCTCTCTCTTAAATTCTCATTACTTCATTCTCTATCTCATAAACTATAAGTTGGTGTTGCTTGTAACGACCATACAATATGTCTACAAGTATCAGATTCCAAAACCCATCTTTCCTTGCATAGATAGCTCGATTCTAGCAGTCTTAGGAAAGACATAAAGCAACCCGGAAGACGTTTTGGTCAGTATATTTGTATCCAGCTTCTACTAGAGAAAACAGTCTTTTACAGATTTTTTCAGATAGTGGAGCTAAGAAATGAACATAACAGTGATGGCAATTAATAAGTCATGACTACAATAAATATATATAATAAGAAACAATAAGAAGAATGATGAAGGCGAAGCTTCTGTATGAATGTCAAAAACAATAATCAAGAGCTCAAGTGAGGGAGAATGGGATCTATATATATATGTATGAACCTGTAAGAGCTAGGTTCCCTCACTCTCACGTAACTTTGGGCACTTACCACTTCCATCATTCAGGTGCTGAAACTCCAAAGTAAAAAAGTTAAGGTGAATCTCAACGCCACTTATTAGTACTGGACCACTTAAAAGGTGAATTAACATTATTTTTGTTTAAACCAGGCTCTCCGGACTCTCCAATTCTATACCTTGCATGGCTTGACTTCTGCATATCAACACTTTCAACTCGAACATTGTTCATGCTACGAAAAACAGTAAATCGATGCATTAGATAGAACAAAGAAGAAACACAAAGTATTTACGTGGTTTGCCAGTGTAATCTACTCCACGAGCGAGAAGAGATGTAGTATAAATTAGGACATTGTTCATTTAAAAAAGGGATGTAATATATATTTAGGACTATTTCACATAGACCCGGAATCATAAAGATCCAAGGTTTTTCTTGAGAAAAGGTATGATAACTTCGGCTAGTCATTTTGAGATAGATATATATATATATATATATATATATATGGACCGAACTTAAACACCGTCGATTAATTAAGGCCTTTATAGAATATTGCAATATTAATGCATATTGTTCCCTCATCAAGTGAGTTATAATACTATACATACCTGATAATTATGACAAGGATTAGAAGAAGCATCAACTAGCTAGCTCTAATACTATGAGGAAGCAAGAGTTTGATTGCCATTAAAGATAGCAAATTAAAAATTAAAGAAAACCCACTAGCCCAAAGTTTTGGCTTCCCGTGTAGTGCTTGCCTCTAGACTCTAGGAATCATTCCATTTGCAGCATAGAGGTGATCACAGATGTTATCGCATAAAGTAGTCATGCACTAAAACATGACCCACAATTAATAATCAGAGGTGTTAATATAGATATAGTTGAGTAAAAAAACAATTATTTTCTTCAGTCAAACATAATCATTCAATTAGGGACTACTAAAATGTTCATGACTTAAACTTTGAAATGATTTTAAAGTAGTAGCATCAAGGTTGGAAATATATCATATATAAAACCGCAGATTATGGCTGTATGATTTCACAATATTGTAATTAATTAAAGATACTCCAATGGAGTTATTGAGCATAAAATAAGAGGAGAACTCAGAGACAGTTGAGAACCGTTAATACTATAAGAGGAGTGGCGCATGCTTGGATCCACTACAGTGATACAACCTGGCTGATAACAAAAATAAAATTAGGTCTAGCCTTTCCTTATAATAATGGGGATGAAAGCCTTGTCGACATGATCAGTTCCTCTGAAAAAGTTTTTAAGGGAATGGTCCTGGAGAGAGGTTGAAGCTCATGATTGCCACTGCAGCTTAAACAATATAATACCCACTTTTCCATTCTGCAACTTGTTGAGTAAAAAAGCTGATAAAGAATAGCTAGCAGTGCTTTGAAATGTGTCAGTGTGGGGAGGACATTGTTGATTTGATCCTGTGTTGGTGCAGGATTTGATGCTTCATGGGTTTGCTCACTTTCCTCTATTTTGGCACCATTCCCTTCTGTGTGAACACAACCAAAGCAGACCAGTTTAATGATAACTACTACTAATTAATGAAGCTAGCTCTTCCTAGAATATTCTTGTATTATTTAGTGGGTTATTCTATTTTTTACTAGAAATTATTAATCAACTTCAAAAACAATCTCCCACTTCTACACTAGCTTGTGTATGAGAGAAGAGAAATGCTGGGTTTTGGAGTTTTATAACTTGTGAAAGTATATATATATATATATATATATATATATATATATATATAGAAGATTTTTGGTACCTATCTTCCATTAATCCATCTACAAAATCCTTCCCAATCTATTGAGTATTTTTTTAAAAAAAACTTTCCCTTTTTAATCACTATATTATTACAAGAATTTCATATTTAGTTTGCCATATTCTCTCACATATATATTTTGGAATGACTCAGAAGGCAATATGAACAATTGCCCACAAACTTGGGCTCTCTTTTTCAGCTACAGGGTGATCTTGAACCTATAAAGAATGGCTAGCTATAAGAAGGTAATTAAAGACTGAAATGGGGAGATTGAAACTTGACACACGGTTCAAGTTGTCAAGTTGGAATGCTTTATATATACAAGGGATTTCTCAGCTTCTTAGAATGTGAATTTTGGTTCAGACCCCCAAAAGCCAGGTCAGAATATTGCACAGCATGCTGCATGGCACTGAGTGGGAAGAATGAATCCTTCTTCCTCATGTGCTCGGACAGACAACCAACCATTTGAGTAATGTTAGAAAATTTGACCACCCATTTCAAGAAATCCGATCTCAAGGATGAATGTGCATGAAAGGTTCTCTCCTGGAAAAGAGGCTGCATTTCCCTGGTATCTGTGCCTACTGTTTGGAGGCGCAAGGGGGAATAATCCCCATCTTTTTCAGTGAACAGTAAAAAGTATGTAAGGTTGCTTTATTCGGCTGACTGTCTTTTGCTTGCAACTTATAAGCTTTTCACTGGGTGCTGAAGGCTCCCAAGCTGTCACTCCGAAAAGGTTGGAAGCAACTGACGCTCGTGACTGAATTTTTACTAGGAAGATTATTTGAAAGGAGTTATCACATGGAGAATTAATATACATTGTTGGCCTCTGAAATGAAGTTGAAGCTCCATATGGATGATAATCAATGGGAAGTCATGAATTTGAAAACTTTAATTTGGGTTTTATAACGTGTAAAATTAATTAATGTATGTATAGCAGCTATAAAACACAACAGCCTTGGCAAAACACAAGGCCTATGCATGCATGTGCTGTGCACGTAGATGTTGGCCTCACCTATAAGCAGCCAGTCCACCAAAATAAAAGCAGCAATGCCGCCATTAAAGTGGATCTTTTGGATTCTTTTCCCCTTGCAGCAGAAGGGACCTTAAGGGGGGAGGGGGGAAGGGGGGGACCTCTGCACGGAACTACAAAGAAAACAAATAAATAAATGAGTCTTGAGTCTTCCTGCTACAAAGGGACTGAAAAGAAAGAGAAGGACAAATTAAAGTTAGACAAGGAAGTTGCATGCAGCACGCAGATGGCAGACTGTTTTAACTAGATGGACAAGTTGTAGATGTATTAAACTAAACAAGGGTAATTTAATTCTAAACAAGGGTAATTTAATTCTCAACAAGCACGTTGCTGCATTTTTGCTGTTTGTCCCTAGCATGGAGAATCTCTCCCTCCCTAATCGTGGTGTTCTAAGAGAAGTCCTTAAATAGCCCATCGAGGTACATGCATGAGAGAGTACTTGTTGCATGTATCTCTTGATTCCTTAATTTCCTTGTGGGTTTCTTGCAAGGCCTTGAGTTTGCTCTCTTTAATTAGCTTCAATACTGCCTGATTGTGATGGCTCAAACCAAGTTCCTTTGTGCTTGCCTTCTTCTCATTGTAGCTTCTTCCCACATTGTTGAACAGTGCCAGGGAAGGCCTCTGATGTTGGAGAAGGATGAGCAGAGAAACCAGTCCGTGAATCTCGGAAGCAACAAAGACCAGAGGAAGAAGAGCAGTGCTGACACTGGGGGAGACCAGTATGGCACTGATGGAGTAATTGATATTGACGGCTTTCGACCAACTACACCGGGGCACAGTCCTGGAGTAGGACATTCGGTTCACAACTAGTGGACTGGTAGAGTGAGGGGAAACTAGAGCTATATATCATTCTACCCAATTCATAATGTTCATCTTCTTAATTTATCAGTAGTAATGTATTGGTTTTTGAGTTTGTAAATGTTCATCTCTCCTCTCTCTTCTCGCCTGTGGAGTAGGTTACACTAGCTGAAGCACGTAAATACTTTGTGTTTGTCTTTGTTATTTCATGACAGGATTACTAATTTCTCTAAACAATTAATTTATTAAAAAAACGTACAAAGAGAAGGTATTGAGAAAAGATTTCTTTAAAGTTAGCACTATTTAATTTTTCTATATTAAGTAGAAGAAAAACTTTACAGTTATATGAGAAATGAATTGCTTCTTTCTCTACACAGTTAAAAACAAAGTGATACCTTATAATAAACATAATTTGTTATGTTTTTATAAGTTTATCATGTTACATATTTCAACTCTACCCATTTCCTCATTGTAAATTAAACTGGATCAACAATGGGCAATCGAGTTAAGTTTGACAAAAGCAGAACCTTTGTAATTGCCGTTCACCAGTAGCCAGTTGCCACAACCCCCTAATTGGACTAGGTAGGGGAGGTTCCACTCAAGTCACTTTCTTAAGAATCTTGGCATGTTGCTTGACATACTCGTGAGTTATCACCTCAAAGTTCCAGTGCAGAAGAAAAGCAGAACAAAGGGGAAAACTTCCCGGACTGCCCAGCCACAGAGAAAAGGATGAAAATGATCAAAACTAGCAAAGACATGAAGATGCCTGACATGAATCTTCTGGAGGCTAGTTCATAAGCAAAAATCCCATTAATATTGGTGCAATATTCAAGAGAAACAAGATTCATGGTTCAACTGTGCAGAGATCCTTGTCCTAGTGGAACAGAAAGAGTGGCAACGATGGGTTTCAGGCAAAAGGGCCGTTACAGACTGCCACAAATTAGAGTTGGTAAATCAGAGCAGAATCTACTTTATGATATAATTTAATTTCCATAATGGGTCTGGTATGGAGACAAAGGCTCGTGGGGGAGATCACAGAGAATGGCAAATCTGCCTGTTACAAGCTCTGAAAAGTTAGAAGCATCACTTCAAAAAGCATATCCTGGCACTGGTTCGCCTATCTCAGGCGATGCTCTCTTCTATTAAACATGCAGCACCTACAAACGTAGTTCAGGTGGGGGTATTTGAAGTATAAGGGTTACTACTGGTTCTTTATATGCCCTGGAAAACCAGTAAATATTACAGAGCTTTTACAAGCCTTAAATCACCTTACCTGCATTTTAGTGTCCAGAGAACCGTCCTCAGCACAGGATCTTCTAAGAAAACGAGGAAGAAGAGACTCATGTATCTGATGGATGCAGTTATTTATAGTGATCAATGTTGAAGAACCTTCATGCAAGCCACTTAAATAGTTCTTCATTCCCTTCTCTTCAATCGAGCTAACAGTCTTACACAGGTTTCTGCCATCAACTTTCAACTTCTTTCCATCACATTCGATGAAGTGGAAAAAGAAAAGAGCCGTTTCTCACTCCCAGTGTTTCATAGGAGTCAAGAAGACTCTTCAGATTTCTAAAGGAGATCTAAAAGGTGGGCTCACAGAATCTAGGACAAAAAATGACACAGATATAGCTTAGCATGCGCTTGAATATTAAAAAGACTTACTGTTAAAATAATGAGCCACATAAGTTTAGGACTATTAGTTTAAGCAATTTATAGAGTACAAAAGATATTTAATTTTAATGTTAGAGCCAAGGGATGATCCTATTAACAATGAGAATATGCTCTCCAACCTTCACAATAAAAACAAAGTGATGTAGCAGGGATCTCACATCCCATCATTTTTTCTGGTGTTGGTCAAAGCTTTACACCTGATCCTGGGAATGATTTCCCATGTTGAATACCGTAAGAAAATGGTCCTTAACAGTGACTCTACCTTGTGAGAAAATGCTAGTATGAGTGGAGGAACATCTGTATCAATCTGGCATAAAGTCTGTTTAATAACCAGAGCCAGCATGAAAGATTAAAAACGAGAGAATAATATGCTATTTTGTTAGAGAAGGGGAAAGAAAAGTTATTATATAATGGATATGTAATTTTAAACATATGAATGCTTCTATAGCAGAAATATCTTCTCTACAACAATGATGAAAAACACTCATTCTTTATGCAATGCATTCCATCCTTCACCAACAATTTCAAACAAAGTAAATTTGATTTATGACAAAGTTTTATTCTTTATATTGGAGTGTCAAAATGGATATTTTTAAAGTAAACCAGGTATAACTGGTTCCTATTACAGTACTTAACCTTTTAAAATTTCAGGTTTCAGGAAACCAATTGTTGAAACTCAACAGTAGAAATCTTATGCTTCAACAACAATATTCCCATGAACTAACACAAACCGTTTCCTCTGCTTCTTCATCACAAATGCTTTTATAAAAAAATTGATACATCAGTTGTTGAAACCAGGAGTAGAGAAGAAACAATATTGTGGCATCACCCTAAGAAAGAGCATTCCTTCACAAAGTTCTCACTGCTCCTCGTCTCCAATATTGTTGCCTATATGCATTTCTAAACTCTACTGTTGCATCACATGTGTAACTCTAGCTTGAAAAATGGGATGTCAAAAATCATTTCAAGAAACAGGGAATATAGCTATTAAATTCATTCATGTACATGTTCACCATCAGCAAAATTTGGCCACATGCGCTCAACATGTAACCAACTGATGAGAAGATAGCGTGAGAGCCACTTGTCCAAGAGGAGGTCAATCAGCATCCTCACCCATACACATCCTACCTCTCAAGAATGACCATACAATAAACAACTTTTACCATTGTCTAAATGGTGGGTTTTTCAGATTTCAGATGATACCTGTTCCTGGCCCATTAATGGGAGTTGTATATTATGGCTGCAAACATACTCAGGCAGATCAAGATCAATAACCTGCTTCACATGGAGCCCATGGCTATAAAATTTCTCTATGGACGATGAAAAGTAGTAAGCATAGAAAAGAAGTATTATGTCATTCAGCACCTGGGTCTGTTTGTCATGACAAATTTTCACAGATAGTATCTCATGTTAGATCTTCTTTTTAGTCATCCACTCCTTTTCAAGCATTAGTCCTTTCCTTAGGTTGTTTATTTTCAGCTTTATTCCATGGGAGTGAATCAGTGATATCAGATACGGGGGCTTTCTTACCCATGATTCATATAATTAGAAAACAAAAACACGCTCATCAACAATCCAATCTAAATTGCATTGTCTATCCATGCAAATCCCTCCATAGTCTTAACCATGTTCAGCAAGACAGAGGAAGAAAGAAAAAAATGGTCACAAAATAAACATGTGATGAATGTCTATACCAACTTGCAGTTTGATTTTCCTATTTGCCCCAATATGACAACCAAGACATTATGGGCAATTTCCAATCAGAAAAGCAGAACAGAGAAAGATATATTAGAAAACACAATCATCTATGTCAAGCAAAAGCCAGAGAAGCAATCATCAGACTGTGCAAGAAGCTCCAAAGCTCTAATATACTTGAAGTTTATCATCTCTTTTACAGATTATAAGAGTAAATTGATCACAAAAATATAAGAGTAGGCATATCAGAGCCTGGTTTAGGGTATGCACTGTGGACCTTTTTGCCTTCATTTAACTAAGTCAATTGCCAGGTCAACTCTTTTCGAGTCTTCCCATACAACTTCTCGAAAACCTATCTTTTCCATGCAAGAGAAGCCTTATTTCATCACTGCATGCACTTGCCATTGGATTGGCTTCCACACCATCAGTCTCGTTCAGCAAAAAGCAGACTAACCAACAATGACCTGCCTTAAGATGCTTTAGTTTGTACAATCCCTTGTCTTCTAAAATCAAAAGGCAACCCAGTTCCTGGTCTCAGGTTCCCCACTTACTACACATTACCAGCCTCACATTTTTTCACCTTCTCTGATACTTCAAATGCTCAAATAACTAATATAAAAGAAATACCGTCTTCCTAATGCTAAACACTAAACATAAGCATAACACAGGTTGTGAAATAGGGTTTATCTTGATGGTAAAACCTCCTATGCAAGACACCCTCCTCATCCGAGCCATCGTTCACTTACCCAAGAGCCTCCTGTATCCATGCTGAGGACTAAGATTCAAACATTGATAAGAGGACCCAACTCAGTAACTTCTAAATGGCTTGAAAAGTGTACATAGAGTAAATACTCTGCATTCCTTCTCAACCCGCTAAAATAGTTCTTCAAAACACAAGCCAGCTGAAATATCACAATAAGCTGACAAACAACTCCTGAAGAAAAATATCTAAAAAATTAACATTCCCTCTCAACCCACTAAAATACTTATTCAAAACACTCACTGTTAAAATATCGATAGGCTGTCAAATCACTCCAGAATAAAAGAATCAAAATTCTATCAAATAGGAATCATGAATCTGTGACTTCTAGCAAGAGACCTAAGAATACTGGTTCAAGAAACAAAGTAAAACTGAGTAGTCTCAAAGCATTCTAGTTATTTAAGGATGTACTATCTTGACACATTACTCCCACCTAACCCACATCATGAAATAGGTTTGAAGAATGTACATGCCATAGGATACAAAATGGAATGACTTTGTCAAAGGAAGATAATTTCGGACAAGAAAAATGCATGATAAAATGATTTTTTTTTCCCTTTACTTTCTTGCTCCATGTATAATTACACAAAGATATGGACAAGTTACAGTGCTATTAATCTAGGGACCTCCTGTCTAATACTACAGTTTTTGAAAAGAAAAAAGGTATTAAATAGGAAGAAAGAAGCAGAGAGAGAGAGAGAGAGAGAGAGAGAGAGAGAGGCAAACACTCTCCCAAGTCAGGTCAAAACTTCTGGTTGATGCATTAAACTGTCCTTAGTTTCCCCTTCATGATGCTCAGTAACAGTTACCCCAGCCTCCAAATGGTCTATGTCAAATGATACTTCGTCAATTGAAATGGACAAGGATGGCGTGTGACTCTTTCCACTGTGACGTGACTTAGAAATTTGAGAGAGAGCTTGAACTATGTCCCTCATGGAGGGCCGGTTCTTTGAGACAGAGTTGGTACATTTGTAGGCAAGGGCTGCTATTTCATTAAGCTCCTGCAAGTTATACCTGCCCCCAAGACGGGAATCTGCAATTTCCTCCCAACCAACATTCCCATCAGTGTTTAGTGCCCCCTGTCACATGAAAATGCTGCATTTAAAATATCAGGAATAGGAATTCGTATGAGTTTTGTTATCAGAAGAGACAGACTACTTGGTATAAGAACTGTTAATCCAAGGATCTATGTGAGCTATATGCATGTATAGGCTGTCAGTAATTAAAAGGCTTCTTTGTGAAGGCACACCAAGCTTAGCATAATCCGGGGAAAAAACATTGGAACATCAAATGATCAAATTTCCGGTTGCGGATTGAATATGATGTTCAATAGCCTCATAGGTATATAGGGGAAGTTGACGGGCTGGAGTTCTTGTGAGCTGTCTAGATTCAAATTTTACTAGGTTAAGAAGTCTAACATTCATTAAAGAAGTTTCCAAGAACGTGCATAGAAACAGAATAATGAAGAAGATGTCTTACAAGTTCGATGTATTCAAGAAGCCCTTGTTGTGGACTCCTGCCAGCAATTAACTCAAAAAGCAAAATACCAAAGCTGTAGACATCACTTTTCTTACTGAAGCTCCTAGATGATACATACTCTGGATCCAGATAACCAGAAGTCCCCCTGATATTTGATGCATGTGAATCAACCATTACTTCCCTTGAAAGCCCAAAATCAGCCACCTGTCAAATTTTAATTGCATTTAAATCCAGAACTCCAGAACCTTCCAGAAGATCATTTGAATAAAACATCTCCGAGAAAGCAAGAATTGTGACAGATTTTACAGCCTACAAATTACTAGAACAACAGGATTACCCTTGCTCTCATGGATTGATCCAACAGTATATTGGAAGACTTGATGTCCCGATGAATCACAGGTGGAATGGCCTATAACATACAGAAATTTTAGTTAAAATTAGCTAGCTGTGATTTCTTTCCATAAATAACAAGCCGGAGTTTACCCCATCATGAAGGTATTCTAAACCTCTTGCGACATCTAGAGCAATATAAACCCTCAAACCCCAGCTTAAGGGATCATGTGTTTCACCTTCACATCATCAAAAAAGGATATAAGTGCTTGGAAGGATATAAATCAGGTCAAACACATTTTTACTTTCTTATCTACAGTCAATTACTACTTACTGTACAAATGAGAAGCGAGACTGCCATTACTCATATATACATATATAAGCATATGCTGGCCTTTCTCAGCACAATATCCCACCAGATTCACAAGATTTCTATGATGTAACCTCCCAAGTAGCATTACCTACAATAAAGTTACAACAACTTTAACTCCAAACTGACTAAGCTTTTCAAAATGAAATCAGTCAACCACGTTAATATCAACTAAATACAGTCAACTAGAAACTTAATTTTCTATCTCCCAACAAAATGTACTAAAGAATCTAAGGAAGCTAAATATGCATAAAGAATCCTCATATAAAAATAACTATCCAGATTATACCATCAGCTGTGTGCACATATCATATCAATCTAGTACATCACTAAGTCTTGCAAACAGTGATTTCCAGGGGCAAGAAGGTGAAAACCATTTTATCAAGTAAATTGCTTACAGAGAGTGCTGAAACATTGAAATGAATTATATTAGGATTGATTACCTCTGTCTGGAATTCCCTCTCCCCTTGGTTGGAATTAGTAGCAAGGACTTTGACAGCAACAGTCTCGCCAGTTGACATCTGAGCATTGTAAACAGGTCCAAAAGCCCCCTGACCAATCAATGTGGTAAAGTTATAAGTTGCCTTCTGAAGATCTCTGCAAATGCATCACCATGCACATGGTTAAACAGAGAAAAGAAACTACATTTAGGACTTGATGCATTATGACACTGTTTTCTAAATTCTTGTTTTCTCCTGTGGTACATTCTACTATGTCTATTTCATTTCTTCCAACAAATCTTTCCATAATCAGTAGCAACGTGAAGATGACCATTTACTCCTAAGTTTTGTTTATAATTGATTGTGCGACAGATACAAACAAGTTCATGCTGCAAATTTCCACTCACATTACGATTACTTGAATACATAAGGATGATGAAAAGGTTATAATACTCTATAGTACAAGACAGATTACGACAAGAAGACAGATTACAAAAAATATACCAGAATCACTCTCAGATAAACTAAATCACTAACTTGTATGAGTATTTGAGGATTCCAGAAATGGAGACAATGTTTTTCTTCTTAGCTCCTTCAAGCCACAAAGCTCCAACATTCACATTTGATACTTTAGGAGATTCCTGACCAGCAGTTGAATCCGACATGATAGTAGAAGAATCGGCTCCATTGGTGCGGATGGGGATGGTAGAAGTCCTCCTCGAACTGCTACTTCCAATCTGTGCTTGTTTTTTCCGAAGCCAAGTGCAAAAAAGTGCAAAAATAGCTAAAAGCACGCCAATTATCACTCCTATGGAGGTCCCAACAATCAAACCCCAAGACTCTCCTTTCATCTCAACAATGAAATGCTTTATTACTACCCAAATATTCCCATGGATACTCCTGAAAAAGGAAATTTTTTAGGAAACTATTATACTGAGATCTGTCATTGTTCTGTCTCTAGTGGCAACTGTTTAATCTAATACAAAATCAGAAGCGTATACATATAGAGCAATATCAGCGAAAATTATAATCAAATCAATAAATTCAAGATTCAGATAAAAAACTGATGATGAATTTTAAACAACATTTACACACTCAAAATCAAGTGATTATCAAAATCCAGAAAGCAATAACAATCAACCAATAAGCAGTTCTAATATTACTGAACTTTGGGAAAGTCTGCAAAATGAATCAGAAAATAAAATTCTTAAAATCTCCATTTTCACCCAAAATGAGAGGAGGAAAAACCGAAAAAGTATAAAAATTTAGACAAGTAGATGTATCTCTTATCACATACCTTTAAAAGTTGAAAAGGCAGGCCGGGAAAACCAAGATTAGCAAGAATCTTGTCTTTATCAGAATGTGTATACATTGACCAAAAGACCGTCAGAGATCACAGCTTTATAAAGTATGGACGATACAGAACAAGTAAACTAGTAGAGACTAGAGACAGAACAGAAGGAAAAATCACTCGTCTGAAGACTCTGAACTGTCAAAAGGCGACAAAACGGACAAAAGAAAAAATCGTGAATTGGAACAAGATTTGGGACGACGAAAGGCGTACGAGTGCGAACGAATGCGAACAAGTTTAAGAAGGGACAAAAGAAAAAAAAAATCGCGAATCCCAACCTACGATCACTCAGAACTACCCGTAACTTCAAACAGCTCCAAGTAAGACGGCAAGTCAGCGAAACCGCAAGGACATACCGACACTGGATAAACTAAGTGAAATTGGGTTCGTCCTTAAACAGCAAAACGAAACTAGGTGAAACGAAATAGGCCAGAGCAGGGACTTACAGTACTGAGCACGATGTAATGGTTGAAGTTCACACCTGACGTTCACCATCGAACTCTTGAACTGTTGAAAGGAATGAATTACCAAAGAACCTGGAGAAAATGCATTACTGAAGAAGCTGGAGAAGACGCACAAGAGATGACATAGAGAGAAGAAGGAAGAAGAATAACGGGCATGAAGATCATAAGAAGAGTAAAAGTCGTTCGTGCTGAATTCCGTGACCCGCCGTTTATTTAATAAAAACACTCGTACTGACATCTAGCAACATCAGAATCATTCTGCAAGTCTCTCGTAGTTCCGAAAACCGAAACTGCCTAAAAGAGAAAAGCTAAACTCACTATTAAATGTCTGAACTTAAAAAGACCACGACCCGTTGATTGTTGGAAGGAAAAAGATGAAGAGGTAGGTGATTAAATAATCTAATCAATCATCAATATGACTTTTTCTCTTTTTATACTCTGTAATTTCAGTGCAAGATTGAGAAAAATAAAGAACGAGAACCTATGAAAGGTTTCATTTTTGGGGTTATTAATATCTGCTGTTGAACTTACAACTTCAGTCCATCTTAGAATACATTCCCAGGGTATATGAATCTTTCTTCTAAAGGAACAGAGGACTGAACCCATCATAATTCATATCAAGCCATTACTGGGAAAAGGTATATAACGTGCTAGTGGGATTGAACTTTGAAGAAACCAGAATTTAATTTGTAAAAAACACAAAAGCTCCACCCAGCAGCAGGCACTGTTCCGGTTTAGGATTGTAAAAGACCTCAATCATTTCAGCAGTACTCATCCAGTATGGCCTGTGGAATCCATCTGTTCGCCAGGTCTAAATACCCTGCCTGTTTATGATGACAATGGCAAAGGGGCCTGAAGAGCACCAAGTGGGGTTCTGAATTTCGATCGCTTCGAAGACAAGCACCATTAGAGCTGGCATGGGTTGATGGCAACCATGGTCGCAGAGCTTTTGCCTATCAGAGGGACCCTCAGGAATCTCCCCACCATGTGCTTCTTGTTCTGTGTGAAAACTGAAAACAAACAAAGAGATGGAAAATAAGAAGAAGACAGGGAAATGGTGACATGAATCGAGTTCCTTTGTTGCTGGGCATGACTCTTATCAACCCACCAACTTCCGGGAAACCCATAGGTTAGCAGCTTTATAGAAATTTTCAAAGCTTCATCCATTTTACGAGATTGATAACAATCAAGATTTCGTCCTATGATGACGACCCAACATCAATGCAGGTGAGTTGGTTGCATTAGCATAAGATCTGACGTAGCTATAGCGGGTTAGTAGCTGAAGCAAATATAAGAATCTGGACTTTGTTCATGGCAGTTCAACTGACAAGCCGAATCAGCTGCTGTTGAGATCCTCTTGGAATTACTTCAAATTTTGGGGTATTAAACAATTCTTAATCAAATGTGGGTGTAGTTTGCCATTCACATTATTTTTTCTTTTTTTGCTTTTCATTTATTTTTAAATATATTTTTTATATTTTAATATATCTCAATTCTCGAATCCACTTAGTTGGGGAGACTTTTTTTTTTTTTTTTTTTTTTTTTTTTTTTTGAGGAAGACTTTTTTAAAATATAAGGAATGTCTTCAATTTCACTAAAAACTGATACATGAGAATTTAAATGAAGAATTCTCAGAGATTACATAGTCAAATACTAATGGATTTTGAAAGTCTAATACCACCAACCCTCCAACAATTAAAAATCTATAACCTCGTTGACTGACTTAGTCAAGAAACCTTACATTCAAACCTTTACCTAAAAATATATACTAAATAAAAAAGAATTATTATTTTAAATAAATTATTTAAAAAAAAGTTATTAAAAAATTCATGGCTTTAATCTGGCTTATGTGACTCGACTGAAAGGCAACTCTAGTACTTGAAAATCTACCCCAAGAAGTGGTAGAGAAAATGCCTTGAGCCAATGTGAGTACTATAACTTTGAACTAACTCAAGCCATACTCTCACGAAAAGCTTCTCGAACAACCTTCAATAGAAGGGTGTTTGTATTCGAAACCAACACAGGTGTCGCACGGGTCCTCTTTTTGGGCGCCCCAGTGATTGGCTTTGGCCACGCACATTTTGGGTAAGTAGAGAACTAGAAAAGCCCGTGCTACGCACGGAAAAAAATTAATTAAAAAAAAATAGTTTGATTTAATATATTTTAGAAAAAAATACAGATAATATTTTTTAAAATATAATTTTGAGCATATTATTTTAAATAAATATTTTTGAAAAAATAGTTTAATTTTTAATTGATTATGTAAAATTAATTTTAATAAAAAACTAACCCACATATTTTAGTGGAATTTTTTTTAAATAATCAAGAAATATGAAAAGCATAATAATAAAATATTAAAGACAATTTATCTACTTTTAGAAAAATATATATAAATTATTCTAAAATATACATATTTGACCTATATACTCTAACATGTATATTTAAAAATGTTATTCTAAAGTAAAACATAAAGGAAATTGAAACAAATTTATAATTTAATATTATTGAAAAGTTAAGCATTTGCAAATGTAGAATGTGTAGGTCATTATGAACCATCTATTTCGCTTTCTTTTTTTCATATGAACAAATGATCATTTCACTACTGACTTGGATCTGCGGGTAAGTGATCTTCCAATAATTGTTGTTGGATAATCATGTTTTGATTTTTAGTTGGGTTGTATTTGATCTTTGATCTTCTACTCCATTTGTGCAATTAGATTCTCCACTAAAAAAAAAATATATAACTTATTTAGTTTGATATAATATAAATTACTCTATGAATGCAATCTGTAGTATTTCAACTCACCTTGTGTCATTTTCAATTACTTCTAATAAGTGAGTCAGTAAAGGATAGTCTTCTTCTTCTTTTTTACTCTGGTACAAAAAAAATATGTTATTAAAATGTAAGTGTATTAGATAGAGCAATAAATAAATAACAATTTATCAAGTAAAAATACATACCTAGTTTGTTGTTGGAATTTAATTCCTGATTCTGGGAGTACATCTTGATATTTCTCTGGTGTCATAGTTAAACTGTGGAAGTGTAAACAAATTAATTAAGTTGAAATTGGGGAAATAAAAGTTATATGAACCAAAAAATATTTAAAAACACCACTTATATTTTTAGAGGGCCCTTACGAAAATAAATAAGTTTAATTGAAATCAAGTCGATATAATGGTTACCTGATTTTATTTTCTTTATCACTTGTATTATCGATAATCTCCTCATCATCTTCAGGTGACACAAAACTGCAAAAAATAAACAGTAAATTAATTAGATAATGAAATTTCATATAAATTTAGAATAAGATATCAAATATGCAAACCTTTTGTCATGAGCTTCATCAACGTCTGTTTTTATGAAGACAACCTCTTCATTATTTTCTATTGGTGGTGATCTTTAAAAAGTTGAATAATGACATTATGTTCATAGAACTAAAATAATGTGAAAGATATTGTAATAGCAGTCCTATTTATAATCGTCACACCTTTTCCTGATATTTGTAAAGTTGTCTACTTCATCTTCATTTTTGTCAATCCCATCTTCTTTTGTGTCGATGCTATCTTCAATAAAAATACCTTTTGTTTTTTTTGTTTGTTCAAAAATTATTTCTGGTTGGAATGGGTATCGTTAACCACTTCATTGATTGTGATAGTTCTTTCATTATCAATAATATTTTTTATAATTATTTTAAAATTGTGGCACGATCCTAACAGATCTTCAATGATAGTGGAATTGTCCTCCTGGAAACACAATATTTTAATTATGATCAAATTAAATAAATGATCTAAGACATCCTAACTTATGAAATTAATAATATACCTGGATAATAGAATGCAATTGAGTAGTTGTATAACCAAAAAATGGTCTGCCACTTGAATCTTACAAAATACAATCCATATTGGAAGAAGAGGTTTTTATTGTGATCTTACTGTGATACCTGCAATAGTAAATTATTATATCACAATGTTGTGTATCATTTGAAGAAAAATTAAATTATATAATAATGTTAAATAACATACCTGCACTCATAAACAGGGTTTATGATATTACAATTGGCACAAAATAAAACACACATCTCGTAGGTCATATCTTTATAACAGTGCAAACACTTCATCAAGTAAATTTTATTTTGGTGAATGTTAATCACACAACCACTAATAGATATTCTCAGCTCCAGCAAACGTTTTGTGTTAATTTAATGAAATATATTGTATTAATTTTCTTAAATAATAAAAAAAACAAACGAAGATGAAAGTACCTTTTTTGCTTCTTGTTTCAAGGTTGTTGCAATAGCAGATGCACACAATCTTCTATTTACCCTGTAACATAACAAATAACTTAAAATTTTTGTTTGAAAAGTAATTAAATAGAGCGTGTTATTGTATTACCATTTGAGTAATTTTCTCGATTCAGATATCAATGGGTTTAACAAAATGGATGTAGAAGATGTTGAACTCAAGATATATGTCCCTAAAACATGAAGGGTTATAAAGTTAGACAAATATAATTTTAAATATATAAGTAAAAGTTAAGAATAAGTACCATCCACTTGTTGTATTATCAAGGACGTCGTCAAACATATGATGGGTGTTTTTGAATGCAAGTCTAATAGTTCACCGTTGGTCAGTGCTAAGTCACCCCATAGAGAAATATTACATAGTGTGTTCCTGTACAAATAAAATATGTAAATTTAGTCGACCAAATTAAAAAATATAATAGAATTTATGTAACAGAAACTCACTTGACATCCTTAATAAAAATTTCTCTTCTTGGTAAAATATTTTCGTGAATTCCTAGTGTATGAGTGATTTGATTTACATGGACTACTACCCCAATGACATATGTGAGCAGTAACAAAAGTTAGTATTTTTATGACACAAAAAATATTTATTATTGAAATATATTCTAAGATAAATCATTGTTATAAAAGTCCTTGAGTGTATAGTGAAGACATTGAATCCAATACTGATAGTTTGTATTTCAGCTCCGGTTTTGAAGGGAAGTTTCCTCTATGCTTATATATCAATGTTTTGTTATCCAATTGGAGTGTACATTCATGTGGAATGAGTCTTTTGTTTTTCACGACTTGGAAAACTTTAACATTTTGTAGTATGCAAAGTGAATTTGATTGTAATATATTTCGGTTGTTGAAATATAAGCTTCCATCCAACATACATTGTATTTCAAAACCCTACATGTAGAATATATTATATATTGTATAAGTAACAAAATAAGAAAGAAGATGAAAGGAAAGAAACATGTACCGTTTCATCCTTCAAAATTAATTTGACACCAGTGTCAACTGCGTCTTAGGGATCAAAGCCACTTGGATTGAAGATTTGTATTACCTTTGCTATGACAAATACCGTCTTCATGAAGCGGTGTATTCTATCAAATGTTATATGAGATTCCTTCTTCATCTTAATAATATAAAAATAATAATTAATTGTCATAAAAATAAAATTATGTAACACTAAATTATTACAAATTTTCTCATTAGCATATGTATAATCCACATTGATAAATAAATAATGTACCTGGGTATATGAAACAATAAATTTATCTCACAAATGCAGCTTTGGCCTCAACTTCATCTAAAACCTCTTTATATACAACATTATTTGTGCATCCAAAAGGTATTATAGTATTTTCTTTTGCCAAAATCTTCAAACCTGCTCTAGATGTGACTCTGGAAACTCCAACGTATAATTGACCATGGCTGAATACCGGATTGGGCAAATATAAACCAACTTTATCTAATGTTTGTCCTTGGTTTTTGTTTATTGTCAAAGCAAAAACTAATCTTATTGGGAATTGTTGTCTTCTTAACATGAATGGGCATTCACTCTCACTTGGAATTAAAACAATACGTGGTATATAAACTAATTGATTCATGTTGCTTCTAGTAATGACTTTTGCTTCAATGCATTTTCTACCCATCCTCACAATAATGAGCCTTGTGCCATTGCATAATCCAAGTGATTCATGTTTCTCAACAACACAATGACTGCACCAACTTTCAAATGTAACGAATGACTTGGAAATCTGGGAAACTTTAATGAATTTAAGTACTCAACGGTAGGCATATAATCATGAACTCTACTTGTCATGAATAGGGATTATTGTGTCAAGACTGTAATATGTAACAGTTTTTCTCCGTGGATTTTACTCAAGATTACAATTTCAATGATTTCATCAACATCTTCATTTTTTTGTGTCAAAATAGCTCTTTCCTTTAAATATGTTGTGCAATTATAATTTTCTGAAATATTTGGATATATCATATCAATTAAAGTTTGCACTCCATTACCATCATCTTTAACCAAAAGATCATTTGGTATATTAATCAAATCAAAATCGCAAGCCGAAGTTTCGAGCATTGTGTTGATACTTCCATTTCCAATGTCTAAAATCTATTTAGCAAAAAAACTCGCTATTTAACTCATTTTTCGTGCCACCTTCTTTCGAGAGACTCTCATGTTTATACTTTAGTTTGTATAAACGACATTCATCCCATATCGTTGATTTGTGAATAGTTTTGAATACAATTTCTTCTCATCCCCCTCTTTTAATAACTGGCAATACCTGTTTGAAATCTCCACCCAAGACCATAGTTATTCCTCCAAATAGACTATTTTCATTCAATGGATTAAGATTTTTCATAATATCCCTTAAAGTTCGATCAACTGCTTCAAAAGCAAACCTCTGAGTCATTGGAGCTTCGTCCCATATTATCATACTACACTCTCGAATCAAATCTGCTTCATTTGATCTATTCTTTATTTGACATGTAGAACTTTCATCCACGTCCAAAGAGATTTTAAATCTCGAATGTGTAGTCCTTCCTCCAGGTAAAAGTAATGCTGCAATTCCTGATGATGCAACACTCAACACAATTTTTCTTTCACTTCGCATCTTAGCAATTAATGTTTTTCATAAATATGTTTTTCCAGTGTCACCGCTACCATAAATAAAGTAAAATCCACCTGCCTTGTTATCAACAACTGTCACAATTCTGTCATATATAACTCTTTGTTGACCATTCAAACAAACATGTAATTTACGAAAATCATTCAATGACTCATCCACATCATACCCTAATTCGTCCATTATTAGTCTATTTGACGTTATGGAAACATTGCTATTTGGCATTGGCATAGGAGGATAGTCATTCAATGATCTACCATTACTATTCAAAATGGACTCAATTTCCAATAAAATTTCATTTTTCAACAAATCTTCTGGCAATTCTAGTGATGATTGTGTCAAAGATCCCCTTGTTCGATATGCAATATCATCTGACATATCTTTCCAAAATACATCCCATAAACTAAGAGGATTTGTCACTTCACAGAACAAAATCATTGAACAAAACATATTTCTCAATTGAAATGCAGTTGCCCAATTTGATGCTTCTTGTAAATACTCATGCCATTCATTATCATTTTCTAATAAACCAAGAGCAATGCAAGTTTCTTTAAAAGTAAAATATTGGACTCCATTCACTGTCCGTAACTCTCCATAATTTTTTGGTCCCTTTTAAAAACTAAGAAGTAGACGCAAATAAAATCTTTCTCCTGAATTAGGGTGTGCATAATATAATCTTCCTATAGTATTGCCCCTTTTTCTTTTGGTCCATTTTTTTGTGTTTCTATTCCACACATAATGAATTGGGAACTCTGCATATGTTAAAGTTCTTGAAAATGAGTCTGCGACATTTATAGCAAACCACTATGTGAACATTGTCTTTTCTATATCAGTTCTTGATATGACTGTGTGAAGATCATCATCAACATGAAATATGACATTTTGCTACCTTCTAAATGATATTGTAACCTTTCAACTGAAGGATGACGCTTATGTAATGGGAAGTTAAAAATTCTCCAACATGCTTTTGATGCAGAAATATAACGACAATCCAAGTATTGTTTGACTTCATCAAAGGACTTACTCATTTCTCTGTTGTTAATGCTTGCATCACCATCAACATTCTCTAGAGTTATGCAAATGGTAGCTCTATCAGATCCTTTATGAATATACTTATATAGATACTTGATTGCCTTAGAATGTGCACACACTTCAACATTGATGTGAGCATCATATTTTTTTACCAAATTTGTATTATATGGCACAACCCAACGATTATCTAATGCAATACCCTTCACATTCACAACTTTTCCATCATCACATCTCTTATACAATGCATATCGATTTTTCTCAAACGTGGTTCCTGAGTTGAAACTTCTAGGATATTTTTTTGAACATTTTCCTTCTACCATACA
Source organism: Aristolochia fimbriata (assembly GCA_019845555.1). Classification (NCBI taxonomy): domain Eukaryota; kingdom Viridiplantae; phylum Streptophyta; class Magnoliopsida; order Piperales; family Aristolochiaceae; genus Aristolochia; species Aristolochia fimbriata. The sequence goes on from CM034080.1 coordinate 32,386,919, forward strand.
TGGGGATTCACCATTGAGTGCTCCACAAGGTCCATGCATCATTAATCTCACAATTGTGTCATGTACTTGAGGGTCTTCATCTCTATTTAGAATTTTTGCTGAAATTAATTTATCTATTTCATGAGCATCTTGAATTTTGTCATCTTTTGCCAAGGTCAATAATATGTGAGAATGTAGGAATCCTCTTTTTTGATACTCCACCACATGAATATCTATTACAGTTAAAAAGTTTATTAGATTATAAATATTATTGCAATTATTAAATATCACTAATAAACATGTATATAAAAAAGGTGGTTGAGTAATTCCTGCAACAATTTTTTTTGAATAGGTTGCCCTTCTTTAGATCTTTCATGAGTTGTTGTAACTTTAAAGCGAAAAACCCTTGTAATAAATCAGGTCTATTTTCTGGATTTTGTCCGGGTTGAAGATTTTTAGTGATTTCCTCCCAACGTTTATTACAGGTAAAAGTTATAAAAGATCAGGTTGACCCATGTATTGGCATATTAGCATTGCATCTTGATAGATCTGAATCATATGTCTTGGACCTCGGGTAAAAGAAGAAGGCAAAATAAATCGTTTCCCAACATTGGACGATCAAGATCTCCCCGCAGCCTATAACATCTTCTAATCCTCTATATAAATCGAACGCTAGCTTTGTTGTAATCGATTAGTTTTCACCCATCTCAATCTTTCTTCTTCTATGATGATGCATATCGTCTACCACATATTGTTGAAATAATTTGCGCCGTGAAAAATAATTTTTCCTTCTTGTTGCCTTTCTTGTAACCTATACGGATAAAATTCTCTAATGGAAACAGTTCCTCTTTTTTTCATTTGTGGCATCGTCACTTTCAAACGTGGCGCCATTTTTCAAAGCAATTAGATAGTGCCACCCATCTTCCCCATGTGAAAAAAAGTAATGGATATTGTAAAGGCATATAACGGGATGTGTTTCATTAATGCGCTTTGAGCATTCCCGTAGTAGTACAACATATTATGTCTCTCCTATTATTACTCTCTGATCCATCTCCCACCAATAAAACATCAACTTCACTTGCTGTAGGTGCATTATATTGTCTTCCAACTGTTTGTCTACTATCCAAAATTCTTATGGATAATTCTGCACTTTGATAAATATTGATCATGTCTCTTGCACTCCTAAAGGCTTGGACATAAGGATTCACTAAGTCTAACATGTCCTTGATAATATGTACTACACATTCATCTACTCCACTGTTTGGTTTTTCGCCACGAAAGGCAGACATTCTATTTTGAATTTCATGTTCTGTATCATAAATATATAGTTGAACAAACTTTGGTTGTTGTCCTTTATGTGGGAGCAAATATCCAATTCTATGATAATTAGTTCCACTAATTTTAAACGTATAAGGGCCGTTTTCATCATTGATAGTGTTATCAATTTTGCCTCCCATTGAAGTAAATGCAAACATCGAGTTATAAACCCGAACTTGATTCTTGAACTTATAAGTATTCAAATCAAGTTTTTCATCATACAAATCTTGTAAAATTTGAGGAGGAGATAACAGGGGAAAGAAAACCTTTCATTTTTTACAACATAATTGGTAATGTGGAGACCGTTTTGTAGAATTTATTACACGTTCTTCAATCCACATTATTGCATTGCATGATGCACAAACATAAATTCTTTTTTTAAATTTTTATAATTTCTTGAAGTCCCTTGGAATAGATGCTCGAACTGTTGAACCTGAATTAAAATATATTAATATATATTTTTTTATATGTCTATGTCTATAGGAATAACCTAGATACTTACTTTCAACATGTTCAGTTGGATCACCCACGCAGATTGTTGGAAGTTGAGAATCTCCAATAAATGAGTCACTCTCTTCTCCTACATTCTCCAAAGGCATATTTGTTTCGTTTGTTTGAGATATTGAAGTTTGAACATTTAGCCCTTGGGAGTTGACATAATTTGGAGTTTGTGTAACAGCTCTAACAAAGACTTCATCTATAGTTTGTGATAATGAGGTACTTTGAGCATTGAATCTTCTTCGCCTTGAGGGGGTAGATTGAGATATAGTTGGAGTTCCTAAGAAATGAAATAAAGTTAAAGAAAATGTCACTTTATATTTATGTGATGAAAATTAAAGTAAAATAATTTACTTTTTTTGCATCTCTGTCTGGTTTGACTTGATGAAGGTCTAGAACTGTCATGATGCGATATACCTGGGTATTACATCATCATATAATCCGATAATCAGTTATAGTTATATTTAAGGGGAATAGTTTAAGGCAAATAATTTGATGATGTGGATCATACCTATTGCTCGAGGAGGTTGAAATATATTTGTTAAGACAGGTGTACGGATTGCATATATAACACTTGGATTATTCCTAGTGTTATTAATAAACGCAATCAGTAAGTTATAAGCAGTGGTGTCTATATGCTTTCGTTGTCGCAATATTTGTCCCCGCTTATAACGATTTATCTTTCTCTGACATCTCAAACTTTGACTTGAGAAAATTGTATATAAGTCTTCTATAGAATCTATAAGAAACGTTATACAATTAGTTAATGTTTAGTAAAAATATATAATTTATGTACATTATGTAAAGTGTACATACTTGTGTCAAATTCTTCCATTGCATTTGTGAAATTCACAAATACCATTTCATTGTTTTCTATTCCAGTGTGGCAAAAGACATTGTAATGGTAGAGAATATCCATAATTCCACCTAGTGCAATGTATATTGTAAATGAAAAATAAAAGTAAATCATTATTGCATAACAAAGATATATTATTAAAAAAAAATTGATACATACCTTATGCAATAAGCAAAATATCAACAAAAAATCAAAATCTTAAATAAATCAATTAAATATAAGCATGATTATTTTTTTATTAATATAATTATTAATATGTTTATTAAAAATAAGGAACGTGCATACCAAATAATCAAAATAAATTTAACTACTAAAACATAATAATATTTACTATTAAAATTTTAATTTTAAATATTTCCTAATCTTAAATAATCAAATAAACATAATCAAATATAAAATACACGTACATGTCAATTAAAATTCAAAAGATTGAAATAACAATAGTTTAATAAATACAAAATAAAAAGAAAACCTATTATTAGTATGTTTATCTATTATTAGTATCTATTAATATTATATTTTCAGAGTTAATAAAGAATAACCATATGTTATAATAACTTCTTCAATAAATAAATAATGAATGTACATATCAAGTAAATAATGAAACAATTATTTAATCTACTTCAAAATGATGTCTAATAATATTTTTACTTCTTTTTATTTTCCATGTATTACTATAATCCTATTCCATATTACCCAATGTTGGAAGGTGGGTAATTTTGTCTTTTAATTAACTTAAGTGGCATATATGTAAATAGAGGCACCGTCCTCTCCTCTTAGATTAAACGGCGAACAGGGGAGCACCACGGCGATGGCGAGGTTCGCAGGGGTGATTCTGGTTCACTCAGGGCGGCGACTTTGCTGGGGTTTTTCTCGAGCGGAAACAGTGTCGGCGCCGCCATCTCCCACCACATCGCCCGTCGCCCCGGCGAACAGGGAAGCTCTTAGATTAAATGGCGAACAGGGGAGCGCCATGGCGACAGCGAGGCCCGCGAGGGCGATTCCAACGACTTCGTCGGGGTCTTTCTCGCCAGGAACAGGATTTGCTGTCAAAAATTTACAGAAGAAAAGGGAACTGGGACGGACGCTGGAGAGGGCAACTTTGGGAAGGTGAAAGATGCGAAGAAAAAAATTGTTGTAAAAAATTTAGAGAAGAAAAGGGACCTGAGACGGACGCCGGAGAGGGCAACTTTGGAAGGTGAAAGACACGAAGAAAAAAAATTTTGGATAAGAAAAGGGAAAATAGACGAACAGGTAACAGGAGCAGCGCATTTTAGAGAAGAAATGGATTCTCGAACTGAAAATCGTCGATCACCGTTACGTGGGTTTCTGCGTGCGAGAGAAGAAGGGAATGCGTGCCGGTACTCTCTCGCTGCAAGCCTTTTGGCTTTCGTAATTTATTTTTGGTTACCTTTTTGGTTAGATCCCTCGACAGCAGAAAAGAGAAAAAAAAATAAAAATCATACACAAAGAAAATACCTTGCGTGGCCTGAGAGAAGAAAGATAACTGATTAGAAGAGCTGGACCTTCGGTAACTGTTCTGCAGAAATTAACAAAAGTATCAGTCTCAAAAAAATAATAGCCGATTATTGGATCCAAAAATAGCAGTGGAAGGAAACTTACCGGAATAGAAGCCTCGAAAAACTGCTCTTACTCGCTCGCAGGGAGAAGCTGCAACTGTTCTGCATAAATTAACAAAAGTATCAGTCTCAAATAAATAATAGTCGATTATTGGATCCAAAAATAGCAGTGGAAGGAAACTTACCGGAACAGAAGCCTCAGAAAACTACTCTTACTCGCTCGCAAGGAGAAGCTGCTTTAATATAGATAATTAGGTTAGAGTAAATCCCTGATATCTCCCTGATATCTCTCTAATCCCTGATATCTCTAATCCCTATCTAATCCCTGATATTTCTATTTCACAAATCCCTCGTATTTCTATTTCACAAATCCCTACTCGTATTTTTCTCTCTGCCACCTCAATTTTTTTTCACTTTAATTTTTCTCAGAAGCCACCTCAGCTTTTTGCTCCTTATTTTCACTCGACCCCTGTTCCTATAATATATATATAGATACTTAAGAGGCGTGAGATAAAAAAAAAAATTAAGTTTTAAATATTATAAATTTGATTTGACTCCAAAATACAGTATTTTAAGGTGCAGCTCAAGTAGAGACCGAGAGTGTAACTTTGGGATAAGGGGTGACTTGTTATACAGGGGGGTCACCTCTTGGTCATGAATATATGAAAAGAATGAACTGGAAAGGTCTATCAGTTTTATTACTTAGGTCAATCTTGATTATGTAAGATTTAATCAGAATGAAGTGGTCATATGATAAAAGGGTTGAGTCTGACCTAGGCTCGACCTAGATTTCCAGTAGAAATTTTTTTTTTTGACAACTCATAGATCCATTGTTTGACAATGCCACATATCTTTAATAGATGTTGATAAATCAACAAATTATCTTTCATTATAACAAAAATACCCATCTTATTCACGGGTTACAAACTAACATGTTAGTCTTTAATGGAAAATTATAAGTTTTTATAACCATTTCGTTATAGTAAACACTGTTTTAAAAATCGAACCACTAAAATTAGGATTATTTTTATTATTTTTTCTATAGAATTAATAATAAAGTATAAAGTATAGAGTATAATATTTAATGGTTGAACCATTGGTCCAACCCGGTCCAACCAGGTTCAACCAAAACCAGACATATTGCCTGTTTGATGGTCGGTTCGGTTTTTAAAACACTTATAGTAAATTAAAAGTGAGGGTATTTTCATCGGGAGATTTATAGTTTTAGTAGCATTAATATATAAATCATCGCATAATCAACAATGCGTTTATGAGTTGTCATTTTCCCTTTTAATAATTCAAAGTCAACTCAATTCAGTTTCCATAGTTCATTGGTTTTATTTCCATAAATGCTTCATTCACATATGTCACTACAAAGATTAACGATAAGTCTACCATCATAATTAGCAATTACGTCGGAACTAGGGCACTAGCTCAGTGGTCCCGTAAAGAGCTTTATAGTGGGAGGACTTGGGTTCGGGTCCTCACACCTCTTATTTGTTTTTTATATAATTATTTAAAGTATTTAATAAATGGTTGGATATGATATTTAAAGAAAAGCAGTATTTTTTTTACTGGGGAAGAAAGCCCCGTTTTTCAGAAAAAAAAAAAAAAGTGATTTTTTTAAAACACTTGTGCTACATGGTAGTATAGTAGTAGTACATACGCGAAGTGTGAATTACCCATTTGATCCCGTGTTAAATTAAAAGTGTAATTACTTTAGCCAGGCCAACCGAGACGGAGTCACGGAGATAAAAGAGTCCAAGTCGGCGACGGCCTATGAAACGTGAAGAAGCCCGGAAGTAACATTCCGTGGCTCGCTTTCACGTGCATGAAATCTAATATCTCAATTCTCAGATCCCGCCTCCCCCATCGCGTCGTCATTACAAAGGGAAAGGCGTGGAGCAACGAAACCCTAAGTCGGAGGGGGGGGGTGTGGGGAAGTGCGGGGTCCACGCGTCGGGGAGGCGTTCCCAATCATGAGACAGCACACGGTTCCCCTTGTACGGTCCAGATGGGACGGCCTGCCCATTTCGGTAGTCCAAGGACCATCCGGATGGTCGACCCGGTGGACCCCGACTCCCCCGAGGGCCCCACACCCGGCCTTTTCTAAACACGGAAAAAATCCGACGACCTTTTAAAATCGAATTTAGATGGTTTCGCAGGATCCGGTTATTAGCACCCCGGATCACCGAATTCGAGGAACCGACGGCGGAGATTGGATCTGGGGACGGGGACGGGGACGGATCGGACGGTGGGAGGGGGAGTCTCGCTGGCTATTAAACCGATCCGATACTGCGTCGTAGAGCTCTCTTTCCGCCCCTGGTTCTGCTCCCCCAGACCAGGCCTTCTCTTCCTCTTCTGCGTTCGCTCTCTCTCTCTCTCTCTCCGCCTCTTTCTTCTCCCTCCGTTACATGCTCGGTTCTTTGTTGTTGTTGTTGTTGTTGTTGTTCTAGGTCTGTGGCATCGGGGCGGTAGATTCGTAGGCGGTTTAGGGAAAAGAAAAAAAAATGATGCAGTCGACGGCAGGAATGGATCCGCAGCAGCAACCGCCGCAGCCGCCGCCGCCGCAGCCCTGGGTGGCGATGCAGTACCCCGCCGCGGCTATGATGATGATGCCGCCGCAGCACTACCCTCAGCACTTCATCCCGTACCACCAGCAGCAGCAGCAGCAGATGACTGGCAAGTCTAACGATGAGAATAAGACGATCTGGGTCGGAGATCTACAATATTGGATGGACGAGAGTTACCTACACAGTTGTTTCGCTCACACCGGCGAGGTTAGGTTTCTATTCTTTCTTTTCGTCGGTTTGAGATCTGCTGATTTTTGCTTCGTCTTACTGTTTTGTTTAGTTGGCAAGTGATGTACTTGTATGTCTAGAGTTCGTAGTTGTGCTCTTTTCCACCCTTAATTTAGTTGTTTCATCGTTCTTTATTTATATCTATATGAGATTTGGTTTTTCGTTGTCTTTTTTTTTTTTTCTCTTTGATAAGAAAGCCTTTCCTTTTATGGATGTGTTACTTGTACATAAGCTTTATTTTATCTGGAACCTATTCCTTGTTGGTGTGACAACGGGAGACTTAGATAATACGAACTAGAAGAAGTCATATTTTGTCTGATGCTTTTTGTTTTTGTTTTTGTTTTTTGATTGACAAACATCGATAGTGTGGAATGAGCTGAATTGTTTAACAAGTGATATTTTTTAAATTTTCGTGTTCAGTTGTTCTATACGAGTTATTGAAATTTGGGTTCAAGGCCTTCGAGCATGTATACTTCGATTTGATAGATTAATTTTAATTGTTGTTGTTGGAAGTTATATTCTTCGCATCGCGTCACACTGGATGAAGATGCATTTGTAGAGCTCTTCTTGGAAATCTTCTGCTGGTTTAAAGGAACGGCCTTTGGGGGTATTTCTTTATTTAGAGACCTCTTAGGCGATTGAATTGCCATCGTATGCATTTAAAAAACAGAATTACCATTTTGTATTGCTTAGAAAAAGAAGATAGCTTCCTCTTATATAAATTTAATTTGGAGTGTGAATACTATTTACAATTTGAAATGCGTTTTTTATAAAATGAACTTTTTGGGTTGTAGCCTAGAATTCTGAAATTGGTTGCCCTGTTTCTTCTTTTCTTTGGATGTCGTTTACCTTGAATGCAAACTCTTGATTTCCACTTATTCCTGAGATAGAGTATACATTTATGAAGAATATGACTTCTGATTTCCAGTTTCGTGAATTGCTTTCATTCCTGAAGTTGTGTCAGCTGTGTTTTTTATTTGGGTATATTTCCTTTCAGAGTAATTTCAAATTGTGTATTCCATTCTGAACACCTGGGTTCAAATTATTTTGACTAGGAGTTTGTTTTATGTTAACTCATGAACAGTCTGTGACACATTAATTTTCTCCCACCAAAATGGGAGCGCCCAAAATTCTATGAAACTCCATGTAGCATAATTTATGCCCCTTCTTTCTCAGTTCTTATAAGGGAAATTATGCTAAATATTATTTGAAAATGATGGATGGCATAATTATAAAGTGAATTATTGAGGAAGATTGTGATGTGATAGATTTTGGAGTATCAAGTCTTTGCCCTTGTTTTCTTTACAACAATAATATTATTTATTTACTAAAAATTTCTCTTTTAAAAAAAAAAAAAAAAAACTTTTATTCTGTTGAATGCTCTTCCACAGTTTCTTATTCTATTCAGGCTTTATTTTTTTCTGTCCACATCTGCTTAATCTTGTAGCCATTTTTTTTATTAATTTGGTAACACAATTTATGCAGGTCATTTCCATAAAAGTTATTCGGAATAAACAGACTGGTCAGTCAGAGGGCTATGGGTTTGTGGAATTTCATTCACGAGCTGCAGCAGAAAAAGTATTGCAAAACTACAATGGAGCACCAATGCCTAACACTGATCAGCCCTTCCGGCTGAACTGGGCATCATTTAGCATGGGAGAGAGGCGTTCAGATTCTGGTTCAGACCACTCTATTTTTGTAGGTGATTTGGCTTCTGATGTAACTGATACTTTGTTGCAAGAAACTTTTGCTAGTAGGTATCCATCTGTAAAAGGTGCAAAAGTCGTGATAGATGCAAATACTGGTCGTTCAAAAGGTTATGGTTTTGTAAGATTTGGAGATGATAACGAGAGGCAACGAGCTATGTCTGAGATGAACGGTGTATATTGTTCCAGTAGACCTATGCGCATTGGTGTGGCAACCCCTAGGAAGTCTTCAGGATTTCAACAAGGTAACACAAAATGGCAAACCTCCTCTCAACAGGATAAAATCCTGAGATTATAGTTTCAGTAATATAGTCTTTTATTTTTATTTTTATGTTGTGTTTTATGTTTTATGTGAGAAAAACACTTTTTGTTGTTGCATATATACCTACTCTTCTTTTTCTTCTTCTTATGTTGATTTTTCCCTCACATATCCTCTCCTTTTTTGTAGTCTCTTTCTCAAATTTCTCAAAATGAAAAAAAGAGAAAGGTGCTCAGTCTTTGCTATTGGCATTGGAAATTAATTTGTCAAAATCATTCCAGTGGATATGTCAATAGATGGCTAACCGGTATATTGGAGTATTGAGCTTCATTATGCTCTCTCCAGTCAATTATTTGTCCTATTGTAGCATATTTCCAGTAGAGTTTCAAGTTTGTTACTATCTTTTCTCAGGATGCACGAGGTCTCTCTAGTAAGGGTTAATTTGGCGGTTGTAGGAGACTATTTGGTCACTTTTATTTCTTGTTATTTGGTGTTTTAGTTGTGGTTTTATGTAAAAGGATTTTAAATGGTATTTTATTCCACGAAAGTGGGTTAGTATAGAAAGTTAGAAGTGGTTCATGTGCTCTACCTGCGGGGCATCACACTGGTACCTCTTTTTGGTACTCTCTCTCTCTCTCTCTCTCTCTCTCTCTTTCTCGTGTACCCTATAGTAACTCTGCCTTGGGAAGAGGTTTTTTCAAATATTTCTATGATTTTTTCGATGATGAAAGTAATTCATCAAGTAATCATGGTGTGGTAAAAGTGGATCCTCTACTGCTTTGGAAGAAGCTTGTGCTTTCTGCAGCTCAAACTGGATCCCTCACAATCTTCAGCCCATCAGATAGTTTTGACTTCAGTGTTTTAGGGTTTTGGGTTTTGCACTTAGCAATGCCTAATTGCAGGTATGGATGTTTCACAAATCTCTCCTCCATTTCGATATTTGTCACCTCATCCTTGGTGTCTAATCCTTCAAAGATCATGGATGCTTCTGTTGTCCTTGATGTCTAATCCTTGCAGCATCTTTCATTTACCATTCATCTTTCATTTGCCACTCCTCTTTCATTTGCCACTCCTCTTTCATTTGCCTCTCCTCTTTCATTGCCACTCCTCTTTCATTTGCCACTCGTCTTTGGAAAATATGAGGGCCTGTTTATGTCCTCGAAGCACCCATTTAGTAAATTTAACAGCTGTTACAATATATGTAGAATGTGAAGCGTATAAAGCTAAGCAAAGTAAGCATAATGATTATTTTTTAGCATGAAATTTAACTTATGGAGTTATTATTGAGTATATCTCTTAGTGATTTAAATATCATAAAAAGATAGGATCTGTTTTTTGGTCTTTCTTAATTGTCTACTATTACTTTAGCTGTCAAGCATTGACTCGTTTGACTTAGTTTTGAGGATTGGACTTTTAGCTTAATGGTTAGGTGGGAGGCTTCTAGAGTGATGTCTTAGGTGCTAGTATCTATGAGGGGTGTTAGGTGCAGGGTACAAGTAATTGATGTTAAAAAAAAAAAAAAAAAAAAAAAAATCATTTCTGTTTGTATCTCAACCATAGTTTAGTTGTATAAAGAACCATTGTTCTACATATGCTGCAATTGACACCAGTTTGGGTGTTATTCTTTGACTTCCAACATCACTTTGCTTTGGAAAATATATTATGCCTTATAGAAACTATGATGCTAGTTTTATGAAATTTTATTATAATCTTGTTTTCTGCAAATATCTGCTTTCCTTTTTGTTTTCTGGAGATTTGAAATAGTTGATCATCTTTTCATTTTGTTCCTTTTAGGTGGTTTTGCATCCAATGGTTCTACCCAATCAGATAATGATTCAACTAACACTACAGTGAGTCGAAATCATTCACGTGTTAATCTGCCAAAAGTTGTCTTCTATTGTGATATATTGCACTCGTTACTTCTATTAATATGTTTTCTTGGATAGATATTTGTTGGTGGACTTGATGCTAGTGCCAGTGATGAGTACCTCAGGGAGACTTTTTCCCAGTATGGTGAGATTGTCTCAGTAAAGATACCTGTTGGCAAAGGTTGTGGGTTTGTGCAGTTTGCTCACCGGTAATTTTCTTGTACTGTGTTTCAGTTAAAGAAATTTGCATTGTAAATATATGATAAATATGAAGGCGATCTGAGCTATCTTATTTGGAAATCATCCCCAAATGACATTTTTTTGGTAGACTTAGTAGGATAAACTTCCACATTTCTTGTACTGTAGAATTGATTTTTTCCCACAGTGATGTGGTTTGAATATGTATTATTGCCATATTTGACAGCAACAACGCAGAAGAGGCATTGCAGAAGTTGAATGGCACAGTTATTGGGAATCAGACAGTTCGTCTCTCGTGGGGTAGAAACCCAGCAAACAAGCAGGTAGGCAATGATTCTTTCTCGAGTAATATTGTATACGTTCCACTTTCATTTCCATCTAAACTTGGTATCCACCTGAAAGGGACATGCATTTTCACTTGCAAGGAGGATTTTATACTATGGCGAAAGTTGTTATTGTCTTAGCAGTATTTTGTGTATTTCCTGTCGTCAGTTTATCTAAATCTGATTCCTTACGATTTTTTTCTTTCTTTTATAGCCTAGAGTTGATCACTCAAATAACTGGAATGGAGCATACTATGGCGGCCAGGTCTACGACAGTTATGGTTATGGCGTGCCTCATCAAGATCCTAGCATGTACGAGGCTGCAGCTGCATATGGAGCTTATCCTGTGTATGGCCAGCAACAAGTGAGCTAAGTTATTCAAACTTAATTCCGGGTAATTGCAGCATATAGAGAGAGGTATTGGCAGATTCAGCTGCAAGTGGGCTGCTTTAGTAGTAGTTGTAGTAGTAGGCAGTGTATTACGGTATCCTCTCGGCAAACCACAATGAATTGAGGCCTGCATTAAAATTGAAATTCGTTTGAACCTTTGTTAAGTCAAATTTTGAGAGGTTGAAGAACATAAAAGGTTCTCTACCACCCTGCTCGTGTGTTCTCTTACATTGATTATGCTAAGTTTTATTCATGAATTTTATTTAGTTATCTGGTCAATTCCAGCTTGAAGGGGGTACGAACAAAAATATCAAGCAGGTGTTGTGCTCGACAGTGGTAGCTTCTTTCATTGTTTTGGCCAGTTTGAAAACCTGCTAGACTTACTGCAGCCACCTTTTGCTCTTACACTACTCTCTCCATTGTATATTTAAAAAAAATAGTAAAAATAATAATAATGTAAATGCATAAGATAATAATTAAGTGCACATCTCTAGATTTCCTTTTTATTTCAATTCTATCTCTAAATTGCATTTTTCAAAGTTTGATTCTTCAGCATTAGCCTTACAACTTGATGTTTGTTTGCTGGTTAAAAGCGTGAAATCTGACTCATAAACCCAACTATGCCGAAGACCTAGAACTGGATTCGATGTCAAGCCTCATCCCCACTAGGAGCCGTTTCAGCAATCTTGTTCTTGCATGGTCCCATATTTTCATTTCTTAATGGATCTTAATATGAACTATTATAAATCTAAGTAAATGATTTAGGGTGGTTTAGGATCAGGGTTTGGGCCATAAATCTGAGGTTTTTGTGCTGTGAAATGATAAATGTCTTCTAGTTCCCGATCTAGAAATCTCAGCTCATAAAGTACCTCTCAAATATTGAAATTTGATACTAAAAACCCAGACGGGATTGACTGAAGGAACTAAGTTCAATTGGACGTGGAAGAACGCCCTACACAGAAATGGAGGAGAAAGGGCCTTGCTTACTCACCTACATTAAAGGGCCTTCGTTGCTAAATAAAATCAATTTTTTTTTTGAGATAATTACGGGAAAATAAAAATCATAGGCCATTCATTAGAAGAAGAGAAAAATAACCCTAAAAACATATTAATCTCATAATGTACGTATTAAAGATATGCATCCATAACTTTACTACAAGAACAGGCTCTCTTCTCATTGTCCATCCCAGTCCCTTCGTTGGAGAAAGAGTGCAGGTACATTACTGTTTAGAAAAACAAAGTGAAGGAGATCATAGGTTTAAAAACATGATAAAACACCATGGAATAAAGAAATAGAAAATAAAAACCAAATTAAGAAAATTAATTGGAAAACGATGCTACATTAAGAAAAAGTTTAAGGCATAGCAATCAAGTTGTAATGTTGCTTCTTTGCCTAAAAGAATGCTCAAAATATCAAAATTGCATGTTTGACGATATTAAAAAAAAAAAAAAAAACAGAGAGAGGTTTCATGAGGGCAAGTCATCTAATTCCAAAGAATAATAAAACATTATTGAACTGCATCCCAAGTATAAAATGCTTCTTCTGTAAATAATTGAAAATTTTAGGTTACAAAGAGGAGGAACTATTACATAAATACTTTGTTAACTTCTATTGCACAATTTCAGTGGTCTAAATCTGGACATATGGATCCAAGAAGAGGTGGGCACCATTGGTTGGGTTTTTTGGGTAACCCGACCCAAACTTGACCCGACTCGAAAAGGTCGGGTTTGAAGTCCCAAATCCAACCTGTAAGTCAAGTATGATTTGGGAATGCAAACCCAAACCGGACTTATGGGTCTTTTAAATATTTTAAAGTCAAAAATAGTTTTAATTATAAATTTAATATTTATTTTTATTTTTTGTATATTTTGTTATTTAAGTTGGGCGGGTCAGGTGACTTAGATCGGTCGAGTTGGGTCAGATTCAAATTTACGGAACAAAATATTAAATTGAAACCCGTTCAGGTTTTACACTGGTTTGGGTTTTAAAATTAGTGATTTGAACCAGATTCATGTCCACCTAACGTAATTTGTTGTAGTTGACTAATTTTTTTTTTTCTTTTTTCCCTATAAATTTAACTCAACTAACTAATGTTTTAAAAACCGAACCGAACCGAACCAGCCGGTCCAACATGGTTCTCATTGACTCAGCTGGATTCACTGTAACCTACATTATTTATGTGTTTTTTTAATAAATGTATTAAATATATGTAAAATAGGTCCAACCCAGTCTAACTGAGTTAATAAATGTATTAAATAATGTAAAATATATACATTATTTATGTGTTTTTTCACTTTAAAATACGTCATCCATGATGTATCCCAAACTTAGAAGAAACTAATTCAATATGAATATATGATTTAAAACCAATGGAACCACTCAACAAGCGACGCTTATAACAATTTCTAATCGTAATAATATATAATAATATTAGATAATATAGTATACAAATACGTTACTAAGTGTGGCAATGTTGCGTTGATTCCTTACAGCACTAAAATAATAGTGTCAACGACGGGGGGCGAGGCAGAGAAAGAAGAAAGCTTTTCATTTGCAGCAGAAATGGCAGGTGACAAGTGTCTGGTCCGGGCCGTTTCTTTCCTCGAGATAAAGGACGACTGGATAGTGAGCCGGGACGCGATTGACGGGCGACCCTTTTTTCTGCTTTGTTTAATGGAAGATATTTAGATTGCAGAATCAGTTTTTTATTGGGTAATCGATTTGTAAATGGGACTGTGCACCAGGTGTCTCTGGATTAGCGATTGCTAAAAAGGGGAGGGAGGAGGATGGACGCCGAGATGGCAACACGTTTCGCCATGGCCTATTCTCTTTCTTCTTCTTCTTCTTCTTCTGCTTCTTCTGCTTCGTTTCGGAGATTTACGCCCGGCTCCTACATGCGCAAGGTTCGCGCTTCTGTCTCTGCGTCTCCGAGGCCGAAAGTTGTGGTGACGAGGGAGCAGGGGAAAAATGGGAAACTTATCAGTGCTCTGGTGAGCTACCCGTCGTGTTCTACGATGCTGTCCGACTCTCGGATGATTGCACATTGATATTGGCGTGTCTCTGTTTTATTTATTACTGGTACATGCTCGAATGAATGATGAAAACGTCTGGGTTTTGCTTTTCAACCTGGCATCTCAAATGGTTCCTGCCGACTTTTAGTTGTTTGTTGCTCTGGCTGTTTTAAATGCAGGAGCTTTTGACTTGATTTGGGCTGTAAGCTTTTCCGTTTCTGGCGAGTGTTGGTGTCCAGGTTTTATTTCCAATTTTCGGATTTTAAACTTTTTGTCAGACTTCACCCGTCGGCCTGTTGACTTTATATGTCCAATATTTTAACGACAATGTCGGTACTGCTGTCATAAGTATTATCTTCGGAAGAGCGTGTCTTAGTAAATTGGTCTCTGATGGTTTAATTTCGATTGGATCGTTCATGTTACCTGATACATATTTGTTATGAATTGGCTGCATTATGCTATTACGTTTTTTCCATTGAGGTAACCGGCAACTCGTAGACAACAAAATTTTTTGGAAGAACTTAGTTTCGACATTTGCGGTTCTGCCTTTTATGATGTTGATCAGAATGAAATATTTCTCAGGAAATATTTCATTAGTGGCATTGATCAAAGTTGACGCAGGTCGTTGATTCGAATTTTATATTGTTCCCCTGTTTGGATTGGGGTGGGTGGAGAAGTGACCATTTAATAGGTTGTAGGCATGCATGCTTAAATACTTAGATATTGTGGGCAATGGAGCAGTCTATTAGTTGATCATACTTTTGGGATTTTGTTGTGAAGAAGAAAGTTAAGCGTTGCTAAAGGGGTCAGGGTTTTGGGGTAGACAGTGATGCAAATTGTATTGAAATGGTGTTCCACTGCAGGTTCATGATTTATTTATCTTTGAAAGGCAATTCTATGGAATGACTAGTGGACGTAACTGTGAGATATAGCATGTGTCCAGTTTTTGTCATTGATTTGTTAAATGAAGTCTCTGAAAAAGTTATTAATGGATGTAAACAGACATGAATAGTGGAGATTACAATATGATGCTAATTCGATCATTCTTGGACCCGTTTGGAATGGTTGTGTCCAAATCCTCTCTCTAAGATGTGTCAAGCTCTTCTCGTAATATCAGCTGATGAATTTGATAGCTGCAGGCTTGATCACCAGATTCTTATATATTAAAGAATAGGACTCCATAAATAATTTTCATTTCTTTTAGTTCTAAAAAAAAACTTATATATCTGTTTTGCAACTTTTAACTTTTATACTTCTTCTTATGCCAGAATCATCTGTGTTTTTGTTTTTTTCTTGTTTTTAAAATGGCAAATACTTTATTGAAGATTAAAGAGCTTCAGAACAAACAAAGACTAGAGATAAAAAAAAGCTTTGAGGGGGCTGAAAAAGAATTACAAACTTATAGTCACAAAAGCTGGGTGAGGGGTAGGGTAGGCCCAGAGATTAGGCTAATTTTTTGAGACCCCTCTTTATCAAGGATTTGGTAAGTGAGTTGGCAGACCGGGTGATCTTCAGCCAAACAGTATGTGACTTCTCAGAGAGGTCATGGACCACATAAACAATGTGCTTCATCCTCCAAGGAAGAGGGAGGAATTGCTGCCCAGCTGATGATGGGGTCAGAATATCCTTCAACCTGGAGGGGGCCGTTGAAGTGCTGAGAAAAGAGCCGCATGGGTGCCAACTATGCCCTGGCTTCTGCTTCATTGGAGGGGCAACAACCTGCAGTGCAGAGAAGGCTGAGAGGGTCCCACCAATACTGTTTCTAAATACTCCTCCAACCCCTGCTAGGCCAGGGTGACCCAATGAGGAGCCATCAAAGTTGAGCACGGTCCATCCTGAAGGAGAAAGCCTCCAAACTTCCATCACTTGGGGTTTATGCGAGAATAACTGTGCTCTAATGCTTCTTGATCACTGTGTTAGGGTGGAGGTGTGCAAAATTTGGTGCTATAGGACCGAGGTGAGATGTTCGGTATACACTTTTAGTTAGATCTCCCTAACAGCTGCTCCTGTTTTGAGATGTCTGATAGTTCCGTTGGGTTATAAATGCCATGGAACTCCTGCAATTGGAGCTGACTTTCTGTGTTGGGAAGCTGAAAAATACCAATTATGTGGATAGTTGCCGATTGATGTGATTTCTAACTTTATTGAAAATGTGCTATTTGTGATCCATAAAGCTTCTTCTAGTTTTTTACTTTGATTTAACGGAACTGGAAACAATGATTGGTTAAGTATTATCCTAGGGTGTAAAAAGAGATGATAATTTGTGTTTAATTAGTTTGTTCAGTGGTTAATTGATATATGTGGGAAAATCATGAATCTTTGCTTAATAGCAACTATATGCTTTCTCAGAAAAAGCAAATAAATAAGTAAAATCAATTGAGATTTTTTCTTATTATCCATGTTCCTCAAAGCAGGTGTGAGCTACCTTGACTCAATAAGCAATTGGGCTTGGCGAACTCAAAGAAATAAGTCCAACAGTTATCTTTTTGTTTGATATATTACATCTTATATACTTATTTTGAGATCCAACTGATATTTTTTCAAATACTTATTTCATTCAATGATGTCCAATTGTATTATTTTCCAAATATTTATTTCAGATAATACTGATAGCATATCACTGATAGATTTAATGTTTTCCACTAATATAACTGATTTACAGGCTGTCCATGGTGTTCCCTGTTTGGAGGTTCCTCTTGTTGAGCATACTAAAGGGCCTGATATGGAGAGGCTTTCTACTGTACTAAGTGGTGACATTTGATAGCCTTATTCAGCTTATATTTTATATCTTTTCATTTTCTGTATGTTTGGTTCTTTTAGCTCGTTATCTCTCTTCAATTAGGACATTTTTTTAGTCTATAATTCACCACTTCCGTTCTTGCAGATAATTCATTTGATTGGGTTGTTATCACTTCTCCAGAAGCAGGATCTGTGTTCCTAGAGGCTTGGAAGTAAGGGCATTCTTTCTTTGGCTTTTTTTTTTTTTTTCCAATAAATTTTTGTATCTATTAGTAATTTTTCAAGATGGAGCCTCATTCCATCCTAAAACGACTATCCATTTAGGAGGCCTATTTCTGGACCTTATAAACCATTAAAATTTCCTTAACACTTATGTTTTCCAAAAATATTCTTTACACATTTCAATATGGAATGATTCTTCATGTCTTGGCTACAGAAGAGGGGTTTGAGACATGGGCATAAATGCCTAGAGGAGCACCAGTAGAGAAAATACTAATCTCTTACCTTTTTTTAATGTTTCTTTATATTATTATTATTATTATTATTATTATTTTTTAAGTATGTGGTTTTATTTACTTCAACTTCAGTAAAAAGACTACATTGTTAGAGGTTACTCAACAACAAGAAATTGAGTTTAACCCCCCTTTTTGCAAGTATATCAACATTTGAGTTTGTATCTCTAGGTACGTAACTCATACTACAATCAACAGTTTTTAGGCTATCTGATAACTCTCTAAAGTATCCCACAATTTCAAAAATAAAAAAAAAATTCTCTAAAGTATCCTAGGGAGTGTCATGGTTGCTCAGACTTCCCCTCCCCCCATTTGATTACAATCAGTGTTTTAAAAACTGAACCGGTCATCAAACTGGCAGTATGTGCGGTTTTGGTTGAACCTGGTTGGACCAAGTTCAACCATTGAATATTATACCCTATATTTTATATTTTCATAATATTTCTATAAAAAAAAAAGACAAAAATAATCCTGATTATAGTGAACAGGGCCGAGTCAATAAGAACTGGATTGGCCTCCGATTCTGGTTCAACCAGGTCAGACCGGCCGGTTCGGTTCGATTTGTAAAACACATTACAATATTAGATTTTCCCTAATCTCCAAAGGGACCCAAGAGAGAACCCTTGTAGGTACGAACTCCTTGTAGTAAACCCATCATCTCTGCCATAACCAAGTTCTCAACTCCATTGGACCTTCAATGCTCTTTATGTCCCAAATGATTTCTGAGTAGTCCACCAAAACCAATAGGGCTGGGGTTTCCTTTGGAAACCCCATCAAATTTGAGCTTAATATTGCCTACGGCAGGGGATAGCTACCTGGCTGGTTAGATTTAGCTGCCCCATGTGTGTTTGCCCCTAATCTCGATGAACTACGTAAGAGATCCCCACCAGTCCCTTTGATCTCCTCTGTCTTGCATAACCATGTGATGACATTATTCTTAATGCTTTCCTCTGTTTGTGCTATGGTTCTTTCTTATTTTGGGATAACCTTAATTTTCTTTACTCCCAAATAAGCCATGGAGTAAATATTAGATAGGTGCCGATCATCATCTTACCCTTCTCTAGTAGTGCTAAGCTGTTGCCCATCTCCAAGAGACCTGTGAGAGGATGGAATACAAATGGGAAAGCCAAAAAGTATGAAAAAATTAGCACCAGATTTTCCAGGTAAAGCTACAGTATACTAACAGATTAGTATATCTCTGGTAAGAGATTATAATATCCAGTCTCTTATCTTATGAAGTTCATCCACAAATAACCTGGGTATAGCAAAGTGCGCCTTGGCTCATGAACACAACCCACTCTGCTATCTTAAGATTGATTCTGATTCTATCTCAAAATGGTTAACAATTTGAGAACCTTATAACTCATTATGCTCTAAAAAAAGCCTTGTAGGCCATTAATTTTTCTTCACATTCTTCAATGTGGGACATTTCCCTTCTCATCAGATTTTTAGTGCCAATAGTAGTGTGAGTCATGTCTCTTATAGTTTTAAGACTAGTTTATGGGTATGTAACTGTTGGACTAACTGAGGCCTTTTAAAATTTAGTTCCTGAAGTTGTTTTTTAAACAAAGAAATGGCTCTTGAAAAGCGTCGGGACTAGCAATGAAAGCGTGGTAATATAGAATCTGCAAATGCCGTTGGATCAGAGAGTAGAAATGTCTCTGCTGCTGGTAGATCTGAATAATACATGAATGCTGGTAGACCTGAAGTTTGTCTGGTGTATCAGATGTTCAGATCGAACCATTAATTATAGTATAGCAGTATTAACTGATAACCTGCAATTGTTTTCTGGACCTTTGCCATTGCAAACTGAAGTTCTATCTACTATACCTGGAACCTCATTCAGCACAATTGAGAAAATCTGGGATAAAAATTAGGGATAGAGGTGAATTGACGCTATTTATCTGAGTTGGAAACAATAACTTTAGACTCTACTATGAGATATTTGGTTATAAACTTGGGATAAATTTTTACCAGGGCTGCTGGAACCCCAAAGGTTCGTCTTGGTGTGGTGGGAGCTGGTACTGCAAGTGTCTTTGAGAGAATACTGCAATCTCACCAAAGATCTCTCCAAATTGCTTTTTCTCCATCAAAAGGTATGTTTCAATCTTCTCTATGTTATTTATGTTTATTACAGAAATTACTATTTACTCTGCTATAATATTAAATATGGATCCAAGTTTATCCCAAAATGAGTAGTTTAAGTTAGAAAGCCTTTGCTCACCTAATAACTGCCAGGTTTAAGTTATTAGCTGATGTCTTCTCAGGTGAATCGTGGATATAATGTGAGGAGCAAATGGTTTATGTTTGCAAAAATTTGGAAATTATTGTCCCATGGGCAGATGTAGATATTCCTCCCTATCCTGTCCCCCCACTGGAGCCTTGATAACCTGAAGGTTTCTGTCATTTATCGTAGTGTAAATCATTGCTTACAGGAGTCATTTTTGTTGAGCTATTGCAGCCATTGATTCTGGAATTTGTTTAGTTATGTTTTGTAATTAAAGTTCTCCTATTCCTGTGGTGAGATATGTCTGATCATATTGTGGATTATGTTGTTTTCAAAAAGTATTGTTAATTATGTGATGTGATAATGGTAGTCAATTACAACAGGAGATGATGAATAGATTATTAAGTATATATAAGAGAATAAAACTTATTTTTGATCAGTTTATTTTCATAATTTCCAGCAACAGGCAAGGTGTTAGCTTCAGAGCTTCCAAAACATGAAAACAGAAAATATACTGTCCTTTATCCTGCTTCTGTGAAGGCTGGCAATGAGATCGGTATGTTTTCCATATGCTGGATGTCAGTTAACATTTTTTCTCTTTTGTGAGTTTAACCTTTTTTGCTTTTGTCTCTTCTTTTGATTTTTGTTTGTGTAATGGGAGGGAGATTTTAGGCTGTAGCTGTAGGCAGTGGAAATACAAGCAGAGCAGCTTATTTTAAACCCTTGCCATCAGCTTCTGCTTTGAATTCTCCGTCACCAGTTTAAAGCTGTGGGATTCTGGCATTTAGGTTTATTAAGATACAAGTGATACTGGGGCTTGAGTTTCTGAGAATTTATGAGTGTCATCACTTTCGATAGGCTTGTGTAGGCCTTGAGTTACTTCTGTTGGAGTGGTTTACTTTTCATTGAGCTGAAAACAGATGGTCTTAAATAACAGAGGAAGGCCTGTCAGTTCGTGGATTTGAGGTCACAAGGCTGAATACATACTCAACAGTAAACTCCGGAACTCTTTTCTTTCATGTCCAATGCTTGTATCATGTATTAAGATTATTGAAGTAAAGCTTTTGACTTGTTACAAATTGTTCATCTGTATTCTATATTCATAATAGGATGTACATTCCGTGATCTTGGTTACTTGAGGCATTATAAGTATTTTGTATCAATTATAGCTAACCAAGTTCATGGTTAAGATGAGCTTTTTCTTTAGTTAGTTTTGGTTAGAAGGCATTATCTGAAGGCATACACCTTTCACTGAGAACAGTTTGCGAAGTGTACTTATTGCTAGATAACCTGTTCATGAATATATGATTTCGTTGTTTTAGTGTTTCATAGTGACAATGACCATGTGGTGTTGTTTGCAACTTTGCATACATGTTCGTAGTGATGCTAAATATCCTTCTTTTAATACTACTCTGTTTCTAAAGTATATAAAAGCTTTGGATTGAGTACTTGGACCAATGGTCCTGTGGTAGTTTTCTAGTGTGAGGTCTTGAATTTCAGTCTCACAAAGGAAAGGGATGGCATTTGTGTGAAGATGATACATAAAAAAGAGCTCTTTCCTTTTTTTAAAAATATTTTTTAAAACTTTTTTTTTAAAAAAAGAGTTCTTTTTGTGTGTTGGCTAAATTTTTTTTGAGTTGGCTGGTATTATATAATCTTTGCTTATAGTGTTTGCACGGTTGGCTGACACTCTGGCAATCTAATTGTCCTTTCATGTGTTTGAAACAAGACATTCACTTTGGACTTTCCACCTTCTGCAGGTACCTGTTAATAATATTGAGCAGGCGATTTTGACTCAAGCACTATCAGCTCCAGTTGTAGCAGTGGCTTCACCTTCTGCAGTTCGGTCAGCTATTAGTTCAATAAAATCTATGTTTTTTGTGTGTTTTTCACTATCTATTGGGATTGGGGTGCCGCCAGGGTTATTATTACCTAATGATTTAAGAAATCTTATCTTGAAAAGTGAAATTATGTTGTCGGATTCATTCAGTTACGTTTGGCTTCCATACTGACTTCATGTGACCCTGATTCATCTAGTGCTTGGGTTAACCTTATCTCGGAGTCGGGAAAGTGGAATCATTCTGTTGCTTGCATTGGTGAGACGACTGCTTTGGCTGCAAAACGACTAGGACTGGGGAATGTATATTATCCAGCAAGTCCAGGCCTTGAAGGGTATCCTTATTTTTCTTGATTCGTGTCCGTCGATGCATTAACAAGATTTAGGCTCTCTCTGGTTACGACTTATTCAGGGAGGATATATGGCATCTATATAAATTTATTCATTGTTCTCCATTTTGTGTTGCAGGTGGCTTGAGAGCATCCTCGAAGCTCTTAGAGTACATGAAGAACAAGTAAAGGTTTCAGTAAGATCCTGTTGATAAACCTTTGTGAAGTCATTTTGTACCACTCCAGAGGTTTTCTTCTATTAGATAATTCCTCTTTTCTTCTTCTCCCTACACCAGGCAGGGGTTTTTTGATGAACAACACTGGTGCAGGGACTCGAAACCGGATAGTGAGAGCAGCTGTAAAAACAAAATTCGCCTCGTGCAAGATGAAATATGAAGCTCCTGCCAGGCCATTACAAGGAACAATTGGTTCGAGAACGAAGAATGTGATGGCCATGTTCTCTTTCAGGGCTTGGGGCTGCCAAGGCTGTTTCCCAAATGGACAAGGGAACCTCGATGTGGGAAACAATCACTGTCTTTTAGTTTTAGCTATGTATAGAGTTGGTATATATTGTAACATTTTTGTATAAGGTTTCCTGGTTATTAACCTATAGTGAAGCATATTATTATCATTGTAGATTTTTTTGTATTAATGCCACATTGTAAACAATCTTTATCATCGAAGATACCATTTAAAATTTGTCCAATTGTATTATTAATACCCCACAGTTTAATAGACTATCTTTTAGTAGAAGTGGCTATATGTATCAAAGCTTAAGCTTTTTATCTTGTAATTGTCATTATGCAAATCTTAATATGTGAATCCAATTGTATGTCTATGCCAGGTAATGGACTCCATAACAGATGAAGCTCAGTCACAAAATGCTGGTATATAACTAGTAATGCTTTCAGTCAGACTTGGTTTTCATTCAAAATACAAAGACGAGGTGGAGAAATGGAAGACTGCGCTCCCTGTAACTGGTTGCTCAGTGTAGTTGATGCTTTGATGATCAATGGCTTCCGAGAATTCAAACTGAGGCCTTCCTCTTTGACCAATGCCAGCTCTGAATAGGCTTCACAAACCACAGCAAAACAGAGGAAGAAACCATGGCTGTATTCACGACGAGATTCATGGATTCACATTCTAGTAACAAACCATTCCCTTAATTAAAGCAGCCATACCTAAAAATCAATGTTACACGTCTCAACATTGACATTCGTTCCATCGAATATTCAGACTTGAGTCACAAGGAAACTGAAGGCCGGAAGCGGGTCTCCGGAAGCACAAAAAATTTCCAAGAACTAACAGTGGCTAAGAAAGAAGAAGAAAATGAAAAATTTCTAAGAAGACAAAAGAAAAGACACCATTCCCGAGGAAAAAAAAAAAAGAACCCAGAAAATTAAAACAAAAACCCAAAAAGAAGAGAGAAACAGGAGAGGGATAACAATTTACTTTCTAAACATCTCGGATTTTCGCAACCGCCTCGCTGTGCGACTCTTTCAACCATAGCACCAAAGAAGAGAAATAGAAAAAAAAAAAAAAAAAAATCAACGAAATAAATTTCCCAGTAAATAATACGTACCATTAATTAGGCAATCGTGAATCTCCATTGAAACGCACAGTGGCAACAGACGGATTGTTTCCGAGGAAGGCACGGATGATTCAATATCTTGCCCAGTGTTCATGGAACAAAGGCGGCTCCGGCGATCTCAAGTCCTGGCGCCACCACCACCTGCTTCAACGAGGGCCAGTAGTGAAGGCTTCGACGTTGAAGCAGGAGGAGGCGGCGGAAGGCTTTGAGACCATACTCTCCGCCCTCGCCTCTGCATTTCGACAATCGCTGAAAGAAAACGAGGCGGGGATCGCCTCTTTATAGTTTTATGAATTACTGGGTTTAAAATCCCGGATCCGGTATTAGTAATCGGATATTGCTCTCACCTTATACTACTCCCAATTACAATTAATTAGGGACTAATTATTTTTTAAACTGATTTGGCAAGAATATGTCTAAATGATTAAGATATTCTAATTTTCTATAATTCTTATAATTTTTATGAAATTTATAATTTTCAGAAGAATATTTGACTTTTGAGGCAATTATATATATAGGTAAATTGGCAATACTTAGTGTGTTATAAAGTCCTATTTTACAGCAAGATGTATAAATCTTGTAATGCGAGGCAACATCACATGCTCATGTTAGGATATAGCTTGTTGCATATATAGTACAATATCAATGTCATGACTGTTGTTGTTAATTAAGGAGTTAAAAGTTTAGGCCATCCTATTCCCAATGAACTTCAAGTGAAAACGTTGATCAATAGCTTACGATTCAACTGTTGTGTAACTTAATATGTCTGATATGTTGCTCTCTCGCCGTGCAAATTAAGCTTGATTACAAGTTGACAATTGATGCACAAAGGAGAATTAAAGAGAAGTATATAAGATCGACTCCATGAATATTAATGCAACTAGTAAGACAGGGTTTCTTATTTGAAGACCAAGAAATGTCCCTCAAAAGAAGCAAAACTCCGGGGAAATTAAGAAACCCGTGTTCATGGAAAACACTTTTGGTAAGAAAATAGGGTCTTATTTTAATGTGCAAGATTATAAGGTGATATTAAGGTCAATTGTACTAATAATTATAGTGGCAAGGCAACAAGTCCCAGCTGGTATTAGAAACAACAATGATATTATTTGTGTTATTTTTGAGGTTCAAAAGGGCCGAGTTCTAATTTCAACTCAGTATTTTATGGACCCTTAATTTGTCAATATATATTTGGTTCAAAGTCTCACATGACCTTGATGTTAACAATTAATAAAAAATTCGTATAATGTTTTGGACTAATTATATTTTATCTTAGTTTTTATATTAAGATACGTAATTTTTATAGCTAAAAAGTTGTATGAAGAAGCAATAATTAATTTTTGAGTAATTAATTACTATCCAAAGCATGGGAGGAAGAATGTATGAAATCATGTATCAATAGAATGTAATTAGTCTTGCTGATCCGAACCCAACAAGTTAATGAACTATTTTCATATATAATACAATAATCATAAAACTTAATTTAATAGAAAATACATATATATATAACATTGACAGAATCCTATTACAAATTCGTTAAATATATAATACAGTAAATTATTTTAATTATATCAATTTATAAAGAACTTAAACTATAGTTTTATGCAAGGCGGCGTTTAAATCAATGCATCTTTCTGGTTTCGTTACCTTGTTTTCTCCTTGTTGGGTACTTAATTAGGCCTGCTGGTCCCAAAGTAAATGCAAAAGAGAAAGAACACAAATGGAGCAATATTCAAGAGTACACGTACAAAGAAACAATTAATATTCAACGATGTAATTAATTAGCATCCAAAATAAAAAACGTTATTAACAATACAAAACTGTACATGAATAATTAACTCACCGAACACATGGGTTTTTCTCCATAAATTCAGGCATGTCAACAAGCAATGCAAATCACCCGGGTACGCGCGTATAGCCACAGGTTTGAGAAGAGAGAACAATGAATAAGCCGGCCGGGGTTGTGATTCTGTATATACTTATTCGTTTGGTTATCTTCTCCACCGCTTACAGGATCACTGCCCCATTAGATCATCAACCATTGAGGGCAAGGATTAAGGATGCTTCCTCTAAAGGTCACGATCAGAGTGGATTGGGTGCCATTAGTAGTGCTTCTAGTTCGGAGTATTATTCACCCGTGTATTCGAGTCCACAAGATGGAATGATGGAAGCAGATAAGATCGACGGCGGGTTGCCGGGGCAGCCGGACGGCGTGAACTTCGATCAGTATGCCGGGTATGTCACTGTGGATCCTGGTCATGGAAGGGCCCTCTTCTACTACTTTGTTGAATCACCTGTGAATGCTTCGACCAAGCCGTTGGTGTTGTGGCTAAATGGAGGTAATTAATTAAATGGTGCAATCTAATAATATATCTTGATTAATTAAAACCATTGATTCTTTAAATTTTCTTGCATGTCATCTTTTTTCATTAATTAATTGTTTTCTTCACCCAAATATATATATATATATATATATATATATATATATATATATTGTTCCAGTACTAACAATAGCAAAAATATAAATATGTGGTCTCCCACTGTCATCTATATATAATTCTGCAGCTTATTGCACCAAGCATGTACATTTTCTTTAATTTCTTCCTTCAAATTAATCCCCATTAGAGGCCTCCATAATTATAACGAAATCTCTTAATCAGGACCCGGTTGCTCGTCCCTCGGCGCCGGCGCGATGATGGAACTCGGACCATTTAGAGTGAACAGTGATGGAAAGTCTCTTCACCTCAACAATTATGCATGGAACCACGGTACATTAAATTTTGTTATTTCATTCGCTAAGTTAGTTAGTATTAAATTAATTAATATGATCTCTGCTGCATGG
Organism: Aristolochia fimbriata; assembly: GCA_019845555.1. Lineage (NCBI taxonomy): Eukaryota > Viridiplantae > Streptophyta > Magnoliopsida > Piperales > Aristolochiaceae > Aristolochia > Aristolochia fimbriata. Next base: position 32,413,780 of record CM034080.1, read on the forward strand.
GTATAAACTGAATCTGTTTAATAATTAGCTGCAAATATCATCTTCCTCGAATCGCCGGCCGGAGTCGGATTTTCGTACTCGAACACAACTTCAGATTATAATCTAAGCGGAGATAAGAGAACTGCCATGGATACGTACACATTCCTGATTAACTGGTTAGAGAGATTTCCTCAATACAAAACCAGGGACTTCTACGTTACAGGAGAGAGCTACGCAGGGCATTATGTGCCTCAATTAGCCGAGTTGATCCTTCACAACAACGAGATCACCAATCAAACAGTCATCAATCTCCGTGGAATTGCAGTAAGCAATTAATTACTTAATTAATTAGTGATTATAATCAGGAACTGTAGTTACATATATAAATAACTCGCCCTTTCTGAATTAGTGATTATAATATACACTGCCATTTTTGTTAGATGGGCAATGCATGGATTGACGACGAGACAACTGAGAAGGGGAGTTACGATTTCTTCTGGAGCCACGCCATGTATTCCGATCAGACCTACGAAGAGATTCAAAAGCACTGTGATTTTTCTGATATTTCTTCCCCTTGTGATTCTTATTTGAGTCAAGCAGATGATCAAGTCGGTGACATTTATCTGTACAATATTTATGCTCCCTTCTGCGGTACCCCAGCTAGTTCCGTGAGTAATATATTTTCAATTATATACACATATATATTAATGGTTCAAGAAGCCTGAATTAATTATTATTTTGATTTTGGGTTGAGAGAAATTAAACATTTTGATAATTGAATTAATTCTTTTTTATTCGTGTTCAAATTAAAATAGGGTGCAGGGTTTGATCCCTGCTCGGAAGATTACATCTTCACTTACCTCAACCTTCCTGAGGTTCAGAGAGCTTTACATGCTAACGTAACTGGCCTTCCATATTCATGGGATACCTGGTAATTAAGTTCTGTTTATTCCTACATATTCTTGTTAAATATTATTTAATACAAGAAATTTATAAATATCAACATTCTAATTAAGTAGTCAGTTAAGAGTACTACTCGTGAGTTATTGACCTCCCTGTGATGATCAAATTAATCTCCAGCGCTGGTTTGCCATGGAATGATCGACCCAGTACGGTATTACCAGTCATTCAGAAGCTGATGGCGAGCGGGATAAGAGTGTGGATATACAGGCAAGTAATTAATTAGCTCGAAAATTAGGATGGCAAAATCATTCCATTTCCATTTAGACGTCCTTTCTCTTTATAACTAGTTATCAGCATATGCAAGATCAATCATTAATAAACTCTAATTAGGAGAAATAATGAAAGTGATTATTTCTTTTAATCTATATATACTTAAAAAAAGAATAACTTGGCGTTTCAGTGGGGATGTTGATGGTGTAGTACCAGTGAGCGCCACCAAATTGTCCATAGAGAAGATGAACCCCCAAGTGAAGAAAGCTTGGCACCCTTGGTACACTCAACAAGAGGTAACAAAAATGTCGTCCTGGCTAGACTTGAATTCCTTAATGTGACAAAAACCCTTTTAATTTTCTTGTAATGCTGCTTACTGAATTTTTTTCTATGGTCTTTTCATGAATTAGGTGGGTGGATATGCAGTTGTGTACCTTAACCTAACCTTTGTGACAGTAAGGGACTCCGGACACTTCGTTCCAAGTTATCAGCCAGCAAGGGCACTCACCCTCTTCTCATCTTTCATTAATGGCGAGCTTCCACCGGCCAAACCATGAAACCATATGTTCCAGTGAATCAGTGATGCATGTTCCGGACTTTATTACTTACTAGCTGTCTCAGCTTCTTCCTTAGATTCTCACTTCTTTTTTATGTCTTTTTCTAGGAAATCCAACTGATCATATCATCAGAGTATCGGTCACTTTGAAAATAATTCAGAACAATAATCATATTAGCCACTTTCAGTATCCTATTAAATGCAATCCAATTCAATATGTTTGGAAGGATCAAAATCATGGTACACCTATTAAAGATTCAGCTGAACGTAACAATGTTGAATTGACAGGAAGCAGCAGTACACCTCTCTAAAGCCTAAAACTCCTTTGCATATCAATTAATGATGATGCTAGAGGTAGCAATGGGTGTCCTTTTTTTTTTTTTTTTTTTTTTTTTTTTTTTGAGATCAATTAATTGCAGTTTCATATAAAGAGACGACAACCCATGCAGTAACCAATTGCATGGCTACCTACGTGTACACATGCATTTGGAATTAGAAATATTACTTCTCTATCTGCTTAGTAATGATCTGAGGAGTACTGATATTGCCAACCCTTGAGTTAATTACTTGTAGATCAAAGCAACATTTTTATAAGGAAAAGAGCAATCCAGACTGTGAGGCATGGGATGGGAATTGATCCCTCTGTCCCCAAAATTATTTGAGAGGCCCATCACAAAGTGATTAATTAATGCTCTGCCATTGGTGCCCACAGTGAAAAACAGTTGGAGAAATGAAGAAGGCTAGCCAGCTTCATCTACTTTAGCTTCCCCAATCCCAATACCTGGAGGTGGCTCCAAGAATTATATATTTAAAAGGGTTCCGATGGAGCTCTGGTTATGCCAACCACATTGCGATATGTCATCGAATCAAAATATATATTACATTTGGGTTAAAATACTAAAGTCACAGCGAAAATTCCAAATTCTGATATTAAATATTACATGCCAAAATATTAGTCCCACTCAAAATATTAAATTTTGATCTAAACTACCTCATTATGACCTCATTTGACCAAATAAAAACTCTCCGGTGATCAGACTTTTAGTGTTTAATTTAACCCCAATATAATAGTTTGACTGATCCTGAGTTGTTGCAATCTGGTTAATACCATTTAGTGTTGTGGTACGTGTAATGCCCACCCTGCTCCGTAGTCATATATTTAAGACATGATAGGATGAGTAATAGTAGTCTGAGGTTCCCAGAGAAATTAAGAAGCAACGGTTCCATGGCAGCTGCTTCCACCACGCAGTCGCTTTCCGGGATGGAGTGCTCCTCTTTCGGAGAAGACGAGGGAGAACGCTTTCCCGCGAGCCCCATGTCGGAGTATCTCAACACCGACGCCCTCTCCCTGGCAATTCTCGCCGTCTTCGAAGCCGAAATCCCCATCGACGATTCCCAAACGTTTGCAGCTCTCAGAGACCTGTTCCTTCCCATCAACCCCCGCTTCTCCTCCATCCTCGTCAGAGACGAGGAAGGATCGAAACAGTACTGGGAGAAGGTGAGAGTGAACTTGGAGGACCACATCAAGGTCCCCGTATTTCCCCAAGGCCTAACCCAAGAAACGTACAGCGATCGCCTGCAAAAGTACCTGACCCAGGTAGCCATGGAGCCTTTCCTTGAAGGAAAACCTCTGTGGGAGCTTCACATTTTCAAGTACCCGACCGTGGAAGCTGCGGGGACGATAGCGTTCAAACTGCACCACGCGTTGGGGGACGGGTTCTCTCTAATGGGTGCTCTCTTCTCTTGCCTGAGAAGGGCCGACGATCCTTCGCTTCCCATCACTTTTCCTACTGGGGACAGGTTCAAGAAGCTGCAGTGCTGCAAGGAGAGGAGTATGTTGAGGAGGGTGTCCGGGGCTTTTTCAGGGATCTGGAACACGGCCTCTGATGTTGCATGGAATGTGCTGCGGAGCACGATTGTGAAAGATGAGTTGAGTGCGATCAGGTCCGGGAATCCGCTCGTTGGGTCAAGATCTCAATCGATTGCCTTCTCCAATCTGGTCTTCTCCCTTGACAAGATTCGTGAGGTCAAACGCAAAGTTGCAGGAGTAAGTCGCTTGACCTTGTTGTTGTTGCACACATTCGTTAGTAGAGTCAGATTTATTGTTAAGTACGTGACAGTCACACATGCACTCACTAACACATTTACGTTAAAGTTAAAAAATATTTATGAAAGGTTATCTAAATTTAAAGAACAACCTAATCATGGACTTTGATGATGAGGTTTTAACCCCCGCTTCACATTAGTGAACACGTGAGAGTTACACACTCACTAATACAGTGTGCGCCTATTGAGTGCACCAGTACAACTAGAGCGCGCTCCAGTCAATCCAAAACCATTTTCTTCTGGTACTGTGCCCAAAATCTGTAAACCCTAGCTAGTTATACCCAAAAGCCCAAAAACTCAAAAGTCCCTGGTCATTTGTGTTTGTGTTTTAAACCACATAATTATTATAAACTTAGTTAATATTGCATGCAATGACTGAAATGTTATTATCTTGTTAATTAAGCAGACCATAAATGATGTTGTGGCCGGAACAATGTCCTATGGGATTCAACTCTACAACCGAAAAATGGGTCACATTTCAAAGGGGAAACACATGACACAGCTCTTGTTACTTAATACAAGAATGGTGAGTGGATACCAGAACGTCCAGGAGATGCTAGAGGCACGTACATGGGGAAACAACTTCACTTTTCTACATGTTTCAGTTCCTTTCTACGATAATGTTGAAGAAGTGGATCCTCTAGAATTCATTGAGAAGGCAAAGGAAATTGTGAAGAGAAAGAGAAACTCAATGGAACTCTTTCTAGTAGGCAGTCTACTCAACATGATGCGGAAGATAAAAGGCCCTGAGGTAAATTAAGAAAGCTAGCTTGCTTTTTCTTATTATTAAATCGTTGTTAACTATTGGTAAAATATTAGTTCTTAATTTGTTGATTATTTAAATCTTATGGTTAATACATACTTACACAATTTTAATTTTTTTTTTTAATATTTTTTGTGAGTAGGCTGTTTCGCGTTACATATATACAACATTGAAGAATACCACCATGGCGATTACAAATATGACAGGGCCTACCCAAAAAATAGGAATAGCAGGACAACCTGTGAAAAACTTTTACTTCCTTGTGACAGGATCACCTCAGGTAAGTCATCTTCAATTCCATAAATAAGTGTCGTCGTATATATAGAAGCATGATTAATTTGTTATACTTTGAGGAGGTTAATTGCTTTTATACATAGAATTATATTTGCCCATGTAGCAATATATATATATATATATATATATATATATATATATATATAATTATATGAGATAAAAAGGGAATATTTTAACTGACCAAAAGAATAGTTCCCATGACAATTAGTTTTTGTTAAACTCTTTTGATGTTCTGTAAATTTACACTAACTTGTAAATCATTTTAGTATGAAGTCATAGCCTACATACAAATATGTTTCTCTTTTTTTTTTTTATATATATATATATATTTTATATATATATTAATTTATTGGCTCCATGAAAATAAATTAATATGATACATTCACTTTTTGTTACATTTCCAGAGTTTGACTGTAACAGTGGTGAGTTATAATGGGAAGCTAACCATTACAATGATATCAGAAGACGGATTTATAGTTCCAAATCTGCTCGTCTCCAGTGTCCAAGAGGCCTTTGAGAAAATTTGTGAAGCAGCCACAAGAAGATCAACAACATAAAGCTACCGATTAGAAATTTTTGCTGATATATATTAGTGCAATATATATATAGTTGGAGCAAAGACAATACTCTTAGTTAGAAGCATAAATATAATAACTTGCTTTTCTTTCATGGACTCTTATTATGTTAATTGCAAAAATATTGCATTATCTTATTAATTATGTTAATTTTTTGGATTATTATCTAATATTGCATTATCTTATATTAGCCTAAAAGTTTATACGTGTCATTTTGTGGATCATATTAAACAATATTATATGATCAAATTATGTTAATTGCAAAAAATATATATGCTATTTTTCATATCTACCCTCATATATACAAACTAGCTTAAAGAGTTTAATTACTAGTTTGGCCCGTTAATAGTAATTACCTCCAATGGGTCCGGATTTGCTACGCCCAGGGTGGAGCCCAAGGTGACCGGTTCCAGAGTGTGACACGTCAAGGTACGCTGGACCCGTTCGGACCCACCATCAGCATCATTATCTTAAAAAGTTCACTTATATATATATCCCTAAAATATTTATTTTTTAAGTCAAGTCAAAGCGGTTCTATTTGAGTCCTGCTGTAAGAACATCAGCTTTGGTTTCATAAAAACTAGAAAAATAACACTGCGACCCTGTTGCAGTACTCAATATGTGGTGTCGGCCGGTTTCATCACTAGATTAATTTGAGAATTTGGAGCATCCAAAGCTCGATCAAATTAACAAGAACCCCAACAATTAATATATATACTTAAAACACAAAAAAACAACAATAAGAATATTACAAGCAAAAACCACCAACACGTACAGCACTGAAAATCAGCCGGAATAAATAAATAAATAAATTCCCATTTAATCAGCATCCCCATACGAGACGAGAAAGCTTTGTCCAAGAACAAAGTGACAAGAGGCTCGTTAGAAACTATCAAAGACGCCCTGAACACATCGCCTTCCTCATCTATATACATATATATATATATATAAATCCATGCATATGCAAAACCAGGAATCGATCAGTCAAATATCGAGGGAGTCATCTGGTTGCAAGAGAACCATGAATATGTCTAGTACTGCAGTTCTCTACTTGGTCCTTTTACTGGCTGTCCAGTCGGCGATCTTCGCCGGAGCTTATCGGGACCCGGATTCCTTGAATCAACTCTTGAAAGAGAAGATCTCAGATGCAACATCCAGAGACGTTAAGAAGAAGAATTTGGCTGGTTTGGAGCTGCATGGCGGAGATACGTACTCTCCTGTATATTTGGGTCGTCAAGATCTTGGATCAATGGAAGCCGATAAGATCGTCCACTTGCCGGGGCAGCCCAAGGGAGTAAACTTCGATCAGTATTCTGGGTATGTCACCGTGGATCCCAGTCATGGAAGGGCATTGTTCTACTACTTTGTTGAGTCTCCTCAGGATGCTTCTTCCAAGCCTCTAGTCTTGTGGCTCAATGGAGGTAAGTAATTAATTATGGGGTTTTTATTTAAATCAGCAATTAATTCCTGTCTCTTTTCATACTAGTGCATCTTCTTCTTCTACAGAATGGAGGTATTGGGTGGTGATGTAACAGATTAAAAGAGTTTTTTTTTTTTTTTTTTTTTTTTCTTTTAAAATAATATTTTTATTTAATTATTTATAAAAATACTATTAAGTACCCAATGTTTTTAAAACCGGACCGGCCATCTAACAGTAAACCGGTAGTATATCTGGATTTGGTCGAACCCTGTTCGACCAGGTTGAACCAATGGTTCAACCATTGAATATTATACACTATAATTTGTATATATGTAATAGGATAAAAAAAGTGTTTTAGTAGTGCTGATTTATTGTGAACCGGACTGAGTCAATAAGAACTGGACTAGCCTCCGGTTCTGGTTCAACCAGACCGGACCTGGTTCAACCAGCTGGTCGGACAGGCCATTCATTCCACTCCAATTTTTAAAACTCTGCATTTTTACTAACTGATCAAGTTAAATAAGCCCCTTTTCTATGAATAAATTAAGCATCTGGAATCATGTGGGACTAATTATATGAACATTTTGATCATCAGGACCCGGCTGTTCATCCCTGGGTGCTGGAGCCATGATGGAACTCGGACCGTTTAGAGTGCACAGCGATGGGAAATCTCTTTATCATAACGAGTATGCATGGAACAATGGTAATTTAATTTCATGACCACATTAGCTTTTGATTGTGTTTATATATATATCAGTACATGCATGTAGTACTGAATTCTAACTCTGTTCGTCTCCTTCTTAAATATATATACAGCTGCTAATATCATCTTTCTTGAATCTCCGGCGGGTGTCGGTTTTTCGTACTCGAACACGACTTCGGATTACGGTCGTAGCGGAGACAATAGAACAGCAATTGATACTTACACTTTTCTCTTGAACTGGCTGGAGAGATTTCCTCAATACAAGACCAGAGATTTCTTCATTACCGGAGAGAGCTACGCCGGGCACTACGTGCCACAACTGGCTCAGTTGATCCTTCACTACAACAAGATTTCCAATCAAGCAGTCATCAACCTCCGTGGGATCGCTGTAAGCTTATTAAATTCTCTATGAACACTTGATCATCTGGGATTAATTAGTGTATATGACTTCAAATATCAAGTTCTAATTACATCAGTGAAACTGTAATATTATTAGATGGGAAATGCGTATGTGGATGACCTGGCCAATTTCCAAGGTTCGTTCCAGTTCTACTGGGAACGTGCTCTCTATTCGGACGAAACTTATCAAGGAATTCAAACGTACTGCAATTTTGCCAATGTTAGTTCAGAATGTGCAACTTACCTCAGACAAGCATCAGATGAAGTTGGGGAAATTTATGGCTACAACATATATGCTCCCTTCTGCGAGTCCCCAGCCAGTACACGCATAGTGAGTTTTTTTTTTTTTTTTTTTTTTTTAACTTAATTAATTTCGTCTCTTAGTTAGTTCTGATATATAAGCCGAAGATTTTTTTAATTTACTGTTTTATCTATGTAGAATAATATCTAACAAGTCTGAAGGTGGAAAAATCATAATAATTATTTCTGGAATTTTTTACAGGGTGTAGGGTTTGATCCCTGTTCAGGGAATTACATCTATGACTACCTTAACCATCCAGAGGTGCAAAGTGCTTTGCATGCAAATGTAACAGGCCTTCCATACCCATGGGATACTTGGTATGCATGGTTAACAAAATTAATCTCTTTTCTCCAAACTGTTTACTTTTCTCTCTATAAATTTTCTCTATTGAAAAACTTAATAGTCGACCCTTTGGATGAATAATTACAGTAGCGACGTCATATCATGGAATGATGAACCAGAGACTGTGTTACCAGTCATTCAAGAGCTAATGGCAAGTGAGATCAGTGTTTGGATTTACAGGTACAGATCTTTGTCCTCCTTTCTAATATCAACCCTTCATATATAATCAGAATATTAAAAAAAAATTGTCGGAAAACTTTTTACTGAAACTATATATATATATATATATATATATATATACTTACAGTGGCGATGTCGATGGTGTAGTGCCGGTGACCGCTACTAAATTGGCCATCGAAAAACTGAACCCTCCGGTGAAGACTGCTTGGTACCCATGGTACAGCCAAAAAGAGGTAGGATTAATATTGTCCATGTGCCCTTACTTATCTGTTGCAAATTAATGTGGAGGAGAATTAAGGGTATCACTTGAAACTAATGTGTTTTTTTTTTTATAATTTGTAGGTTGGTGGCTACACTGTGGGGTATGCCAACCTTACATTTGTGACAGTAAGGGGTGCAGGCCATTTTGTTCCAAGTTATCAGCCAGCCAGGGCACTCACTCTCTTCTCCTCCTTCTTGGATGGCAAACTTCCCCCGGCTAATCCATGATTATATTGCTCATTTCTTATTTTTTAGTGTAATCTTTAAGTACTATGTCGTCATTGTTGTGAGCTTCCTAGATATGGAAGACAACAACTATCATTTTCCATTTCAATAATTTTGATGAATGAAAACTGCACCGTTTTACCTAATTAGTGTTCATAATAGTACGTGGTACACCCAAAGATGAGTGAGACATGTGCCAAATTAGAATGATATGGCTTTTATATATATATAGGATTGAAATGTATTTTCTTAATAACTTAGCTAGCAAAAAAGACCTTTTAAAAATATAAATATATATAGTTATTATTTTAAAAGTATATATATATATTTATTAGTACTTGTTTTATTAAATGAACCCGCCATCAAATTAACCAGCAATATGTCCGATTTTGGAAGAACCTGGTTGAACCGGGTGGAACCAAAGGTTCAACTATTGAATATTATACTCAATACTTCGTATATATTTAACATTTTTATAGGAAAATGACAAAAATAGTGTTGGTTAGGACTGGTCTCTAATTCTGATTCAACCGGATTGGATTGGTTGATACGGTTTGGTTTTTAAAACACTAAATTAATTTTAAATGGGCAGCCTTGCCCCATTGATAGGCTTAACCCTGCCCCACTTATAGGCTTAACCTTGCCCCACTTATAGGCTTAACCTTGCCCCACTTATAGGCTTAACCTTGCCCCACTTATAGGCTTAACCCTGCCTCACTGATAGGCTTAACCCTGCCCCACTGATAGACTTAACGCTACCCCACTAGCATGCCGAACCCTGCCCCAGTGATAGGTCGACCATGCCCCAGTTATATGCTAATTAACCCTGCCCCAATAACCCCACTCCTGCAACTCCAACTCTGCTCCACTAATAGGTTGAATGTGGCCCAATGACCCCACTCCTGCAGCTTCAACCCCTACCTCACCCCCACAACTCCGCCTCATGGCACCTCCATACAATTCCTCCCATGACCTTTAAATCCCATCCTGGCTTGAAAATTAGCCTAACCTTGCTGGAGAGACCAAACCCTACCCCATTTACTGGCCCGACCTTTCCCCATAATCAGGCCCGCAATACCCCACAGACAGGCTCGTTGATAGGCCCGATTGTGCCTTACTAACAGGCCCAGCCCTGCCTTACTAACAAGCCAGACCTAGCCCCACTGACATGTCCAACCCCCAACTGGCCCGACCCTACCCTAGTGACAGGTCCACCCCAAGTCCTCCCAGCCTAGGCTATTGACAAGTATGCCCACCCACTCCACCTACAGATAGGCATGCCCCACCCTATAGACAGGCATGACTCACCCTAAAGGCAGACATGCCCCACCATAAAGACATGCCCGCCCACCCTACCCACCCTACTTTGCAAACTTGACCTTGACCTACAAACCTGAGTCCAGCCATCAAGCCCAACACCATTGTGTAACCTCAATTCAGTCTTAAGCTTTATTTAGTCTTCACATAAAGAAAATATTTTTAAAAGCTTTATTTTCCTTCTATATATGCATGCAAACAGTTACAATTCATATATTGAGTAAAATGTTGTAACTTATAATAATTTTATAATGTTTCACAATTAACTTAGTTATAAATGTTTTCTACAATTTAGTTCATAATCTAAAAGTAATGAATATAGAAAGACAAACATTAAATTTTATATTTTAAAAGAAATTTAAAACATAAATCCTATATGCACCAACCATATGTAAAGCATCAAACACAAATACTTAGATAGAATAACTATTTTAGATCTAATATTGATTCATAACATTTAACAATTAAGTTAGTTTGGTTTGTACAGTATAGTTTTAAATTTATTATAAAAAAGTTCATTAGATTAACATACATGAGAAAAATAACAACTTATAATATTTTGAAAAGTGCATCAGGTATCAAATAACTTATACATGTAAGTTAAAATACGTAAGTTGAACATATTTGAATTATTTTAAAATAATTATCATTTAAAATTTTGTTTATTATAATTTTTTAAATTGTTAACATTTTAACATTTTATGCCTAATTATTTATAGTTATTTATCAACTTGATATTTATAAAAATATTTTTTCTCTTTAATAATAGGTTGACCTTTGTTTGACCTGGAATTGGACCAATGGTTCAACCATTGAAAATAGTGCTGGCTAGTGAACTGGGCTGAGTCAATAAGAACCAGATTGGCCTTCAATTCTATATGGTCCCATTTGAGTCACTACCTTTCCTATCCAAATAATTTGTATGTTACCAAAACAACTTTTTTATAATATTACAATGAAAAGACACATAAATTCTATACCGTTAATATCCTATTTGAGGATTAGGTCTTAAATAGAACACATTTGAAATGAATATATCATTGTAAGCAATAATGACATAATTTTATGTGGGCATAATTAGATCGTTATATATTATTGTAGATTAACCCATTTATCTAATTAGAGTTCATTTTTTGGAAATAAGGAAATCTCCTTTCCAAGAATTCAAATTAGAATAAAAGTAGTAATTAAGGGCATAATAAATTTTGAATACTTACATCTATATAAAAATATAATATTTTGAATAATTATAAACATAGAACAATAATAAATATTTAAAGTATACTCAAGATAATTATTATGAATTAAAATCAGGGTCGAGAAGAATGATCAATATGATATATCTAGAAAAAGAAAACCAGATGCTTACATATATATATATGCTTACCTCACATCACAGAGAGTATACACGTAAAGTTTGGCTTTCCTGATTTACTGCAATGGAGAGTATATACTCCATATATATTTTCCGACTCTCAATCCATCTTTGGTTATTTAGTATTTTCTTAACAGATTTGGAATTGAAAAAAACCCAGTTCTAAATCATCTTCTACGTGGAGTTATTCAGACAATTTTATTAGACAATTGCACCACTAATATTTTATTTAAATTCCACTATTACCCTTAACAAGTTTCTATTTTTCTCCCTTTAAACAAAAAAAAAAAATACACTTATTAAAAAAGTAGACCTGATAATATATTTAGCTCTAAAATATTAATATGTTTATTTAATAAATATAATATTTTAATTTACAATTATATAAGTTAATCATGTATAAGAGTATTATCGTCAATATATATTAATGCCCGATATATGTATATATACGATTGAATCCCCTTTTGGTAGAGACCATGCATACTCATTGTCCAAATTATAAGAATTCCACTTTTGGTTCCATTAAAGTTAATATATATGATAAAACTAGCCTTCTTGACCTCTAAAACTAACTTCTCATGAGCTGATTTGAATTTAGCTCCTTCCGGAGGACTATGCATGATCAATTCCATTATGTAGTAGGGCATGGCAAATATGCCTCTTCAAAGTCAAAACATTATTCCCATGCAGTTTCATTTTTTTGCTTAACTCAGTAGCAAGAACTTTATAATTAGCTATTTAGTCCCAAATTTAAAAGAGCAATAAGAAACAACTAATACAAGTGTAATTTAATTTGAAAGAACCTTAATTACATACCAAATATACTCTCTAATATCCTTACTACTTACTGTAAAATAGGAGTATTTTACACTAAAGATTGTCAAATATTTACCCCCAATTACCTCAAAAGGGTAAAATTGTCTTTTGGTAATGATAAATTTTAAAAAACTTAAATTAAAAAAATATTAAAATATCATAATATTCACATGAAACTTGAAACACTCATTTACTTCTGGAGTAACAAAATTCTGATCTACAATGACTATTTATCCGATTACTAATACCGAATCCGGAACCTAAAACCGAATAATTCAGAAAACTGTACAAGAGCGATCCTGCCTCATACTAGCTTGTTTTCCCTCAGCGGTCGAAAAATGCAGAGGCGAGTGCAGAGACTATGGTCTCAAATCCTTCCACTGCCTCCTCCTGCTTCAACGTTGAAGCCTTCACTACTGGCAGGTGGTGGTGGCGCGAGGACTTGAGATCGTCGAAAGGATCATTTGGACATCGCCCTGTTTCTCTGTAGCTAGTACCAGCTCGCATATACCACCATTTTTGTTCCATACACATAGTGTGTTTCAATGAAAACCCATCATTCCCTAATTAATGATACGTGTTATTTCCTGGAAATTATTTTCGTTTGTTCTTTCTTTTTCATTTCTCCTCGATGGTACAATGTGAAAAAGCTTTGGTGATATAGGTTAATTAATAGTACTGGTGTTTAACACTCCTCCTGAAACACGAACTCAAACACCGTGAAAAAAATATAACTAATATAAAAGACACGCAATATGTTATTGCAGTTCTGAACAAAATAATTACTAATCTGCAGGCTGTGTAGCCCAAGACAGTAACGATCCACTAAATATAATATGTTACAAAACCTTCACAAAGGTTGTTACAAGTGTTTCACACACCTTGCTAAATAGAGTAACAAAACGTGAATACCTTTCAAGCTCCAACCTTGAACTGACCTACTATTGTGACGTGAGTAATCTAGTTATTATCGTAATTGAGGCTCCCCCTCAATTTGAGCCTTCAGAGTGAAAACTCAATGCGTCTCCTACACAGACTAGAATGCTTGTTGCAACTCTAGTTGCAACTCTGTCCCCATCTCTTGAACTACTTCTGAAGAAGCGAATAGATAAAGCTCTACTACACCACACGGCGACACCAACTTTCTTAAATACTCTTCTAAAAGTCATGTCTTGTATTAAGAACTTTTAGTCTTACATGCCAACTTCATTTTAAGGAAAGGTGATGTTAGTATATATATAAATAATGAGAGTTTACAACTCTGGGTTAGCTAGGTTTGTACAGACATGCAGGGGGAGAGAGACTGCTCGCTTTGCCAGACCATCAGCTAATTGATTCCCAGATCTGACAATATGAGTCCATTTAACATTTCTAGAGCTAAGAGTGTTCTCTATTTCTTTAAAAATGTTAAGGAAACGTAATGGGGTTTTGTAGTGGCCTGCTTCCCATTTAATAACAAAATTCGAATCTCCTTTGATCTCTACGTAATTCAAACTCTTCTCTTTGATTAACCTTACTGCTTGTTGGAGGCTTAAGACTTCAGCCATAATGCCATCACAATGCTAGATTGGGCCCGCATAGGTATATACCGTTTGACCCTTCGAATTTTTGACTAGTCCACTGTAACCTGCTTGACCAAGGTTCCCTAATGACGAACCATCAAAATTTGGTTGTGGAGGCGTCCATTGAACTTGTCTTGATGGTTTGTTCGATTTCTTCAACTTAATAATTTCTACCCATCCTGACATGAGCTATTCGACCGAGACATCCTTTAGATAAGTGCACGTGGATAGCCGCTGAAATGCCATCTACTTGGCTTGGTCGTGTACCTTTACTACATCCCTAGGTAACACCTTGAAAATTATGTTGTTCCTTTCATACCGAATTGCTCAGAGTATATAGGCAAAGAGCGTTCAGATCATCGTTCTACCTTTGGTAGGAAAGTCCCATTCCTTTATTTGGTCGAGAGTCTGATGTATCATACCTGGGCTGCATGATGATATTTTGAATTGAGTGAGCTCATTTGACATAATACAGTGTGCATATCTACAATGTAGTAGAAGGTGTTCCCCTGTTTCTTCTGCCTCTACACACAGAGGACATAGTGTAGTCGCGCAATAATGCCCTCTGTTCATCAATATATCTCTAGTTGGGAGGCGTCTGTACATGATAGTCCACAAGAAGACTTTAATTTTTTCTGGCACGTCAATCTCCCAAGCAGAGTATGTGGCGCGGTTAGGTTTTCCTAGTTGCAAATGTACTCATAGGCAGATTTTTTCGAGAATACACCACTTGGATGCGCTGACCAGATCACTTCATCATGTTTATCGGGGAGAAAGTAGTGCTCCTGAATATTATTTTTTAATGCGCTAAGTAGAATTGCCTTATTCCCCAAAATTCTTTCCCTTAATATGCTTCCCCAATTTGAGCTTTGTGGGCTCCTTATATTGATTGTCTCTACTACTGTGGTGTGCTAGTTTTTTGTTCTTTCTAACAATGCACTGTACTTGTCCTTCAAAGGCTTGTCCCCTAACCATGTGTCATGCCAAAAGATGGTTGTTACACCATATGCCTGAGAATTTGGCTAAATTGTTGGTGAACCGTGGTTAATAGTCTAGTTGCAAGCCCCACTGCCTTTTGATGATCTGCATCCATGGTGATGGTATTCCGCTGTTCAACTTCTAAATCCATTCATGAGAAGGGATTCATTGAATTCTTTGATTGTTCTGATAGCCAGACCACCTTCTTTCTTGTTTTTTGTTAGTGTCGACCATCGTATTAGGTGGATCTTCTTCTCCTCCGAAGGACCTTTCCAAATGAAATTTCTTATTATTTGCTCAAGTTTCTCTCATACTTTAACCGGGCAATGGAAAAAGGAAAGTGCATAAGTAGGTATACCTGCCGCCTTTAGATAGGAGATTGCCTTTCCAACCTTCTAATCTAGATTACAACTTTTCTATGACCCCATCCCATATATTTTGTGTAATCCTGCCGCGGAATAGAGGTAGGACCAAATAAGAGAAAATTAGAGAGAGAGAGAGCAAATGAGAGAGAGAGAGAGAGATTTTTATGTCTCATATTTCTTTTCTTTTTGTGTTTTGTTTTTTTTTTTAGTTTTTTTTTTTTTTTTTTTTCTTGTGGGAGTGGTGTCTTCTTTTGTCTCCTTAAGAAGATTTTGTTTTCTTTGTCTTTCCTTTAGCCTCTGTTTTTTGTTCCCGTGACAGAGTTCTTGGAATAGTGGGTGCTTCCAGAGACCCGTTTCTAGCCTTTTTTTCGTTCAAAACTCTTGTTGACGGCTCTCATTCGATTTAGTTTCGGCTCATCTTTGTCATAGAATTTCTTATATTTTTTCATGAGTCTCCCACTTAAGCTTCAATTTTCTCTCAAGACGAAGAAAAGGTAAAATAAAATTAATTTTATATTTATTAATTTATAAAAATAACAAATTATATTATTATTATAACATAAAATATTGCATGACACTTTTATTTAAAAATAAATACTATAAATTCTCAATTAAAAATTTAATAATCTAAAAATAAATATTTATATATGAAAATGTTTTCTTCAATATTAGTAAATATACATCAGTTTAATTTAGTAGTCATATTATTACATAAACGTATTTTTTAAAATTGATACAATGTTGTGATGTGATGAGTTTCAAATATTAAGTGAAAGAATATCAGGTGTACAAGTCAACACCTCCTCTCCTTTCTTATTTCAATTTGGAGAAAAGGATATAGAGAAGAAAGAAGGAGAGATGAATCAGGTACATTATGATTTAGGAGAGAGAAATGAGTACACCTTAGTAGAGCCCTGACTGACTATAGTTCAGGTGGTCTCATTCGGGTCATCATCGTTGTGGGAGGTCTTAATTAGAATATCTATTATAGCGATAAGAGTTACATGACAGGGAGCCAACACATTGATATTATATGATCCGGAGGGTTAAATGTTCGCCGTTTAAAAAAAAAATTAAAATAATATCTCCATAATTTTATTCGATTTTATCTTTGTTTTTTACTTGCTAGTGCGAATTAAATCTTATAAAATAATTTTCCCCTTCGACAATATCTCTTTTATCTCACTCCTATTTTTCTAAAAAAGGGCTGATTTTATAGTAATTAAATTGAATGAGGGTGAATTCAAGGACGAGGATAAGTATAGTATTATATATATATATATATATATATATATATATATATATATAATAACGTCGTATTTTTTTGAAGAGTTATTTAGGATAATTATTTGAAAGCTTCCGAATTTTACTTTATTTTTTTGTTAATTAATCCGTATAATCAATCTCCATTCTCCCCTAGTGTTTCTTAAACCCAATTACTTCAACCAGGGTTTTTAGTGGGGTTTTGAAGTATATTATTATTAAACCGAATACTTCATAAAACCATATAATTAGAGGCGCGCGAACCCCGGCTCAGAGTTCCTCGTTTTCTCTCATCGATCGAAAAAATGCAGAAGCCAGGGCGGTCTCAATGCCTTCCGCAATCCGCAGCCTCCTCCGGCTTCAACGTCGAAGCCTTCAAGGAAGCCTATAAGGAAGCCTACAAGGATGCCTACAAGGATGCCTACAAGGAAGCCTTCAATGAATCCTACAACGAAGCCTGCAACGAAGCCTGCAACGAAGCAGCCTACAACGAAGCAGCCTTCAAGGAAGCCTACAGCAAAGCCTACGACGAAGCCTTCAACAAATCCTTCAACGAAGCCTTCAACAAATCCTTCAACGAAGCCTTCAACGAATCCTTCAACAATGCCTTCAACGAAGCCTTCACTCAGCGCCCTCGTTGAAGCTGACCCTCGGAAGCAGTCCGTCTGTTGCCACAGTGTACATGTTTCAATGGAGATTCATGATGGTCTGATCATTACTTTCTTTTATTCTTTCTTTTTCATTTCTCTACGATGGTGCAATGCTTACAAGGATTCGTACACAGGGAAAATCCGAGATGTTTAGAAAGCAAATCTCCTGATTCTCTCCTTTTTGGGTTCTTGTTTTAGTTTAATTTCTGGGTTCTTGTTTCCGTTTCTTTCCGTTTTAAAATGGATGATTGATTTTAATCAACAATTAGGTTATCGGAAGAAGATGAACGAATGTCAATGTTGAGGCGTGTAACTGTGTTTGTTTCAACTTTCTGTCTCTTCCTCATTGGTTTTTAGGGATGGCTGCTTTAATTGAGAAGGATTTGTTACTAGAATGTGAATTCATAAATCTCGTAGTGAAAAGAAACAAAATGTCCGTCAGAGATTAATTATCACATTTTGGAAACTTTCTAGCTCCTTGGTTGCAGCCAAGAATTGATTGAAAATTGCCTACAATCAACTGACAGGCATCTTCTTTAGAATGGTAAGTACAGCAGTCAACCAGTATGTTTAAGAGGCTATTGTGGTGAAAAATATCAAATCTGCATTGACACCCATCTCACAGGCTCTTTTCATTGCCCCGTGGATATGCATTGGCACCCATCTGCAGGAAATTAGTGGTGAATCCTTGTATGAGAATCTGAGGTTTGAAGCTTCATGAACAGTTAATCTGCTAAACAGAGGAGTTCTCTGAGATGGATCTTGAGTAAGAGAAGATACCGTAGGATTAAGATGGACCAACTATACTAACTGAGGGTAAAATACATAGCTGACATAATCCCCGTGAATTTGAGCCATGACCCCCCTTATGTGGAATGGAAAAAAGGATATCTTTACTAATTTTTTCCTTGATCAGTTGGAGTTGGTACTCTTCCTCCTTTCTGCAATGCAATTTGTCTATTGTCTTTAGTATTGGTGGTTTTAATTCCATGTTTTGGATGCTTTATGTAGTCACTTGGGATTTTCCATAATCTTAGGTTCCGTTTAGGAGATGTTATTTTGTGATGCATATCCAGAGGACAATAATCTTGTTGAAATGCTTTGATGTAGGCCCCAGGTGTGATACCTCGGTGTGTTTTTTCAGGTCATGTTTCTTGTGTTTTCCTTCATTTGTGGAGACTAAAATAGTGATCCTTTTCATTGATCAAAGAGGAGAGTGACTTGAGTATTAGCTCAGTGGTGCTTGGAGGGAATTGTAGCAAGATGTCTTAGGTCATAGTTGGCTTCAGTTTCTCGCTCTGGTTTGCAATGGTTTGTGAAGCCTATTTAGAGCTGGCATTGGTCAAAGGAGAAGAGCTCAGCTTGAATCCTCGGAAGCCTTTGATCATCAAAACATCAACTACAATGAGCAACCAAGTTACAGGGAGCACTTCTCCTCCTCTTTTTTGGATCATGGAAAAAATCCAGTCTGACTGATTGTAAGCTTTCCAAATGCTGTGATGATATGAATTATGTACCGGCATTTTGGTGACGGAGGAGATATTAACTGAACCAGCTGAGATGGATCATCAATGCAGCACTAAACCATATGAAATATGTAGAGAAGTGTTGTATGATTCTCTCCTCCATTTTTGTAATTTTTACCTACATTATTAGGATACTCTGTTGCTTTGCTTAAATCATTCGCTTCCATTATTGTGCTGTCATATCCACTAAGGAAATGATGAAAACAGCCAATATCTCCCTTGTCCTAACCAAATCAGATGGAACTTTGGGCCAGAAGGCCATGTTAGGGGATCAGAATGAAGGAATTAGTCTTCTTATTCAGGTAGACGGCCTCAGAGGAAGCCTGCAAAAGCGATCCCCATTTGTAAGGTGATCCTTTTCTCGCAGTTTTATATTTTGTTTTCTACCATTTTTTTTTTTTTTTTTTTTTTTTTTTTTTGTGATTGCCTAAAAAATCTAGTTAGAGGGTGTCAGTTACAGAGGACCAAGCAATAGGCTAGGAAAATTACTGGAGGTAAGAACATTAAGGTAGTCAATTTATAAAGGATGTCCTAGATTTGGTGGTTTGCTGTGTCTCCAAATTTCCTTCTTTATCAAAAAAAAAAACATATGGACAGAGTAATTCATGTTATGAGTGTTTAAAAACCGACCCACATCTTTAGCACCAAAATGTTTGAATCCTTTGCAACAGCCTAATGATCAGAAGAAAACTGGAGATAAGAGCAAGGGAACAGGAAGCCTTTTTAATGAAGTTTGTTAGAGCACAATATCTAAGCCTATATGAGGAAGGAGCAATTCTCTGTAATGATTGTCTACTAATTTCGTCTAAGAACTTGTAGAATGGGGCCAATCTTGACTATCACTGCTGCCACAGAAATCAATGCTTGGACCCCAGATCCACTGCGAACAAAGGCTATGTGTATCGGTATGCACAGTCAATAGAGGCACATCTGCACATGAGGGAGGCATGTGATGACTTGAAAAAACCAAAATATGGTTCAAACACGGTTGGTAAGTTATTGGAATATAGTGATGCTTATTCGTATAGTTATTGGTTGTGAAAACTTGTTTGTAGGCACTCTTTTCACAGCAGATCCCGGCCCCAATGCTTATTTCTTTGGGTGATAAGTGTCTAATAAAGCAATCACTAAAGATTGCTTCATACCCATCTCTACCTCAACCATGATACCCCATTTGTTTTTCTAATGCTGCTGGGGACATGTTTTTCCTGTTCCTAACTTGACCTACTCCCTGGAAGACTCTGGGAGACAGCATTCCAGTATGCCACTAAAAAACATATCAAGTTCCAGTTTCTTCTCCCTGGGTCCGTTTCAAGGCAAGGTGGTGATTGTCCATTTGGGAGAGCTCTTGTGGAAGTATATGCTTATCTGCAACATCAATTGCTCCTCTTAGAAAAATATATCCAGCTTGACTCGAAAGGATCTCTGGTGGAACACCACAATCCAGGTCTTCTTTTCAAATTCATCCCCACTTCAGTTTGTTCCCAATTGCTCTCTATAAATATTGCTTCTTTCCTCTTCTAGGCACTGGATATTCCTCTGCTTTTATCTCTCTGCCTCTGTCTATCAAGTGTGAAAGCATTACTTCTGCTTTTAGTAGTACTCTTGGTGAGCTTGGTTAGTGCGTATCGGAACGAGACGCTTCTTGTTGATGAAGAAATAAATTCATATAATTAAACTCTTCTTAGTAGAAACAACAGCAAAATCATGCATACGCTCCAAATTGTACCTATATAAAGGTTTTTAGTTATTTGAGCAGACTCTGATCTTTCTTCTCATAAATTCATATGAAATAGTAGAACCAACTATAAATTCCAACTTATTGCTCTGCTCTTTTGAGGCTCTAACCCTTCTCCCATCTTCATGTCCGAAGTGTTCCATCAATGCAGTGTGGCCAAAGCGAATCACGGGACGCCACGCACAGGTGATTTTGTGACGTGGTGCCCACGTGATTCGCTTTGGCCACGCTGCATTTTTGCCAGCGGGCTTAAACTTTTTGGGCCTGCCACTGTGCAGCCGACCTATCTATTTCTAATTAATTGCTCAATACCCAGCAAACAATTTAGAAATTCGCCTTTACATGATCAATATTAGAATGGTTAATACTGCTTTCTCAGTTGGAGTTACGGACGTTCAAACTAAAGAAGTGAAAAAGAGTACTCCTGCAAATTCCATGGTTAAGGTCGGAGACGTGTTGGCCGAATCAGTCTGGTTAGTCTTTTAATTCGATGTTTCAGAAAGGGAGAAATATTAGCAGTTGCCATCAATAACATAATAAATGCCACATGACCAAGAAAGTTATGGTCAAGTAATACGTACACCAAATAAGAGCCAATAGTTTCTACTTCTGAAGATCAATACGGAAGATGGAGCAATCACTAATCTCAGGGCCTTTGTGATCCTATATATGCTTGCTCACTGCTTGAAATTAATTGCAATTGGGCCTCGTCCACTGGCTCTCTGTTGTTGCAGTTGAGTCTCGCCCCTTCCAGTACCCTCCGGACAATGGAAGGGAGTCTGGACCCATTGTGAAATTAATGAAACTTCCCTTTTCCATATTAATTGTTGTGTCTTGACACATTCAATCCTTGGGATGACACTCACCGAGCCCGGATCTTGCACAAGGACCCTTGCACTGTACCAAATTGGTGCAAATGTCATATTTTTAGCTTTTTCTTTCTCTATCTCAAGAGTCTCTGTCCACATAAAAAAGGAAAGTAGAACTTAATTTTTATTTATTTATCTTTAATTAATTAGTTCTCTATATTGAAAAATTAAATCTAACACGATTTAACAATATTGTTATACGCAAGCAATTAAAAACCCTAATATTATATATTTAATATTTCAATAGGAAAAAAAGCAAAAATAATGCTGGTTACAGTGAACCAGAGTCAACAAGAACCGGACTGGCCTCCGATTCAGGTTCAATGGGGTTGGACCGGCCAGTTCAGGGACCCGGATCCGCTGGCCATAGCCATTTATGGCCAGCGTACACACGGCCAATGAACGAGTGCCCACGCACGGGATGCCCGTGCGGCGCTCGTTCTGGGAAGGACCGGGTTCCCCGAGTGGTTCAGGTGAGAAAAAAACATGGACCAGGAAAAAAATAAAAATATGGACCGGGATAAACTTTTATTTTCCCGGGTTAAACTTTTATTTTCCCGGGTTAAACTTTTATTTTCCCGGGTTAAACTTTTATTTTCCCGCTTCTTCGTTCTCTCGTATCCCAACAACTTTGTACCATCCTTTGCACAACTCTATACCATTGGAGCTTTTTTTTTTAGGTCTACCAACTATATACTACGTATAGTTACAACTCTGTACCATCCTTTGCACAACTCTATACCATTGGAGCATTTTTTTTTGTGGTCTACCAACTATATACTACGTTTTGGACCAACTC
This sequence comes from Aristolochia fimbriata, assembly GCA_019845555.1. Lineage (NCBI taxonomy): Eukaryota > Viridiplantae > Streptophyta > Magnoliopsida > Piperales > Aristolochiaceae > Aristolochia > Aristolochia fimbriata. Next base: position 32,436,315 of record CM034080.1, read on the forward strand.
TATACCAGCTTTTGGACAACTATATACCATTACAGTATTTTATTTTATTTTTGTCTAATTTTTTTGTGGTCTAACAACTATATACTACGTATAGTTACAACTCTGTACCATCCTTTGCACAACTCTATACCATTGCAGCATTTTTTTTCTGTGGTCTAACAACTATATACTATGTATAGTTACAACTATGTACCATCTTTTGCACAACTCTATACCATTGGAGTATTTTTTTTGTGTGGTTTAACAACTATATACTACATTTAGGACCAATTCTATACCAGCCTTTTGGACAACTATATACTACGTTGGTACACAACTCTGTACTAACATTCGTATAACTATATACCATTCTAAGGCAACACTGCAGCGCGCATGCGCAGAAGAGGAATGGGCGAGAACATGAAAATGTTCTTAACCCGGACGTGCGCCGAACCGGATTTTCGGCCGGTTTAAATTTTTTTTTTTTTGTCTGTTGAACGACCCGGTTGAGACCCGGATCCGTGCATGGTGGAGCGCCGCACGGGCACCTCGTGCCTGGGCGCTCCGCCATTGGCCGTGCGTACGCTGGCCATAAATGGCTGTGGCCAGCGGATCCGGGTCCCCAGTTCAGATCGATTTTTAAAACACTAATATTTACTATATTCACTAAAAGGTAAATTTTTTTAAAAATATTTTTATTTAGCTTAAAATAGAAGTAATATTTAATTAATTATCTATTTATCTTCCGTCTAAGTTTTAGATTTTTAACGAATACATACCATATTTTTAGACAAGTCGATAATTAGAGGGCGCTCTTTGGAGGTGAAAAGCTCCTAAAACAAAGAAGATTTTCCAAAATGGATATTTCAAAGAATTATCCTAAATAAAAGCATTACCAAACAATACTTAATTATTCTGTTTTTTTTCCTTCTTATAGGTTGTATATGTCAGTTTTGGACGAACCCAGTTAGGCCAATATTGGTACATCAACCATATATTGAATATTTATTATACCCTATAATTTATATATATTTAATACTTCTATACGTAATAAGACAAAATAACTGTTTTAATTACTTGTGTTGATCTTTAGTGAACCGAACCAAGTCAATAATTAAGAAGCAAGCTAGCTTGTGGTTCTGGTTCGACCAGGTTGTTGGACCACAGGTTCAGTTTTTAAAACACTGGTACATAATTAATTAAGGTGATTAATCAAGTTCTGGCTTCCCATTATTTGGCCGAAAGAGACTGTAACTAAAACGTTTTTTTTTTATAAAATAAGGTAAACGGAATGGAAATCATTTTACTATCTTAATTTGCAACGTGGCTAGCTATACATTTCTAAGGACACTTCACCAATTCGGAGTTCACATTAACGACCACCTAACCTCATTAAAAGTCTTTGTAAATTGAACAGTGACACAAGTTATAATATATTGCTACATTTATATGGCCCCCGGACGTGCCACGCCACAGCCAGTATAGTAAAAGCTTATTAGCATTGCATTTTGGGATAGATAAAACATATATAAATTAACGTGGTAAGAAATTACTTCTACCTTCGACTAGTCATTTTGGAATAAAGCTTGTGGACCATGCATTTTTGTGGTATATATATATCTGTGTTGATGTGTCGTCCTGCAGTTGAATGAGTACAACAAACGCATTAATATACGTCCACGATTTACAGGGGCAGTGCTCCTATTAAATTGCATGAAAGGAATGCATAGTACGTGTATATCGCATCGATCATCTCTGTAGTTTGGAACGAAAAGAATAAACTGCAGATCGATCGACCGGTTCCATGGCTTCTTTAGTGGAAGATAGAATATATTCACGAGGAAGAAGAAGATCAGAGGTTAATTTGAGCCCGGCCGATCAATCCTCGCTTCTCCTCGATCCGTTCTCGTCAGGGACGACAAAGGAGGTGCAATGCAATGGAAGAAGGTAAGAGTGACGCTACAGGACCACATAAAAGTCCCAAACTTCTTCCCTCAGGGACTAGCACCTGAGACTTATGAAGATTAAGCCTTTATGGGAAATCCACATTTTCAAGTACCCAACGGCGGAAGCAGAAGGAACCATAGTGTTCAAGTTGCACCATGCACTTGGCCGATCGAGATGGTTTCTCGCTCATGGGTGCACTCTTTTCTTGTCTGAAAACAGCAGACGACCCTTCACTTCCCTTGATCTTCCCCGGGACAACTACTGCAGCCTCTGAGAAGAAGAAGAAGAAGAAGATGAAGAAGAAGAAGGAATCTGCTCCTGCTTTGAAGAGCGTGTCTAGGGCTGTTGCAGGGATTTGGAACACTGCGTCTGATGTTGCATGGGGCCTGTTGCGAGGCACATGCAGTGCTGGAAGACGATCTGAGTGGGATCAGGTCGGGGAATCCACAGATGGGATCTGATCTTAACGTCGCCTACTCCACTGTCGCGCTACCTTTGAGTGCAATTCGTCAGATTAAATCCAAGATTGGAGGAGTAAGTATATATGTGTATATATATATATATATATATGCAAGTTTATGTGTTACATATTGTAACAATATTATTGAAACACTCACATACATATATGGAGACTTTTTCTGTGGGTATATAGGTTTTAAATAGAGGTAACAGTACTACTACCTTTCACCTTCTTATTTCAACTACTTGAACACTGTTCATCAATTTGCATGTTTTAAAATACTGGTCTTGAGTTATTTAGTTTATTTTCGCGCTCAATTACCTGAAAATCACTTCAAAGTGCATGCTACTAAATGAAGTTCATTGCTCCGGAAGTTTTTATTCATTAGTTCTCACTCTAGTTAATTATCTGTTCAATGTTGGATATATAACTAATAACTCTTACAAGATAGATGTTTATCATGGATAGTTAATTTTTTTGCCTTTGTCTCAGACCGTAAATTAATTAATGACGTCGTCAATGGGATTTTATTCTATGGGATTCACTTATATAACCATAAAATGGGTTATGCTTCTAATGGCAAGTCCATATATATATATGACATCTCTTATATATGTTACTGAATACAAGAATGGTGAATGGCTATCAAAGTGTTGAAGAAATGTTGGGAGCACGTACATGGGGGAACAACATTACTTTTGTACATGTTTCAATTCCTTCATGTGATCAGGATATTGAAAAGACGAATCCGTTAAACTATGTCTTGAAGACAAAGGAAACTAGCTATAAGAAGAAAAAGAAATTCAATGTCATTCTTTCTCATCGGCACTCTACTCAAATTGTTGCAGAAGATAAGAGGACCTGAGGTAAGTCGATCTCTTTGTCTTTTAATTAGCTCAAAATTTTAAATGCTAATGTGCTATTTATGAGTATATATATGAGAGTCTTTTAAATGGGCCTCACATTATCATTTCTTTTTAACTTGATTAAATTAAATTAGTGCCACCTGTATGGGTTTTTATTGAAGAGTACTTCATAAATACTCAAGGAAGACCAGAAATAATGTCATTTTGCTGGCAAGTTGTGATAATTATTTTCTACAACATACAAGATAATTAAGTACATTTAGTGGTAGAAATAAGGACGCAGTACTTTTTTGTAACTACATATATATATATGTAGGCAAGTCTACTATATTTTAGGAGTATATGCGTTGGGCAAGTGACAAGAAGTTCATGTTGTAGTATATTATTACAGTAAATGTTACATTACTATGTAATTTTTAAACTAGTTATCTAGAATAATATACATTAAAGTGATCAGTTGTGGTTATTTAAGTGGCAAAAGCAATATCCTCTTGTGGTGACTACTTGTCATTTGGTATTTCCATCAATCAAATGAATTATAGTTATTGGATAAGTTACAATTTTATATGATGAGTTTCAAACTTAATTATCTCTGGAACTATACTTTTAGAACTATATATATATGTTTGTCTCATTGCTTAGCAAACAAGACAATATTTTTTTTGGGTTATATATTTCTACAGGTAATAATTAAAAAAAGTCACAATACATGCAATAATTAATAAAAGGCTACAATAAGTTGAAAAGAAAGGACATGTTGTAGCTGAATATTAGTGAGTGAAGGCAGAAGAGGATTCCAATTACATAAAAAAATGTATGTCAGGATGGCCGAGTGGTCTAAGGCGCCAGACTCAAGTTCTGGTCCTCGTGAGAGGGCGTGGGTTCTCAAATCCCACTTCTGTGACATGACACCTTTTTGCTACTACAAAGGTATTACCCTGGCCTTTATATATATAACTTCTCTCTTATATATCTCATCCTAATCTTTATAATTAAGCTAATTTCACAAACGGATTAATTTTGCATGATATTAGGATTAATTGTGGAGAGTGAGAGGTGGAAGAGAAAGAAGGATACTGAAGTAATTAGCTAGGACTGAAGGGGAATAAAATATTGGAATAACTAGATAAAAATCAAACATAATTATTTTTAAATAGAAAAAAATAAAACTTTTCAATATTGGATTAGATTTATTGGGTGGATTTACTATTTTTGGATCTCAGTTCTATCTATTTTAATTTGTGGATTGCATTGGGTCTGATCAGTTTAATTAAGAATAGATATATCCATGTAATGATCCTCTTTTAACCCATATCATGAGAAATCATGTAACTCCTCCAAATTAGGATCGAGTTCAATTTTTCATGACATGCATGCACCAAAATTAGGATCTCCTTACTCTTACTCTTGTGTGAAATTGGCCAATTAATGGGTGACATGCAATACTTTGGCTCCAAAGATGTATATTTTAATTTATTTATACTTAATGTGAAAATATTAAAATATCAAATCATAGATATAATGACAAAAATGCTCGTAAAAAACCGGTTTAGGGGGTAAATGAAGGGTATTTTGGTCAACAAGCATTCATGATTCAATTAATATTTAGATAATATATATGACAATGGCTCATAATTTTCCCATCAATTTTCCAACGGTACCTCAGTCATGAGTTGCTTCAGTACGTCGTCGGGTTCTTCATTATCTCTTCTTCATTAACTCTTATTAAAATAGCAAACCGACTCCAGAAATTTCTGGAGTCGGCGTGAAGCTTCAAGAGGGAAGAGCAGTCCAGAAATTTCTGGACTGCTAGAGAGACACCGATGGTGTCTAGAAGCCTCTCAACCCCCCTTGAGGGAGAAGGCTATAAATAGGAGTGTAACCCCCTTTGTTTATGCCAAGAAGCAAGAAGAAGAGAGAAGAGTGAGGGTTGGTAGAAACCAAGAGTCTCTCCTTCCTACGTGTTGAAACACGGTTCTTTTGTTGAGAGATGGAGTTGAGTTCCTTTTGTGAGTGTCTTTCTCTGTAAAAACTCCTTTGTCAATAGAGTGAAATTTTATCACTTAAGTGTCTCCATTACACACCCCAGGCCCACACACGCTTCCAACAACTCTATTATATACCGGCAGTACTTACTGCCATTTGTTTAGTGCTTCCTTATCTACGAAATTGCAGTAAGCGATAAATGCTAGAAACTAATTAAAGAGCTCGTACAAACCGCAAATGCTGAAAATTAAAGTACACTTCATGGTTAGATTACGTGGCCGGGTGGGTTTCTTTGACCCGAGTTTTCCCATTGACTCACCCTGTTTGTTCCAAGTCAAACCAACTCGATCGGATAACCCTCGCTCCTTTGGGCAGTAATTAAGTCCAAGTCTCACATCCTTGGTTTGAGGATGGTTCTAGTGTAGGGTGTGTAATAAATCACTGATGATAACGGATACCAGATCGATATATATGTATATATATACCCATTTAGTCACTCAATCCTCAAGCCTCATTGTGCGTGGTTCACATTTTGACAGAAAATTATCGATTTTTTTTCCCCTCGGAAAAATGAACTTAATTTCTTATATATAGTGTAATATTCACGACAAACTCTATCATATATATATATATATATATATATATATATATCCCTTTTTTCATTTTATGATAACTAATTTTCTAATTAACTTGGGCTAGTCATTTTAAGATAGACCTCACACCCAAATTTACTCAATCACTACTGTTTCAATTGTATACGTAAATTAATGACCTCAGTTTCAAATTATAGTGCACGTCCATGATTAATATAAGAAGCTGCCAGTCCCTTCCATCATAAGTCATAACCTACAATTTTTTTAGTCAAAAGCGTGAATAAGCAAATGTAATGTTATTAATTACTACTACGTACAACTTCTTATATATATATATATATCCATTACTCTCTCTCTCTAGGATACGTGTAGAATTAAAGTTCTAGCATGATAATAAATGCATCCACAGGATTCACTCCTTGTGTCACAACTAAGACCGTGAATCAGACTTCAGATATTTTTTTGTCTAACACATACAAACACATAAATGATGTAACATTCTTCAAAGTCTTTTGTTCCAGTACTATCAACTGGTACTAATTAAGTAGTAGAACATGTAATCTTGATATCTGTTTGTGACACCCACGAAAGTGGACAGCCACTGCCCAACTGTGCGATGGATAATACAAAGTCGGTGAATTAATGGCTTACGTGTGCAAACAAAGGCGCCCCCGCCCGCTTCAACTCTGATCAGAACCGGCCGCATCATCGTACTTCAATCCACTATAAAAGAAAACCCACAGAGAAACACAGACCCAAAACTACTACTGATCAGTTTCCATGGCTTCCCACACAAACGAAACACAAAATTCTCTTTCAGAACCCATGTCATCTTTCGAAGAACAAGAACAAGGAGAAGGAAAAAAGTACATTGTGCCTCTCAGTCCGAATTCCCAGTACCTCCACTCCAAGGCGCTCTCCCTCGGAGTCATCATCGTCTTCGAATCGGAGATCCCCATAAACGACTCCAAACAGTTCGAGGTACTGCGAGAGCTGCTCCTCCCCGTCAACCCACGATTCTCTTCGATCCTCGTTCGGGACGAGAAGGGTGTACAGTACTGGAAGAAGGTGGAGGTAAACCTCAAGGACCACGTCAAGGTCCCGCGCTTCCCGGAAGGATTAACACCATCAACTTACGAGGCTCACCTGCACAAGTATCTGGGTCAGATAGCCATGGAACCATTCGAAGACGAGAAGCCACTTTGGGAGGTCCATATATTCAAGTACCCAACTGTGGATGCGTCGGGGACGGTGCTGTTCAAGCTGCACCATGCACTGGGAGACGGGTTCTCCCTCATGGGCGCCCTTTTCTCTTGCCTGAAGCGAGCCGACGACCCTACTCTTCCCCTGACCTTCCCTCCGGCATCCAAGTTCAAGTTTAAAAGAGAGAAGAACGTCTGGAAGAGAGTGTCCAAGGCCGTTGCGGGGATTTGGAACACTTCGTACGACGTGTCGCAGAGCGTTTTGAAGAGTACGGTGGTGGAAGACGGTCGGAGTGGGATCAGGTCGGGACATGAAGGGATCGAATCTCTGCCCGTTGCGTTCGCGAGGGTGGTTCTTTCTCTGGAAAGGATACGCGAGGTCAAAATCAAGGTTGGAGGAGTAAGTTCATGGCTTCTTAAATCTTAAATCTCTCTGCAACAATTCATGCCGTCTTAAATCTCTATTCTCTCTTTTATGTTACACTCAGGTATGACGTTAAAGAGAGTTGGTAGACCAGAGCAAGTAGGAGTCCATATATAGATAGTACTACTTTGGTCCCTCTATATATTACGGAAAGAACTTTCTCATAGCCAAAGAGACGGGTCAAATCTACCTTTGGATTAGACCGAACTCTGTCCGACCATAAGGGACTTGTTGTACTGTTTTCGGTAACTTAAGACCTGGCCCAAAAAAACAAGTTGGGTTTGAAGTCCCAAATCCAACTTATGGGTCGGATAGGGGGATTGGGTCAAGTTCGAGTTTAGCTGATTTTTGTGCTATTATACTTATCTCATCTTTTTAAATTTTATTTAAGATAAAATTGTTATTTGCAATGTTTTAAAAAACCAAACCGGCCATCAAACCGGCCATCAAACCGGCAATATGTCATGTTTTGGTTGAACCTAGTTGGACCGGGTTGGACCCGGTTGGACCAATAGTTCAATCATTAAATATTATACTCTATCAACACTTTATATGTAGTTAATATTTTTTCTTGTAGTGAATGTTGATTACAGTGAACCGGACCGAGTCCATAAGAACTGGACTAGCCTTCAATTCTGGTTCAATTGGGTCAGAGCGGCCAGTTTGATTCGGTTTTTACAATTGGGTCAGTTCAGATATTACTAAAACCCATCAGGTTTTGATCGGGTCAGGTCGGGTTGGGTCAGTTCATGTTCGAGTTTGCAAAACAAGGGATCAGGTTAGGTTTGCGGAGTTTTTAAACCTGTTGGGGTGTTTTGCGGATGCATATTTCGAGTTATATAAGTCCGGTCGGGTTTTGCCCACCCCTAGATAGAAGGAAAGAGTATAGGACTCCGACCCAAGTGCACGACCCACATTTTGAAGACCAAGGGCAGCTTCTCTAGTAAGTAGCATAGGACGGGAGAGGTGATATATATGGTCATGTGAGGACTATACATATATATATATATGGAGAGGCCAAACTTCCTTTTCTTATCTTGATAGCAAAGGGAGCCCCCTCCCTATTACATGAAACAAATAGGACCAAGACGTGTCATTCTTCATTTGTTGAGACAACCTGGAAGGGCAATGCAACCCCATGTGAAAATTAGTTGGCTAGAGAAGGACCACTTTGCCTCACCTACAAAATAAGGTAGGGTGTCCCTTATTGTTAGGTAGCTTTTGCTAACTACCCTAGAAATATCTGGAAAATAATTCACACAATTTGAAGATGATCTGGATTATGTAGAGAAAAATTATCTACCCAGAAATTAATATCTGGAAAATAATTCAGACAATTTGAAGATAATCTAAATTATGTAGAAAAAAATAATATATGGGTTAGGTTATATCATAGATATTTGAGGAGTGATATAATTACTATATATATATATATATATGAAGTTCATAAATAAGAAAGTATTTCTTAATTAATAAAAAGATTTTTTATAATTGCATTGTCAAGTCTGTGGTTGTAATTTTCTTAAATCGATTACTAACTGAATTTCTCTTGCAATTTAAAGAGCTTGATTTTTAAATTAATTAATTGAAAATATATGCTATAAATTAAAATTACTTTAAAAAAATTCATGTCTTAAAAGATTAATATATATATTTTGGGTATAACACTAATTTCAAGAAGAATATATATCATATGTTAAACTTAATAAATACTTGCTACACAAAAAGGTAATTAACTGATAATGATCGACTAAAATATTTTAAAATTGAGCATTCTTAATTTTGATTTAAGATTTAATTTATTATTATGAAAAATTAATTACTTAAATATTTTTGTTAGAATAATAAAATGTTATTATAGATTTATAGATAATGACAATTATAACTTAGTCAAAATTTTAAAATATTTGAATTAAATTGATAATTTTCACTTTTTAATTCAAATCAAATATACTTTTATTTTGACTGGATAATTTACTCGTATAGAATTAACCTTGATCTTTGTGATCAACAGACTGTGAATGATGTAGTTTCTGGGGTAATGTTCTATGGGATTCACCTCTACAACAAAAGAATGGGACAAACTTCCCAACACATGACATCTTTGGTACTGTTAAATTCTAAGATGATTAATGGATACCAAAGCATCCAAGAAATGTTAGAGACGCGTTCATGGGGGAACAATTTCACTTTCATTCAAGTTTCTATCCCTTCTTGTGAGAATGTTGACGAGGTGAATCCATTGATCTTCATATCAAAAGCAAGTGCCATTATAAAGAAGAAAAGAAATTCCCTGGAAGTTTTCATTATTGGCATCCTACTCAAGACGTTGCGGAAGATCCGTGGCTACGAGGTACGTATATATATAACACCGTTAATATTGTTATACATGTTAGGTTGTCGATCTTCTTCGCTTAATTACATGATCATGCATAATTTTTTTTTTTTTTTTTTTTTTGATTGTCTGTGAAATATATAGGCTGTTTCTCGCTACATATATGAAACATTGCAGAACACTACATTGACAATAACGAACTTGATTGGTCCGAAAGAAAAAATTCAAATAGGAAACCACCCTGTGAAGAACTTTTACTTCTTTGTCACCGGAGCACCTCAGGTATGTTTAATTACCTGAATTCAATTTGTTAGAAGAATGAAATATTATATGAGCTGGCTATAAATAATCAATACAGTATTATGCAATGTTTTTAAAAACCGAACCGGTCATCAAACTGGTAAGGAAGTCGGTTTAGGTAAATCGGGTTAGACCGGATTAATTAGACGAGGGGTTATACATACCGTGACCTTATAGAACGAAACTTTGTGATAATATGGGAAGCCATATATATCTTAATATTTTTTAGCCTCTCTAGCTAATAAGTGTTTTATCTATTCATTTAGTCTACCATATATTTTCTGGTTCATAATAAGCTTCCAACAAGCTACTAATGGTTCTTTTCATTGCTATATATATGCATGTGATGGTACAAACAGAGTTTAGGTACAATGGTGGTGAGTTATATGGGAAAGTTAACTATTGCTTTGATCCTGGAGGAAGGATTTGTAGATTCACAATTGCTTGTCTCCTGCATAAATGATGCTTTTGAAAGAATTTATCAAGTGGCCATGGGAAGGGCAGGTGTGGTTTAATTTGGGAACGATCAGATAAAGCTATATATTGTTTCTCTCTTCCCACTCATGTTTGATGATTTGTTCAAGTGTGCAGTTTATGAATACGCTTATTTGATGACAATATGCAACAATACTTGTCATTGTGAGCGTCATTTTAATCCGTACGGCTACAATTTATCTGTGTAACTTGTACCTCTCATTTACTTAATATTTCATATGTGTCATGTAATAACATTTATATGCAAATGAATGTGGTTGGGTGTATTAATTAATGTAGATTAGTACATTTTAAGGGAATTTTTAATTTAAGACTCGAATCCTCGTCTAGAAATCCAAACGCTTGATTAGAAAATTTTCCGTATCCGATCGAGGTTAAACAAGTATACTAGTTATGAATCTTAAAACCCCACATGAGATTTGTAATTCCCATTTAGGAGTTAATAATCTCGCGTGTAATCTCCCTCAAACAAATGTCACCTTTAATTTCCTTATCTAATGATTATCAAGCCAATTTGACCCTATATATACGTCCCCAAAGCCTTAAGAGATACATACTAATTTCTCCATGCCTCAAAAAAGAATCTCCGGCAATACTACCAACAGTCCATATTTATCTTCTATTTTAAATTTAAAGCATGTTTAATTTCTGTAATTTTTAAAATGACTATGTTTTCAGTTAATGACTCCATACAAAGGTACCTAAATAAGGTTAAAAAATTTAATTAAATAAAAAAAGTTGCATTCCTACTCACATGTGCCAACCTCTCCTAACTATATATGTTGAATCAGATCATTCTTCAACCAATCAAACCCAAAGGACAAACCCAAAAAGCACTAAATGAGATTTACTCAAAAATACATAATCTGCAATATTTTTGTCTATCTGATATCTTGAGCAGGAATTCCTTTGTCGATGTTCATTAAACCATATTTGGTCTAATTAATCTAGTGGAATCTATTAATAGAACATTATATCTTAGTGTAAGTCTCAACCCTCAAAGATAAATGTCAATTAAGGAATGTTTGTCTAAGCAACTGTGGGAGAGGATAAAAACAAGCAATTGGGTGTTAAGAGTTTAGCACTACAAATTAGTGAAGCTTTTTTTTTATCTACTACTATAAACAAATCGATATATAAAGGCCTAGAAGAACATCTAATATAACTTGTAAGATAAAAATCTCTATTATATAAATTTTTTAGCACACGTATAGCTATTGAAGCTTTAAGGAAATTAAAACTTTTAAAAATTAATAAGCTAAAGTATAACTTACAAGTTACAGTAAGCAGCGTAAAACTGTATATTTTATGTGCTGCAAATTTTTTTTAATGGAAGTGAAATCAAGGTTATGTTGTTTGTTTTCAAATAGTGCAATGACAACTACCACCCCCAGTTAATTACTTTCTCTTTAATTGGTGATAGGCAAATAATAAACATGACCACTAGGTTACAAAGTACCAAACTGTAGTTTCAAAATTGCCAATATTTTTTACATTAGATTTCTTCAAAAGGAATTAATAAGGAACATTTTCCTTCAAGAAAATACTTATAAGATAGATGCAAAGCAAACTTGGATTTGGTTTCAGTGGGAAAATAACACATATATAACCAATTGTCCATGGAACATCTGTCTTCAAAGAAATTAAGTCATTGTCCTTAATCAAGTTTTTCTATGGCCTCATAGAGACGTGGTCTAAGAGAGAAGAAAAAAGAGAAAAAAAGAAAAGAAAAGAAATTGCAGCTATATATATTAGGTGGGTATTGTTTTCTCTGATTTCTCTTCGAACACGCTCATATTAGACCTAATAAAGATCCAATAAGCTTATTGGATCCTCAATGGATATCCAATTAGGATCCATTATTTTATAAAAAATTAAAAAATAGAAATTAATTAATTAAAACTTAGAAAAATTCATGAATATTTTATTACATATAAAATACACTTAATTATTTTATAAAACTGGAAAAATTATAAAAGTGAGTGCCTCATAAGCAAGGAACTTCACCTAACAGAAGTGGTCACGATTAAGCTCACGTTCGTGACACTACCCGTGAGTAGGCTTCAGATCTACTGTGACCGGTCACAAGCAAAGGGGTTGTGACCGCCACTCAAAGACCGCCAAGTGGCGTGTAGGGCCACGTGGGGCCCACACACGCCGCCGATTATGGGCAAAAGGGGAAAATTTCCCCCTCCGCCTTTGCCCCTCCCCTCCCTGTTCGCCTCCCCCCCTCCCTCTCCGAACTCAGCCTCCGTCCCTCCCTCTCCGAACTCAGCCTCCGTCCCTCCCTCTCCGAACTCAGCCTCCCTCCCTCCCACTCCGCCCTCCCCCCCCCCCCTCTGCCCTCCCCTCTGCCCCTCCGCCCTCCCCTCCGCCCTCCCCCCTTTTGCCCATAACTAGGGGCATGTGTAGAGCCCCATGCGGTCCCCACACACTTGGTAGTCTGTGAGTGCTGGTCACATAGCATATCTGAATCCGAATGCAAGCAAGTAACCAACTCCAACAGAGCCGTGAGCTGAACCATTAAGAGAGAATCATTAAGAGTTGTGCCTATGATAAAATATTACAAACCTTAAACAAAAGAATGATTAAGAGAGAAAAAAACTCAAACTCCTTGAAATCTTGGTAAATGTTGAGATATCTCCAAAAATAAATCTTCTCCTTCAACCCTTCTTGCTCCAAAATAGTAAAGAAACTAGAAAAACAAGTAATCTAATGAAAGATCAAGAGTTTCTAATCAAAATGGAGGTAAAACAAAACCCCAAAAATTCTTTTTAAGCTCTCTAGGTTTCACTAAAGAAAAATAGTCAAAACCCCAATTTTACCCCCTAAATCCCGTATCTCCATCACGGTTCGCGTCACTGCCATGATGTGAACCGTGACCAGCTCTGCATGCTTCAATTCAATGTGCTTCTTAGTTCCATAAGTGCTCACAGTCCCCATCACGGCCGTGATACAAGTCGTGAGCAATATTGTTCAATGGATTGCTTCAAATATGCTCTTTGGCCTTCATCCTTCATCCTTCATTTCTAGTTAGCTCCAAAATGCTTTGATTTGACTTCAATCAACATGTAAATTTACAATTAGTTCTATATAACAAAAAAATGCGTCATAAAAGGATTTACAAGTCTCAACATTAAATTTCAACCTAGACTCATTAAGAATTACAGTTAATATACTACTAAAATCAAAGCTAATTAACAACACCCATTGAAAAATTTAAAAGACAAATCATTCTTAGGCAAAAAAACTATGATTGTATGCAATTATCAGGTCCTTTGCATGTATAATTTTATTTTTGATAATCTTTATCAAAAAATGGGTTAATCTTTATTGAAGTGTACAACTCCTTATATACATGACTTACAAATATGGAAATAACCAAAATACCCCTATATATACAGTTATATTACACTAACTTCCCCCCTCAAACTCAAGAGGGATCAAGTGAACACATCTTGAGTTTGGAACACAAATACTGGAATCGCGACCTGGTGAGTGATTTAGTAAAAACACTCGCAATCTGATCCTAAGAGGTATATAATACAACTTGAGAGTACGAGAAGCACAATGATGTCGAATAAAGTGGCAATCAACTTCAATGTGTTTGGTCCACTCATGAAACACATCATTGTGAGCAATTTGAATGGCACTTTTATTGTCACAATGAAGTGGAGAAGGAGTGTCCAAAGGCACACCCATATCATGAAGAAGCCAACGAAGCCAAACTAGCTCAGAAGTAGTGTCGGCAAGAGCTCGATATTCTGCCTCAGTACTCGAACGAGACACAATAGACTGCTTCTTGCTGCTCCAAGAAATCATAGAGTCTCCTAAGAAAATACAATAGCCTGTAGTAGATCTCCGATCAGTAATATCACCAGCCCAATCGGCGTCCGAATACACAGAGAGATGAAGCTGCGAAGAGGAACCAAAAAACAATCCCTGAAACAAACTGCCTTTAATGTATCTTAGAATACGTAAGACAGCAGCATAATGAACAGAGCGAGGACCAGACATAAACTGACTAACAACATGAACTGCATAGCTAATATCTGGACGAGAGATAGTCAAATAGAGCAACCCTCCAACTAATTGTCTGTATAATGTAGGGTCGGATAATAATTCGCTATCAGTAGGCCGAAGTTTAGCATTGAGCTTCATAGGACTATCACAAACCTTGCTAGATTGAGCAAATCAGAAGCATACTTAACCTGAGAAAGACCATAACCATCATCAAACGGAAGAACCTCAAGACCAAGAAAATACCGTAATTGGCCAAGATCTTTTATCTCAAAACAAAAGCTTAGATAGCACTTGAGATTAGAGATGTTTTGTATGTCATCACCAGTAATCACCATATCATCAATATAGAGCAATAACAAAACTATTCCAGAAGAAGACTGTCGAGTAAACAATGCAGAATCATGACTACTCTATGTATACCCAAATTGAACAATCTTGGAACATAAGGTGGAAAACCAAGCACGAGGTGCTTGTTTGAGCCCATATAATGCTCAACGAAGTCAACATACCTTCCCGGAAGGATGTGAAGAACTCGGAGGGGGCACCATATATTCTTCAGTGAGTGTACCATTCAAAAAGGCATTTTTCACATCCATATGAAAAGATCCCAGTGACTAATAGATGCACTGGCTATCAACACATGAACTGAAGTCAATCTAGCCACCGGAGCAAACGTTTCCTCATAGTCAATGTCATACTCCTGATTATATCCTTTGGCCACAAGACAAGCTTTATACTGATCAATAGAGCCATCAGCCTTAGTTTTAACCTTGTAAACTCACTTGCAACCAATAGGAGATTTCCCAGGAGGAAGAGAAACAAGGTTCCAAGTATAAGCTTTGTCTAAGACTTGGAGCTCTTCAACCATAGCTTGCTGCTAGATAGGATAAGAGGAAGCTTCCCTGTAGGAGGAAGGTTCATAGACAGAGGCAAGAGCAAAAAAGAAACAGTAATAGTCATTGAGACGTACCGAAGGCCGACAAATGCGCGAAGACTGACGAGGTGCTAATGGAGGGAGGTCTGCAGGCAGAGCAGGAATAGGCTCAAACGACGAAGCGGGGGAAGGCATAGGCACGTCAACTGCAGGAGGCGGAGGGGACAGAGTATCGTCAGACGACGAACCTGCAAGAGAATCAAAGATGGTAGAGAACAATTGGGAATCATCATCAAGAAAAATATCAAAGGCAGCTATAGGGGACATAGGAAACTGAGGTGAATGTTTTGGCAAGGAATAAAATGGAACATGTTCCCAAAAGGTGACATGACGAGAAATGCGCAACTTGTTAGAAACAGGATCAAAGCACCGAAAACCTTTCTGTTCAATACTATAACCCAAAAAAACACACATAACAGACTTGGCAAACAACTTATCTCGCTCACAGTCAGGCAAAAGCACAAAACAGGTAGAACCAAAAACACGAAGAAGGGAATAATCTGGAGATGTACCATAAAGACAATTGAACGGGGTAGAGTTCTGCAAAACAGGTGAAGGCAGCCGATTAATGAGACAAATAGAGGTTAAAATAGCCTCACCCCAAAACTGTTTCAGAACTAAAGAAGACAACATGAGTGTACAAGCTGTTTCTGTAATATGCCTATGTTTGCACTCAGCAACCCCATTTTGTTGAGGAGTATAGGGCAAGAAAGCTGGTGTAAGGTTCCATGCGATTGTAACAGAGAACGAAAAACGTGAGAAACATACTCTCCCCCAGAATCCGAGTGAAAAACCTTTATAGATTTTAAAAATTGAGTGCACACCAAGACAAAACAAGAATAATCATCAACAAAAAGAGCATAATAGGAAGATCCACCCATGGTCGTCACTGGGGCAGGACCCCAGATATCAGAATGAATCACATCAAAAGGAACCAAAGAACGGTTGTCGCTCATATGAAATGGTAATGTAGTATGTTTCCCAAGTTTACAACTAATGCACTGTAGTGACGCTAAAGAAACAAAACCTAAATCTCCAGATGAAATCATTTTATTCAAAATGCATGACCTAAATTATTGTGCCCAAGTATGAAATCTGAGTCGGAAGTAACAGAAAGACTACAACGGGAAGAAACATAATATGAAATATCTAAAGTATCTAACTCAAAAAGCCTTCCAACTTTATGCCCTGTCCCAAACACCTTCCCCGTTGACGGGTCTTGTACCTGACAACCAAAAGAAGAAAAGACAACATCAAGACCAAGATCACACAACTGACCAACAGATAAAAAATTCATGGACAAAGTAGGAACATGAAAAACATCAGAAAGTTGAACTCCACGATATGTACAAACAGAACCAGAATAGGAAACAGAAAGCGTAGACCCATCAGCAGTATAAATAGGAGATAACGAAGAAGAAGAAGAAGTAGACATGAAAATAGTAGAATCAAAGGTCATGTGATTGGATGCACCAGAATCAATGATCCAAGAAGATTTACCTGAACTGACAAACAAAACAAAAGCTGAGGAAGTACCTTGACCAAGACCTATGAGAGCCTTGTTTATCATCTCCTGAATGTCAGTAAAGGTCGAAGTAGACTAGCAGAGTGAGAAGGCAGCAAAGGCAATGAGTCATCCTGAGAGGCTGAAGCTGCAGTCGTGCGACGTGTAGAGGTAGAATGTTGCGACTTCTTGAGCTTAGAACAAGTGAACTTCATATGCCCAAACTCTTTGTAGTAATTGCACTTTACCTTACTCATATCATGATTAGCACCAGGTTTGCCTTCTGATAAAGCTGAGGATTTCTGGGAGGATGTGGCAAAAACCATATCAACACCACCCAATGATGGACTTTACGGTCCCCGAGTAAGTTGACAAGTCTCTTCTGCCAACAACGCTGATAGTGCACTCTCAACAGACGGTAGTGGAGCCTTGTGTAGCATAGTTGAGCGTTGAGCGAATTGATTCGTACTCATCACAAACTGCCATAAAAAATTGAACCAAATGGGCTTCCTCAATATTCTTCTGAAAAATAATTGTGTCTACCTCATATTCAAACTTGGGATCCATGGTTGCTAACTGATCCCACAACAAGGACATCTAAGCATAAAAATCAGAGATGAACTGATTGTGCATCTGTCGAAGGGAACGAAGGTCTATCTCTAATTTATACTTCTGAGCAAAATTAGTGTGCATGTATCATTTTTCCAAGAACAACCAAGCATCTTTTGCACGATCAAATTTTCCAATCTGAAAACTGATAGAAGAAGAAACAGAACTAACCAATAAAGTAAGTGTCTTAGTGTTGTTAATTTCCAATTCCTCTAATGCTTTCGAATTAGAATTATTGGCAACAAGAACCGGTAGTTGACAGTCACCAGTGACATACTTCCACAAATTTCAGCCTTTCAAGAAAGTACGCATAATTGAGACCCAATGAACACAATTGGTGCCATCAAGCTTCACTAGCACAATATGAGAAATATCTATGTTTGTTGCCATAAGTGTTCCAAAGCAAGCACAAAAATAAATAGCCAAAAAAAAAAAAAAAAAAAGTCCAATCAAGCCAAGCCAAAAATCGAACCAGTTAATCACCAAAACTCCCACACAAGTAGTCGCAACCAGCCACAAATCAGAAGTCAAGTAGTTTTGAAGTGCAACCCGAGCGTCTGCAAAAGAAAAGCTACGCGACGGCCACCACAACCCGAGCAGAAGTGCAATTGATTGAAGATCATCGCCGACAAAGCACCATAATCAATCTGGCAATAATCCTTGCCCAAGTCGCACGCCCAAATTGACCCAATCAACTCAATCTCACTCAATAAACTTTGCGCACCAAAAAACCAAACAAAAATCCCTAAATCGCATAGGGCAATGACACAAAACAACCACAAATTTGTACTTGAGGGTGCCGACTTGCAGGGCAACCAGAACGTCCAAGAAGGCACTGTGATTCGAAGAAAAAACCTTCGATTTGACAAAAAAAAAAAAAAAAAAACTAATTTTTGCAACAATCTGAGCTGAACACACAATTGTGACTCCTTTCACACGATTTCCGACCAGAAAGAACCTTTGAAAGCACCGAAACCAGTCGTCCTAGACAATCTGAAACCCTAGGTAAGGGTTGAAGACGAACGAGTCAGTCTGGGTTGACTCGTTTGTGACACCTGTTTTGGACCGAGTTCAACCGAGTCAGGTCGATTCAAGAAAATTTTAGAGCCCTAACTACGCTGGCTCTAATACCATGATAATCTTTATAAAAAAATGGGTTAATCTTTATTGAAGTGTATCCTTATATACATGAGTTATAAATATGGAAATAACCAAAATAGCCCTGTATATACAGTTATATTACACTAACAATTTTCAGTCCATACTTTCTTGCATAGCACATTATGTACCTAATTGAAGATAATTTAAAAAAAAAAAAAAACCATGGTTTTTTTTCCAGATTTTTTTACATTTTATTATAGTCGAGTCACCCCTTTTCTGAATCTGAGCCGGCATGACCCGAGAGGGGCGACTCGTTCAAGTCAACTTAGATGTCTCAAATTTTTGGGTGCCCGAGTCAGTTCCGGATCCCAGATTGCACAACCATGGTACAAATACACTTATACCAACAGATGGTTCATGTTGTAACTGTAGGTATATACGTGAATTTTTGGCCACGGTTGAGGCAAAAGTGGGGGCACAAACCCCTTTTTTCCTTATGAACCTACAAAGTAATTTCAAGAGGATGGATTTAGGTCAGCATCAAAAGATATGGATGTGTTTTCAGTTTTCACCATTAAAACTTGTCTCACATGCATGTTGGAGTTGGTCGGATCCACTATTTAATAGTGAAGACATTTATAACTCCATTCTTTCATTAAAAAAACTCTGGCAGCTTCTGGTACGTAGTTTTTTACAGGACTTTTGATATTGTCTCTTTGAAAGACTCTGGTCATAGAAATAAGTACCATCCCTGTTGCTTTCTCTATAATTAATGATCTGCAATAATGAACAGGGCCGTTAGGTTACAATCTTACAAACCTGTTTCAAAACCAGCATTTTACATTAAGTTTCATAGAAAAGAACTAATAAGGAACATTTTTCTTCAAGGACGTACTAATATATTATCAGATAGATGCAAAAAAAAATTTGGATTTGGGTTTTTCTATGAGCTTGAGGAGTAGTAGACATGGTCTAAGAGGGAACAATAAAAGAGAAAACAAAGAAATGCAACTATATATATATGGTACTGTACTATGAAAATACCATTTTTATTGGAAGTTATTTCAAATAATACACAAGCTAATAACAAGAAATTAATATTATTGTAGGTCTTGGACAATTTCAGATTACGATTGTCATCTCTAGATTATCATGAACATGGTCTCTAAGAATTTGTTCAAACAAAAAACCCATCTCAATATAAAGATAAACGTAGATTACAAAACCGTCGGTAAATATTATACACTTATAAGTTATACCAACTGTGAACTATATATAGGTACACTATCCGTGGGTAAAGATGCACTTAATTATACATATGGTCTGTGACGTAACCGCGGGTATACGTGAACATTTACCCACATTGGGGCAGACCCGTGGGAGAACCCTCTTTCTCCTTGTTTAACTTACAAAGTAATTTCATGAGGATTGACTCTAGGTCAGCATCAAAAGATATATAGTGATGTGTTTTCGACATTAAGACTTGTCCTATACATATGCATTTGTTGAAGTTGGTCGGATCCAATTAGTGAAGACATTAATATAATTCCATTTTTCCATCCTAACAGTCCAGCTGCTTTGGTAGGTCCTTAATTTGTTACCGGACTTTTGATATGGGCATTCAGAAAGGAGTTTCAAGGCTCCAACGACCCTGACCTAAAACGTCCTCCATGCATGTATGTGTTGATTCCCTGTATATATATGCTCTTTAATTTACGTGGAAAATATGTGTGAATGCTCACATAGGTTACAAGTGTCTTCTGATCTGTTCTCTTATGACATGATCGAGGTGCCTATACAAAACTTACTAGCTGCCAATTTAAGAGTCTTCTTTTAATTCCCAAATACAAAATCCACGATCAACCCACCTACTTTTCAATGTGAACTATATTTTTCTTGCATTTGTTTCCCACTATTGAATAACTTGAATTTAATTAGATCATATTGGAACAAGGTCAAGTTGATCTCAAATTCATGATGGCTAGCTAGTCATGATATACACCGCATGTAATCGTGTATTAAATTCTTTCAAATGTTTCTTCCAATCAATCTTTGTTCAAGAAATCAATGTCTAAAATCTCATATTTCATTTTACCATGTTAATTAATTAAGCATATATATATGGTAAAAGAATTTTGATAAGTCTTAACCGACTGGGATTACATTAACACAAAAAAGTGAAACTTCAAGACATAATTAATTAATGTCCTTGTACTAATGTCACAGTGCACTTATACCCCCCATTAGTGATATATATATATATATATAAATTCTCAAAAATAAATTAATAGTCCAGGAAGGGCACTATTTCCTCTTGGGCTCATTAACGAACCAATTAATTTACTTCAATAATACTCTAGCAACTTGACTTCATGTTGCCGACACATGCAAGCACTAGTACTGGATTTATCTTATTGCCACCAAACAAATTGAAAGCTTTCTCTTTAAGGGATGAGTTCCCAGTATTGGATGTTGTAATAAATCACTGACAAGAACAGATACCAGCCCAAGACAATACCCTTCGAGCCCGCTAGCCACATTCTTGTGTAACACCTAGCTAACAACTGATCAGACAATGAATTTAGGGTTTCAGATATTTGAATTGACCTTCTAGCTCGTTCAGTTTTCAGACTTTTCTAGAGCCAAGTCAATCTTTTGGTGCAGTAGTGAATGCTCCAACACGACGGCCCACTTTCATTAGAAACCATACTTAAACACACGGAAGAAGAAAAGACTTTGTGGACTGGCATTTTGCCGTAACCTCATGGGCCATGGCGGCCATGAAAGTGGAAGGACCCTCTCCAACTGCTCCGATTGGTGAGTTCATTAATGCTTACAGAAACAAGAGGCTACCTTAGCTTCGTCGTCTCAAAATCATATGGATTAGTATATATACATATATGCATATAAAAAGAAAAGTTGCAGAAGCTAGCTAGCAAGCTATATGTTATGATCTGATTTACGTGCTTAGTCTTCTTTCTTCCTCCATAAGCTCTCTCTTAGGCTTTTGGCATATCCACGAGGTTCGTAATATTATATATATATTAGATAAAATTACATTGCAAAAGTACTTCCATGGCAGCTTCCTGCAAGAAGAGAACGAGTTTGACTTCCCTTATTTGTCGCAGTAGTAGTGGTGGTTTTGAAGAAGATCACGATGATGATCAAAGGAAGCCCCTCGTGCCACTGAGTCCCAGCTCCCAGTACATTCACACCAAGGAGCTCTCCCTCGCAGTCATAGTGGTTTTCGAACTGGAAACCCTTTTGAACGAAGCCGAAGCTTTTCAAGGGGTGAGAGACGAACTCCTGCCCATGAACTCCCGATTCTCCTCCATCCTCGTCGCGGACGAGAAGGGTGCAAGGTACTGGAAGAAGGTGGAGCTGATCAACCTGGAGGATCACGTGAAGAACCCTCGCTTCCCGGAAGGGTTATCAGCGGAGACTTATGAGGCTCACCTGCACAAGTATCTGGGGAAGATAGCCATGGTACCGTTCGTGGAGAGCAAGCCGTTGTGGGAGCTCCATATCTTCAATTACCCAACGAGTGCAGCCGCGGCGACCGTGCTGTTCAAGCTGCACCATGCACTCGGAGATGGATTCTCGCTCATGGGTGCTCTCTTCTCTTGTATTAAGAGAGCGGAGGACCCTTCGCTTCCCCTCACGTTCCCTTCGGCGGCCAAGGTCAAGTACTGTAGGGGAGAGAGGAAGGTGCTGAAGATGGCGGCCAGCGCCGTGGCGGGGGTTTGGTATACTGCATGCGACGTTGCACGTAGCGTTTTGAAGAGTAGTGTGGTGGAAGATGGGAGGAGTGCGATCAGGTCGGGGCGTCCCCACGTGGAGACTCGGCCTGTTGCCTTCTCCACTGTTGTTCTTTCTCTGGAGAGGATCCGTCAGGTTAAATCCAGGGTTGGAGGAGTAAGTCACCCTAGTTACTCAATTCTCTTCTCATGTGATTTTTTTTTTATTATTAAATGAGGGGCACCCTTCTCTCTCTCTCTCTCTCTCTCTCTCTCTCTCTCTCTCTCTCTCTCTCTCTCTCTCTCTCTCTCTCTCTCTCTCTCTCTCTCTCTCTCTCTCTCTCTCTCTCTCTCTCTCTCTCTCTCTCTCTCTCTCTCTCTCTCTCTCTCTCTCTCTCTCTCTCTCTCTCTCTCTCTCTCTCTCTCTCTCTCTCTCTCTCTCTCTCTCTCTCTCTCTCTCTCTCTCTCTCTCTCTCTCTCTCTCTCTCTCTCTCTCTCTCTCTCTCTCTCTCTCTCTCTCTCTCACGACCATGGAAAAGTTTGAAACCCCCTTCCCTATCTTGACCATGAAATTTTTCTTTTTATTTTTTTTCATGTAGCTAGCTAGCCGGGTCACCAAAAGGGGGTGGATTTGCTAGCAAACCTGGGCTGGCGTAGTCCTTTACATTTTACATATCAATTCCTAGATGATGTTATTTAAAAAATTATTACAATTTTTTTAACTTTTTTTAAGCCAACCTAATTAATTAGTCACTGAATCGGCCGGCCGGTCTGGATGAGTCGCGCGGTCCAACCCGACTCGGGTTTTTGGGACCTCGGGTCAGGTCCCAAATCCGAGTTGCACAACCTTGGTCTTGACAAAATAAGGTAATAACCTAGAAAAGTATATATATATATATATATATATATATATATGTGTGTGTGTGTGTGTGTGTGTGTTATGTGCACAGCAACACAAGAGGTTGGCGGAGGACCACAACCCTTCCCTTAGTAGGGTACCCCTTTTTATCACAACCATATTTATGAGGATCTAGTTATTAGAATTGAAGGGTACTGGGTACCCTTTTTTGTCACAACCATACAAGGATTTATGGGGTTTAGTTAGAGCAAAATAATCTATGTATAAATAATGATTCACAAGATCTGAAGACTGACCCAAAATTTATGGTCTCTTGCTTCCAAAAATACTAGCTAGGAGAATTAAGTTGAGAAGCCTCGCTCTTTCCAATTAATAATTCAGGATTAAATGGTAATTAATATTTATTTTACATCAAAACAATATCTAAAATAATATAAAATTTTGAATAATTACTTTAAATAAAATTTACTTTTTTTTTTATTCTTGCAATATTGATAGCTTTTTACCCTCAATTGCTTCTTAACAGACCGTGAACGATGTTGTTGTTGGGGTAATGTTTTATGGATTTCACATCTACAACAAAAAAATGGGGCAAACTTCCCAAAACATGACCTCGTTGGTGTTGTTGAATACGAAGATGGTTAATGGGTATCAAAGCATCCAAGAGATGTTGGAGACGAGTGCTTGGGGAAACAATTTCACTTTCATACAAGTTCCAATCCCTTCTTGTGAGAATGTTGACGAGGTGAATCCATTGATTTTCATGACCAAAGCAGGTGATATTATAAAGAGGAAAAGAAATTCTCTGGAAATTTTTATTATTGGTTTCTTACTCAAGATGTTGTGGAAGATTTGTGGCTCTGAGGTAAATCACATTCTCCTCCCTTTTCCAACCAATTTTAATAAAGAACAAAGGGTGTTAAATTGTATATAGTATGAGTTCAGATCGCTACCTGATGCGCCCAGTAGATGCGTGTCACGTTTGTGAGTGTGTGACTCTCACGTACTCACTAATGTGGAACCCCAACCTCCACTCACAAATGTGGTGCATGTCTATTGTGCGCACTACGTACGTGCAGCTTCTTTGCCAAGTGCATGCTCTAGGCGATCCAACTTATTGTAGTATTGTACTAGTAGTACCCCTCAACATGCTAACACAATGTCATGATTTTCCCATTATATGAACAGGCTGTATCCCGCTACATATATCGAACACTGTACAACACTACCTCGACGATATCAAATTTGATCGGTCCGGCAGAAAAAATTCAAATAGCAAACTGTCCCGTGAAGAACTTCTACTTCTTTGTCACCGGTGCACCTCAGGTATATTTATGTTTTGGATCAACATTGCTAGCATAATGCATCTTAAGATATGAGTTAGAAGTATAAATTAATGTGCTTATATAATTGGGATTGCGTGGGTGCTACAACTTTCAGCCTAGTTCCCTCCCAAAATAGCTAGCCGCTTAATTAAAATCCCCAAGCCTATTGTTTCAACCTAATGGATAAACTAATTATAAGTCTTTTATTAGTTAGTATTTGTAACGAAAAACGCGAAATCGCAGGAAAAATAAATCGGTGCGAATCAATAACAAATAAAATGAGACACAAAGAATTACGTGGTTCGGCTAGGGTAGCCTAATCCACGGGCAATAAGAGAGGAGAGATTTCACTATGCTAGCCAAAAAGGGTACAAACTGTAGAGCTCAGAGATAGCTCAGAGACGGCTAGGGTTTCAAAGATTAATCCCTAGGTCCTTAATAGTACAGAGTCTTAAATGAGTAAATTCTCAAAACGCCCAACCCAAGTTAGACGGATTCAATTATGGGCCTACCAGCCCATATAGATTCAAGGCACAACAGAACAGTATGTGTCTATGCAGGACTCTTCCCTCTATTGTATATCTCTCATACTATAAGGTCCTTGTCTTTGTTATGTCTCTCAACTTTAGCTAACCATTTTGGGATAGACTTAAACCTAATGGTAATTTATTTGATCTCATTTTCGCCATTTATTAATTTAGAGCGCATCGTTTATTCAAATCACTCACCATCTACGTACATATATACTTTGTGGAATTTTTGTTATGTTAATAAACTTCCAAAAAAAGTTACTAATTAATTGTTCAATTTTCTCCTTGCATTATATATATGCGTGATTATGCAAGCAGAGTATAGGTACAATGGTGGTGAGTTATATGGAAAAGTTGACAATTGCCTTGATACTGGAGGAAGGATTTGTAGCTCCACCACTGCTGGTCTCATGCATCTACGATGCCTTTGAAAGAATTTATCGAGCAGCCCTTGGAAGTGCAGATATGCTTTAATTTGGGGATTTAATTTGAATCCGCTGTGAACAAGGGCTGTGTGTATCGGTACGCACAACCAATAAGGGCACGCCTGCACATAAGGCAATCGTTCCGTCTTAGAAAAACAAAAACCCGACACAAACCCAGTTGGTATATAAGCGACACTATGAAATTTAGCTATGCTTGTTAGAGTCACTGTTGGTCATGTGTACCTGTTATATATATGCACTCTCATTAATTAGCAGCAGATCCTGTAGCTACATGTATACCCTCTCTTCCCACTCATGTTCAATAATAGTTCATGTGATGTAATTCCCAAACCCCCTTGTGGCATAACAATAAGCAACAAAAGTTGTGTCACTTAATATTTTGTTTTCTTCAATGTTTACTTCTTTCATATTGTACATCATGTTTTTGCTAGTGGAGTTGTCTTTTTCTTTTCATATTGTACGTCATGTTTTCTTCAACGTGTTTTTGCCAGTACGTGGAAGTGTACCAAAACAAAATGCAGTGTCGGGACCCTTTCTTCTTATTCAAATTTCCCACCAAACACCAGAAGCACCTTTCTTTCTAGCTTCAATTTTACCACATTTGTTGAGCTTCAATGTACAAGAAGCGATACCAAGCTACTGTAAAACATCATTTCATGGTTCAGAAGAAGTACTGGATTTAGGAGGAAGGTGCCCCTCTATGAAGGAAGTAAAAAAGGTCAGTGCCCTAGCTGGCTGATAACTAGGAACAAAGTGCCCAGATTCTCTGATAGTCACAAACGTGAGGTTCTTGTATCCGACGGCAAACCCACCAACCTTCACAGAACGAAAATTTATCAGAAATGGAGATTGGGTAATTATAAACGCAATCGGATCAGTTGTTGAAGGCACAAACCGATCATATTCATACCTCCCCGTTGGCAAACCATGGATACCAAGCTGTCTCTACAGAGGGTTTTAGTTTATCTATCGCCATAGTTGTCGCAGTGACTGGCACTCGCCCATCGACATCCCCACTGCAGCAGAAGCCAGAAATTTGATTAGGGATTCTGAAATGCGGTTAAGGTTTTCCAGGTGCTGATCAAGGCATCACTTGCCTGTATATCCAGACGCTTATCTCAGAAGCCATTAGCTCCTGAATGATATCTAAAACTGACAGTGGGCTGTCTATCCAGTATATTTTAGAGCTGAAGATATTTTGGAAGGCAACACGAAATTTTATTAGTCCAGAAATGATGAAGGGAGAAGGGGGGCAACCTGTATAACCCAAGCATACATACCTGCAAGCATTCCATGGACCTGGAAGATTGGTGAGGTTTGCGTGGAAAGCCTTCTGCACCTCGGGGAGGTTCAGGTAAGAGTGAATGTAATCCTCTGAACAGGGATCAAACACAAACTCTGCGTTCATCTGTTTTGAAGTGATTAAATGAACCGATCAGTGAATCAGCTCATTCTTGTATAAGTTTTCTGTATTGATCTGGATGACTTACTTGATCGGTTGCAGTGGTTGAATTGCAGATTGGTGCGTAGATGTTGTACATGTAGATATTCCGAGTAGACTTGAGTGCCTGAAGGACATATTCTTCGCACGCAGTTGAAGTGGATTCGTTAGAAAAATTGCAATTGGTAGCAATCCCATCATGGGTTTCATCTGAAATGAGGGCATGGGTCCAGAAGAAATCATACATTCCCTTATACCCAGTTTCGTGTTCTATCCATGCGTTGCCAATCTGCAGAGAAATACAACAGTTGGTGAGAATGAGCAGGGATGGTTCGGTGAAGGAAGCAGCTGAAGAATGAATCAGGGAACAGGGTTTACTGCAACTCCTCTCAAATTGATGACAGTCTGATTGGTGATCTTGTTGCGCTGAAGGATTAGTTGAGCGAGCTGTGGCACATAATGCCCTGCGTAACTCTCTCCAGTGATGTACAAGTCTCTGGTTTTGTAGTAGGGAAACCTCTCCAGCCAATTCACCAGGAATGTGTAAGAATCATCGGCAGTTCTCTTGTCACCACTGAGATTGTAGTCAGAAGTTGCATTTGAATAGGAAAATCCCACTCCTGCCGGTGATTCGAGGAAGAGAATGTTGGCCACTGCGAAGATAGACTATTGGATGAGTTCCCCAAATCACCAAAATCATAGACAAACATACAAAAAGCCATGGGAGAAAGATAGTGCACTGGTAAAACAGTCTCTTGATGGAGAGATGGCTCAATCCCTGCAGCTGATTCTGGTTCTTCTCATCCCAGCTTTACACAAGCTTTACACAGAATTAAAGATTTTAAATTCTGGTGATGAATTTACCTTGGTTCCACCCGTAGTTGTTACGGGTCAAGGTTTTCCCATCACTGTTCACTCTAAATGGCCCCAACTCCATCATTGCTCCTGCTCCTAGTGAGGAGCAACCAGGTCCTGTATTCACCAAGCTTTATATCAAAAGATTGGGATTGTCAAGCAAACACGGCCAGAAGCCATTCTCACTATTGATCTCATCAGCTTTAAGTAGCACTATTCTGATAAATATAATGTGAACAGCAAAGGAAACAGAAGTAAAGGCGCAGCAAAACTAGGCTATGAAATTTACAGTTTGTTCAAAAATTCCATAGAGAGCAGGAAACAGAGTGGAAGTGTACCTCCATTGAGCCACAGAACCAGAGGCTTGCCTGAAGCGTTTTCCGGTGACTCGACTAAGTAATAGAACAGTGCCCTTCCATGGCTAGGATCCACTGTAACATATCCAGCATACTGATCAAAATCCACCCCTTCCGGCTGGCCTGGCAACCCATCAATGTTATCATCTTTCATCAACCCATCTTGAGAACCAGTGTACACCGGTGTGTACATGTCAAGTTTTGATGATTCAGCCATGTCTGCCTTCTTAGACCTTCTAGCTTTGAGGAATTCCTCCAATGGGTCTATATGCCTCTGCCCATATGCCTCTGCAGAGACCACAATGACCAGCAGGAACCATGCCTGCTTCATGATCACAAGGCCAGAGGAGTAGTAACACCAAGCTGTTGTTGCAGAATGAATCAATTTATCGAGATGCAAGATGAGAAGTCCAATGAGTGATTGTTGCTTTCTCGATGGGTCAAAATCATGGTAATGGAGAATAGTATATGTTGTTATCAAGCTTTTATACTTTCCTTCCCCTTGAAGCTCTCAATTTCACTATTTGTAGGACAGAAATGGCAAAATGGGTCTAAATCAAAAACTTATTGGTGTCCAAAGTTGCATTTGCGATCCTTTTCAAGTTTCTTTGTTTGTTTTGTTTGTTTCATGATGCAGTTAGCTGCTTCTTTCTGCTCGTTCAGAAATAAAATTTCATGGCTCCAATTTTCCCTTAATTAAACGAAGTTTTTGGTAGTTTTAAACTTTTATATTTAGCTGGATATATTAATAGATTAGATCAGAACATTCTTGTTGGAAATCAGAATAGAAGTCTTTAAAAATTTCACTCTAGAAAAGAAGAATGACCAAATACTTGAACTGCTTAAGATTGATTACTCTAGTTTTAATTTGTTGAACCCCCATTTCAATGAGAAACAATTAATCATTCATATGGGTCTCCATAATTTAGCAGTTAATCACTTGTTAGGACCAAATTAAGTGGTCCTCTTTTTGGCATAAGGACGTGGCTATAGGAAAGGAAAAATAGAAATATGATGGACACACGTAGATAGTGCCCTTGAGATAAGGGTCATAGTGGAGTTTATTGAGGAGCCTAAACTTGGTCTTTTCTCTACTATAAAAGAAAAATGATATGATCAACAAAGTGAACAAGCAAAGACAGAGAAGAAAAGGAGTAGAGTGAAAAGAGAGAGATCTGCGGGATCATCTCTAAAGTCACGAGTGAAGTATGTAGTGAAGCTCTCTGGAGGAGAGCAACAACCAAGGGGGAGCCTTGGTAGGGTCAAGGAGATCAGAGACGTTCTCTTCCACTCACGTGTGAGTTGAGTGGATTATCTATCGTTGTAAGTTTATAGTTTGCTTTTGTTGAAAAGTCTACTGTTGTAATATTGTCTTACAAGCATAAATAAGATTCCTTGATAGGGATTGGACGCCCCGTAATACAGAGGTGTGTTTCTCTGTATTTCGTCAAATTCATATGTACGTCCACTTCTTATATTTCTGTTTGTTTGCTGTTCCCGATTCCAAGTGTTGGAGTCGCCTCGATGTTATAACACCTATATATGATAACACCAGACAAGAAACGGGACCTACATCACTGTTATCTTTCATTATCTTCCATAGGTGGTGGCAATCAATCCATTTAATTATATGCATTTAACTTGCTCCAACTCGTGCAGATTCAACCCTATACATGATAGGCCTCCTCTCAATTTATCTATTCCAATTAGGGGTGGTACTAAACCAAGCGGCCTCGCAGACTGGTCAAGCTCAGCAATAAAACACTGCGAACGAGACGTATTCACTGCGAACAAAGTTGTGCGTATTTATAGGCACAGCTAATAAAAACACTGCTTCGTGATTTTTTTTTTTTTTTAAATCTTCTTTAAAAAGCAACGGCATTAGCGACACTTTTAATTTAGCAGTGCTTCCCACCCTTTTCTATTAATTTGCATGACATTAAGCAACAAAAGTTATGTCATTAGATGGTGCCTCTTAATTTTTTTCATTTGTTCGATGTTTACTTCTTGCATGCATATCATGCAACAACATATATAAATTAAATATGGTTTTGCCAATGGACTCGGGACCGTTATTATTCAAATTTCCCACCAAACACCACCAGAACCTTTCCTTCTGCCTTCAATTTTACCACATTTGTTGAGCTTCAATGTAGCGATACCAAGCAACTGTAAACATCATTTCATGGTTCAGAAGAAGTACTGGATTTGGGAGGAAGGTGCCCCTCTATGAAGGAGGTAAAAAAGGTCAGTGCCCTTGCTGGCTGATAACTAGGAACAAAGTGCCCAGATTCTCTGATAGTCACAAACGTGAGGTTCTTGTATCCAACGGCAAACCCACCAACCTACACAGAACAAAAGAATATCAGAAATGGAGATTCGGGTTATAAACGCAATCGGATCAGTTGTTGAAGGCGCGCACAAATGGATCATGTTCGTACCTCCCCGTCAACATACCATGGATACCAAGCTGTCTCTACAGAGGGCTTTAGTTTATTGATTGCCATAGTTGTCGCAGTGACTGTCACTAGCCCATCGACATCCCCACTGCAGCAGAAGCCAGAAACTTGATTAGGGACTCTGAAACTGCGGCTAAGGTTTTCAAGATGCTGACAAAGGCTTCACTTGCCTGTATATCCAGACGCTTATCTCACAAGCCATCAGCTCATGAATGGTATCTAAAACTGAGTGTGGGCTGTCTGTCCAGTCGTGGTTCATTTTCATGCTGAGGATAGTTTGGAAGACGACGCGAAATTTTGTTAGTTCAGGAATGATGAAGGGAGAAGGGGCAATCTACGTAACTTAAGCATACATACTTGCAAGAATCCCATGGACCTGGAAGATTGGTGAGATTTGCGTGGAAAGCCTTCTGCACTTCGGGGAGGTTCAGGTAAGAGTAAATGTAGTACTCTGAACAGGGGTCAAACACGAACTCTGCGTTCATCTGTTTTGAAGTGATCAAATGAACCGATCAATGAATCAACTCACTCTTATGTAAGCTTTCTTTATTGATCTGGATGACTTACTAGATGGCTTCCAGTGGTTGAATTGCAGATTGGAGCGTAGATGTTGTATATGTAGATATTCCGAGTAGACTTGCGTGCCTGAAGGATATATTCTTTGCACTCAGATGAAGAGGATTCGTTAGAAAAATTGCAATTGGTAGCAATACCATCGTGGATTTCATCTGAAATGAGGGCATGGGTCCAGAAGAAATCATACATTCCCTTATACCCAGTTTCGTCTTCGATCCATGCGTTGCCAATCTGCAGAGAAACACACTTCATGGTGAGCATGAGCAGCGATGATTCGGAGAAGGGTGCAGCTGAAGAATGAATCTGGGAGCGGGGTTTACTGCAACTCCTCTCAAATTGATGACAGTCTGATTGGAGATCTTGTTGCGATGATGGATTAGTTGAGCGAGCTGTGGCACATAATGCCCTGCGTAACTCTCCCCGGTGATGAAGAAGTCTCTGGTTTTGTAGTGGGAAAACCTCTCCAGCCAATTCACCAGGAATGTGTAAGAATCGTAGGCAGTTCTCTTGTCACTGCAGAGATCGTAGTCGGAAGTTGCATTTGAATAGGAAAATCCCACTCCTGCCGGTGATTCGAGGAAGAGAATGTTGGCCACTGAGAACATAGACTATTGGATGAGTTCCCGAAATCACCAAAATCATAGACAATGCACTAGTAAAACAGTCTCTTGGTGGAGAGATAGCTCAACCTCTGTCGTTGATTCTGATTCCTCTCATCCCAGCTTTACAGAGAATTCAAATTTTAGATTCCGGTGATGAATTTACCTTTGTTCCACCCATAGTTATTACGGGTCAAGGTTTTCCCATCGCTGTTCACTCTAAAGGGCCCCAACTCCATCATAGCTCCTGCTCCTAGTGAGGAGCAACCAGGGCCTGTATTCACCAAGTTTTATATCAGAAAAGGGGATTGTCAAGCAAATATGACCCGAAGCCCTTGTCATTATTGATCTCCTCAGCTTTACGCAGTATTATTCTGATAGACATAATGTGAACAGCAAAGGAAACAGAAGTTAAGTTACAGCAGTAGTAGGCTGTGAAATTTACAGTTTGTTCAACAATTCCATGGAAAGCAGGAAACGGATGGAAGAGTACCTCCATTGAGCCACAAAACCAGAGGTTTGCCTGAAGCGTTCTCCGGCGACTCGACTATGTAATAGAACAGTGCCCTTCCATGGCTAGGATCCACAGTAACATATCCAGCATACTGATCAAAATCCACCCCTTCCGGCTGCCCCGGCAACCCATCAATCTTATCATCTTTCATCAACCCATCTTGAGAACCAGTGTACACCTGCGAGTAAATGTCAAGATTTGAAGATTCAGCCATGACTGGCTTCTTTGACCTTCTTGCATTGAGGAATTCCTCCAATGGGTCCATATGCCTCTGCCCATATGCCTCTGCAGAGGCCACAATGACCAGCAGGAACCATGCCAGCTTCATGATCACAAGGCCAGAGGAGTAGTAACACCAAGCTTTTGTTGCAGAATGAATCAATTTATAGAGATGCAAGATGAAAAGTCCAATGAGTGATTGTTGCTTTCTCGATGGATCAAAATCAGGGTAATGGAGAACAGTTTATGTTGTTATCAAGCTTTTATACTTTCCTTCCCCTTGAAGGGACGAAAGAAAAGGCAAAATGGGTCTATCAGTTTGTGTTGTTATCAGTTTATGTTGTTTGCTTGTTTTATGAGGCAGTTAGCTGCTTCTCTCTTTCGTTCAGAAATAAAATTACATGGCTCCAACTTTCCAAACATGGTTTTTGGTAGTTTTAAACTTTGATATTGAGCAGGGTAGGTTAAGATATTAGATCAGAACATTGGGTCAATATCAGATGTGACCTTCTAACCTTGATTGTAAATGCATAGAAGGTGGCAATTGTATTCAACCATACATATACATGATAGGCCTCCTTTCTCATAGACCTTAGACAAAACAGGGAGGGCTGCAACAAATTAATTGATACAGGGATGCCAATAGGTAACAGACAGAACCCATAAGAGGCATTATTTTTTTTTAGCTATTCCACTACCCCAACATCAATTTGATTATCCAATTTGCTCCCTTGTATGTCAATTTGGGAAGACAAAACAGTCATATATTCATCAATCTCTTGCATTTTATGTCCTCTATATACTACTTTCTGCCCCTCTTTTCCTAGGTTCTTTTGCTTTATAGTTAAAGGGTGTTAATTTCCATTGAAGATGGCAAATGAAGCACATGTACAACTTACCTTCATCTAAATCTCTGCTCTTTCTGCTCCATTATGTTTTATCTTGGAAACATCCCCACTAGCAGCATGTGCTTTTCTCTTTCTATTTTTTCTCTTTCTATTTTTTCTCTTTCTTTGGTCTCACAAGGAGGTTTAAAGTTTGGTCAATATCAGATGTTACCTTCCGACCCACACTTAAATGCAAATGGATACTCCATATTTATAGAAGCCCCTTTGGCTTAAATTTATGGAATGTAACTCGTAGGAAAAAACAAACTTAATGAATGACTTGATTTAGATGAGCTGAATTATTTCAAACCCGTTATTTGAAATTATTTTAAAATTAAATAATTTAAAAATAAAAATAAAAATAATTAAAAACAATGTATGGATTTTTAAAAAATACAGTTTTACCAATGTTTTAAAAAACCTAATCGGCCATCAAACCGGTAGTCTGACTGATTTTGGTAGAACCCAGTTAGACCGGGTTAGACCATAGGTTCAAACATGGAAAATTATACTCTATATTTCATATATATTTTTAATATTTCTGTAGGAATGATAAAAATAGTGAACTGATGTAAAAATAGTGAAGATTATAGTGAACTGGTGTAAAATAGTGAAGATTATATTTTTAATATTTTTAATATTTATAAATTATCGCATTACTTCAACATTGTATGGATTTTAAAAATACATTTATACAATAAAATCACTACTAAAACTGATGTAAATTTACTAATCTTGAAGAAAAATTTTGCATGTATAAATTTTTATATTTTAGATTAAATAATAGTGTCTTGCACATATTTTTATCTTATAAATTATAATAATAAAAATAATTTAATTTTACATTTTTATAAATAATTAAATATAAAATTTAAATTGATTTTTTTTTTTATTTAAAATTTTATACTATAAATATTAATTAAAATATGTTGTAGCCCCCCGGGCCTCGACCCCGTCTCTCCCTCCTAATGCCTTCCTCTGCCCCTGTTGCAGCCCTCCATCCCAAACGCCCCCGGCAGTCCCCCGTCCGAACTCCCCCCACCATCCCCCGTCCGACCTCCTTCCTCCAAGGATCTAAAATTGACTGAACTCTTCCATACCATTGTTCTTTTCTTCACTTTAATAACCGCTCCAACATATAAAAATCAAAACCATCCAATTTGCCTCCTGTATTTATGAATATATTTTTCTTTTTCTGGATTAAGGAAAAATACATAGCGGTGGGGTCCACGTCGTCTAACCCAAATTCTCGGACGCTCACGTGATCCTGTCCCTTCCTGATCTCATTGGCTTGCCGTCCGGCCCGCCTCCTCGAACTCATCGACCGCCCACCACGGAACAGATACCGGGTCCCACCTCGCTTCGGCGCCGTCGACGACGACAGAAGCCCCAAACATTCCCAAAATACCGCTGCGGCCCCCACTCGCACGTGGCGGCGGGAGTACGAACACGGATCCCGCCCGTCCATTCGACCACAAGCGCTTCTACGGTTACGGGAGTCCCATAACGGACGGAATCTTCGACGGTTTCCCAGTATAACGGCGGGAGAATCTGGCGACTGCGACAGCGCCGTCTCTCCTTACCACCTCATTTTTCCGTTCCGTTTCCGTTTTGCCTCTGACTTTATCTTGACCGTTAACTTGATGACCCCACCAAACCGTACTTTTTTCTTTCTTTTTTTTCTTGTTGCCCGAAATGCCACCCCAAGATGGACTGCTTTACGTTTAATCACAGGTCAAATGTGTCATTCGGACATAATTAATTAAGTGGCGTATCTAACCCGTATTGCTATTTGCTACAGTGTCCTAATATCGTCATCAACCTCTGTTAGTCTACGCTTAAGACAAACATTTAGTGGAAGTGGAAGTTACCGATCTACCCATCTTGTTTCATCGGTAACGAGTTCAGTTTGGTGTAATTCGAGACGTGGGAAGGGGGGCGAGTGGGTCAAGCTGGCGAGTTTAGAAAAAGCTCTCTGCTCCTATCTCCATGGTCAGTGGCGTTGAGGTAGCTCCTCTTCCAGGTGTTAGCTTTCTTTTGCGGCTATTTTGGGACGGAATCGCTGAAACCCTAATCGTCGAAGCGGATTTTTAGCTGGTTTATGATGAAGAAGGACTCGATTCACGAGCTGCTGATCGTATTTTGGTATATCTGTTATTTCATTTCTTTTCTGTGTATATTGTTGTTTTGTTTATCTGCCTTTCTACGTTCATGAGCTGATTTTGGTTTCCGGGTTTCCTGTGGATGTTAGCTGTCTCGTTGATTTCCTTTGTTATATTTGTCTCTGTATGGCGTCGTTATTCGTTGTTTATATGGAACCGCTTACTTTGTTTTCATTTCTGCTCCTTTTGTTTTCTTTACTTTGCGTGCCGTTTCTTGTCAACTCTGTTTTCTTGTGGCCGTTGTCCCAAAAACCTGTTGCTTTTACTGAGGAAGCAAGCGAGTGTTTTGAGTTTTTGCTTGTTTATTCGTTGATATTGTATTTCTCGGGAGCCTTTTCTTTTCTTACCCGTTCCAGTAGTACCTGGGCCTGGGACTCCTTGCACCATTAAACCATCGTTTAAGCTTCCCGTGTCAGAACAGATTATGACTTTTTTCGACATAATATAATCTGCTCTATTTTCGGCGCCCGTTGCTGGCGCTCGTTCACCTGAAAAAACATTGTGTGCCGGCAAATAAAAAAATAAAGCAACCTTGCAACACGTGTTCATGTCCGAAGCTCATCATTCTCTGTTCTGTTCACACGAAGTGAATAGTTGATTTTACGTATTTCTCTAAAATATGATGAATTAAAACCCAAGCATTTGACCGCTTTGAGAACAACTTTATATTATACTTTTCCAGAATTTAATTTTAACGATTGAATTCTTTTGGCAAAGCTATTTCACTGGCTGTATTTCAACTGCTATTTCACCTTTCTTTTCACTCACCTGAATGGGTAATCCTTTGCTTTGTTATCAGTCACCCTGATTTTTTTTGTTCGGACAATAAAGATTGCCAAGATGATTTCTGCTGATACTTTTTTACCTATCATTTTGTTTTCTTCCCCTCTACTGTGGTCAGGCGGCAATTCGTTATAGATGTTGAATTCTCTTTAGTATTATACTCAATGATATTAACAGCAAAGCCCGAGTTAACCTCTTATGGCTCCACAATCATGTTAAGATCATTATTTTTTACCAAAACAACAAGAATGATTATATTGTATGAAGAAAAGGTGCAG
The DNA here is from genome assembly GCA_019845555.1 of Aristolochia fimbriata. Taxonomy (NCBI): domain Eukaryota; kingdom Viridiplantae; phylum Streptophyta; class Magnoliopsida; order Piperales; family Aristolochiaceae; genus Aristolochia; species Aristolochia fimbriata. Next base: position 32,473,099 of record CM034080.1, read on the forward strand.
GATAACTGGATATCAACGCTCCTAAGGAGGAAGTTTCTTTAGTATGCAAATTAGTTTGATATTTTTAAAACGTTTGTTTATGGTGTCAGTATTTTTTATTCTTTTTCATTTTGGCTTTCTTATTTTTTTGTGCACATTACGTCTTTTTGGAAATCTATTTCTCTTTCATTCAGAAGTCATTGTTTTCTTTTCTTCTTTCAGTTTGTGGCTCCTCTGTTTAATGATGTAGTTCCTTGGCCTCTTCCAGGAAAAGTTAAACTTGAAAGAGAACATTATTTTAACTTAAACCAGCATTAAGTTAGAATTTTTCGTGAAAATATAATTACTCCAAAATCCATTTAGCATGGTGCATAAAATTCATGTGCGTTATCCAAAGTACTTACTGCTTACCCAACTACATAATTATTTTTGGGTAATTACTGAGACCTTTGTCTATCTTTTTTTTTCCTTAAGGAAGTAAGGTCTTTGTTTTATGCTTTCCAGATTTGGTTGAAAGAGGTCAAGGCCTTTAGGATGAGGGCATCATCTAAAGTGCTGAAGACTCATGGAGAAGATCTTATTGCTATGTCTGTCAAACCTGTGAGTTGACTCCCTTTTAATTCATGCCTTCTTTGAAGTATTTGTTACTTGGATAGAACACAAATTTTATTTAAGTTGATGAAAGTCAATTAAATTTGTTGCTGGTAACCAAAAGTTTTCCTGAACATCAAATCTATTAGTTGAACAATGTCATCCATGAAAATAGGCAATAATAGAAAAGTAAACCTTCATGTGGAGTGAGTTGTTTACTTTTGGACAGCTATCATCCTGCAAAGTTTCTTTTTACTCAAATTATCCCTCCTTATTATGATCATCATAGTTTATGGAAATTCTTAATTAATGAACATGAACTAAGTAGTGTGTTCGTGGAAAGAATAGTATTAGATTGATTGAATGGCCAAACACTATCTCTCTCCTATATTATATTTCTTTAATCTGTGTTCCATATGTTCTTCTTTGACACCTCAAAATCCTGAGTATTACATTTAAAAAAAAAAACTGAGTTTGACATGCCACACTGTATAATGCTGTGTTGAGCTTTCTTAATTGGTTGTACATGAGTTGATTAATCTTTAATGAAAGCGTGAGTTGTTGGTATATCTGTCTTGAATACCTGTCATGATATCCGATTACCCATCTTCAAGCCATTATGTTAGTTTATACCCATGTTAGTTTTTGTGGTGATTGATTATATATTATTTCTAGAATGTAAGTACAGGAAGCTGGAAACCGCTATCACAGTACACTAGATGAAATTAAAATACTAATACCTATGAGGGTATTAGCAAAACACATCTCTTTATTAGAATTATAGATTTTTGATAACTGTCAGGCTGGATATTCTTGCTTGCAATTGCCGATTGCCTTATTTATAGGACTGCTTTAGAAAGCCACCATAATGGTTAAATATTTTTTATTTTTACCCTTTTTTTGTATTCCTCACGAGAATTTTAAGGTTCCTTGAATCAACTTTTGAATTGTAATGAACAGGTGATGTAAATAAATGTATCTCTTTTAAAGCATCTTTATGTAGTGGGAGCGATGAAAAAAAGTGTATACTCTGTTATATATATATATATATTAAGAGTATATCTTGGCTCAGGTTGAATGAGCATTCTCGTCTCAGTCAACTGTGTATGGCATATTAGAAAACGAGATAGGTGTTCCATAAGCTGTATCGCATGTTGAATTTTTTTGAGCATATTCACATTCAAAGGCTTGCTCTATTTTGATGCTCTGCTAGTTTTTGAATGCATCATACATTAGTTTAGTTGCACAATGCCATGTCTAGTCTTCTCACTATTTGTCTGCTGTTCTCAGGAAATGCTTTTGGTCATTGAAGTTCCACTTTATTCTGCTTCTCTGTATGCTACTATCTTTGGTAGTTGGTGGATCATGTGCCATGAAGAATGGGGTGCAGGACCTTTGGGGTCAGGATGTCTGCAGATCCTCTGTGGTTGATAGTGCAGCTTCCACTAGTTCACTGATTGGAAGCACTACCCCGGGAATACTGAGACACTCTAGCTTAAATTATATCTGTTCAAGTCCTAGATCCTTTTGCTTTCCATCAACTTTACATGGTTTTGTAAATAAAGAAGATCCAAGTGATTCTGTGTCTTCCAAGCAGTCAGATCTCCATTATATCAGGGAAAATAACTTGAGTTGGTCACCCACCCAAGCAACTTATGTGCTGTTGGATGGGAGGTCTATTTCATGCTCTTTGAGCATTGAAAGGGAAAACAATGGCCAATTTGCTAGAACGACAAACAGTAATTTGGACCTACTTACTGTTTGCAGAGGAACAAGTCATGATAACTCCGAGATGGTTGACTTGGCCGATCTTGGTGGTTCATCCGCACATGTCTCAATAAACCCTCCTTTGTTAGATTGGGGCCCAAGTAATTTATATGTCCCTTCTTTAGCATTATTAACTGTGTCTAACAGATGCAATGACAGTATTTTACATGTTTATGAGCCATCAAGTACGGACCCACAGTTTTATACATACAATTTCAACGAAATTTCTTTAGGACCTGGGGAATCTGCCTCTATTCCTTTTGTCTTCTTGCCAAAGTTGGTGGGTTTGTCCTCAGCTCATCTAATATTGCAGACAAGTTCTGGGGGTTTTGTGGTTCGTGCAAGAGGCTTAGCTATTGAGACTCCCTATGAGAAAGAACCTCCGATTGGTCTAACAGTATCTTTCGAGAGAAGGATGAAGAAAAATTTATCTTTGTACAACCATTTTGATGATGTGGTTAATGTGGTGGAATTTCAAGCCTGGATGGGCATTTCAGATGAAAAGGTTTTCCACCTTGTCCAGGCAGTCTGCAGAGTTGTTGCCTCTCATGGTCCCGGTGATGATGGGTCTTCTCCTTATCTGGACGAGTGGTTAACTGTGAAGAGTGATCAACTAGGAATGCCCTTGATGAGGATGAGACCATTTAGGAAGTGGGAAGTCGCCCCTAATGAGAGCCAACCCATCTTGGAAGTAGATATATTTCCCCAAATGACAGGAAATATTTTTGGAGCTTTCTGTATGCATGTACAGAGTTCAATTTCGCAAGAGTGGAGTGATACAGTGATAGTGCCTCTTGAAGCAGACATGCATGGTAAGGTTACTTATAGTTCTCTTTCAGGTTCACTTTCTGTGCTTCTTGAGTCTCGTTCGACATGTAATAGTGAGAAACCAACAGTTTTTGCCCTTTCCCTAAGAAATGATGCCTCATATCTGTTAAGATTGGTTGAAGTCGGTGAAGTTACTGATGGTATGGAAGTTCTTGAAGTTAAGTACATAGAAGGGTTATTACTCTTTCCTGGAACTAGAACTCACATAGCTACTATCACATACTATCCTGCTGGTGGTTTACAGGATCCAACCATGGAAATTCCTAAAATCAGTTCAAGCTGTAAGCTGCTCATTCTAACAAATGATTCCTATAACTCCCAGATTGAGATTTCTTGCGAGAGGTTACAGGCAGAATCTTGTTTGAGAGAATACTCTGGTTTGTGTGCAAATCCATATACTGATCGTCACTATAAAGAGGAGAAAGAGACCTCTAGCAATTCAATAAGTGGATCTATACTCAATACAAGCCAGACATCAGCAGCAATGAAGGTTGGTAGTTACTTTAATGTTATGGTCATTATTAAGGGTTATGAGTTCCCGTAGATTACTATTCTCAAAGTTCCTACCTCTTGTAAGTTAAAAAAAAAAAAAATTTATTGCTTGATAATCATTTTCAATATCTTCCGTTTCAAAAAAAAAAATTCCGTTTCAAAAAAAATCTTCATACTGACACTGGCTTTCTGACATCACCTAGATTTTTTTCCTTTTTTGGTTTTTGACAAAGTTGACAATAGCTTCTTCCAACAAAGAAAAGCTGACATTTGTTTATATGATAGATTTTAACTTTTCATTCCTTCGGTTTACAGCCTTCTTTTGTCGTTCTTTTCTGGGTCAAAGGTAAAGTTTCATGCCAACTGTTATATTTTATTGAAGGTACTTGCGGCTGCTAGAGAAGATGAATTGGTACTACGGAACTGGAGATCTCAAGGCACTATCAGTGGTAAATCTGTACTTGATGACCGAGAAGTACTATTCCCAATTGTTCAGATAGGGACCACCTTTTCTAAATGGATAACAGTGAAGAATCCAAGTCAATACCCTGTTATGATGCAGCTCATTCTAAACTCTGGTGCTGTTGTAGATGAATGCAAAGATTCTGGCAAATTGTTAGACCATTTCCTACTCGGTGATTTGATCTCCAATTATTCTATGAACTATAATGCCGGATTCTCTCTATCTGAACCTGGAACTTTGGATGCCTATGTCCACCCATATGGAGAAGCTTTATTTGGTCCAATTGTCTTTCGTCCGTCAAAACGTTGTGTGTGGAGAAGTAGTGCACTCATAAGAAACAATCTTTCTGGTGTGGAATGGCTACACTTACATGGGACAGGTGGAGCTCTCTCTTTGGTTCTTCTGGAGGGTTCTGAACCTGTAAGGAATGTAGAATTTAACCTTAATGTGCCAGTCCCATTAAATTCATCCCCACCACAGCTTTTTTTCCATACAGAAATCACAGGTGCAGCGTGTTCTCAACCTTTGTTGAAAGAACTACTTGCTCAAAATACTGGAGACTTGCCATTAGAAATCAAAAGAATTGAAGTTTCAGGGGTAGACTGTAGCTGTGATGGGTTTATGGTGCACACATGCAGAGCCTTTGCTCTTGCTCCTGGAGAGTCAAGGAGGCTTCTAATATCATATCAGACAGATTTCTCTGCTTCAGTTGTCCATAGAAATCTTGAACTGAGAATGTCTAATGGAGTTCTGGTGATTCCAATGAAAGCAACTTTTCCTCTTAAAGTTCTTAACCTCTGCAGAAAATCTTTCCTTTTGATGCTTCTGAAGAAAATATTTATAGTAGTTATGGTTGCTGCATTTGTGACCCTTTCAATGTTTTGTTGCATACATCCCCAATTTCTGAATTCAGATTGCCAGAGTGTCTTCTGCAAGAGTGATAAGAATTATGTAGCTTCGATTCGGTCAATTGGAAAGCCAGCAGGGGTGGATAGAAACCAAAGAAATTCCAGGTTGTGTATCTCTCTTTAAATATTAACCGTTTCTTTTTTATGGGCCATTGAATAACATTGTCGAATGTCCAGGTCAGTTAAGGAAATTCATGACCAAGGCATGGGCTTTAGATCTAAATATGCCGATCCTCTACATAGGAGTCAGGAACTTGAAGCTACTCATCAGAATTTCAAACAGAAGCAAGAAACAGAATCCAAAATATTCTCGTACTCAGAGGATTCTAAGACAGGTATTTTATCTCCTCCATCATCAAAAGTGCAGCCCAAAGCGATGATGGAGAGTTACGGATTATCAGAAGTGCATCACGCAAGTAATCTTACTGTGAAGACTGGGCGAGAAAGAGGAAGAAGACGAAAAAGAAGGGGTGCAGGAGGTTCTGGGCTCGCTGGAAAATTTGAAGTCTCTAGCAGTCAAAGTGGGAATTCAACACCTTCCTCCCCTTTGTCCCCTGTAATGTCTTTCACAACAAAAAGAACGCCTCTATCTCCTGATTTTGATCAACGAAGTGGGCATTCATGTGAGCACTCTTCTCCCAGAGCATATGAAGCTAGATATAAGGATCTTCTAGTAGAAGCTGCCTTGAATACAAAAACAGAATCACAAAGTTCTATGGCATGCCGTGATGATAACCGGTCGCCTCCAGCTGTGAACTCACCTGCACTACAGAGACCGGTTGGCAGGCCTTGTTTGTTACCTTCTGCTACATTTCCTAGGACCGGTCGCAGTGAACCTGGTGCTCAGTTTCTGGCTTCAACCTCTCCTATTGCTCGTCATGCAAGGGCTCCAGGTACTAGAGCTTGTAAGGATGCAGGGATTGCGAAGCAAGGGAAAGATGGGGGTCAGGAAGAATTTACCTACGATATATGGGGCAACCACTTCTCGGAGTTTCATCTTCTGGGCAAGTCGACTGCAGTCCCCACTTACATGTCTGATGCAGTCGAAGATGAATCTAAAAGCTTCTTTGCTAGGGGCCCACAGAGCCTCATAAATAAAGTACCCAAAAGGTCTGTATCACCTGTTCCTAATCTGCCTATTTATGATGCAAATGGTCTTAATCAAATGAGCAATTAGGTGCAGACTACATCTAGCCTTCAGTTAATCACTTGCAAAAGTAGTCCTTTCATTTTAAAACGAAATACAAAACCGTCACTTAATAGAAAAAGCAAATATCAAAGAATTGAAAAGAATTGAAAAGATCTATAATGATATGTGATATACTCAGTATATCTCAAATAGAAAAGCATTAAACTAATGTTAATAGTAACGATGGAAATATTTAAAAATTATAGGAAATGGAACCCTCGCATATTACTGACATTCATTTTGTTTTCTTACTGTTATTTGTATTTCTGACAAATATCTGAACCGACATACCTTCAAAGATCTGAATCCACTTACCTTCTTCCCTTTTGTCCCAATCATTCACATTTATGGTTCTCCGGACCCTGCATATTCAGTTATTTCTCTAGAAAAAGCAAGTGTGTTTGCTAGCGTCATGTTGAACTCATGTTGATCAAGTTTTTCTTTGAAAATGGTGATTTTTATTTTTTCCTGGAATAGTAGTTTGCAATAGTATGATAGAAAATAAATGGTTTATGATCTAATTAAAGATTTATGATTGCTATTAGGCAAATGATGTGTGAACTATAACTTCTGATTATCTGGATTTGCAATTGGATTGGGATATGAGTAGGATTTTTATCCAGATGCTAGTGCTCAATTTATAGTTAAGTCTTCTTCCTTTATGAAATTACCTGCATATTACACACGAGTCTTTTAGTGCACTGAGGTTAAATTCTTTATACCCTGGTTTGTTCTTTTGTAACACCACTTGTTCCATATCTCTAACTGAAGCCAAAAGTCATGGAGAGTTTTTGTATGTGAGGAGTTACATCTCCCTCAAGACTTGGGTAGAATTCATTTTCAACTCGTAATTTACTTACCATCGAACATTCCAAACCTTGCTGCATTAAAGAGCAGAGGGATCGGTAAGATGAGTTGTCATAGAAGAGCAAGAAGGACTTGAGCAGAACCAGATTGACGATCTTTTACCTGTACTAACGGAAACTATGCTCTTGTATTATCTTAAATTGATATACTTTCAATTTTACTCAAGCTCTAGGTAAGCATAATTTGGGTGCACAAGCTAGCACCCTTTTCACATTTTTAAAAGTACATGCAAACATATAAACATTTAATAGCATATACATACTCATGGTTACGGGTGGGCACGTGTTGGGTTTGGGTCGGTTTTTAAAAACCCAAACGGATTTTAAAATTTTACAAACCCAAACCTGACCCCAAAAACTGATTTTTTTATACTAATATTTTAAATAACTAAAGAAATATTATAAAAAATTAAAAATTAAAAACCCACAGGTCGGGTTGGGTTTTTGGGGTCGGGTCAGGTCGGGTTACCCAGAAAACCCGACCCGATGCCCACCCCTACTCATGGTTCACTCTTATATCATCCCTCTGCTCTTGCTCTTATCTAGGTGTATAGATAGTCAAAAGTGCGTCACATAAGTTCATCGATTTACTAAACCATGTAAATGTTTGCTTTCGTACACTAATCCATATAATATACACGGTGGTCCGTGGTTGTATGTATTCTCTCAAGTAGTTAAAACTATTAGAGGTAAGATCTTTCAAGCAGTAGTATTATCACAAGGTCAAACGTAACATGTTTCTGGGACAATAAACTCTCCTGTTGAGTTCTTTCGGTTTCTCAATTTCTCATTCAGTTGCAGAGAGTCGGCAGAGGCCGTCCCATCTTACATTTGTAACCTGTAAACGCAGCTGAAAGTGTCTCACTTTTCTCGTCCTGCAAAAAGCAAAAGAAGACTGCTCACTCTGTCTCTTTGTTGCTGATGAGATGAGGTAGAGCTACACCCCCTCGACTGACAATCGCTTTAGAACGTCCTTCTAAAGACGATCTCGTAATCTTCTTCGCCTTCTCTTCTCCTCTATCCGCACCAAAACGTGGGCCTCACCGGCCATGGATGACCGTCGGCAGCAGTGGCAGTACATTTCACATTCTGGGCTGTGTCTTTCCCCTCATCAAAGAAGACAAAAGGGTGGGATGACCTCCGTGACTCTGTTCCCAAGACCCCCCACCCCCTCCTTATGCGGTTTCAAGACGTAGCCTCAAACGGGGCTGTCACCTAGCCTTTGGGTGATCCAGCTCACGCAACCGAAAGAACCCATTCCCCGTCACCCAGGGCGCGTTGGGTCCTCTTGTTCGGTCTCCATCAAATTCAGGTATCCGTTTTTCCTCTGCAACTCTTGTCTCTCTTTCCGAACTTTCTCACGTCTGAAGCTGAATACAGCCCCAAGGAAGGCCGCGCCCGACTCGCATTACTAGATACAAACTGTCCCTCTCCCTTCTTGTCACACGCCTCTCCTGTTTCCCCCTTTCTAGTATTGTGGGCGTTTTGTGGTTGTTGGGGGGCGGTGGTAACCCTGCCTCCAACGTGTTTGTACCGGGTCGTCAATGAAAAATCTGTTTGGGTTTTTGGCTATTGTCACCTTTATGCATGTGGCCACCAAAGGGGGTTGTATCCCCTTTCCAGTTTCCACAACCACGCAGATCAAAAGTGTTACAGTTACATGTAAGTGCCACCACGAAGCCTAATAATTCGTTGGCCCACCCTACACGTGACAGGGAGTTGAGTGGTAACTCTCATGGCCTCAATCGGAGTGAAAGTGTTGAAGAGTAGTTAGTGAAAGTTTTGCTAAAAGGGGGAGGAGAAGTAGGTGGGAGTTTTTGGCCCTCTATTTTATTGTAGATCCTCCCCACTTTAATCAGCTAAAAGTTCTGAGGGTTTCTGCTTGTGGGCAATTCATTATAAGGTCCCTTTTTAATCCTTGTAGAAGCAGTAGGTTGGGCAAGTAATTGAGGACATATCTTTTACCTCTCAGTCCAATCACTTTGATACCCATTTTTAGGTCAAAGATCGCCGCCCTGATTTAGTCCCTATTAGTGATGAAGAAATCAACAAGCAATTGGGGAATGTCTTTTGCCTCTCGGTCCAATCAGTTTGATACCCATTTTTAGGTCAAAGATCACCCTGATTTAGCCCCTCATTAGTGATGAAGAAATCAAAGTTAAAATGAAGGGGTCATGGATTACAAAGCTCCGGTTTCACTTTTGTCCATTGTGCTGTCTAATTTCATCTGAAAGGAGGAGAAATGAGTGTGAGGGCGAGGAGGGAAAAGAAAAGGTTTTGTGAAAGATGAGCAATCATTTCATGGTTGTGAAGCACATGATCCTTTCTTCACTGTAAGGGAGCGGCTTCCATGAGTAATGGGAAAGCTTCAAAGTAACTGCAGCTAGAAAACTAGGCCTAGTAATTGGGTGGCTCCACTTATCCCTTGTCCTCCAATGAAGAAATCCAGTAATCATAGACTGCTGTGGAAATTTCTATATAACAGGAAAAGCCACAAGCCTACTTTTCCTCCACCACAGTTGAGTGTGTCCCCCAGTACATGATTCTCCTGGAGGGGCCCCATCTGTGTCCTCTACAACACAGTTTCTTGTTTCTTCTAATATGACATGATGTGAGGGGGAGTAAAAACTCACCAAAATGGCTAGGCACCCTAGAAGTTTGCCTATAAACAATGCCTCGACATCAGGATTCTTTGCCAGATGACTGGAGGAAGTAAAATTCAAGAGAGGAAAAAAGACATTGGATTCTGCTAATATAAGCAAAAAAGTTCAGTAAGCTCCATGCCAGAGATGACAGAGCACATAACATTGAGTCAAATATTCTAGCCTTTTTTATTCTCTCCAAAATGGTAGAGAACTGGCATGTTTATTAAACAGAAAAATTTGACTAGAAACTGTTTGACTTCAACCTAAAAACTCCCAGCATTCACTGGGCATCTGTTCTTTAGTTCCAGATGCTAACCAGAAAGAATTGCTGAATTCTAGATGGCCCCACAGCTGAGGATCTGGTGGTCCCACAATAATGCATCCATGGGACCACATTGTGCTCACATGAGGAGTATTTAAAGACTTTGCAGAAGAAAGATTAGGTGAGGAGAGGATGGATCAAAATCAATACCTCCAATTTCCTTCTCTGTCCAAACTGGAAAATAATCAAAAGAGGCAGCCAGGCAACCAGCTAGCCAGATTGACATGCCTGGTACCTTTCCTTTTTTGCCTTCTAGTGGTCCACTCCTTACCCACTATTCTACCCACTTGCCCTTGTCTTCTTCTTTACTTTGAAGACCATTAAAATCACATAAATTGTGGGCTCACATGAAGCTAAACAAGCAAGGAAGTAAAAGAAAGGAATCCATTGTCTAAAGGTTCAATACACTAGAATAAGTTCCAATTTGGAGGAATGGAGAAAACCCATGTTTGAGAATTAATGCATATAGCCTGAGTGAAATATATGCTTTCCACCTTATATTTTTTAAAGGGAATGGACCCAATGGTGCATGAGTGTAAAATAAAAGTAAGGAAACAGAGTTTTTTCTTCATTTGGAGGGAATTTTTATCAGGCTAAATTTGTCACCATAAAGGCACCCTTTGGCATCCTAAGGCAGTAGGACCCTTGATCAAAGCAATATACAATATCACCGAATTTGATCTTTTTTTCCCTTTGTTTTGTTTTCTCTTTTAACAAGGGGCTAAATTCAGGTAGTGGAAATTAGTGGTTGGATTGTGCTCTTATATTGTAAAGGGCTTCCTATCTATCATAGGACATTAAATGCCATTAATCTTCCCGTGTTGTATCAGAATTAATGTGCCATGGAGTCATGTGGCACACTTCGAATCTATAGTCATTAATAGGAGTGTGAATGAACCGGCACATAATAAGTTATTCTACATATCTTTTTGTTTAGACTCATAAGAGGAAAATGAGGCTGAACTCTCAGATTTTTTTTTTTTTTTTTTTGGAATTACTGAACACAAAGGGTCAGATCACCTGGTGCCAGCACTGCAGCCAACTAGATTAGGAATGTTTTTCTTTTTAATGGAACTAGATTATGAATGCAAGCTGGTGAAATCTCAAATGTGGTATTTTAAACTTGAATTTTGTATCTTTAGTGTGACTACTATTTTGGTCTTGAATGTAGTATTTTAATCTCAAATTTAATATTTTTGGCTTTGATTTTAATATTTTTTAACCCGAAATGTGGTATTTTAACCCGTGATGTATCGCAATTTGGGTGGCGGCACTATACAAAAACTCTGCCTTAGTCCATATTTTGCTTACACACAAACCTTTTCTTCCTTTAAAATTTTAATAAGTTATTCTATTTGCAAAATTGTTATTTTTTATATTCTTTGATGATAATGCCATCATCTCAATATGACTCAAAAAGTAATAAAAATTTTAAGGAACTAGTATCTTTATAGTGTTTAATTCACTTTTGACAATTATATCTGAAAAGCATATGCAACCAACCTACCACTATCTCCAACTTATCCTTAAAATTGTAGGTTAAAATGAAGATATAAGTATTGGACAAGTAAATGGATGATAAAAAAAAATAAAAATATTTACATGCAATCACCAAACTATACTGCCAAATCTTTAAAAATTAAAGGAATTCTCCCTTTTATAATTTAATAAATGGCAAATGAATAATAAAGAAAATCTACTTAAAATGCTAAAAGAACTGAAAAAGTTCATTTATTCTTATTTCATTCAATAAATAGTAAATATAAAAAAGGCTATCAAACATGACATCTATCAGCCAAGATGATAACTTTTAGCTTTACTTGACCAGTCCCACCATCCCTGTCAACCATATTAGTAACATATAAAAGACACAGGTAAAAGTCACTAATCATGAACCTAATATCCTTAATATATCTTAATTAGGAAATCAAGCTTTATTTCATTATTATTATTATTGTGATTATCATTCTAGGGACACATGGATGGTCATTAAAAGTCTATTTAAGCATTAAAAGTCTATTTAAGAGTAGTAGGTAATTAGTAAGATAAGTTAAACCTCCCATGGTTGTTCAAAAGTCCCATTCCTAAACCCTTCTTACATTAGTTAACAAGGGTTCCAACCCCGGTGGCGGTGGGTCCATCACAGCTCATATTTAGGGACAAGTATAATAGATAAGTGGACAAATAATTGTGATTAAGTAGTGCATAGATCATCAAAGCACAAATAATGGACTAAATTATAGAAATCCCAGGTCCCATACCAATAAAATAATTAAAACTTAATTATCCACCTTATCTCTTAAACGGCATTATAGCAACAGGATTAATTTTCTTAGAAAAACTGAGTGTTTATTGGACCCGCGCCAGGTGTACGACGGTAGGCGCGTCTATCTATCTATCTATCGGGTGGGGCCGAAAGGGTTTGACGATGATCGGACCGTGTCTTTTGTGGGTCCAAGTAGAATTAGATTGGCTTGATTAATTAAATGAGGATTAGGATTGAGAAAAGAATCAGGAATTTTCCCTAGAAAACACAAGGTAAGAGTTGGGTGCATTTGATTAATTGAAAGGGAAGGAAGAAGGTTGAGGAGGACAATTTCTGGGAGGGAATCGGGTGGGCCCTCCTCTCTCCGTGCGTGAGATTGAGGTGGGGTCGGTACCCTTTTGTCGTTGGCGTTTCATTTTCAGTCTTTCCGTATATTATTGGGACCGGGGTTAAAAGAAGCCGAATAAATTATTCTTCTTCTATTGTCCTTTTAATATTTTGGTACGTAGAATTGCAATATAAAAATAAGTCTTTTATTTTATTTTTTTACGAATTTATTCATTTATTTATCGTACAGTATATTTTTTCGACTTCATTTGCGATTATTAATTAAACTGGTAAATAAATAAATAAATAAATAAATAAATAAATAGGTAAAATATAAACTGGGAAAAACCAATGTTCTAAAAAATCGGGCCGGCCGTCGAACCGATAATATTGCAGAGTTTTTGGTTGAACCCAATTAGACCGGGTTGGACCGATGATTCAACCACTGAATATTACATCTTATTATTTGTATATATTAAATATTTCTGCAGGTTTTAAGATAAAAAATTGCACTTAATTCCATATATTTTTTCATTTTGAAGAAAGAGGGCATGTCCCATACCTAAGTTGAGTTGATTTCATCAACATCCCAAGGATCATATATGATATGATAGTCCAACAAAGACACTCTGATTGAGTAACTCAAATAATTTGAGTTAGACTAAAGTCATATCTAGGGACCCCATGAAATGAACCACCAAAAAAGTCCCAAATCCAAGTGCACTAGCCACAATCATGTATGTCACCTCCATAAAACATGTTCCCATCACTTACAAGGCAGAATTTAAATTTTTATTTTTTTAAAAAAAAAATCTTTCTTTTGAGTTTATGTTTCATTTGATATCTACACATTGGAGTTGACGATCGTCTAAACTTATTTCCAATTGTTACCCATTTAGAATCCTAAACCCACCATGATAATAAGTTCCCTAATCCCAACATTTAATAAGACAGTCTCATTAATAATTCAATACTCTAATCTTTTAAAACCCCCAAAATTCATGTTGTTTAATGCATGTTTATTCTATATTAGCAAGCAAACAAGAACAGATTTAATAAATCCATTAAACTATTCGCAGCATACAGCTTATTAACCCTTTGAACCACAGCGTGGATTCGCGAAGATCGATCCCTGTCTTCGTGTCCGAGAATCGACGATACCTTCTTCCGAGTTCCGTCTCTCCACATTAATTTTTTAAAAAAAAAAAAAAAAAAAAAAAAAAAAACCCGGGAACTCGTCGCCGTCGTCGCTACAAAAATTAGAATCGGAAGATTCAGAGAGACGATCGAGTTCGTACGAACGAAAGAATCCAAGAATCAAAAGGACGGCAGAGAGGGATGAGTGGTTCACGTGCCGTCGCAGGCACGCGCGTCGACGAAAGCTCTTACTTACCATGGCGGTTTTGAATCGTGTTCCTTGTTCTTGAGAATTAGGAACGGAGCTGCAAGCTTTTTGCAGAGAAAAAAAAAAAAAAAAAACGGAGAGAGAGAGAGAGAGAAAAAGAAATGGGGATATCGGAGTGATTTAATTGGGAGAATCGGAGGAAGGTGATGGGCTGTCGCCTGTGATCGGAGACCGTCGTCGATCGGATGATTCGATGGAGATACTGGCTAACGTTCTCCATTAATGCGGTCTGTACTCTGCTTCTCTCATCGCTTCTCGTCTTCGTTTCCAGATTGACTCTTCTTCTCCGACAAAGGACATGTTTTATAAATTCTGATTAGAAGGGAAAAAAAAAAAAAACCCATACCACCAAAAAAAAAAAAAAAAAATCTTAATATTTCTAGATATATTTCGTGTAGTATTTATTATTTACAAAATATATGCAAAAATCTATCATATTTTTTCTTGTTTAATTATTTTTTATCTTTCCTTAGTGTCTAATGAACTATTATAATTTTTTTTTTTTTTTTTTTACAAGACCCACTATTTATTTTTTTTATTTTTTATTTTTCTTTTTTATCATGATTATTGTTGTTGTTATTGATATATGAAACTTATGAATGATGGTTTATGGAACATGAGACTGGACCCCCCAACCACTTGAATGCCCTCATCTTTTTTAATAATTACTTTATATAATAATTTATTTTAAAGGGCTTCACGGAATTTAATGATAACAGCAGGAGAGGGACAAGCACTGCTTTTTTTTTTGGCCTTTTTTTAACCCTAACTTGGCTTTCCTAAGTTTTTATTTTAATTAACGCATGATTTCATGTCACGTCACGTGGCTAACTCCCTTTTTTTATTCATTTTTTATTAAACCCGTTCCGCTACGGGCGTGAGGGATGAGTGTCCGTGCCGTTACGCCGTTACGCAACCCTTACGAGGGGCAGATCCGGAAACGCGGCCCTCCTTTGTCCCTTCGGCACCGATCCATCTTTTTCAAGGAAGCGCCACGTGCCGGGGGAGTTACTTTATTCGTGTGGAATTACTCAATTACCCTCTTTTTTTTAAAGTTTTTTGATCGAAAAATAAAAAAGAAAGTCAACTGACAGCTGGTGGGGCCACCGAGTTGGGGAAACAGAAAAAATAAGGAAGAAATTAGGCGGCGATGGGTATGACCACGGACTTGGAAAATATTACGAGGATGCCACTTCCCGGTTTATTTCATTTTTTAGGTAAAAAACTGTTACTTAAAAAATCGAGCGCGCGTTCGGATACGGCAAAGGATCAATAACGAGACGAGCCTCAAAAAAGGTCAAAAAAAAAAAAAAAGGGTATTTAACGTGGACGTGGAGGGTATTTTAGTCATTTAAATATAAAAAAGGAGTATTTTTTTTTTACTTTTATTTTTTCTATTGAGCGGGGAAAAGGTAATAAAAGAAAAACAGCGCATGTTTGCTCGTGATGATGACGACACGGTGAGGTCGGAGAAGCGTACACGCGCGAGTGAGTCTCCACTGTACCCGATCTGTGTGGGGGCCCGCCCGGACCAGGAGACTTGTGGGGCCCGGTGCGTAGAGTGGCGGATCGTACCCTCGGGAGACGGTCTGGACTCTGGAGATTGACGATCTGGAGACCCTGGACTGGGACCGGCGCTAGACTACGCCGGGGATGCGCATGGGTTTCTGGAAAAAAGCAACCGTTGTTTTCATGACAGAGAGCCACCACGCCACTGCCCTTCTCACAGCTCTCTCTCTCTCTCTCTCTCTCTCTCAGCTTTGCCTTTTCAGTCTATGCGCTTCTCGTCTTCAAAATCGGGTTCCGCTCTCTCTCTCTCTCTCTCTCTCTCGTTATCTTCTTCTTTTGTATTTTAGTTTTTCGCCTTTTCTTTTTTCCTGGGTCTCGCTCGCTTCGTCGCGGTGGGGGAGTCGCTCTGCTTCGGCTTCTGCTTCTTCTTCTCTTCCTTCAATGAATTGCAGAGCCGGGTTTCGTCGTATTCTACTGCGAATTTTGTTGTCTTTTTCCTACTATCGAGGAACGCTGATTCTGGTCTTTTCGCCGAGCATTCAAGTTTCCCGCGCGGACTGAAAAAAAAGGAATGAAGCTTTTCGCTACGCAAGGTCTTACGCTCCCTTTCTAGCTGTGCTGTGTTGTCATCTTCCATTTAATGACACGCTCCTCCGAAAATTTGATTTTTGAAGATGCCTGGTGGTATTATTTGAATATTTTCTATTTCGTTTTTTTTTTCTTGTTTTTTTTACGTATTTTGGTTTTTTGGGTTGGTTTGTTGTTTGTCGTGGAATTATGGGTGCTGATGGGTTAGCAGCTTTTTGCTCTATTCTCACAGGGAGTGGAGATGAATACTAGAGTGAGAACGACGTTGCAGACCATGAAGACTCCAATGAAGCATGAGAAAGTAGGCTACCATCCCGTTGGAGATTCGACTGATGATGCTACTGAGACTGTTTGATCCGTTTTTTCGATCTCGAACGAGAATGTCCGAATCTTTTTCGATCTTAAACAGAAAAGTTTGAATCGTTTTCGATCTCAAACACTCAAATGGGTTCTCTTATCTTCTTGGAGACCTCGATATTTGAAGAAAATGTCTGGATTTGGATTTCCTTATTCGTATGAGTCGAGTTTCGTACCAAAAAATTGGTTTTTAGTTCCGTTCTTTTCATTTCTAAAGTGAAAAAAAAAAATCATTGTTGTGCGGTGAATTTTATCTAAAATTGTTCTATTTTGCTGGGTTTTGCAAGAGAGAGATAGTATTTGATCTGTTTTCTTATTCCAGGCAGCCAAATCTCCTTCCGGACGGGATAAAGTAGGTCTTTCTTTTTGCTTTAATCAATTTGTCTTTCTTTTTTTTTTTAAAAAAAATTCCACTGCTGATTGAGTAGATTTTCTTATATGCTTCTTGATATGTTTGAAGGAGGTGAAGGAGAAATTAGAGATGCGGGGGAAGAGATTGATTGATAACGAACAGCCTACCAGTCGACGCTTCTCGAGCCGCGAAAGAAAAATGGCGTTGCAGCAAGATGTACAGATCTTTCTACTCGAGATTTTCAGTTCTTTGTCACAGGGATTTTCTGTCATTGATTCTTTTCTTCTTCTGTATGCTACTTCACAGGTTGATAAGCTGAAGAAAAAGTTAAGACAAGAAGAGAATGTTCACAGAGCACTGGAGAGGGCTTTTACCAGACCTCTGGGAGCTTTGCCTCGGCTTCCTCCTTACCTTCCTCCTTACGTAAGCTCACACTCGTTCCTTTTCTGTCCGCCTTCGGCTTTCCGTGCCTCACGAATCACAATCTTATGAAACAGTGAGGGAACTAATCGCAAACTTAAACGTTGCATTAGGAGCAAACTTGGAGGTGCAATGAAGCAACTGCTTTTCGTTATTCGCCATTCTTGTTGGACAACCGATTTTATTTATTTATTTATTTATTTATTTTTTCACTTGGAGGATAATTAAGCAACATTACAACAAGACTCAAGTCTCTGTTTTTAGTCTTTATCTAATGGGCTTCGAGGAACCCCAAAGACATGAATGATATACTGTTTCTTCTTCTACAATCCGATTGACCCTTTATTTTGTTTTTCTTAATTTGTTCTTGCATAATGTATGATGCCCAAGGATGTTATCTTCAAATTTTTTATTTTTTATTATTATTTTTTTTTTTCTGGACGGATTTTTCATGATGGAAAATGTCTTTCTGTAACGGGTTTTGATGATCGATGTTTTCTGGAATCTCTTTAATTTTGTGGGTGGGTTGTGTTCCAGAGTTTTGATCTTCTCTGAAATGAAATCCTCAATGATATAGAAACTGTCCTTAGTCGCGCTGAGTGTGGCACATAAAACACCCTCCGGCTCTTCTCAATCGTTTACGAATCTGGCCTGGCACAGATTTCTCTAATCTTAACCGATATTTTATTAATGGAAGTCGGTTTCTTAACTGGAGTTATGTGCATTATTCCTTGTTTCAGACATTGGAGCTGCTTGCAGAGGTTGCCGTTCTTGAAGAGGAAGTAGTTAGACTTGAAGAACAAGTTGTGAATTTCCGGCAAGGACTCTATCAGGAGGCTGTATACATCTCATGTTCAAAGAAGAATATAGAAAATGCAATAGAATTATGTGATCAGTATCCTTCCCGAGTACTGAAGGTAGACCAATACAAGTCCTCTTCTCAGACAGCCGGCCTGGAGTCATCCATGGATGGACCTACTGCTGATGAACCTTCCAGTTCCAGTCAATCATCATCAGATCTCCCTGCTCAGGCAGGACGCCCCAGTAATAGGCCTATCAATGGAATGAAAACTCCAAAGAAGCTCAATTCTCTTTCAGCTGGTGTTGAAGACAGCAGGGGAAAAGAGAATCAATCAAATGCTAATTCTAGGAAAAACCACAAGCAAACATCTCCACAAATACCTGCTAGAAGCCGGGCTGTGTTGAAGAAAACTGCTGTAGAACCCAACACTACTGAGAAATGTGTAGAACCTCTCAAGTTACAGGTAACAGTGTTTTTTTTTTTTTGAAACTTGAACATAACATTGGAATAAGATTCGGATTTAACAATTTGATTTCTATGCCAGCTAGATTGCCGATTAGTGGACCAAGAAAGAATGGTGACAAGCACAAATACCCCCAAGGAATTGGTATCAGATGCAGAAAGTCCAAATAAAGTCTCTGAAGATATACTGAAGTGCCTTTTAAGTATATTCATGAGGATGAGCACACCAAAAGCAACAGCAATGGAGTCTGAGATGTTACCTTCCATTTCTGGGTCTTCCTCCTCTGGTGAAGGTTCTGAAGATATAGAATTCCAGGACCCATACAGAATTTGTTTTGAATTTGGGAAAAAGGATATTGGTCCTTACAAGAACCTTCGTGCTGTTGAACCAAGCTCAATCATTTCAAACAGGATCACTAGTTCAGCATTTCTTATTCAAAGATTAAAGTGAGTATTTTGTATTTGAGTGGCTTTATTATCTTTGATGTGCTGCATGATACCAATTCTAATCAACCAAAGTTTTTTTATGCGCATGGGAACAGGATCCTATTGGGAAAGCTTGCTTCTGTGGATTTACGGGAGCTTACCCATCAACAAAAGCTTGCATTCTGGATCAATATCTATAATTCTTGCATGATGAATGTGAGTGTTTAAATGTTATAAAACCTTGATTTACGGCAGCTTACCCATCAACAAATTGCTTCTAAGGATTTATCGTTCCTTTATCAAAGTCATAAAACCTTGATTGCAGTTTGATAATACATTGTCTTTCCTTTTTTATTTAAGTATTAAAACTTAAGTCCGTTTCCTATTAAAAAGTTGTAATCTTTAAGCATTGTGCAGTTTTGTGTCCTTTCCTTATTTCACATGCTCTGTTTGTCTTCCTCTAATTTAATTTAACTTCTTCAGCTCTCTGCTTCTGTAGAACTCATTTCTGGAAACTGTCCATCTTATGTGAAGATTTCTTCTTGAACACTGCTGTATCCATCTTATTGGAAACTTTTCGTTTACAATTATGATTATATTGGTTCAGGCTTACCTCGAGCATGGTATCCCTGGAAGTCCGGAGATGGTTGTTGCACTGATGCGAAAGGTATGGTCTTGTTTCAAGTATGTTCTTTTGAGGCCCAATTATGATAATCCCTTCAGTGCAGAATTAGTAAGGGAGTAATGCAACAAAGTATCTAATGCTGGTGCAGGCAACCATTAATGTGGGCGGCCACTTGCTTAATGCAATGACAATTGAGCACTTCATCTTGAGACTACCATACTCAAAATATGTAAGTACTTTTCTTTGAATGGTGATGGTATTACCCTTTTATCCAGTAGTGAAGGAAAATGTTTGTTAATAATTTTGAACGTATGATCTGTTTACTGTGCCTGACAGACCAACCCCAAAGGTGTAAAAAATGATATACTGATAATGAGGACTGTGTTTGGTTTGGACTGGCCAGAACCTCTGGTTACGTTTGCCCTCTCATGCGGAAGTTGGTCATCACCTGCTGTAAGTTGGTTAAATTTTCCTTCCCAATAATGGGTTTAGTAGTACCATTTCTTAATGGCCTTTAATTATTTGTTTCCTAGCTGTGCTCTTTGTTTTTTCGCATTCACACTTCAAAAAAAAAAGAAAGAAACAGATTGCAAAAGGGCCTTGCTGTCATAAATACTCGTTACATAAACATCTCTGGGTTTCAGATTCCAAAAGAAATTAAGTGAATATTTTTTTAAATTTCTTTTGTTGTCAAAGACTAAAAGATGCTTCTCTGAACATTCATAAGAAGCCAACTTTTCATATCTATTGTCATTGGTAGTAAACATTGTTTACCTTTGTTGCATGAATCCATGATGGAAGCTTCAAACTTCAAAGGCAGATTCTGCAGTAGTGTTTAGTATTTTTAACATGATCATCTGAAAATTTTAGTTTGTGAACTCTGTAGGTCCGGG
Organism: Aristolochia fimbriata; assembly: GCA_019845555.1. NCBI lineage: Eukaryota > Viridiplantae > Streptophyta > Magnoliopsida > Piperales > Aristolochiaceae > Aristolochia > Aristolochia fimbriata. The sequence goes on from CM034080.1 coordinate 32,493,581, forward strand.
TGTATACAGCATCTAACGTGGAGCATGAATTGGATCTAGCAAAAAGAGACTACCTACAGGCAGCTGTTAGAATCACCACAACAAAAGTAGCAATACCAAAGCTCTTGGATTGGTACCTATTGGATTTTGCAAAGGATATGGAGTCGTTATTGGATTGGATATGCCTCCAACTGCCCGGTGGATTGGACAAGGAAGCAATAAGGTGTCTAGAAAGCGGGAGAAAGGATCGAATTTCACAGTACATACAAGTAATTCCTTACGAGTTTAGTTTCCGGTATCTTCTGCCCCCTTATTAGAAGATTCCACATCATTATTATCAGGTGATTTTGGTTGAAGCGCCTGGGTTTGAGGGATCTGTATACAGCTACAAAAAATGTGTAGTAAAAAAGAATATAGGTTTATTAATTTGTATGTAAATTGTGAGTGAAATATTTATTTCATAAAAGGGTCTTCGGTGCTGTGATTCTTTTGTTCCACTGGTTTCTTGTGGGGAGAGCATGACATGTAAAAGGCTTTGTTTTCTCGTCATGGCTAGATGGGTTTTGAGGAGATAATTTTCACTTTGTAAGTTACATATTTCCAGCATCGTTAGGGACTGGAAGGGGTTAGTGAGATTGGACGTTTGGGTTGGTTTATGAGACTACAGAATTGGATCAGGCTTTCCTCCATGTTTAATGCCAATGGCTCTTATCAATGCCTGTTTCTAACACAATCTCTTGAAAACATCCGAGTTCCTGCCAAAATTCCAGATTGTGAAGCTTTATTTGTGCACATGAAACTTACATGACTTTCACGTGTTCTTTAACGTAGAGCCCTAACACGATCTGGGTGCCTTGACAGATTTAGTACAAGTCCCCATCAAAGAATGTTACTCACAGCTAAGGGCTCATTGATGCCACCAGTGTTTGGTCGTCTGGTGGCAATGCAGCAGCACTGTTGCCAGGACTGTTAAGATATCTCAAATTGGTCCCCTAGTGCAAGAGTTGCCCAGTTTGGGGGGTTCAATTAAATGAGCAGCAGGGAAAGTGGTTACAGTACCAACCACTGTGATTAAGAGGGTGGGAGAATAAAGTTTCCATTGCATCTCAACAAATCAATGTGTGCATCTGAGATGACAACCATGTACTGATGACCCAAACGTCTTACTGTGAGTCCCTAACGCTATCTCAAAGGTGTCAATTTTTGGTTTGAAGTGATATAGATAGAAAAAATCTTATGACATTTACAATTTGTTATATTTCTTGCTTACATTTATTAGTATGTGTTATAAACCTCGCAAGCATAGATGGGAGAGGATTGGGGGAAGGGAGGGGAATGTTTGGTTCTTCCAAGACCCAACCTCAACTTGTGAACCTGACCTGAAACCCAAGGAAAACCTTTCATGGTTTTGAAACATTAAACCAGTTTAAGGCTTGAGGAGGAAACTCTCTATTCTCTCACTGCTGGTCCAGTAATGGGGAACTCAAATCTCTCTTGAGATGGAACCGGGAACAGTAATTACAGGCTATAGCATTTGGATTCCCATAAAATGTAAGCAAGAAATCGACAATCAAGATTGAAGAAATTGGACTCCCTTAAAATGTGGCTCAATGTCAAAATCTTGACCCCTAATCCATAAGAGAGAATTGATAATTAGATGGTCAATAGGCGAAATTTATGAATCGATCGAAATATCGAGATCAATCTATCTATATCAATTCAACGGGTGAGATTGAAATAGATCATATGGGCCCCAATCATACACTTGTCGGCACCAACGAAGCAACACCTAAGCAGCCACGCAACATTGATGAAACAACACATAGATGACAATTGGATGCCACGTTGCAACGAGTGGTGCCAGGTGGGTGAATCAACACTCTCACTTAGTAGTCATTAGTGAGCTAAAGACTTGGGAGAAGATGAGCTTACTTTGATTTTCTCCATTAAATCAAGGGAAAGTTAAGAGCTTTTTAATTCTATAAACTCATTGGAGATTTCTCGAGGTCAGCATTTTGGAATTTAAAAAATGTCTAAAAGAACTGAAGTGTTACTTCTTGAAGACCTGAAACTCTGCTAGCATTTGGCTCTATTGGGTTACTCTGGCTAGTTCTATCTTCGTTCATTTGGAGTATTAATCTTTAGACTTATCAGGATCCTTCATCTTGGCCTAATTAAATTTCATGTAAAATACTCGTAAAAGGTCTCTGTGTATTAAAAATGTCAAATTTTTTTTACCTACCAATATTCTAGCCTTTATATATTTTAGTCCAAAATAATGTAAAGTTAACAACTATATTGATAATTATTTTAAATAAGAGATAATCTAGACAAATCAATGTTTTAAAAACTGAACGGAATCGACCGGTTTGACCCGATTGAACTAGAATCGAAAGTCAGTCCATTTTTCTTATAGAAATATTAAATATATATATATTTCACTGAAAATCAGCCGGTCCGCGAATAGGCACGACCGAGAGAGTAATTCGATTATATTAGAATATTTTGTGTTATAGAGTGTGTTTGAATCAGAAAATTGCGAGTACAATCTCCTATTCTTCCTCTGATTCGATCTCCGTGTGAATTGTTGAAGTTTCGGCTTCTGGCGAGGACGTCGAGGTTTTGAGTTCTGGAACGAGTGTGCACGAACGGTGACGGCTTTGGTCAGTCGGATGGAAGTATTTGTGTTCCGCTTGTATCGACTTGTTGACGTTGCCGATGAACGTGTAGAGCTACTCCGGTCGAACTGTTGAATTCTGACGAACTGCGAATTGCTTGACTTCTGTGGCTCGAAAGAGCTTCTGTGAGTGAGAAATTCTTCTCAGTGAAAGAATTTTAGACCTTCGTTTTGAGAGAGAGAGAGAGAGAGTGTGTGTTTTCTGGCTATTTGTAGCCGACTCTGTGTAGTGATTGTAGATTTTTCCTGGGAAAGGGGATCACAATCCCCTTTCTGCTGCCTTAGTTGGGAGAGAAGAGGAGGAGGAAGACCAGGATCGTGGCGTCCTCAATTGACTCCTTTGGTTGGCGACCAGAATTGGTCGTTCAACTGTTGAGTTGAATGGCAAGATGACGGGGCATGCTGACTGGTGCTAACGTGACAGATTTCTGCTGACGGTGACCCTGACTGTACCGATGACGCGGCGGCATGAATGGGCTGCACTGAGAGGCTTTTGAGAATCGACTGAGCCTACCCACAATGATCGTTTGCTGGATCGGTGGATTTTTGGACTCGTCGAATTAGGTCGTTCGCATTTTGGTGCATACAGATTGCCCCCTTCGGGACTTGACCGTTCGGGAGGAACGAGCAAGTTTCGAAAATGAAGAAGAACAGGACGCACGCACACACGTATGCAACACTTTTTTTTTTTTTGTTGATCCTCTTACTCCTTTAGGATCGTTTATCTTTTCTGTACGTATTCTTTTCTGTCCTTTTACTCTTTTAGGACACTGTATATTTCTGTACACTTGTATGTATTTTTTTTCTTCTTTTTTTTTTTTTTTTTTTTTTTGGTTTGTTTTAGAGCTGTTTACTTTTTTGTTTTTCTCTTTTTTTTATGGTTTTTTCTTTTGTATACGCGTACATGTAGAGTATGTACGGTATGTAGAGATAGTGTACCTGAGCATCGACGGCGAGTTGAAACTGAGGTTATAACCGGCCGTGGTGCTTCGGTTCTTTGGAGGAGACAGTTGCGACGAACTTGAAGGACTTCCGCAAGTTTCAGCGACTTTGGTTCGAGAGGCCTCCTCCGAGTTGTGTCGCAGAGAGATGTTGTGAAGTGGAGCAAAAAGTCATTGCGTCGAAGAAAGAGTGTGCACCCGAATGAGGCTTGGGAAGCCGAATTTGATTTGAGCTTGACACTTCGAAGAAAACTGTTATGACGAATTTTTTTGACTTCTGTAAATTTCAGCGATTCTGGCTGTCGTACTGGAGAAAAGTTATCACTCGGCAACTCTGTGTATGTTGTGTTGTGAGAGGTGGAGTTTCGGTAATCTGGTTGTCGTATTGAGGAAGGAGTGCGAATCCGAATGAGACCCGGGAGGCTGAATTCGAGTTTGACTGATTTCTTGGTCAACTGAAATCTCTTCTATGAATTGTACTGATATGCCGGGAAGAGAATTCGCATCGGGGTGGATGCAGTGGGGCCCACTTTTGGCCGAGTTGAGCCTCTCTGGTGAGCCGCGATGCTTCTCTCTGTCGACGGTTTGGCTTCGGCGTAGGTCGCAGAAGGTTTGAGGCTTCGACGTGGGTCCCACCTTCCTGCGTATAGGGCTCCTTCTTAAGTGGGGAATTTACTAATCCACTCCTCGTGAATTTGGGATAATTAGGTTCAAAAGCTCTATCTTCTTCTTCTGGGTGCATTTTACGAAATTGAATTCCTTCTCTGCCTGCGATTTGGTGTTTTTCTGTCAGTCTGCGAATTTGGCTTCCTTCCTTGTCTGCAATTTTGGCTTGAGGGACTGCCTGCGACTTTGACTTCACTTGCTCTGCGATTTTGGGTCTGAGAGGTTGTCTGTGACCTGACTGCGAATTCGAGTCTGTCTGCGACTGCGACCCGAAGAACTGTCTACGACTTTGTGCTTTCTGATAGCCTGCGAATTTAGGTTGGGAAGATAGTCCGTGACTTCCCACGATTTGACTGTTTAGATTTGAGAGACAGCCTACTGAGGATTTGGGGAAGCTGCGAAGTAGGGAGACTGCGAATTTGGCTTTTGGGAGGGCAGTATGCAACTGCGACCTGATTATGTCTGTTTGCGGATTGGCAGTCTGCAAAATTTGGAACTGCGACCTGCTGCCTGTTGTCCTCGGCGATTTGACTATGCAATCTTCCCGTCTTGTGTCAGAACTTCTCCACGAACTAGAATTTAGAGGTACTGTATCAAGAAAATCTTCCCGGCCGTCTCTAGCTGAATTCGAGTCAGCCGGGGTCCCCCCCTCTCTTTTCTTTCTTCTTCTCTTTCTCCCTCTTTCTTCTTCTCTTTCTCCCTCTTTCATCTTCTTTTTCTCTCCTCTCATTTTCGACTCCTCCCTCAGTCTCTCTCTCATTCTCTTTTTTTTTTATTTCTCTCCCCTTTTTTTTAATATTCTCTCTGTGTTTTTTTTTCTCTCTTGAACGAACTCTTTTGCGCACTCCTGGTGTCTGTCAGTTTGTCAATGCGACAGACTGACAACTTTTTGTGCACCGTTTGATCCAAAAGTGCACCTGGCTCTGTCGCCATGTGCTGGAGTTTAATCTGGGTCTCATCCAGCTCGGTCGCTGAATTCTAGATTATGTTTTGGTCGCACCCGGCTCGATCGCCGGGTGCTGCGGTTGTGTTTCGGCTGCGTCCGGTTCGGTCGTCGGGACACAGGAGTTTCTCCTTTTTTTTTTTTTTTGCATCCGACTCAGTCGCCGGGTGCGAATTGTTGTGTGGCTGCATCCGGCTTGGTCTCCGGATGTTGATTTTTCTTGTTTAGCTTTGGCCGGCTCGGTCGCCGGGAGATCGAGCTTCAGTTTTGGTCGCTGAGTGCCGAGATTTCGATTCGGCTGAGCCCAGCTAGGTCACCGGGTGTTGAATTCTGCTTTGTGTGACCCCGACTGGATCGCCGGGATGTTGGATCTCCATGTTGTCGCATCTGGCTTGGTCGCCGGGTCCTATTGTCGCATCCGGCTCGGTCGCCGAGTGCCGCAATTTCGTTTTAACTATGACCGGCTCGGTCGTCGGGAGGTTGAGCATCTGCCTTGGTCGTCGGGTGCCGAGACTTTGATTCGATTGAGCCCGGCGAGTGGTGGCGAGGTAGAATTTTTGTGCTTGTGCACTCGGCTTGGTCACCAGGTGCTAATTTCTGTGAGGTTGCCGCCGGCCAAAGTCGCTGCGTGCGAGCTACTTGTGGTCGCAGCCGACGAGAATTGCCTAAGCGCGAGAGTGTTTTGATCTATTTTTTTTTTCTTGCGACTGCTTCTTTTTGTCGCAGCTTTTTTTTTGTTTTGCGCGACTATTTCTTTTTGTCGTGATGCTATTTTTTTTTTTTGAACGACTGCTCCTTTTTGTCACTAGCTTTTCGTTTGCAACGACTTCTTTTTGTCGCACTACCTCTTTTTTTTTGTTCGGAGAAGAGTTACATACCTGGCTCTGATTGGCTGCGTCCGGCTCGGTCGTCGGTCGCAGGAGTTTGCTGCGCGGCACCCGGCTCGATCGCCGGGTGTTGCATTTGATAGTTCCTTCGTCGCATCTGACCAGGTTGCCGGGCGCGGATTTTTGTTGCGTCCGACTATGCCGACGGTCGCGAAGCTTCTTTCCTTCGTTCGGTTTGGTCACCAAGTGGATTGCTCCTGTTTTGGTCGCACCCGGCTCGATCGTCGGGTGCTGTTTGGTTGCGTCCATCCTTGTTTCTGGTCACGAAGTTTTGAATTATCCTCGGCTCGATCACCGGGCACTTGTTTTGATCGCGACCGGCTGTTTGGCTAGTCGCGAAGCTTCGGGCTGTGCTTGGCTTGGTCGTCGGGAGCAGATTTTACTGTTTTGACCGCGATCGGGTATGTGGCTGGTCGCGGAGACTTGGTTTGTGCTTGGCACGGTCGTCGGGCACTTGTTTTGATTGCGACCAACTATTTGGCTGGTCGCGAAGCTTTGGGCTGCGCTTGGCTTGGTTGTCGGGCGCAGATTTTGTTGTTTTGACCGCGGCCGGGTATGTGGCTGGTCGCAGAGACTTGGTTTGTGCTTGGTATGGTCGCCAAGCACTTGTTTTGACCGCGGTCGGGTATGTGGCTGGTCGCGGAGACTTGGTTTGTACTCGGCTCGAACGCCGGACACTTGTTCGTTGTTTCGTAGCATTCGTTTCCCATCCAACTCAATCGTCCGACACTGGGATCGAGTCTCGCTCTGTCGCCAGATGCTGAATTCTCCATTTGGTTTTGCCCGGCTCGGTCGCCAGATACTGGAGTTTGATTTTTTTTTGCCTCCGGTTTGTTGGCCACGAGGCTGTTGGGGTTTTTTTTGGTGGGTCGTGCTAGGCTCTCGTCGCCCGTCTTGGCGTCACTTTTTGAGGCGGTGCTTTCGGTTTAGTTGCCGGGGATTCTGATGTTGTTGTTTTGGTCGCACCCGGCTCAATCGCCGAGTACTGTAAGTTTCTCTTGGTCGCACCCGGCTCAGTCGTCGGGCGCGAAGATTTGCTTCTCGAACAGTTGAAGAGGATTAGTGTGCCCCTTCGGTTTGCCCTCTCTCTTTTTTTTTTGTTTCTCCGTCCTTTCTTTTTTCACCGGCGACTGGTCTTTTTTGTCGCCTCCTTTTTTCTTTCTTTCTCCCTTTTTATTTGCGACTCCGACTTCTTTGTCTCTGGTCGTGGGAGACTCCTTCCCCTTCTTTTTTTTGTTTGCGACCTTGCTTTTGGTCGCAAGGGATATCTTTCTTCTTTTTTTACCGCGCCACCTTCGTTTTCCTTCCTCGATCTGACTCTCTCGGCCGTCAAGACTATTGTAAGTGGCGCCGTTCGCGATTGTTTACGAATCCGTGATTCTAAGGAAGAACAGAGACCACTTACATTGGTTCTCAGGGGACCATCGGCTTACGGTGGCTGTGACGTGACTTCTCCCATTGTCATGGTTGTCCACGATCTATGGAGTCGCCCTATTGTCGACGAGGATGACCAGATCTGTTATCTCTCGGGGGTAGACGAAGCCTTGTGTCTCCTAATCAAGCTGCTATGCATGATCAGTTGATTCGTTTTTCGCTGCCGACTCTTTCCATCGACAGTGACCGATTCGACTCTTGGGATAGCTACCCGGTGGTGAGTTTGGCTCCGTACTTTGTGCCTTTTTACTTCGAGTGGGCAGGCGTCATCCTCCAAACTTGTCCCGAGCTGTTGGCAGCGGCTGGCCTCACTCAAGCAGTGCGAGCTTCTATGTTTACCTACCGGTGCTGCAACAACGTCCACCATTCTTTTCTGGAAGTCTGGTGTTTGTCAACCAACATCGTTTTCACTCGCGAAGGGGAGCTGTCCATTTCTCTATGGGATATACACCGTCTTGGCGGGCTACCTCTCTCCGGGAGCATTTATGATGAAGTGACTCCAACGATCGTCGATTTTACTCAGAGTCGCTCAACGCCACTGCCCAAGAGCCTCCAATACCCCATTCTTGCCTATTATCAGTTGTTTTGTCGTCCGAGGGCTTCGAACTCGGATGGGTTCTTGGGGGTTCTTATGTGTAAGTGGGCATCTTTCTGGTTCCGTGCCGAAGGGGACATGCAACCTTCGGACAACCCCTGGGCTGATCGTGGGAAGGCGACTGGTTCTCTGGGTCGCGATCGGTCTGTCGTGCAAGATCGACCCCTCTCAGAGCTAGGAGTTCCTGACGCCCTTGCAGACGAGGTGTATCTGGCTGCTTTCTTATCAGTGTGGCTCTGCCGTTTCGTTTTCCCTATGTCGGGCGGCATGCTGAGGTTAAGTGTTTTCAAGATGGCCTACTTCATGGCTAGCGGGAAGAAGTGTAGTTTGGCCGGCGCAGCCTTAGCTAATATTTATCGGGGACTCAGCACTTCACCAGGGAGAGTTTCTTGGCCATTTGTTTATGCATGGCTTGCGCAGCGGTTCGACGTTTATGAAGCTGATCCCATCGATGAAGACAAGCCCCTCATGCTGCTCTACCGTAATCCGGCGCACGTTCGCGTCCTTAGCAAGTCGGAGGCTCGTTCTTTGTTTTGGCGCAGCGGAGTGCGATGCTGGTACGCCTTAGAGGCTCTTCCCTCAGGTCCGATCCTAGACAAGCCTGGTCATTTTGCCTCTCGGATTGAAGTAGAGTACTTCCGCTGCATGCGAGCGACCTTTTTGGTTTTGCGGCAACGCGACAATCTTATAGTGGAGCCTTATAGTCCTCATCGGTTTGCTCGTCAATTCGGGTTCTACCAAGACTTGTTGGGTGTGCTATTCACTGACCAACGGAAGGCGGCTACGGTTAATGCACTGGTGGAAGTGTGGCGAGCCGGGATTGCCTGCCCTCTTGGCTGCGTGAAAGTACCTGCCTTTGTGAGTCCTGCCTCTGATCCTGGCGTGACGTCCCTTTATCGGGAATCCTGGCTTGAGACGATCGTTCCCATCTTTGAGGTAATGACTTCTTGCCTTCTCTTTTTTTTGTGCTCTTTTCTCCTTCCCCTTTTTGTTTGACTTCTTTCCTTCTTTTTTTTTTAGCGCGCATGGAAGAAATTTACCGGTGCATCTGCACCGGAAAAGGCTTTGCCGCTTGCGCAAGCTAGGGGTGATGCTGCGGGTCACGACCGAAAGAGTTCGCGAAAGGGTTCAAAGCCCCCAGCTTCACCCAAGGCGCAGAAGAGTAAAGTTATGAAGAAGAAGGCGCCCCGGCCGAAGGTTGCGAAAGAGAAGGTGTCGGCGCAGTCGCAAGTCATGCCGGCGAAGGGCATTGTTATTAGGGAGGCATCTTTGGCACAGGAGGAACCTCGGTCAGTTGTACTATCTTTGCCGGCTGATAGTGCTCCTTTGGACAAGAGGAAAGGAGTGGCTGAGTCGGTGGCCTCATCGAAGAAGACGGCTTCGAAGAAGAAGTCGGGGCTCCTCAGTCAGAGCCATGCATTTTCGTCCCACCTCCCTTCAAGAAGCGGTTGCGGACTGGTCTAGGTAAGCCGCTCACGAACTTAGCTCCCCTCTCTATCGTTCACTCTTCTGAAACCCCTCTGTCGGGATTGGGAGAGAAGGCTAGGGAGACAGCGCTCTTCGACGGGTATGTTATTCCGTCAACTGGCAAAGCCGTTGCGGAGCCAGAGGAGGCGCCTGTGCAAACACACCATGTTGGGTCGCGGGGAGTTGAAGAGTCAGCCAGCTTACCCTCTGATGCATTGGCGGTCGTCGTTGCTTCTTCTATGGACCAGCCTATCTTTCGGCAAGATGATTTGTTTGATCTCTCCGAGTTAGAGAATACTCAAGATGATTTGTTTGATCTCTCCGAGTTAGAGAATACTCGACAACTGGAGTGGGTCGGGGAAGAGGCGCCTCCTGCTGCCGTTACTGGTGGATTTGTGACCGGCGATGCTGAGTGTCCGGTGGCTATCTCGAGTGATTGTGGAGTGCCATTGCAGCCTTTGGTTGAGCCAGTTGTGGGTGGATTTCAACACCCCATTTTTTATCTGGGCCCTCCGGTTGCCGCGACTTCGAGGGAGGAGCCCTTCGTGACGTTTCCTCCTAGTAGTGGAGAAGTGCCTATTGCGGCAAAGGAAGGAGATTCGGGTTCAGTTTGTCGACCCGTTTGCGAGGATTCGTCGACTTCACGCCCTTCGTCGGTAAGTAAAAATTCTCTCATCGAAATTTTTTTTTTCTTTATTCTTCCTTCCCTCATCTCTCTTTTTTTTTGTAGATGTCGGCCTTCCCTCTTTCAGCGAGTGTTCGTCGAGTCGATTTTAGTGCTGGCTGATGACCCATGTTCGTCCGAGCTTGTGGCAGACACCCGCGCCATTCTTGAGCATTTGAGAGGGGTTGGTGTCAACATATCAGTTCTGGAGCAGTGGGTGGAAGACTTTGCTTCGGAGGTAGCTCGGTTTCAACGGTTGTGCGGCTCTTTCGCCGGGAAGCTCAGTTTGGCCGAGCGGTTTGCTGCTGAAATTGAACTCGCACAATCTGTCCAGCGTGTGAACTGTCGGCGCGATGACTTGACAGCAGATTTGGATAGACGTCAGGTCAAGCGTGAAGCCGCGGAGGCTGAGCAGACATCTCTCTGTGATCGTCTGGCATTCATCTCGTCACAGCTCGACTCCATCAATGCTGAGCTTGCGGCCATTCGTAGGGGGATTGACACTGCTGAGGAGGAGGCTTCTGCTCTCGAGGGTCAGCTTGCATTTGTTCGTGCACGCCCTGTCCTCGACGAGGCCGAGATGCGAGAGTTGGCTGAGGTCTGCACCGAAGTGGTGCGATTGCTGCAACGGGTGGCTGACTCTGTGTAGTGATTGTAGATTTTTCCTGGGAAAGGGGATCACGATCCCCTTTCTGCTGCCTTAGTTGGGAGAGAAGAGGAGGACCAGCATCGAGGCCTCCTCAATTGACTCCTTCGGTTGGCGACCAGAATTGGTCGTTCAACTATTGAGTTGAATGACAAGATGACCAGGCATGCTGACTGGTGTTGACGCGACGGATTTTTACTGACGGGGGCGCCGACTGTACCGATGACGCGGCGGCATAAATAGGCTGCACTGAGAGGCTTTTGAGAATTGACAAAGCCTACCCACAACGGTCGTTTGCTGGATCGGTGGATTTCTGGACTCGTCGAATTTAGGTCGTTCGCATTTTGGTGCATACAATATAAAATATGGTGTATAATATTTAACAGTCCAACCCGATCTAACTAGGTTCAACCAAAACCGGACATAGTGCCGGTTGGATGGCCGGTTCGGTTTTTAAAACATTGAGCCAAATAATATAATGAAATTAAAGTAATGGGGTGGGAAACCTAAGAAGTGAAGGTGAAATTCATAAAATAGGTAGGGCAAAGATGAAATATTTGAAAGGGCAAATTGCCCTCCTTGACTAATATCGCTTATCAATTTAAATAAAATGTATGCCCTTGAACCTCAATGCCTCATTAGAGTTTGAAACATTTCACCCTGTCAAAGAATGTAGGGGGTGGGCATGATATTTTGTTAAGTTCTTGAATTAAGGTTGAAAATAATGAACCATCCAAACACATTCAATTCTTCTAAATTATGAATACATCCTATTGTTTTCTTCAAAAGATTGCACAATGTAACAGTAAAGTATCAGCAATTACCCGAATCTGAATAACATTTTAAGCTCAATAAAATTTGAGTAGGGTCCAACGAAGCAAACAATATTCAGAGTTTCAGATCAAGAGAAAAAAAAAACAATATTCATAGTAAACTTTGCATGAAGAGAAGAAGTTCATTCATCACAGAAGGTTTGATTAGAACAGGCTTACAGCAACAACATTTAGAGAGAAAACATTAGTGTCATTCACTTCTTCTCCCACACTGCATAGTCCTTGCCAGTGGCCGAGACTTGGAAACCAGGAGGGATTACAGGTCCGACGTCGTATCTTGATCCAATCTTGACGATGACCTTCTCGTCTATGACTGCCACATACAAATCAGCCTCTGCCTTCATGATTCGGCATCCACTGCTGGGTCGAATCCCATTTCTCAATCTGATCGCAGCGAGTTTACTAATCTCTTCCTTCAATCCCCAGTCGAAGAAGTGATCATAAAACTGCACAAAAAGAAAAAAAAGGAAAAAAAAAGAAAACAGAGGCTTTAGTAAGCGCGCGTTAATGGCGTGAACCAAATGAGAGAGAAAAACTGCTCCATTTGCACTCACAATGGAGGGTGTGCCCGGGTGCGTGAGAATGTAAGCATATCCTTGCATGACTTTATCGGAAGGGAAAGGCCAAAGATTCTGGGTCGACCCAGTATCATGGTTATCGACGAAAGTCACGGCCTTCTCCGGCGACAATCCGATCAACCCAGGGGGCTTCCCGTTCGCATCCCTCATCCTCCCCAGCTCGCCTCGAACCGCAAATTGCAGCACCCCCTTGGTGGTAAAATCGAAGGCGGCGGCGACGCCTCCGGCGGCCTTCGTCCAGTCCAGCGTCCGCCGCCGGTGAGCGTCCTGGTCGTACTTGGGGTTCCCGTTCTCGTACTCCAGACCGTCCCAGAACTCTCCGACTACGAACCCAGGTCGGGTAGCGTCAATGTAGATCTTCGCGATGCTCGGGGAATACCCTTTAGCGAAATCGAATCGAAACCCTTGGAACCCAATCTCCCTCTCGAGCCAATTGAGCCAAACGGAGAGCTCGGTTTGGACTCTAGGGTTCAGGTGGTCGATGTCGGGGGCTCCCCCGAAACCGTCGCCGGTGTCGGGGTTCCCGGTGCCGTCGGAGTAGGCGACATCGTCCCTGCAGATGTGGGAGGGACCCCAGTCGAGGCTGCCGTCCGGGGTGCCCCCTTCGAAGATGCACCATATCCCTCTCCCGTCCTGTTTCTCGGCGGTCCGGTGGTTGATCACTATGTCTGCCACGCTCTCGATTCCTTTACCGCGGAGCGAAGATATCAATCCCTTCAACTGGGCCTCGTTCCCGTACTTGGATGAATCGAGATCGTACAATCTTCCAGGCATGTAACCTGGGAGAAGTAAGCCAGGATTATTTTTACTCGTGTATCCTAATCTCAAAAGGAGAAGCAGATCGATATGGGAATGGCAGTGTGTGATGGAAGCTCTCACCTTGACCTGAAACAGATTGTGATGGTGGAGGAAGCCATACGTGAGTAATCCCGGCCTTAGCTAGTTCATCCACCAGAGTTCCCAAATGATTATACCATCCCCCTTCTTTCTTCCAAGATTCCCAATTGAATCCCTGAAATGATCAAATTCGAGGAAGAAATGCTTAATCTAATCTGAAAAGTGAAAACCCATCTGCCATTTCTCACCATGCAACAGCAAATTAATACTGAGAAACAAGCGTCGATATGAACATTCAAAGAAGTAAATAGAAAGAGATTTTGATTGATATGTCATCCAGACGTGCCTGAAACAGAATCTGCGATCTGGTGCAAGTGGGAACGAGAAGGAAGAAGAGATAAAAACAGGGGAACAAACCGACGATTCCCATCTTCTTCTTCTTCTTCTTCCTCTTCTCCTCCTGAGAGCCCGAAGCTCATCTCTATCTCTCCCGATGGCTAATGCTGCCAACTTATAGAAATTTCTGCAAAGCCTGATTGAATGAGAAGATAACATGAAAGGAATCAAATCAAATCGAAGATAATGAAAAAAATAGACGTAGAGACTTTTGTTTTGGAGTGTTGGAAGGAAGAGGAAGAGACGGCGGAAAAACGAAGGCTCGGTTTCAAACTCGTTCACCAACGAAACCGCTTTGACGCCTAATACGTTAATCTGTAACGTATGTAAGAAAGGCTGAAGAATCAAACAGCTATCACAGATTCAGTCCTTCCAAAAAGGACGAGACGGAGAAATATTACGTGACTTGCGGGGAGGAAGGAGATGCGTAACAAAGACGAGGTTGCCTTCTTCTCATCTAAAAGAAGATAAATGTGCAGGGAAACGCGGATAAGAGTCAGATTTTTGTGCAGTCCCGCCCAGGTGTAACCATCAAGAGATGGTGACAAAACTCAAATAATGGATAAACTTCACTCTCTGTTTCATCTTCATACTCTCAGATTCATGTCGCGTGATTGGGGGGGGTAGAAGGGGAGGGAAGAAGACAGATACACCAGCAAATGCATCATTAAAATATTCCTTATCTCCTTCAAAAGTCAAATTTTCGTATTGGGAAAAATGAGGACTAAAGACTCGTCAATGGATTGTTTACCAAAATAATGATTTGTGAACAGAGGTTACAAAAATAACGAATCACCCATTTTATTATATTTAAAATTACAAACAAACGTATTAGCCTTAAGAAAACTATTTCATGAGCACCTATAAATGTATTACCCCAGTTAACATACTGTAACTAGTATATTATCGGCCATCATCTAACTAGTAAAATGGGTATTTCATTAACTGCTGGCGTTACGAAAGAGCTGCGGTAGAAAATAAATGATACAAAATTTGCATGGAAGATGACATGAAAAAACAAAAAAGGGGGTAGCTGCACTCGGGTAACCCCTCTCATACAAGAAAATATTTATACATCAGAGTCTAATTTACATAAGTATCATTTGTGAGCTCGAAAGGAGAGAATCAATGAGATTAGCCTAGAACTCAAAAATAAATGAAATCGCAAAACGAATTCAAAACCAAAGTGACATAGAGCATATTGAATGAATGCTCATTAGAAGCCCAAACATGAAAGTTAGCGAGCCCGCTTTGATAAGAAGAAGCCAAAAATATTGCCTCCTAGTCTTCACCTTCTGAATCTGTATATAGAGAGCAAGAAAAGAAGATATCAATCGCGAGTTATTGCTCACGGCAGCGGGATTTTACCAAAAAAAAAATAATGACATAAGAAACAACAAACTGTCATATACGTTGCTGAAGAAAGCCCTAAAAGGCGAGCATTTAATTTATTTATTTTTTAAAAGAAAGCTTAATATTCCACAATTTCGATTTAGACAACCTCACTTCCAAAGCAAATGTCATCAAAGAGACTAAATGGCGACCTGATTCTTCCCATTTCAACCCAAAGATCCGTCAAATATCAGCTTAAAAATAGAAACTGACCTGGTTTAGACTCCAAAATATAACCAAATCTAGGACATAATGCCAGTTTCATTGGTCATACTAGGGTAGAACTCAACCTTGCAACACCCTAACCTGAACGTGATCACAACTTCAGTGACCCTCCTCAAAGCAAGAACAATGTCATGTGGGTGTCAATATGAAATCGTAGAAACACATGACTACCTGAAATATTCCATTCAACCAGAACAGTGGTTTGCAAGTCTTTTGGGATAGGAACATTTTCTGTTTGATTCCTCTCTAGTTGCAAATCTTAAGAAACATTAATCAAGAAGCATTATAGTAGTCAATTACCTCCACCTTCATTTTTATTCGATGTACTTTTCTTGTCTCAAGTGTAGACCCAAGCACTATAATTACATCCCCATTGTTTACTATGCAACATAATACAGAAAAAAAAAAAAAAAAAAATCCTACTAGAAAATTGATGGCACAGAAAATCATTTTCTGTCATCGTGTTTTCTTTTGGCAGGCAAAAATGGGTCTCTATAATCTAGCTAACCTCTTATTCACAAAAGATAAATACTAATAGGTTTCTGTGTGCACTAAAGAAGACAGTTGAGTAGAATTTAGCACCTTCTGCCATAGGGAACTCACATGAAAATCCCATACAGAATGTACCAAATTCTATTCCCAGCTCACCTCTTAAGCAACACAAACAATACGAAGTAAGAATTATAAAGTTCCTCTTAGTCCATGTCCAATAACACAGAATGGAAGACTACTCTGACTTGCCCGTTAAAATAAGCTGAGAGCAGTTATCTAAAATGGACAATGCTATATTGAAATTGGATATTGAAATTGGATATTGAAATTGGAATTCCTGGGTCCAATCCTATCAGTTGAACCAGTGAGACCATAAGCTGAACCCAGCTTTTCTTGTTGTAAGAAAAGAATTCACTAAGGACTATTAAAGACAATCATATCATCTAATACCTTATTAGCATTTTACATTAGTCAGTTTTTCATGATTAAACCAGGTGGACCAGTTGAGTTCCCGAATTCCATGACCCAGGTAATAGGATCTGTTTAATATCTTATTAGCCTTAGACATAGAGGAGCTTGAAGTAGCCAGACAGACTTTTAAGTTTTGTTCCTCAAAAATCAGGAACTTAAGCACATTATCATGGAAGATAATACATGTCCTTTTTCTATTTTTAAACTCTAAATCTGTATCATAGCAGTATCCCTGCAACATGACAAATTAAGGAAAAACCAAAAGGGAATAAAAAAATAGACTTCGTACCTGAACGAATATCCTCTCCTACTTTTCCCCTATTTTTCAACTGTCTCAAAATCATCGCACATATGAGCTTAAACCAATAAATGTGAAAGACAAGCAGCATCAAAAGCATGGAGTTGAAAGCGTAGTACAACACAATAACAGAACCATCTGATAGATCCAAGTATTCACCAACGCCAAAGCTGCACAATATCCATGTACATGAGATGAATAAGTGATACACAGCAGTTAGATTTACAATGAAATTGCAGAAAATGAAAATGGTCCAGATACCTCACAGCCCAAATTACCCAGAAGGGAAAGAATATTAGCCTAAGAATAAGCCATGACGTGGCAAAAAATCCAAAGAGCACACTAGCTGCCAGCTCCCTTTCTGAATATTTGAAGACTTTAGCAGCTTCCATGAATACATCACTTGCATCATGAAGAGCAAGAATGATTGAACCAATCCGGAAAAACCTGTAGAAAAGATTCATCAGTAAATTTCTGACTATTAACCTCTACAAGAATGAACGTTTGCTTAAACACAAGAAAATCTTTTTATCCCAACTTGGCAGCTTTTAGTACCAGCTATCATTCTGTGGGACAAGAAAACTTAAACAGCAGATGCATCATTAATCTTTTTGGAGATTTAAAGCTTCACTACAAATAAGCCTTAACTTGACAAACAGGCATCTCAAAAAACCACTTAATGGTGAAATAGCCAAGGGCACAGGTATGAGATAGCAACATGCAAAAATTTTAACAAATTCCATTAGTAGTAGACAATTTTAATCGAAGCAATAGAGAGGTCAGTGACAGTTCAATCTTGAAGAAAAAACTGGAAGAAATGTAACAGGCCCGTTAGCACAGAAATGGACTTAGAACAAAACATGTCCTAAAACTGGAGGATAAAACCGACATTTGGATGTTTTCTAAGGTATAAGGAGATTTTGTGACCCAAACAGCACATGCTGACCTCATTCAAATAAATAAAATAAATTATTTTAAAATAAAAATAAAAATAAAAAATAGTAATTAATTTAAGTTTTATTAAAGAAAATCCTTTGCAGCAGAGACTTGAGCAGAATATTGCCTTTGGAGCTTGAACTTCCACCTTTTAGTCCTTGATGGGTTCATCTTCCTTCAAGGTACTTTGATTTGTTTTTCTTTTTTCTGAGAAAAGTATTTTATATTTCCCAATAACCAAAAAGAATAAATTCAAAAATTTTTAGAAAAACAATCAGTCCATTCTCGAATAGCACAAATACCTTGTAATGTATGAATATCCAATCAAGATGACTGTAATTATGTGATGGGACATCATAATGCTGAAATCTTTTCGCCGGGTTTCCCATGTGAGTAGAGCAGCAATGCTATAGATGTAAAAGCCACATTGACACATGTAGAACAGTTGCAATGGAACTCTGAAACAGAAACATACATCAGCACCACTAAAAGAAAAAAATTCTTTCTGCTTATGCACATGTACCAAAAAATATAGGATACAAATTGAAACTATCAAACAGAGAATGCTAATGGCAGTCAGAAAGTAGTATATATTTAAGCACAAAAGCCATATGGCTCTTTCAAGAAAAGATAACAAAAGATAAGGGTGGAGCTGGATGAAGTCAGCTTGCTAATAGCTCGAGCTCGGCTTGGTCCAGGCTCAGGTTGAATTGATAACTAACAAACTCAAGCCAGAAAACACCTTTGCTTAATGCTCAGTAAGATGAATGAGTTGAAGTTCAATTTTTGCTTTTCTTCTGTA
Organism: Aristolochia fimbriata; assembly: GCA_019845555.1. Taxonomy (NCBI): domain Eukaryota; kingdom Viridiplantae; phylum Streptophyta; class Magnoliopsida; order Piperales; family Aristolochiaceae; genus Aristolochia; species Aristolochia fimbriata. The sequence continues at coordinate 32,511,740 of CM034080.1, forward strand.
CATATGCTTGCAAACCAGCTCAATGTTTTTGCCTCTTAGCTTTAGAAACCCCAAGACTCTACTCCTTAGAAGGAGACAAAAGTGAAGGTCAAAAGGCACTCAGTATTCAACACTCGGCAGCCCAAATTCAAACAATTAAATACTCAATTTTTGGGGGAAGAAGAATCAAATAATTTTTTACTTCCTCAGTTTATTCAATTGATTGACATTTTTTTTTTTCAATTAACAGTTTTGCAACAACAACTGAAATGTCTGTCCTACTCAGAATGATCTCTAACTCAACCTTTGGTGATTGTTTTGTAGGTTGTAGTAAAATGCTAACATTGGAAAACAAGTTGCTTTCTTGATCACATAGGAGCACCAAGGTCATACATATACTTATCATGCTCTCACAGTTCAGAATCTATTTTTTTGTGGAAAGAGTTGACACTGTTTCAACAACCAGGGCATTACCCTTTTCTGCTTCTCAATCATTTGTGGGCTTAATGGAGGCTCAGCTCTTACGTACTTCACCCTCCTCTTAGCCTTTAGGTACACTCAAACATATATGGATCAACTCAAATAGTTCAATCCGTCTAATTTGTCAAAGGTTATCTGAACAGCGTCTTTACCTTCAACATAAACCACTTAGCTGAAAAATGACCTCTGCCTCCTAGAGCTTCCATAATTGTAAATTAGAGATAAATTACACAAAGGTCAGAGTAACACACTTTGCAACAACTTCCATACACAAATTGAAGCAGTAGAAAACATGTGTAAGTGGGTCCCACACAAATTTTGTTCATATAAATGTACAGCTATACAACTCTCAATCCAAATTGTACCAGACTGAGCAGTAAAAAACCTTAAAAAACAGAAAGTTTAATACTGATTTCAGCACATCCGATATCAACATCAGCATATCAAGTGTGAACCAAAAGAAAGCCCCTTTGTGTTTCTTGTATGTCGTACATTCAAAGATGAAACAAAAATGTAGATTAAAAATCCCAAGGCAAATCAAAACATCAACAATGAAGCATGTGTATGCTGGATCCAATATGAATTCTTTCAAATTCATCTAAGGTTCAGGAAATAGAAGATAGGCCCTCCACAGAGGCAGTAAAAGGGCATAAAGGTAGTTATCCTCAGTAGGAGCCATATAACCTGAGCTAATGGCAGTAGAAAGTGGAAAAAACTTTTCCAAACCTCTTACTCTGATACATGTAGAAACTTAAAAGTAGAGAAGCAAGAGAAAGGGGAAAAAAAGGAAGAGAGAGAGAGAGAGATGGAAAAAGACATCAAATTTTAAGAACGTCTCAGCACACTAGCTTTTGAGAGAAAATTGACTTCTGATCCTTTATATATCACGTGAATATGAAGTTAGATGATTGGACAAAGATGCCCATATTCACATAACAGTACATAACTTACTCCATAAAGCTCAGAATCAACAAAGGACAGAAACACAATAACTTCACCACTCTCCTAACACTTTGGTATCACACTCCTCATGCTATAAGTATTAAACCAACTTCTAGTACGTCATCTTTAACAGGATAGAATAATATCATTGAGAGCATTTGCACAACTAAAGAACTTGTACCAGGGCAATGAGCAGAAGAACGAGAAGAAGCATGGTTCCTAATATTGCGGGATGAGAATCAGCTAGAGTCCCACAACTTCTTGCGGTTAGCACAAGGCGCATGTTACTGTGAAATGAATTGTGAGAGTTGATAGAACTAGAGATGCAGTCATCAAAAATCTAGAAAAAAGGTGGCTAGGCCTAGAAGCCAAAATTTCAAGATTACCAGATCAAAAACATAATGAATACTACAATTTTCTAATTTCTATGAAATGAAGAACAGATTAATCAAAGAAATACAAGAAAACTGGAGTCTTGCCATAACTTGCATAGCTGAGAACTTCAAAGCGTCACTTTCAGGTAGTTAGAACAATCATTCAGACAAGTTGACTGATAAGGATATAACGCAGATAGAAGACAATGTGATAGGAATATAGAGAAGATGGCCAACCACAGAAGCAGTGTTAAAAGAAAACACTTTAATTGATGACCGAGTTAACTTGGAACATTAGCTAGCAAAGAAACAGAACACAGGCCACAGGCAAATGCTAAAAGGAAGGTAACTTATATGGCTTAAGGAATTCCTCACAGTCCGTAATTTCCAAATGAAACAGAACGATTTGTGCAATATATAATTCAACAGAACAAAAGAAACAGATTTAAATAATATTCTGAACAATAAGAACTAGATAAACAGTATACTCACTTGAGTTCTTGATTGGGCCATCCTCTGAAATATTCTTTTGTATTCCTAAACCAGGGCTCTCTATAGGTTAGTTTAAGTATGCAATATTGAACTGCAGCATAATATGTCAACTTCCACATAGATTCGGCACATTTTACAATTTTTCCTCTTTTTAGTCTACTAATCCTGCCCGTTCCTTTGATCAACAATCTTGTGGCTATTCTCTGAAAAATAAGAAGAGAAAGATGTCCGTAGAGGGTTATATTGATTAAAAAATAAAAAAATAAAAAATCCTAACATTGCATTCATCTGTTCTCCACGGAAAAAATAAAAAATAAAAAATAAAAGAGTACTAACATGCACCAACATTTGGAGTACCCATATGCTATAGCCTGACAAATAAAGTTCTAGTATGGTGAATTAGAGAGTAAAAAAAAATGTAAAGGTCATAAAATAGTAAAAGTAATATGTCACAAGAGATGAGGCATTAGAACTTTTTATTTAACTTCAAGCCAAAAACTTGGATCACTTAGTCTCTAGATTAAGGACAGAAGAAGCAACTCATGCTACTTCAGTAGAATAAACCATCCAGGCCTCATTCACAAGTTGTCATGGTTCGTTTCCTTTGGATATTCAAAAAATTCAGTTTTTTAAGTTCATAAGTTTTTCTCAAGAAAGCAAGGAAGAAACACAGAAACAAAACTGTTGACCACCAAATCGAAGCTTGGATTTTCATATTCCACCAAAACCTTGAGACACTCATCATGTTCCCCCGTTTTCAAATTTTAAAGTGTGATTACGCATGCAAACTATTTAGAGTGACAACCCATCTGCATATTTTGGAAGCAGTCTCTGCGCAACAGGAAGTGACTAAACCTGTTTAAGGAAGACTGCAGCTCACGCGAGTAAAATTTTATTTTTAAAATTAATGAATCAAGTTCCTTAAAGTGTGCCACCCAATTAAGGTATACGCTACCTAACAATCTAGCATGTAAAGAACCATGAATGTACTAAACAATGTGCTACGCTCATATAAAACTCTGGAGCTAAACACAAGCAAGAAAAAATTGTTAAAAACTCAACCTAAATCCTCACACTGAGCATAAAGAAATAAGCAAGTCACACATATGATATGAAAGCTATATCTCAACATCATTGTCAACTCTCCACAATTCACAATTTTTTTTAAGAAATCGTACGCATTCGAGGCCTACTTACGAAGCGACAGAAACCCAGCTAAGCTAGACATAACCATATCGGTGGAAGCCATTCGTGAGGTAGCCAGGACCTCATCCTCTACCAATTATAAAACGAAGAGATTGAGCTCTTCATAACTGACCGTTGTCCCCAACCGTAAACACAATTTCATTTCTCGTAAAAAAAAAAAAGGAACTAAAATGTCGCCAAAGACGGGGACACAAGCAAACTTCCAAAACCCCGACAGACGCACATCCACCTCACCAAATTTCAGCTCAAGATCTAAAAAAAAAAAAATTAAAACAACAAGAGAGAGAGAGAGAGAGAGAGAGAGAGAGATAAAGAAAAGGAGAATGCAGACCTGGTAAATGAACCTGTCGAGTACAAATCTAGCAGCGGGGAAGAAAAACGCGAACCCGATTGCCATACCGACCTGCCGAACATCCGGCACCACCGTCCGGTTCCAGATCGAGTCCATTTGAATTTTCCACCACCAAGACAAGCATCAAACGCAAACCAAAGACGAACTAACCGCAAAACCCGAACCGAGGACAAGCCATTACGAATTTTCACAAGATTGAGATCCCCTCGCCACCATTTTCTTTTCTTTTTTTTGGATTTTTTTTTTAATGCGAGGGTGGAAATTGGGACGACTGCGTTCGAGCAAAAACAACGCCCGAATCTGTGAAGAAGAAAAGTAGGAGAGAGAGAGATTGAGAGAATCGGAAGCAGGGGAGTGGAAGAAGGGACGGAGAGGAGGCTAATATTGCGCGTGGCCTCTGACGGTTCGGACATTCGGATTTAAAAAATAATTGGACGCAGCACAACAAACAGGTCCACACACGATTTCAGGAAAAAATCATTTTTTCCAATTTGTTGGCGTAGTGGACTCTGAAGCCGCCACCTTTTGACCAAAAATACCTCCCATGAAGTCTTCATTTAAAAGATCCCATATTTCCAGTCTTATAATGGTCACTCCTCTCCATTAATACATGAACCAGAAAGGATTTAAAAAAAAAAAAAAAAACTTTACTCATTAATAATTTAATAATCATATTAATTTCACTTCTAAGGAACTATCCTCCCAAGTATGGCAAAGGTTGGCCCATTAACATACTCACTTTTGTCTTTATAATAAGGATCTTTTACGGATCATATATCCAATTTAATTTAATTGTTGAGCCATACATCAAATTTTATTTTTGATCGATTGATTATTCTAGACATTTTTACCCCTCCCAATTATCTTTGAAATCAGACCAACCCACTGCAAATAAGAAAAGCCAGAAGCCTAAACCAATTCAGACCGGCCCCTTCTCAATTGAAGACTCCCGCCTCTCTCCTCCCTCTCCCTCACGCGTCTTCTTCCTCTTTTGTCCTCCCTCTTTTACTCTCTCTCTCTCTCTCTCACTCATCTCCTCTCGTTCTATTTCCTTCAATGTTATTCTTGTTACGGTTGAAGTCAGACCGCCCCTCCTTGTATCTTGATATTCAAAGTGCTTCACGTTTCCAGGTACATATTGTCTCCCTTCTCTCTCTTCTCTCTCCTTTATATCTATTCTTCCTCTTTATTCCTTTATTTCCTCTCTCTCTCTCTCTCCCTCACTCCTCTCATCGCTTTCTCTCTTCTTCAATCTTGGTTCCCTCTCCTTCAATCTTGGTTATCTCTCCTTCAATCTTGGTTCTCTTTCATTCAAAGTCTGTTCTCTCTCCTTTAATCTTTGTTCTCTCTCCTTCAATCTTCGTTCTCTCTGTTCTCTCCATGCTCTCTGTGTAATTCTTTGTATACATTTGATTGGTATATATATTTGTTTACCATAGATGCATTGATAAAGGCTCTTTTGCATATAGCCACAATAGATCATTATTGAAGTTCATTGCTTGTCTTTGCTCATTAATTTACTTATGAATGATTTTAGGACCTTGAACATGGTTAGTAGATTATGTGGCGGGAGTTCAGTAAACAACAAATTATAACATAGCTAACTACATCGTCAATTCTTATTTTCAAACATGATCATTACATTACCCGAATAGGCACTTGTCAGTTTGTAACACTATACTAGTTAGTTTATAACAGTGTACTTGTTTTGATTATAACTTGGTACTCATTCAGTATATAACACTATATACGAAATTTATAACGATGTATTTATTTTCTTCATAGCATGGTACTCAATCTGACTATAACATTCTATGCTGTAATTAAATGACCATATACGTAGTCAGTTTGTGACCATGTATAAGCATGCCTATAACAATGTACATTGCGTTTTTATGACATCATACTTGTTTATTAGAAAGAAGGCTAATCTCTATTTATAGCAATAGATGTTGTTTGTTCATAATATGATACAATGTCAGTCCCTTTATGAATAAACTAGTTAGTTTGTTATACTATATGGAGTCAATTTTTAACAGTCCTAGTTTGTTTATAACAAGGTACTCATTTAAGTTTTAAATAATGTACTTATTTACGGTAAAATAAGTTACTCAGTCTGTCTATAACATTCTATGTTGTCATAAAATGATCATGTAGACAGTTTATAATCGTGTACAAGTAAGCCTACAACAATATATATTTGTGTGTTATACGTCGTACTTTGTTTGCTTACAAAGTAAGTTCATATTTCGTGTATAACAATGTACGTTGTCTGTTTATAATTCTGTACATAGTTTATCTATAACAATGTACGTCATCTATTTATAACTATGTACGTTGTCTATTTATAACAATGTATGTTGTCTATATATAACAATGTAAGTTGTCTATTTATAACAATGTACAGTGTCTATTTATAACAATGTACATAGTCTGTTGATAACAATATAGTTAATTTGTTTTTAACAGGTGTACATTGAGTGTTTTACAACAATATAAACCCTATTTATAATAATGTACACGGGTTGTTCATAACAATGTACTTATTATGTTTTTTATCATGTACATAGTGTGTTGGTTATAATCTAATACTGAGTTTGGTTTATATGCAGGTGGGAGTAGGGATGCAACTGGTTCCCATTAACGGGGAACCCGCACTGACCCGACCCGCTTAAAGCGGGTTTGGGTTTGAATATTTACCCCGCTGGGCGGGTTTGGTATTTTGGAGCAAAACCCATCACGGGTTCGGGGCGGGGACGGGTTTCGCCCCCAAAAACCCGACCCGACCCGTTTAATATTTATTAAAAAATATAATATTAAAAGATAAATATATAATTAAAAAATATATTAATAAATTTTATGTTTGATATTTATGTTCATATTTTTGGGGATATATTTTAAGTGCAATTAACTCCGTGATTGTTCAAATTGATAGCGCAACTTTGCACCAACAGATGAGATTGTGGAGATTTCATCCATAGACAGAGAAATTCTTCCAGATTTTATATAGTGTATTTTTACATAAGAAGTGGTAATTGTGCCTTGAACTTCAATTTTCTTTTTTTACATTGTTTCTTCTTGAAATAATATTTTGCATTTTGTCCTTTTATTACGACCTTTAAATTATTTTGTATTGATTGTTCTTGATTTGTGCCTTGAACTTCAATTTCCTTTTTTTACATTGTTTCTTCTTGAAATAATATTTTGCATTTTGTCCTTTTATTACGACCTTTAAATTATTTTGTATTGATTGTTCTTGATTGTATCCTTCAATTTGGGTTCTCTACCTAATCAAATAAAGATTTTTTTTCTTCTTCAATTTTGTATTTGTTTCCTCATGAGGTTCTGTTTTATGCTTTAGTTAATAATATTGTAGTAACTCTTTATATATCATTGTACATTCATTACAATGTTTGCATTTATTGCATAACATGATACTGAGCATGTCTATAGTGTTCCACATTGTTATTAAACTACTGCGCTCAACAGTTTATGGTCTTCTATAAGCATATACATAACAATGCACCTTGTCAATTTACTATGCTTGTTTATAACATTCAACGTGTCTATTAGTAACATTGTACTTATTAATTTCTTAACATTGTATTTTATTATATGCACATTGTCTAATTATAACATTGTGTAACTTTTGTAGTGCAGTTTACTCAAGATGGCCAATGAAAGAATATTATATTCTTTATATTACGATGGATCTTTCTCATCCAAGACCAACATATACGAGGGAGGAACTCGAAGGGCTATATCAGTGAAAAAGATTACTACTGTTACGGAGCTAAAAGAGTTAATACACTCAAGGGCTGGAATTGATTCAAGCAAATACGACATTGCTGTGTTTTATCGATGTACCTTGGACAGTCCAAATATAACTCCAATAAGCATTATTGATGATGTAGATCTTGAACAAGTTTTTTATCTAACTCTGAATTAAAGCTCTAAGGTTCCTTCATTGTATGTTGTGAAAAGTAACAAATCCTCCAGTTCACGAAGTGCAAGTGGTTTACAATGGTATTGTCCAAACTTTAAACTTCAAATTATAGGCTATTATACATGTTGTTCATTGACTTGCATAATGTATTGTCTATAGTGGATCTGAAGGTAATTTTAGATCAGACACATTTGTTAGGGACGCTGATGTGCCGAATCTGAACATTTTTGCAAGTATTAGTCATGAACGTCAAAGTGATGATATCGATGTTAATGAAGAGGCTCTTAGAATGTATCAAATGTCTTACCTTACTATAGTTATATGTTTGCAAATAAATGATCCTTATGATTGATTATTATTATTTTTTTCTTATGCATGGAAAATGAACAGAACTCACCGGTTATTAATATAGATATCAATGAGAATGATGAGGTGGAAACTGTAAGGTATCGAATTAGTTATGCTTATCATCCATAAATACCTACAAGTATTTAACACGTTAATTGACTGGTTTTTGTTGTCCTATTTTAGGCCAAATATGGAAAACATATCATCAGAACACAGAGAAGTGAATGAATTAGGTCAAGTAAATGAAGACGATATAGCTATCAACATTGATTCAAATCAGAGTGAAGATGATATGACTATCAACATTGATTCTGATCAATACTTAAGTGAACAATCATTGGATGATTTGAGCTCAGATAGGGACTCTGATGTAGAAGTTGCACCACTGCCTGCGTTTACAGATATTGAGAATGATCAAGATGAACAAGACGGAGATGAGCAGCCCATGGTGGGTCTTCTGGAGTATGTAGACCTTGAGCGACCCCCTCGGTTTCAGATAGGTATGTTCTTTAAAAATATTTCAGACTTTCGAGATACCTTAGAAAATGAATCCATCCGACAAAATTTTAACTTTCGAACGACATTTAGTAATGAGAAAGCATGTGCAGTACCTTGTTCGAAAGAGTCATGTAAATGGGGCATGCGTGTGTCAATATGTGCTGATAAAACTGAAGTGATAAGATTTTGTGGCACACACACGTGTGAAAGAGAAAGATCATCTAGAGATCACCCCAAGGCAACAACCGCATGGATTGCGAAGAAGTGTGTCGGATTATTTTCAAACATCGAAGACGTGCAAACCAGGTTGATTATAGACTACATTCAAAAGGAGTGGGGGGTCACCGTTTCCTATCGTAAAGCTCATCTGGCGAAGGAAATATTGTTATAAACTATTATAGGTTCATATGAGAAACAATATGCCCTACTCCCAGAATATGAGAGAGAGTTGAAACGCACAAATCCAGGAAGTGTTGTGCACATTGCACGTGTCTGTCAAGTCCGACCAGGAGGTGATAATAGATTTTGTAGGTTATTTTGGGCATTTGGTAGTAGTATTAGGGCTTTTGAGACAGCGGGGCGCCCCATAATCCTAGTGGATGGAACACATTTGAGAGGAAAATATGCAGGTATATTATTGATTGCATGTGGGGTTGATGGGGAAGGAGTTATGATCACTCTTGCATATGCTATAGTAGAGATTCAATCTGAGGACCAGAGATGTCATTGTGGTCAAGGCTGAATTCAATCATTGTCGACCAATTCAAAGCATTTTCCTCAATACTCACATCATCATGTCAACCAAATGCAAGAGAAAGGCAAGGGCCAAAGGAAAGGCTCAAATTGATGCTCCAACCCAAGTCAAAAGTGTGCCCTCTTCACCATTAACCGATGACGAAAGGGAAAGGTATGAATCCTTCCTAGGACGGAGGTATGTCACTAATCGATATTTTGATATAAATATTTTGAATGAATTAGGTTTGACAGACTCCGTGACTAAGTATCTGGAAAATATCGGTTGGGTTGAGTTTTTGAATTTTAGGGAACCATGCTATAAGGCTCTTACAGCTGAATTTCTAGCCACTTACTCCCTTAGTTTTGATCCATATAGCTGTACCACCCTGGTTGTATTACTTTTAAGTTGAGGGGTACTGAATATGAATTATCCTTAGAAACCTTGAATAAGATATATGGATTTCAAAATGAAGGGAACAAGTCTCTACCTTTTCATTTTAATCTGACCCAATCATGAAATCTTATAGGTGTTGGGAGGTATGTCCCGGCAAAAACATAAGCCACAAATATCAAAATTTTTGCATTAAGATATATCGAGAGTGTTATTGCTCATACTATTTGTCGCAGGGGTAGTAGCAATGGGCATGTAAATAAATCAGAAGTTTACTTCATGTATTGCATGCTTAATAACATTAAGGTTAATGCAGTTCCATGGATAGCAAGACTATTCAGGGGTCAATTTAAGGGTAAGTCGAGGGCCGTTGCATGCGGGGGGTTCGTTAGTGCCATTGCTAAGCATGTAGGGTTAACAGATTTGGGTCCAGAGATGTCTGGGAGTCTTACATTTGATTTTAAATCCCTTGGTCTAATGCATTTGTGTGTGCGAGATGGAGATCATCATGTTTTGACAGATGTCCAGGGTAACAAAATCTCAATTGGAACCCAAAATACTTGTAGAGCAATTGTCATGCCTGACCGACCTATGGGAGAAGAAGGAGAAGAATGCCATGAGCAAGGAGGCCTGTCTACTACATGGACGCTGGAAAGGCTTGCCCAACACATGGACACCCGAATGGAGATGATGGAAACTCGTTTTGCTCTTGAGTTTGAAAAAATTCACATTAGATTGGATGGGTTGACATCTATGGTGCAACAACAACAATCACCTTCACCACCAAATGAAGCTTCAAACTAGGGGAGTTTTAGTTCCCTTTCTTACATTTATATGGTTGCATTTCTGCATGATGTGTATATTGCATGTTTTCTGGTTGCTAGTATTAGTTAGGCACAATGTACTTATTTTTTTGGTATGCAATATCATGTTTGTGTGTGCAAGTGAAAATTGTAGGATGCCTTGATCATGGTGCAAATGGTTGAGCTTAATGTTTGAGCCCTTAGTCCAATACAAGCAATGATGGTTAAATGCTATGAACATGAATGACAACAAATGTGTTAATGAAATTACTTATGGATTTTGCATATATTGAGAGGTCTAAAATTTTACTTTATCATGTTGATTGAATTTGCGTTGTGAATGAATGTCCTTGAGAAAGCTATATGAGTATCCTGTTTTAGCTTGGTAAACATGCATATGTTATGGACTCTTACTAACAAACTCAAGATTTGGCCTAAACCAGTTTCAAGTAAACAAGAACGATGCTTCCCTGTGTACATGAAAGAATTGATCCGCTATTCTCTATATGAAGGAATTTGATCAAGACACGCTATGAAGGTGTTGTTTAATTGCTCAAGGAGCAATGGACGCTTTGCTTAGTAACCGGGGCTTTGTGACTCAGGAATCATGAAGTTTCGCGTCAAACGGCGAAGTTGGCTAACTCCACTGCTGAAAAAAAAATTAAAATTAAAATATAAAAAAAGTGTACATGAAATGGGGGCAGTGAAAGAGTTTATATTACTTGTTGTGTTTGTAGAAATCAAGAAGAGTTGGGGCAAAAGTCTGAGCATATGTTGTCTACTAAGTTAAAACATGATGATACATAGCATGGATTGAGGAGGTTTCGAAGCATGCAATGGATGTTACCATGATGATTAGATATTCTTCAACTTTCACTATATTCAATAATTTCATGAGAAATATGATATATGAGTGGAATTCATGTGTGTATAGATTGATTCATGGCTTGGTATTGGGCTATACGAAGCTTTAATTAGAGCTTAATCTTGTCTTGGTCGAGGCCGATCAAAGTTAAAGTTTTAGGTATTTTATTAGCTTTGATTTTAGTAGTACATTAGATCTAATTCTGAATGAGATTGGGTTGTATCTAGTAGGTTGCATTTGTCGTTGTTATATAGAACTAATTGTAGATTTACAGGTTAATTGCAGTCAGCCCAATGCACGTTGGAGCTAGTTGGACATTGAGGGAGCATACTTGAAGAATTCCATTGTACTTTTGTTCTTAGAAGGTGAAATTCCTGCTTGGAGAAATGATGTCTTTAAGAATTTGACTTATATGGTGGTCAAGATTTTGAGATTAGGTGTAAAACTTTTACATGTTGCATAAGCAAAAAGTCATTATATATGCCAGATTTTTGTTCTTTGTATCATTTTGTATCAAAGATGGAGAGAACATGGTTTTGAGATTGGCCGTGAAAATTTTACTTGTTGTATAAGAAGGATGCCGCTATATATACCAAATTTTGTTTTTGCATCCTTTTGTATCAAAGATGGAGAGAACACGTTTTGAGTATGGGTCTACGATAGGAAAACTTAGAAGAAAGTAATAAAAAACTGAATAAATTGTGTAGTGTTCTATCAATGCTCGCTTTTACACATCTGTTACAATCAGTTCAATTCATTGTCATCCTATTTACATTATTATATCTCCCTTCACAAAATAAAGTACATTACAGGGAAAGTACAAAGTATCCAGATTGATTACTAAGAAATCGCACCACTAAAAACAAAGTACATTACAGGGAAAGTACAAAGTATCTATAAAGGAAGTACTTCATTTATTGCCATAATACTATTACAATATCCCTTTACAAAATTATTATTTCTCCTTTTATCTCCCGTAGACATACAAATAAATATAAAATCAACATCATAAGTGCACGGGTTGGTGTCTTGTCTTCTTCTATTGAGCCAGTAGAATTATCTTTTTTGACATATTGAAGATAACTACATAAAGAGTTACAGATTAAGAGTTACAGTAGGACCATCCCAACCATTTACCATGCTACCACTCACACGTTGCCATCTTTGAGTAAATGAGTGATCATATACTAGTGCATTGACATTTGGATAAAGGGACACAACACGGGAACGAATGTAAATTTTCCCATCGAAGGTCATGGAAGCCGCCACATGGGGAAAAAGATGAAGGTCAGTGGCAGGCGGCCAAATGTTAGATTTGGATCACCAACAGCATAGAGATTGTCAGATAGAGTTTCACATACAAGATCACACCTGTAAATGCAATTCAAACATATTAGCTAAATTATAAGGGAAACATGGCATACTAAATATACTAAAACAAAAAATTATATATTTAAGTAAGGTTGTATTGGTATCATGGAGTTGTAAAGTTTTCCAGGATTTGGCCAACTACCATTGGGACCTTGTCTAGGACTATCTTCTTAGGTTCAATATATACAAACGGTCCAATATATACAAACAAGAAAATGAACTATCTCTGCACAATGCATAAATCCAAAACTCCTCCAGATTGTGCTTTTGACGGTGGGATGACCACTCTATACTGTGAACTAATTCTTTCCATCTCTTCGAGACACATTTAAGGTTGTGATGGTATCTTCGTGGAACCCTTGCCAAGCAGAGGAGCGCAAGGTCATCAGGGAGACCATTTATAAGAGGTCCAGGAATGAAGTCTGACTGGGGAATCTCCATTACTTTGCCAAAACCATACAACCTTCAAGGAATAAATAAATATATTAATAACAAATGATTAACATAGTTAACCAAATTATGGAATATTTTTTATCCACACAATAACAACTTTGTAAGTTGTCTTACTACAGTAAACCAAAGTCTATACAGGAAATTGACCATATTGGTAAACACGGTAGGTACTAACAACGACACTAATTCCCCCAGTCATTCAATGTGTATGGGTTACCAACCATTCATTACTGCAACTAAACCGCTCATTTAAGTTTAAATTATCAGAGTGTGCAGTATTGCAGAATAAACCCATTGAAATAGAGTCTCTCTCTAATCAAATACCAGTTCATGTTCACCTCTATATACTTCACAGCCAAATAGCAATACACAGAAAGACCACTATCATCACCAACTTCTTTTCCAGTTCTTCCTAATGTTACACCCTATAGGAGCAAAAGAGGAGTAAAATATTTTCCAGAGAAAATCAGATTCATATAGAAAGAATAGCACCAAAATAAAGGTGAACGACTAGGAGGGACAGAGAATTAACATGGTAAAGATCACAACAATGACAAAGGTTGAGAGTGTGCACGAGCATCCGTGGATGCATTAGATTGACAAAGGTTGAGAGAGCCCATTGGTATCCTTGGATGCTTTAGATTTACAAGTTCAAACCATTAATTGAGTCAAATCTTTAGGCTGCATGAACGATGCAAAGGTTTCTTTGACTTCTACGGACAGCAATAGTTAGAAATGGTGAACATCATTGCATAAAGCTAAATGAGAGGAAAGCACAAGAAGACTCATAAACTCCTCAGCAATAAGTGAACCAGTAGAGCCTTTCTCCTATATACATCAATATGTATTCTTATGTATTCTAAAAAAATTAAAAAAACAAATTGTGTAAGCCAATAGAGACCATGACAGACCTGTCCTGACTATCTTCCTAACAAATGTTGTCAGAGGCAATAATTCATCAATGGTCCATCTCCATCCTATAAACATCGTTATGTTGACCACTGATCAAAGGAAGTCATAGTAAATATTTCTAACTATTTATATACATTAAATGGTGCCCAATAAGTGACAAAAACTACTGAAATCTATCAGAAATGCTCAAAAGAAATAAAATATCTAACCGATCAGAGGAGAGATTCTTCATCTTCAGTCAATGGCACAAGCAATCTTTGCCCATCAGATTGGACACTATCCTATCCCTGCATGGTAGGTCCATGTGGAGTCTGCAATTAATATGTTGGTTTCAGTTTTTGAGTTCTTGCATCAAAGTCATTTCTGAATGCTGCCAATGGACGGCTACGATGCAAGTGGTGTTCAATACCAAAACCATTAGCCTAAAAGCATATCAAACCGTAACACACCCATTACACGAATTGGAATAAAATGTATTACTCAAAAAAGAAAGTAAATAGAAATTCTACCAAGCCCAATTCATAGGGAACTCAAACTAAACAAGCACCAATAACACCTTACCTTTGAGGAGGAAGCATAAAGTTCTTTCACAATGTTCGTCTGAGTAGTTGCTTCCCAAGACATGGCACTGAAATCAGTTTTTTCATCACAAGCAAACTCAAGGTAGATGTCAATGCGAAAAAAATATTCTCCACAACCTGTTAGCGATTACCACCCTAGTGGGCCCTGCGGTCAGAGGTAGAATCAGTCTCAATGTTATAAAAGAAGAGATTTCCAGATTAATCAATTTGGACCCTAGAGTATCTAGAACATTACTACACATTACTACAGAAAGAACATTGAAAAGGCTACATAATTAAAGAAAGAATAAACCTCCAATCTCCATGTCATGGATCCTCAAAAACATAAAACTTCACAGGAAGAGACATAAAACTTCCTGCCCCTCCTTGTATAGGAACCTTTCTCTCAGGGTAAAAAATAAAGTCTTCCATTCATTGACTGCGAAAGACCGCAAAGTAGGTCTACTAACTCTATGGCAGATGGATTAGCAAGGGTAAATGATAAAGTCTTCCATTCACTATTACTGGCCAGTTATAAGCATCAGCTCAGTAATATCATTCATTACATTATCAACTAACCTATCATTGTTTTCTAAAAGGATAAATACACATCAACTTACAAAATACAGGAGAGACACATATAGTGATCAGCTATTCTCAGTCACATGAACCATAAATAAATAGTCAACTGGAAGTTCAACTAGAAATATATTCCTTTCATTTCTCCTTTACAACTTTCTTCCTCTCAAATGTTGCAAATGGAGGCTTCAACTGTGGGCCATCTTTTCTCTTCGTTGTTCCTTCACACCCCTCACAATAGATGAAAGAACTAGGTTATTATTGCCTTCATCTTCGCCCGTGACTTTCTCTCTTTCATTGTTTGTTTATTCATCTACAACACTTGTTTCCCATCCTTCATGACATTTATCTGCTACATCAACGTTTACATCCTCAGGTACTCCTATGCCCCCACTATTACCCCACGAATGATCTTCCCTATCGCCATGACCATGTATCTCAACATTGACGTTCGAAGAGTGTGGATGCATAGTCAAGGCGGAAACAAATCTCGCCTCCATCTCTTTAAACCTATCATCAACGGTGGATCTGAAGTTTGCTAATTCCGCTTCTAAGTTGGATATGTGTTCTTTCAAATGCTCAAACTCCTCCTACATCACAAAGTATAATCATATTAATATGTCACTCTATATAAGTTACGCAATCCACCAAAAAACATAATAAATAAAGGCACAAACATACATGGTTGCACCGTGCATTACTCTGATGTGGTGCGACTAGTAATTCTTCCTCTGCAGGAGTCTCAAGCTCCAAAAGGCGCACCTATCATCACATTAGCATGTTATTAATAAATCAATTAACACTACGAAATCTGTTACTGAGGAAAATTAGATAAAGCTCAGTTATTTACCTGATGACCACGTCTCCTCCACATTTTTTTGACTGAACCTCTCCTACTGAAGTTCTTACCTTCCCATCTAAACAAACGTGGGTAGGCCTAAGGGTTTGTTGGTTCATGACCTGTTGTTGCCTCCTTAAACCATCCCTGCAAATTCAAATCGGATTTTATTTAGTAAAACTAAGCCACCAATTTGGCATTGAAAAATTATAAATTAAACTACAGAGTATCTTACCACCAAGGCTAGTGTGCATCCACCTATGTAATGAGTAACAGAAGATAACCTTTCCTTGCTGCGGGTTGCACAATTGTTCACGCTATCTACCAAATAGCGACGTACAGCAGGGGCCTATGCATATGTACCCAACAAATTCACATCCCCAATAAACTTCAGAAATGGTTTGTTCAACCCTCCACTTGTTGAAACAAACAAAAACTCCAGAAATACGATCAACACAAACACTCTAACTACATCTACAGCGTCAGTGTCATCCTTCACTAACCTCTCAAATATATTTCTTGCGCTCGACACTGATAACTTCTCAACCTCGTGCAACCTCTCGTAATCATCATAATTACCTCCACTGTAGAAGTCCACAGGGCTACCATGGCATTTAAATCCTAAAACTAAAGCAACATCTTTGGGTCTAAATCGGATAAATCTCCCTAAATATGACACACCACATCTATCTACATCCCAGTTCTGGATTATGAAATCAAGGATGGCCCTATCGATACACAAGGTAGGGATGTTCAGTAGGTGGCCAAAAGGGGTAGACATAATGGCTTCAATGTAGTGGGAAGGTATATTAAGGCTATCAAACCTTTCCTTAAATCGGGATGGTAAACATCGTGTTTGGCACAAGACCCTAGCCTCCTGTAGAAGTAGGTACAGTAGTAACAAGATATTTCATGCATTTATTACAAGGTACTTCATGCGTTCATCACAAGGTACTTCATACATTCATCACAAGGTACTCCATTTAACTAAGAAGCATTAAACACAAGACATCACAAAATCATCGAGTGAACTCTTTCTTATGGAGATCTTTCTAAAACCCAATTAATGGGTGCATAAAAGTTGTCTATATTCTATAAACTTGTAAATAAACTATCATTAGCTAAGAGCCTATGATTGATTCATAGTGGATTAAAATAAGATAAATCAACCAATTATAATAGATCTTATAGATAGAATCCACAAGAAGTTTAAGAATTACAATAAAATCAAATAGCTACTCACTAAGACTTTGCAAACTACGACTGGACTGGGCCTACAAAATTAAGACTGATCCTTCAAACTGGGACAGATCTTTTGAAAGCCTTCTAGTGCACAGGACCCTATTTCATAAGATAAGTACAAATATATCAAATTTCTGGTGCACACTATCAAAGCCAGCATGATTATTTAAACAAATTGTTTAGACTTCATTTCTAGTATTAACATTATCCTAACATGTTTGAGAATTAAAAGCATAGTTTATCAATTTGCTAGAACTTTACTTCACCCCCTGCACTAGAATTATGATATTTCTAGCCTACACCACATGCTATCATCGCAAGTAATATAAGCAACATTACTCAACAACAAATAAAGTGACAAATCCAAAAAGCAACACCACAATAAAACTCCAGAAATAAAAAAACAACTAAAAAAAGAGGTCATTCCACTTGAAATAAAGGGAAAAATGTCAACTTATATACATGCAGTACAACTCAAAATTTAGAACCCATGACAGCTTTTTGAATATTATGTTTTCCTACTTCACAACTAAACAAAGGATTTTTCTACATTTTTTAAAAAATATTTTCATTATTCAATATAAAAAGAATTAAACACTGGACAACTCTGAGGTTTTCTGCCTCCAATTTCATTGAAATACCATTACCCATCAATTGTTTTGTCAAAATTTATTTACTGAATATGATTAAACACAAATTACTAAAAATATTTTAATTTAGGTGAAACAATGGCAACTCCGGTTTTAGTTCCTGTCTATAAGCCCAACCAACTGAAACAGAGGGAGGTCTGGAGTTGAGAGTGGGAGAGACAGAGAGAAAGAGACGGAGAACGCGCACGACAGAGAGAGAAACACAATGAGATAAATAATGAGAGTAAGAGAGAGAAACAGAGTGAGACACAAAGACAGAGAACAGGAGAGAGAGTCGAAGTGAGAAAGACAAAAACAATGAGTCTGAGAGAGAGAGAAACAAAGAGAGAGAAATAGAGATAAAGAACAAGACAGAGAGACGAAGTGAGAGAGACGATGTGAGACAGAGAGACAGAGAGAGTAGAGATGGATAGAAGGAAAGAGTTAGGAAAAGTGAGAGAGAAAGAAGAGAGGAGAAAGATAGAGGGTGTGTGAGTGGCCGATTGTAGTGACTTACCTGCGGAATGGAGAGCAGCAGACGGTTCCGGCAGCGACAAACAAAGGCAACCGACGGCAATGGCAACTCCTCTGGCGAAAGAGTGAAAAAGTTATGAACTTTGATTCTGGAAACCTCTCGGACTCGTGAACGCGAAGGAAGAGGAACAATGGCACTCCTGAACGCGAATGCGAAGCGAAGAGAATAGTCGGGAGTTCAAAATATGAATAGGGTTTCAGTCGCAAACCCGGTTTTGTCGCAAACCTGGTTTAAGGTCTATTTCATTTTTATTTGTTTGACCCGGTCTCTGCTGGGTTTAGACAGGGGTAAAAACGTCTGTAATATATCAATCATTCAAAAACTAGATTCGATAAATGGCTCAACATTTAAATTAAAGTGGATATATGATCCGTAAAAAATCCTTATAATAATGTTGTATATATAGTTTAATTATAGTGGCATGCATTATCTATTTATAATACTGGTCAAACCCTGTTTATAACATTATATGTACTTTGTTTATAACATTATATGTAGTTTATTTATAACATTATACATAGTAGGAACTTGGGCTATCATTCAGTGGTCCTATGGGAGTTATTGCGACGGGAAATCTTTTGCATAGACATGGTAACCATGAGATAAAGATTCATAAAATATCCTTTAATAATTCAAAAAAATATAAACTTTTTTCTGTACATTAATCATACTATAATTCTTAATTAATTTTTTATTATGACTAATGTTTTATGAATATATTAACTTTTTGAACATAGAAAAAGATGGGTGCAATTTGGATTGGTATAAGAAAATTGGAAAAAATATAATATCGTACGTGGACCCAATTGACCTTCAGAGACCACGTAGTGATTGTGCGCCAGTGATACGAGGGGGTTGGACGCAATTCAGAAGGAGAGCTCGGACACTTATACGCCAGACTCTCTCGACACACTTCGGGGTGTAAACATACAACCAACCCACTAGAACGGACAAGCACATGCAGCAGGCGGCTAAGTGCGTGCGGCACTTGGGGTCGTGAATTCGTATGTGCAAAGTGTTGGCGGCATGGGTACACGTGCATGGACAATCCAGACCCAACTTGGGGTTGCATTTGGCTACACGTGGCTCACTCACTACGCGCTTAGGTGTACTTTGGTTCTAGCCAAGGCATGCATGGCTGAGCCAACTCCAGTGATGACGGAGCAACTGACGGGGAATGCAACATGGCAACTCTCACAAGGTGGCACACACATGGTGCTAGAGCATTATGTGGCAACTTGACTTGACTTTGTTAGTTATTCTTTGAATTCAAATAATAGTCATTCAAAGAGTTTGAATTGACTATGCATAATAATAGGACGGAAGTGGACTATTCTCCACCACATGTATAAAGCAATAGAGTGCTTTCCTCCTCAATTTCGTATGTCATCGTCCCCTTAGTAATAAAGAGCACTTAACATCTTCAAACCAAACTCTCTTGAGCTTAAATCTCACCAGGAAGGCTTACTAGCAACCAAGCAGGGTTGGGAGCTAGGTCGCACGTCATTTGGACTCGCTTTCATACTTTGCTACATCCGACGGCATGACAACCAGGCACTATTTATTGGCTTATATTAAATAGAAAAGAGATAAAACACACAACATTCTTTTCCACTTGCTTTCCATGGCCGTTATCGGAGAGGCAGCAAGACAGCTCACTGGTTTGGTCGTCTGATTCGCTTCTCATGTGAGCAAATTAACGACGTTAATTTGAAAATTGGATGAGAATTTTAATTTCTGAGATACATAATGACACTTAAAATACGTAACTTTGAGGTTTTTTCAAATAATATGTATTTTATATTTTTTAAAATTATTATACCTCTCAAAAATTTAAAATAGTATTTTACCCCAATCAAGCCAAATTTACGCATTTATAAGTAAAAATTAATAAAATATTTCAAATAAAACTATTTCCTCTAGTGTGAACGAGTACGATTTCCATTACAAATTTTATTTAATTTGTAATTGCTTGAATGTATCAGTTATTTCGATCAAATGGATCAACTCGTTCAACAAGTAAATTAATAAGGCACTATTCTTAAAATCATTAAATATATAAAAATTCATCCAAATAAGATTGAATAAGAAAGTTACTATTTGTTTATCTTAATCTTAAGTAGTTGCTTAAGATATTAATACTTAATGTAGACCTTTCTAAGAGGCATATCCTTGACTTCGCAAGCAAATTCCAGTGTGTGGGGCATCTGTTAGAACCAGGCCGGACCGCCGATGCGACCTGGTTGATTTGGAACTCGACCCTTTTCCGGTCTAAGCTAGAAGAAAACCGTCTTTCTCGGTCTTAAGACACTAGATTCTCAAGAGTCATTCAAAGTCCCATAAAATTTGGTGCTTTAAATGAGAATTAATAGCTGGGTTAATGCTAAGTGAAATCTTAATCTTAATTACAGTAAATTATAGATAAGGATAGTTCTTGATCTATACCTTGTTGCCCAATGGCTTCCAAATTATTTGACAATAACTTATCAATTGTAACAAATAGTAACTAATCCAAAGCGTGTAGTCACTGACTTTAAAAGAAATACGCTTCTTACCGTGCACTAATATAACTGACGACTTCTCTCCAAGATACAACGGACCTTGTCGTCTCAATCGTGCACTGAGTCGAGTCAATTCACAAAACTCTTTTAAAACCTTTTTCAACTGCTTCTTCATATCAAACTCAAACTCAATTCTACTTAAAAAAAAAAAAAATCGAACTCAATTCTACTAAAAAAAAAAAAGTTCAAACTCAATTGGATTCAAGATCGAGTAGAACTCAATTCTGGTTTTCCCTTCAAAAGTTGAAGGAATTTCAAGAACACGAAGAACAATTTCTATAGTGATTTTCAATTTGGTTCATATCAATCTTGATAACCACCTGGATCTGACAGTTTTAGATTAACGACCAGATGATTTGCATATTTGCCATCGGTCAGATTTCTCTGATCTTTGGTAAAAATTATCATGGACCCACATGTGTGTACTTGTGCACATATTTAAGAGATCCGCACATGTGAGATATTGCACATGCACACATGGACACCTTGCGCGCACGCATGTCTTTTCCACATGTGTTTAATCAATAACGATTAAGGCTTATAAGCTTCAAACCCATAACCCTCTTTTTTAATGTGGGACTAAGAGAAAAAAAGAAAAAAAATAAAAAATGATCATGTGTCCCCTTAAATGTCAACATTATTTAACATTATATAAGAATAGAAATAGTGTAATTAAGATGTAGTATACCCTTGGAGATATCACCGAATGTGAATATGATTGTGAGGCCACAATTTAGAAGAGAATTTGGGATTGTTCTCTAAAGAGACACATATACAAGATACTTGCGCACGGTCATAACACGCTACCTTGATTGAACTCACATTCAGGACTAACACTTGGTTGTTCGGTATTTTCAAAACCTATAAATAAAGTCCAAATTCAAGATTCATTCACTTATGACCATTATGGGTAACTAAATACCAACTAGATGAAAGTTCAAGTCCAAAAGGCACCTGTCATTGAAAGCCAATGTGTACTAACTGCTTATTCATCTTGCGTCCTTGTTTCTAGTGGTTACTTCCTCAAATGTTAAAATTGGTGGAGAATGTTAAATAATGTTAACATTTGAGGGACGCATGTCCTTCATTTTTTTTCCTCTTTTCTCTTATCCAACTTGTGGATTAATCCCACATTGAAAGAGAGGGTTATGACCTTCCTTACTCATTAAGCACATGTGAGAAAGACATGAGCGTGCGCGAGGCGCCCATGTGTAGGATCTCACATGCGCGGATCTCTCAAACATGTGCACACACGATTGAGTTTGAGTTTGATCTGAAGAAGCAGTCGAAAAAGGTTCTAAAAGAATTCGCACATTAGTTTGTATTCTGGTTAGTGTTGGTTGTTCTTGAGTGATTTGTGCACTACTTATTTCCAACATACAGCTATTTTGGGTGCACCATGTTAGTAGTCCTATTCCTTTTACATCTAATTATTTTCTCGTCGGCGAGGCTTCCCGTCGGCGAGGCTTCCCGTCGGCGAGGCTTCCCGTCGGCGAGGCTTCCCGTCGGCGAGGCTTCCCGTCGGCCGGGGAGGCTTCCGTCGGCGAGGCTTCCGTCGGCGAGGCTTCCCGTCGGCGGAGGCTTCCCGTCATGAGGCTTCCCGTCGGCCGAGGCTTCCCCGTCGGCCGAGGCTTCCGTCGGCCGAGGCTTCCCGTCGGCGAGGCTTCCCGTCGGGCGAGGCTTCCCGTCGGCCGAGGCTTCCCCGTCGGTGAGAGGCTTCCCGTCGGGCGAGGCTTCCCCCGTCGGGCGAGGCTTCCCGTCGGGCGAGGCTTCCCGTCGGGCGAGGCTTCCCGTCGGCGAGGCTTCCCGTCGGCGAGGCTTCCCGTCGGCGAGGCTTCCCGTCGGCGAGGCTTCCCGTCGGCGAGGCTTCCCGTCGGCGAGGCTTCCCGTCGGCGAGGCTTCCCGTCAACGACTCTAACATCACATCTTTGATATGGCTTTTAATTTGTCTAATCTTCTCTCTCCAATCCTATTCGATAATCTCTCTCAAGACTCTCTTTGCTCCGAATATGGTAGAGTTTTGGTAACAGATAAGGGTAAAGTGAGTTGAGTTTTTATTCACCGGGTTCACAAATGTTTCCATCTAAATTCTAAATCTTGTTTAACTAGGAAGAGAATTCAAACTTCCACCCATTTATAAGTGACATTTAATTCGCTCCAAGCATAAAATTACACAAAGAGTTACCCTAGTATCAAGAAAGCATATATTTACCGTCCTTGACACATGTTCAATGCAATATCCACTAAGCCCCACTTAAATCAATGCTGCACTATTAGTAGAAGATGAAATTCTATTGAAAAATCGTTCATTCCCCATAAATAAAACTTGATTTTTATAGTGGTTCTAAGTCCAGTGTCAGGTTAATAATCCACTCTACAAGTATTCAGATCTTAAAATTGAATCTCCATGTAAAGAAAACGCCAAATGCAGTATACAGATAGTCATATTATACACAAATAACTACACCTCTAACACAACCAGTGTCATTTGGAGAACAAGTAATAAAATTTGGCGACACAACAGGGTGTAATTAATTCAAAAAACAATCATAAATTATTAATCTATTTCTTGACAATGAAATATATCTATCAAATTAAAGTTTTTATTCAGTTAGTTCCCACTGCATAGACTCTTACTACTCATATAAAGTTTAAGGTTCAAACTAAGATATATACTTGGAATAATAGATGACACAACAAGGCATGTTTATGTAAATCTGGATTAAACGGTAGGAATTTATTCGTTATGTTTTTTTTTTTAAATATAAATAAAGATGACTAATGTAAAATGAGTTGGAACGGGCTTCACCCACCCACATTCATCAGAGAAATACAAATTTTTGGAGTTCAAGACTACCTCTATCCTATCAACTTCGGAATGAAATCCTTCTTGAATTGAGTGTGATCACATCTTGGAAGGCTTTGGGAAGATGTCAGGAGTGAATTTCTGCGCTGCACTCAAACTTCCCTTGATTTTCATTGCGCCCCTGCACATCAGCAAAGCAAAAATGAGAAGGAAAACAAAAAAACAAGAAAAATTTCTCCGTATATGACTGATCTCACGAAATCAGAGATGAACCGGAAGTCCAGAACAACGATCCCACCTCAAGAAAGCAATCTGCGGGTTCATCTTCCCCATCGCAACGGAGACAAAGTCGTCATCCTTGAAGGAAAACGTGCAATCGGGCTTCCCTTGGTACGCACCTGAAAAAATCCACAACAATCCCCCAAAAAAGAACCCCACAAAATTCAATCACACAAGAATCACAAAAATTTCAAATCCTCCAAAAAAAATCGAAATTGACAACGCCCGCTGACCTTTGGTAACTTCGCCCTTCTTCAGATCAACCACGTAAGTCTCCTCGTCCACCCCAATTTTCTGCACCACAGAAGCAACCAGCACCCCAAGGGTTTGAATTCCGATATTCGATACTTCGACCGAAAAAATTATTCTTTTCTTTTTCTTTAAGAAAGAGAAAGACTGATTATATAGCGTACTACCTTGGGGCCGATGTTGATTTGATAAACGAGGCCGATCTTCTTGGTGAGCTCCTTACCGGCGTCGGTGGCGAGGTGGAGCTTCATCTGCTCCATGAGCGCATCAGTTTTCAGCTGAGAAGAGAGCGCCATTTTCTTCGACAAACGCGAGGGGGCTCAATTGATCGGATTTGAGAAGGCGGTGTAGATGGAGACACTCCAATTCCATCTTCTTCTTCTTTTATTGTCCCTGGGCGAGAGCGGGGCGGACGGATGGGGGTTGGTGAGTTTAACTGTCTCTGCACCGCGGACGTCACCGCACGCAACCCAATTCCTTACTATAAGGGAGTTACTCAGTCTCGGCATCGTGGGGACGTCTTATCCGTTGGATGGTTCCGAAAGCTTCTCATCGTCCGGTCAAATCACCAAAGATTACGGGGGACCACCATTGGTGGTGTCCCACATCGTAGTCCAATCAAATAGATAAGAATGCAATTAAGAGTATGAAACAGGGAGAGAGGTGACTTTAATGTTAATTTTAAGGTAAAAATACCAAATTCCTGTGAAAATACCATCTTTTTGTGAAAAGTAATTTCACTTTTCTTCACATGGTCAAATGAATGAATTTTAGGAATTTGTTGATTTTTCATTCAGTTACCTTTACAATTGACTGCTCAGTTTTGATATCTAATCAAATCCATGAAAGTAAGTTATGTTGATTTTTCAAAATATATCTTTTCATATGCCAAAGTTACCGTTGTATAATATCATTGAAACTAAGTCAACTTATTGTGATGTCTTACATATATCATTTGGAAAACGAAAAAAAGAAACAAACTACACGTCTAACACAAAGATTCACACTGAGGCAAAGATTATCTTATCAGGTAACCAGGATCTGCTTCAAGACCATCCTGCAGAATTACTATCATCAAAACTACTACTTATACACATTAGACAGCAGTCTGGCATTTGGCCTTTTTCGCAAAAGCCAGATTTATAATACATAAGAGCTTTTATATATGAAATTTAATTAAAACAGTCAAGGCTACAGGTATATCAAATGAAGAACAGTACAAAATCTAACAAATACACTGGTATTTTAGCTGCAGCATTTTCTAACAGTCGATCAGACTCGATCGCACCTAGTACCCAAAGGTGGTTCTTTTCATCATCCTAAAGAATTCGTCAACATCGACTTCACCGTCTCCTGCATGCATTTTTGGAAAAGTATTACGGAACTCTTGAATAGTGTTGATCAAATAACAGGGAGAAAAGAAAATAGAATTAGGAACCCTAATGCTAACTCTTTATTAGATAAGCTATTGAAGTTTGCAGCTTTTCTACACATCACATTACCTAAGACATTAGTTAATAGCTCAAAGTTGCCCAATAAAAATTTGATGGCCGATTGCTATACAATAGCTCAAGTTAAATCCTTTGCCAGTTTGATGAGCATAAAGTATTACCAATAACCATGGTTTAAATAATAATTCAATAACAGAAGTCAAATACAAATCTCTTACCATTTCGATCTGCCTCCTCAATCATCTCGCTAATTTCTCTAGGGGTAAAGCTCTCACCCAACTCCTTCGATATTTGCTCAATGTCGGCAGCAGATATCTTACCCTGAATGTAATTAAAGATATTAATACATGAGAGGAAAGGTAAACTAAGACAGACATCAAAGTAACAGAAAGGGATGCAAAATCACATTATTATCTTGGTCAAGTATACGGAAAGCTTTAGAGAGTTCTTCCTTGGTGTCCCTTTCTCCAATTTTGGCTGTCATCATGTGGACAAATTCATCAAAATCAATGGCTCCACTGCCATCCTTGTCTACATCTGCAATCATTTGATTGATTTGCTGCAATAAAGCCAAACACCATGCTTTAGACAAACTGTACATCCAACAAAGGCGATATGCATTTTGACATAGAAAAATGTGGAGCTTCTACACCACTATCGATCTGTGAAAACCATCAGACATGTGATGCAGCACATAACACAATGGCAGACCTAGCAGAAAAATATCAACGAGAGACCATCATAAACTATCTTAGGTTTTTGAATGAAGAGGAAGAATGAGGCGTAACTCACAGAAGCTTGAATTTCCATATTTTTCCAGATTTCTGAAATTTGGAGTTCACCTATTTTAGAAAGGACTCTTCTAACAGTTAGTTTCCTATTTAAAGTTAAGAATTAGTGTCCTGTTTGAACTATGAGTCTTTGTTTCCTAGTTAAGTTAATAAAGGACTTATTGGATTGAACAAAGTTTTTTGTTTTTTGTTTTTTGTTTTTTCGTTATTTTTTTTTTTTTGGGTTACGTCTAGGGTAGTTTATCCTATTGAGTTTTTTTTAATATTAGCTATTTTATAAATAGCTTTAGAAACCCTATATTCTATCTTTCAAGTATTACCCATTAAACTTGAGGTTCAGATTGTAGTTTTATCAGTTGTATGCAGAAATCTTGGTTACCCACACTGTAGAGGAAGTATTCAACTAATCATTCGTTGAAGGTAAATCACTGTGCTGCATCAACATGCTCAACAGATAACAGACAATATGTGAATTACTTCTCAAAAGGTTTAATAAAGAAACTTTCCGACATTCCAACTGTTGTTATTTATTTTCTCAAAAGTTATCTTAAAGATTAAACTTGCTTTGCCCACAACACTACCTACTGTAATACCAAGTCAAAGAGAGGTCCTGGTTCCATCTGGAAGTAACTAGCCAGTTAGAGAACCTATCACTCAACCATTTTAACCAATAAATGATTATTAACAATTTGCAATAGAAACTTATTTCCCAATCAACAAGTCACTAATTCCTCACAGAATAGAAGACATAGTCACCAATAGTTGAACAAACACATGGTGGACCAATACAAGTTGATATGTCAATCCTCGTTCACGCCAATAGTTGAACAATCCTCGTTCACGCCAATAGTTGAACAATCCTCGTTCACGCCAATAGTTGAACAAACACATGGTGGACCAATACAAGTTGACATGTCAATCCTAGTCCATCTAATGTGAATGCAGAGACCCATTACTCTATCTGATAGTAGGAGTCAATTGCTAATGCTAAAACAAAAATAGAGACG
This sequence comes from Aristolochia fimbriata, assembly GCA_019845555.1. Classification (NCBI taxonomy): domain Eukaryota; kingdom Viridiplantae; phylum Streptophyta; class Magnoliopsida; order Piperales; family Aristolochiaceae; genus Aristolochia; species Aristolochia fimbriata. The sequence continues at coordinate 32,539,414 of CM034080.1, forward strand.
AGATAAAAAACCGGCAGCTCTTGATAGCAGTAGAAGAGAAAAACTGATGATGGAAAAGTACCTCTTCTGTCATTTCAAATCCCAAAGCTCTGCAATTACATAATTAGATTACTCATATTTGGATGGACAATCAAAAAGGTTTAGCATAAATGTAAGAGGTGTTCAGCCTCATACCTCATAGCAACATTCAGCTCTTTGGCATCAATTGTGCCTGAAAGAAATAGATTACTTGCATTAATATACCTATCAAAACGCATGATTGATATGTACACTAAGTAGAAATATAGATAACATACCAGAACCATCTGTATCAAAGAGTTCAAATGCTTCCTTGATCTCTTGTCTCTTCTGTTGGGTTAAACCATGATGGCGACCCCTTGGCTTCTCTCGTGTAGATGTACCCCGAGGAAGGCTTGCCTATAGTATAGGTGATTGCAGAACATTAGACATGGCTTTCTTCAATATAGATCTTAAAGGAAAACCTAAAAGTTATGGGTCGTTCTCTTCCAAGAACAAACTCAGGATTCACCAACATCTGTCCCTTAGTATAAATATAGCTGTATTTATTTCTTTTCTTTCAAAGCTAAGAGAGCACGACATGAAATCTCAATTACTCCAATGAGAAAACATTATTTTAGCCACAGAACCAGATCATGTGCTGTGTACTCAAGATCTTAAAAATGGAATTCACAAGATCATTCCTTGATTTTCAATTACGTGAATCATCTCTACCAACCATAATTAATAGAAGTGTACAGAAAATCAAGAAAAAGACATCTGCTTAAGCACATAGATTTCATTAGTATATCTGGTTATAATTACTTCTAGGATCTTGGAAACTACTGCACACACATAAGTTTGGTATCTCCTAATCCAACTACTGCACAGTCCCTGTTAATGGGTAGTCTTTTCCAATCCACATGTTGGAAGTTTACAGAGTTCTGAACAGAGCATCATGCCTTTGACTTGAAATCCAGCTCTTCCTGGCAAAGTCCAGATTGAACCACCTGAATAAAGAAGTGTGTAACTCTTCTGCACATGATTTCCTCATTTGGACTCCGGATCGATTCGGCCCAGTAAAATCCTGGTCAAGTAAGGCAAACCCAGAGGCTAAACTCCAGGCAAATCAAAAGTAGTTTTAAGTCCAAGATCACATGACTCCATTTCTGCCTCCCACCTTTGCCAAGATCCAGATGAAAAATACCCTTCAAAATGAGTATTTCCTTCTGAATGGCACTCAGACATCAATCTAATCTAATTAACCCTCACTTTTTCATTTGAAATGGTGGTTAACCCTTACAATCAAGAGGCAGTATTCTTTTTTGTCATACTTTGGAGAACAGAAAATCTGATCTTAATGTTGTCAAATTTAGTTAACAACAAGGTAAAAATGAACGTCCAGCAAAGACAGTGTAGAAAGTACAACCCACCAAGCCCTAGAGCAGAGCTATCAGAAACAAGGTGAACAGCATTGTATGAATGGACTCAATGTGGTCTGGAACAAGGACAGGACAGTTAGTGACGAAAAGTAACTGGAAGGGCCTGCTGGAGCTTTGATTAATGTTGCTCTACCTGCCAAACAAAGGAGCTTCCCATGCCAGTTCACTAATCAGTGCTCAAAGTTCTCATTATGCTAGTCCATATGGTTTTACTAGGTCCTACAGAAGTGGGATCCCTAGAGTGGCAGAAGACCTTGTGGTTCTGATTATTTATGTCAATGGAAACCTCTTTCACTCTAAGGGGATATAAACTTTTCAGTTAGGAAAGTGGTGAATTTTTTAGACATTCCTCCTTCTTTTCGATACAGGATTTTGCAGCACAATCAAACCAATGTAGGTTACCCAAAGCAAAATATTTCAGGCAGGATGAGCTAACTCTGATAACACAGGATAGTGCCAGATTTTTTTTTTTTAATAGTGATTTTTTTTGTCTTCTTTTTTTTTTAATAAACTCTTACCCACCTAATGTCCCCTAAGTGACTCGAACGTGAGACCTCCCATAATGTCTACCCAAGCGAGACCACCTGAGCTATAACACAGGACAGTGCCAGATTTTAACCCCATACCTCATAAAATAAAAAACTAAAAAATAATATAAACTACTTAAAAAATAAATAAAAGAATTTTCACACTGACATAAATTTCTAGTTTGCAATCAATGCCTTAGGATTTTATTGAGAATAAGTAAACCCTCATCCATGTCAAGTTGAGGAGCAGATACCTTTGTATTAACCTAAACACTAACTTTTTCATGAAAACATATCTAAACACTCATTTGAAAGATCAATTTTTGGTTTATATTTTGGCTTATTTTAATATCAAAAGTGTAAATTCAAGGGTATTAGTGGTTTAGATCACTTAAAGAAATCATTTTATACCTGTAGTGATTCTTTCTATCATTTTAGTATATTTTGTTGAAGAAGATGGTATGCTGAAGAAATATAATTCCCGTGGAATGCACATAAAAACATAATTTCAGCGTATACAAGTATACAAAGCCTTGGTTTTTATTGAAAAAGTTAGAATATTTAGAAAAGCACAATACACCAAAGACTGGAGTGTTTAACATGACCCTCACAACCATTGCAACCACTTTTCTCTCTAAGAATTGACACAGTAGCCCAACCCTCTGACATGTCTCAAACAGATACGAAATCATGTTTCCACCCAAAGTCCAAGGTCAGGCAGTTGTTTGTCAATGCCTTATTGTGGCCATTTATATATTTGAGGATCTTCTGTCACCTTTTATTTCTTCTTGCACCTATATTTCTCAAAATATGTATCATACTGTTTCAAAAAAAAAAAAAAAAAAAATGCTATCATAGTTATTTGAAGGTGCTTCCTGTACTTCCGTTATTTTTCAATACTATCCAAAGTTGAAAGTTGCATCATTTATTGACTTCCCTGACATGAAACTCACTTGTCTTTTCTCTGTCTACCTCTTTCGATCTTTTCATTTTTATGGTCTAACTCATTAGCTTAAAGCTGATGATGACTTCAGTCTCATATGTCTCAGCTATTCCTTCTGATCTAATTAAGTGGACCATACCAAGAAGAAAAAGGGGTCCCACTCCAGATATTGCCTCTCAGACACTCGAGCGTATATATGCACTGATCCAAAATCAAATAAGATGGTTGCTCGAGCACATAACACGCAGAGATAGATCAGCATTTCGTGATGAACTTGGATGGTATCCAATCTTCACAAATGTAATCGCGCACAGTATCTAGTAAAACAGAGCGGAAAGCCTTCTTTTTAATCTTTCGATTAGAAAAAGCAATTCGATATTACTAGTTCTCCTTCTCTTTCTGTGTTAGCTTTCCTTAATTCATCAAATGCAATATCTGGTAGCAGACACGGCAGAATCAACTGGAAGCAAGTGAAAGCAAAATTCAAGTCTATGTAGTCCCCTTAATAGCAGATAATGCCGACACCCCAACTGGTGGGAACTGATCCAGTCATACATTTCAAATCAAAGTCGGTTATGGAAATCCGGTGAATTGAGACAAAACAGAAACGAGAGAAATATCACAAGCAATCCACTTCACGGCAGAGGCAGATTAATCATGAAAAAAACTGGAAATGTGAAATTTTACCATGTTGATCTCGGTGGAGTCTTCGGCCGGAACTTGCTGAAAAACGGAAAGCGGAAGTTTACGCGGTCCTGTCTGAAGTTTTGGTCCTCGGCCAGCTTTAAGAAGATAGCCGCAGATCCGTTAAAGCACGGCTGCCACGGTGCCACCCCAGGGGCCAGTGGCCACGGGTCTTGGCTTGCTTCGTCGCCAGACCCATGAACCATGATTCAAGTTTTATGACCCCGCCCCGCCATCCGGTCCGGACCCGTCTAGAGATCAACTGAATTATCCGATTCATATATTTTAATTGTGAATAAAATTTCAGCTCACATTTCAAGTGTAGATGAACTTTCTCCAGGGGTGCGTTTGGCGTACCTCTTTGGAGGCTAAACCTCCTCTCTTTAAGTATAAGATCATTAAGCCCAAAAATCTGAGTAAGGTTCCCTAGGTTCTATAAGGAGAATTACATCTCATTGACCAAGTAATGTGAAATCAAATCATGGGTTAACTGACCAAAATGCTCCTTAGAAAAAAAACAAAATCAAACCCTTTGCAAGTTATTGAATCGAACTAGGGATAAAAAAGTGTTTATTTAATTACATAATGTGACTTTAGTGGAGGCCTGCGTTCAACATTGCTCTTTGGTGAAGGACTCTTTGAGAAGGACACTTTGAGACATCTCTTTGAAAGAGTTATTTTCGGAAAAGATTAAATTTTGGAGCTCTTAATCAAGAGCCCATCATTAATTTTTTTACTTTTTCAATACTTCCTTCTACTTTTATTATTTAACATTTTAACTTTCTTTTTATTATATTTTTCCTACTTTTTATTCTTTTTAGTATATTTTTAATCGTAATTTTATTTTGTTTTAGTATTTCATAATTTATTATTCAAGAGCACAATGGTCAATATATGAAAATGAAATAAAAAAATTTACGAAAATAGTATCCACATTGTACGGATTGCCAAATCACAATGTCATTGTGTAGCAAAGCATTGCCCAACTAAGAAAAAAGACCCACACTTTTGTATTGTATGATGATTGCGTATGATCATCAAGTGTATAAAAATGGTGTAGAGAAAAAGAAAAAAAAAATCATCAAATATTTTAGAAGATCAACTACCAATAACCTTCGAAAAAGTTAAACGCATGCAATGATGTAATGTTTATTGGAAAGCTCAAAGATCAAAGAAAGTTATTTGTGTGAACCCTAGATGAAGATTGCATTACTTGAAAAGTGAAAATTCAACTGAGAAGAAAAAAAAATTATGAAGTTAAGCGTAAGAAGATAATAGTACATAGTCGAATACAAAAGATTATTAGGATCACATCAAGTTTTTAAGGAACAAGAGGAAAGACACTTTTGAAGCATCACAAGATTCCTAACAACAATAACAAGATTGAGTGCATCTTCTATTGAAACTACCCTAAAACAAGAATTAAGAGAGGTACTTTAATTTTAATATGCTATTTTTTATTATTTAATTAATTAACATAAATCATTTAATTAAAATAATACAAAATTTTGCATGAGTTAAAGATATCTATTAATGGTTATGTGATTAATATTTACCAAAATAAAATATGCTTAATGAAGTGTTTGTACTATTATAAATATATGACCTATGAGATGTGTACTTTATATTATACCAATTATAATATCATTAACCCCATCTATGAATACACGTGTGTTATTCATTAATATAATACAATTTAATTTTTCTTCAAGTGATAAACATAACACTGTGATGTTATAATTTACTATTTCAAGTATCATAGTAAAAGTACATTAAAAATGTCTTCTAACACCATGAATTGTATTTTACAAGATTCAATTCCTGTTAATTCTAATTAAAATAGTGTCAAAATATTTACATTCTTGTTAATTCCAATTAAAATAGTGTCAAAATATTTACATTATTTTTAATTCCAATTAAAATAGTGTCAAAACATTTACATTCTTGTTAATTCCAATTAAAATAGTGTCAAAACATTTACATTATTGTTAATTCCAATTAAAATAGTGTTATTTTATTTGTTAGGTTAAGATTAACTGACTATTATAACTCTACTATGTAACGTCAATGCTATCTTAATTCTATTAAAGAGATGGCGAGCGCGTTGCTATGCATTGATATTAATACATAAGAGGTAATTTCATTTTATCTCCTAGAAAGATAATATGTATTTGTTTTTAAGTTTTTTGTCTATGAAGTTTTTTGATAAATGATAAACTTTAATATGAAAAATTTAAGTTTCAAATTACTTTATTTAGTTGTAAATTTGTGACCTTTAACCCAAAAATTAGTTATATTTAACTTAAATATTAATTATTTCTAATATAACATACTTAAATTAGAGATGTACATGGAGGTAGACGATTACATTTTGAATTATATAATAAAAATTAAAAGAAAAAATAATATATTTCGTATCATACATATACATAAATTTCATTCTAAAAGGTGGCTTGGTGTATATTCTCTTGTTGTTCTTGTGTCACCACGACTATTGTTTGGCATATATTGATAAGCTCCGATTTGACAATATTTACGTACCCTATTGTATGAAAGATTAATTCAAATTGACGCATGAAAATGTTCCAACACTATACTATCTCTATTTATGTCTCCGCCCTAAATAGTGTAAAATTAGCAAAATTTTACGTACTTAGTAACTAAACACTATTAATATTTTATACCTATTATATTATTTCACATTAGTGTAAGAAAAAATCGTTCAAAAGAACTGGAATTGGGAATATAATAAATGTGCATTAATAATTAATTAATAGTAATACAGGTCTAGTATATAGAATGAGCATTAATAGTCATTATTAAAGGAAGTAAGTGCACAATATAGATTAGGCCCATGTGTCTCTTGTATAAATACATACTAATAAAATATTATAAAATTTTATATTTACTATATTAATAACTCAATAATTTATACATATCTCCTAAATGCATAATGTTTTGTAGTTAAAAAAAAAATAATCGAGAATCTTAATGTTAACCACTAATAAAAAATATTTTTTTTTTTTAAATGTAACTATAAAGTTTAAATGCAATAAAAAGTTATGGCTTATGATAAGAGAAGCCTCAGTTACCCAATTAGGTCTAAATGATAAATTGGTAAATGACTTGCTAAGAGAAAAAAGAAAAAAAATAGAAAATAGTCTTTTAAAATGTCTTAGTTATTCATTAATAAAAAAAAATTATAAAAAAAAAATAAAAAATAAAAAATAAAAAAATCTGAGCAGGAGAGGCCCACAGGGAAGAAACCGTTAACAGCCACATCTTGGTGGGCCCCCACGATTGCCACCAATTGTGGTGTACTTTCCTTACTTGGATACCCACCGACCAGGAAAGCCCACCAACTCTCCCTTACTTTTCCGCTTTCCAGGGTGCCAGCCAGCCCACGGCATCAAAACCCGCTCCGGCCAATGCCCTCTCACCACGTGTACCTATCACCTCGTCAGATACCCTCTCTTGGTAATCACTCGACACGTGGCAGTCACGCGAGAATCTGAAGTCGGCACCCGATTTGGTCGGGCCCACCGCATCCGATGTCATTATTTCCGATTTCGGCTAAACCAAATTCTATCGCAAAGACTCAAAAGTACATTTTTTTGAATTTTTCAAATGGCAATAATAGTAAATTAATAATAATAATAATAATATAATTTCATTCATTAGATCAGATGTAGATAATTTCCTTCTCACTCGATTATAAAAGGTGAGAAGAATTACAATTAGGCCATTGATCTTGACCCTTGACTCTTGACCGCCACAGAGGAGAGAGAGAGAGAGAGAGAGAGAGAGAGAGAGAAGAGGGGGGAAGGGAGATGATAGAAGAAGGAAGAACAAAGAAGAACCTTCTTCCCTGCGAATCGGTAAAAAGAGATAAAAATAGAGGGGGATTAAAAAGACGGTTTTTTTTTTTTCTTCTGGGTTCTTTTTCTTCTTCTTCTCCGTCGTTGCGTTTGCGTTGATGATTTGGTTGGGAGCTGTTAGAGATGATAATCAGGAGATTGAATACTGTGTTCTCATGTGCTGGCCGTCTCTGCTGGTCTGTGCTTCCAAAACTTTGCAGGGAGGCCACCCTTGGGGACCGGGAATGGGCCATACTGAATCCCATTTTCGGATCCTACCACTTCCCACCTACACGCGCAGTTCAACAAATTAGAAAAAAGTCGCTCCAGTCCCAATTATCTATATATACATCAAGATCCTCTCTGATCTTCACCTACTCAAGATTCCACTCTCTTACAGTGCCATTTTCATGGATTCTTTCTTGGTTGATTGTAAGAGACAAATCAAACTTACACACCCACTATCCAGCTTCTGTTTTTTAATTACCTGAATTTGGTGACAAGGTGGTGGATCAAGATGAGGCTCTCGAGTTTGGCAAGCTCGTTGCCGGGGCATGCATGGACTCCATTGCCAAACGGAATGAAAGTGTTGGGTTTTGGAGATACCTGCAAAAAAAAAAAGAAAAAAAGTTATCAGGTTATGAGAAAGTGGGTACTGAAGATTTTGAGAAGAAGAAGGAAAAAAAAGCGGAAGGTCGATGGGAGTGTCATACCTCGAATCTGGAAGGGTCAAACTTGTGAGGATCGGGAAAGAATTCTGAGTTGTGATGGATGTTCCTGAACAAGGGCATCACCTTCCAGCCTTTGGGGATGAGGTACCCTGCAAACCAGTTTCCCAAAAATCACTTTTAGAGATCACTTCCGTCTTCCTTTCTACCTTTTTTTTTTTTTTTTTTTTTTTTTTTTTCTGTCAACAATAAAAGCAAATTAACTTCACTAACCAAAACCTATCCATTTGACTTGACTCACCCTTATACTCCACATCGGCCGCAGCCTCCCTGAACGTGAAGGAGATGATGCTCGACATCCTTAAGCTCTCCTGAATGACCTGCAAAAAAGCATATATTATATCCTCCCTGCTTTCAGATCTCTTTTCATCGTGTATAATTTTTTTTATTTTTTTTTACCAGAGGAAAGAAAGAGAAGGAACAGCCATGGATGTGACATGAATGAATATTACACAGAAGCAGTGGTAGTACCTTGTGAGTGAGTGGCATATTTCTGGTCTGGACCCACGTCAATGGTCGCTTTCCTCCATCATTTGCTTCATGAATTGCACTCTGCTCGACCTGCACACGCACCCAAAACACCCAAAAAAATAAGCAAAAAGAAATCTCATGTTAATGATTAAACATCATTCTGTCATACGTTAAGTTTAATGCTAGCTAGTTACAAGCAATTTGGAAGCTTGAAACAGAAAGGAGGTAGCATTTTCACCTTGACGGCTTCAAGCAGTTTTTGATCGTCGTGGAGGTACTTGACGATCCAGGTCATGACGCTGGCGGTGGTGTCCTGAGCTGCGAAGAGGACGCCGATGATGTTGTCGGCGATCTGGTCGTCGCTCAGGAGCTGCCCCTTCTCGTCCCTGGAATTCATGAGAGAACCCAGTAAATCCTTCTGGGTCGAGCTCGTTTCCCTCCTCTCTCTCACGATCTTGCTCAGGATCTTGCTCAGTCTCTTCCTTGCCTAATTTCAGAAACACGATATTAAAGTAGTTCAGCAGGGGAATTAAGACGAGGTTAATTAATATGGGATGGAGGAGGGTCTAGGGTTGCTTACGAGAAGGGCGTTGTGGTAGAGAGTCCCTGGTATCTTTGTAGGGAAAGAGTTGTAGCCCTTGTCGACTATGCAGTAATTCTTCTTCAGTTCTTCCTTGTACCATGGGCTCAGTTGACCGAAAATGGCGAGAATTCCCACATCGAATGAGTACTGTTGAAGGAGAAGAGGTATATGAGGGAGAAGAACCCCAAGATTAAAATCTCTTATAATGATTGAAAAGGATATGGAATTAGAAAGGCTTGAATGAAATCTGTTCAAATAAAAAAAAAAAAAAAAAAAAAAAAAACCCAGAAAGGTAATGAGGCTCGGGGACCCAGACAAATCTGGAAAAGCTAGCTCATGAGAAGAAGGAAGGCTATGCAAGAAAACTCGAAGAAGGAAGGCTATGCAAGAAAACTCAGGACTCTCTCTGCATGATGAGATGACCATTAAAAAAAAAAACGAAGAAGAAGAAAACCGATAGACTAACCTTCTTCATTTCATGGAAGGTGTTAACTTGGGGGACTCCGTCCCAGGAGTGGAGGAGCGAGAGGGCCAAGGTCTCGATGTCCGGGACGAGGCTCTTGATGGCCTCCGGGGTGAGGGAGCCCTGCACGAGCTTGCGGAGGCGCATGTGGTAGTCCCCCTGGTGAAAAAACAGAGCCGAGGGCCCGATCATCTGCTCTTTGCTCTTCGGGTACGTCGGCTTGAACAGGTGCGCCTGGTTCACCAGCACGAACTTCGCCGCCTCCGGGCTCGCCAGCATCACGCACGGACAGCCCAGCAAATGGGTCTTGAAAATCTCCCCGTACCTGCATTAATTAATTCGTATGGCGCGTCTTGAGAGAATTGAAGAAAGAGAGAGAAAAGAGAAGGATCGGGATTGAGAAATTAAGACGACGTACGGACCTTTTCTGCTTACTGGCGAAGAAGTCGTCTGGGTTCTGGGAATAGAACTGATGCGTCTCGCCGATGTAAGGCCACCCCATTGAACCCGGGGGAAGCTTGGCTCCCTTGCGAGACGACGATTTCCACCTCCGATGACTCCCGAACCATACATACGAGACCAGAGCGGAGAGTAACAACAACAGGTATAGAAACACCGAACTCATCTCCATCTTTCCAAAAACAAATCAAATTGACCGAAGAAAACGAAGAAGACGGAGGGAGAGAGAGAGAGAGAGAGAGAGAGAGAGAGAGAGAGAAATGGATCAGAGACGACGCTTATTGTTTCGTCTGTAGAGTGATATACATATATATATATATATATATATATATATATATATATGGCGACAGCAGCAGCAGCAGTACTGGGGAAGGGGGGAATGGTGTCTCTTTCTGTCTTGGGTTTTGGGAGCGAGCCCCGGGGGTTTTTATATAGATTTCTGCCACTTGGCCGGAGAGAGAAAGATAGATAGATAGAGAGAGAGATAGAGAGAGAGAGAGAGAGAGAGAGAGAGAGAGAGAGAGAGAGAGAGAGAGAGAGAGAGAGAGAGATAGATAGAGAGAGAGATAGATATAGATAGAGAGAGAGAGAGAGAGAGAGAGAGAGAGAGAGAGAGAGAGAGAGAGAGAGAGAGAGAGAGAGATAGAGATAGATATAGAGAGAGAGATATATAGATATATAGAGATAGAGAGATAGAGAGAGATATAGAGAGAGAGATTAGAGAGAGATAGAGAGAGAGATATATATAGATAGAGAGAGATGATATAGATATAGAGAGATATAGAGAGAGAGAGAGAGAGAGAGAGAGAGAGAGAGAGAGAGAGAGAGAGAGAGAGAGAGAGAGAGAGAGAGAGAGAGAGAGAGAGAGAGAGAGAGAGAGAGAGAGAGAGAGAGAGAGAGAGAGAGAGGCAGAGAGGGCACTGTTCGCATTCTATATTTTCTGTTCTGTTCTGCTCCGTTCACTGGCTCAGGTTACACGTCCCGTTGACCAACTTTAGCCGATTTTTTACCTGATTACGTTTTTACATTACTCACGCCCCTTCGTAAATACTCTCAAATCACAGAAAGCCATTAAAGAGGAGCTACCAAAAGGAGAAGGTCTTTAGGACCTTTACGGATATCCCGATAAACCCCCGGAGCAAAGCAAAGATCTTCACGCATTCGTTTTCATTCATTCACTGCAGTTAATGCTCGAGAGAGAAATAGAGAGAGAACAAAATTCTCTCCCAGTGATGACCACAAAACCCAGAGAATTCAGGAATCCGTTTCAGAATTTGGGGTCTAAATTTGGGGGTTCTTAATCGCCTCGGTTTGTTCAGAATACACGTTCGGGCTTCGGAGAGGAGGATGTCGGAAGCCGAAAACAGGGCTCGGGGAAGAAGAAGAAGAAGAAGAAGAAGAAGAGTCTCGAGCAGCTGCTTTTTTAGGTCACCAAACGGGCTTCTGTAGGCGTTGAACCAGAACGCAGCAAGTAATCGCAGATTCGCAGAGTCATAAAAACTACAAAAGCCTTTCTTCCTCACGCTTTCGAAAATCCCAGGTGGGGTCCAATATTTTTCGGCGAAGATTTCGGGTGACGTGGTGGGTCGTCGGGTTTCTCGATGCAATCGAAGGGGGATGAGGGGAATTAAAACTAAATAAATTAAAGATGGATTTCGGATTTTCTTTTTTTTTTATAATTTAATTTAATTAAGAGTAATTTGGTCATTTGAGGTTCGGTTACTGTTCGCGTGACGGTTCGTGACGGTGAGCGGATCCGTGAACCGGAGCTTCGAGTCGATCGTCCACGTGTGCTGGGGCCCGCGCTGCTGAATGATTCCAGCTCATTTTTCCGGTCCCCGGCCGTCCGATTTGGATCCGACGCCCCGCGACGCTCCCGGCTCGTCCCGGTCACTTTCGTCTTGCCCCCTCCGAGCGGGTCCCACGTCGGTGGGCGTACGGCGACAAAGGTCGCCCGGGGAACTTTCCGGAAGTGGGTCCACCGACTCTCTCTCTCTCTCCGTTCCCGGCCCCTTATTTTCTCCTTTTTTTTTTTTTCGTGGCGCCGGTTTCCGTTAGCCGACGTCAGACGAGCGTCGCGATCACACTAGCTGGCTCGACACGTGTCAAAATCCACGTGGTCCATATCGAGAGAGTTCGGATACGAGAAGGAACGGGACGGCGTAGCGGCCCGGGCCGGGCCCCGCTTCCTAAGACCCGACCGGTTTTTAAATGGGTCGACAGGGTCGGCGGCCCCGCATTCCACAATTGCGCCCCATGTTCACCGCAATTACTAACCGAACCCCTTCACGTTAAAAAAATTGACACCCACCACACTATTCAGTGCCCAAAAACGAGAAAACACTACCTTAGTCGCAATCTGTTACGTGCATACACTAAAATGGGTCTTAATCATGCATCAGTGACACTCTAATAACGAATGACAAATCATACGTCTCCTTTTAGCTTGATAATAACTATACGACGTCAATCGAAGTCAATGCGAGCGAGAATATCACGAAATTGGGAACGTTAGTCGACCCCTCTAGAAATTATATAGCTATGGAAAAGTTATTAATTACATGATTTATGAAGTTTTATTAATTTACCAAACAAAAGAATCTAGTAGAAGGACCGATCGAAACGATCGATCGATCGTCGATATATAAGAAGTCGCTAGATGAGGGGTCCGGCCGGGCGAGAGGACCTCCGGCGCCTAGGTTCGTTGCCTTTAGGCAAATGTTTTAGTCAATTGGAACTAATGGAGAAAGAGAGGACCTAATTTCCGATTAAAGCAGTAATTTGTTGTTTATGCAAGTTTAGTTAGCTAGTGGTTAGTATCTAGAGCACTCTTATTGATTAGAATTAGGAGGTTTCCAGGCGTTGACAAAGGAAAAAACAGATGAGGTTGTGACCCGACACAGCCTTTCATTAATCAGTCCCCATTTTGGATTTCACGACATCCCAACCTCCAGAAGGATTGAATGGGATTTCATTGCAAAATCCCGCAGTAATCTCTGTTCATGCAACAGTTGATTTATATGTAAACGTGTGTAGATTGGCAAGCTAATAAGCTGACTCATATTGATTTGTCACGCAACTTATTTTAAGTAATCTGTGAGGATCTCGGGCAGATCATGTCTCGAAGGGATTAATCCATGGTTTTCTTTTGGGACATGGAACTTAAATAAGGAATTTTTAGTCACATGTACGCAGATTAATCTTGTTTTAAGTAATGTTCCGGTGATAATGCTTGCTATATAGCTGCTGGTTTCTTGGATCTGGTTTGTATAGTACCTACAACTGTTTGACCGTGGACGCATGGAATTAAAAAACCCAATTAGTTTAATCTCGTTGACTTAATGAAAGATTAAGTTTTGATATATTTCTCATAATTAATGGATGAAATTTGATTGACTTGAAACAAAATTTCAGGTTTCTTCCATTTTGACTGGACAATTTCAAGAAATTTTTGGAAGTGTATGGAAGTCAAAGATTAAAAAAGAAATTAATTAATGAACGGTTTTAAGTGCTAAGTGATAGAAGTCAAATTAAGATTAATTAGAGATTAATTAATGAACAGTTTAAAGGCAAGATCACTAGCTAGGTAGAATTATACACATATATAAAAATATATCTCCTTACGCTTTGGCACGCGAAACATTAGTCTGTGTGATCTTCAGTCCCTTCTGTCAAATATCTCCTGCGATTGAGTGGTCGTCAGTTTTTCCTGTTTATTACGGGGCCGAGCCTGCGATTGAAGCTTTTACTGTACGTCGTGCATGGCGGAGCTTTAAACTGAAGAACTTCGACTGTTACTCCATGCATGGCCTTGTTCATTTTATTTAGAGGATCAGTAAGTACTTACTCGTGAGTCACAGATCTCAGCCTGGCTCAAGGAAGAAGAAGATGATGAAGAAGAATTAACGTGGAAGGTAGACTACTATACTAGCGTAAGAGCTAAGAATCTCAGGGGAAAACCCTGGTACCTTTTAAGATGGGCACCCACAGGCGGCACTCCCCCATTCTCGTACCCTTAATTAGTACAAAACGTATCTCTCTCTCTCTCTCTCTCTCTCTCTCTCTCTCTCTCTCTCTCTCTCTCTCTCTCTCTCTCTCTCTCTCTCTCTCTCTCTCTCTCTCTCTCTCTCTCTCTCTCTCTCTCTCTCTCTCTCTCTCTCTCTCTCTCTCTCTCTCTGGGTGCATGCCCAATTGGGAAGTCACATCCACACCAAGGAGAAAACTCAGTTCGCCGGTTCCATTGGTGGTTACCTAGGGACCCACCTAAAAAGCTGGTGACTCAACCCGGCGGGTCCCTTCTCCGGTTTGGGCGATTGAAGGGAGCCATGAAGCTTTCGCCCTGAGTGTTATTATAGGGAAACCTTACTGATCATCAGAGTCTGCACACACCCGCACCAAGCTCCAAACAATCATACCTCATTAGACTCGGATCCACCCCTCCACCGTCGACACGTTAGCCTTCGCCCTCGGACATGTCAAATGCTGATACGCCGACTTTTTACTTATTATAGTAGATTGCCTTGCACTGAAGGTGCTTGTACAAGGCAGACAATAATGGTTATCCTACCTGGTTAAATCAGAGTTTCAGGCACATCTTGGCTTTCTTCTTTGTTTGTGAGTGAATCCTGCGCAATGGACCACCCCTTGATGGCTTGCAATGGTTTGTACAGGCGGGACTGTTAATCTTATACTATATTGGGTTTGTGCCATTAGAGGCATTGCTTGTCATCCCAATTACAACAAGGCAAGAGATCAGAGGAAAGAGACAAGGGTGTTGGGGGCACATTAATTTCATATATACTTTCAAGTCTGTTTGATCTCTTTTGCTTTCAAAAACAGTAATTCAGCCTTATATGATGATAATGAAATATTACAGACTTAATCCATTCTTGCATGAAGATAAATAGATTATCATTAAGCAAAAGAAAAGAAAAGAAAAGAAAAGAAAAGAGCTAGGGTGTTTGCTATATAGGGGAGACGGTAGAGTTATTGATCCTTGGTATCAAAATAGGTGGAGGCGATGAATTGCTTCGTATGAAAACTGGAGTACTCAAATGGGACGATGAAAAGGAAAAAGTGGTTGCAAGATTAGGTTTTGAAGTATATATTCTGTATGTGAAATGGACGATGGATGTTGAATTCTAGTTAGCAGAGGAGAAATTGAAACAGCCACACTCTTCATCCTTGGTTTTTTCTTCAGCTGATCAGCCTAGAAATCATCATATTAATAATTACATGAATCAAACCTTTATCTTCCAGGGGGTTTATTCAACAGTTAAACTTTGAGAAACTGTAATGAGATATTAATTCCAGCATGTAAACCAGTCCACAGGACTACCATTATCAGAAAATCCCATCCAAAGATATATGAAAGCATGAGTAGGAATTAAATGCTAGTGGTCAAACAAAAATGCAATAGCATTAATTTAGATAAATGTAAATCTCAGATATGACAATATTCTTAGAAGAAAAGGTATTGGTAGGAGAATCCAATGTTTTTAATAGTAAAAGAGACAACGGTATTGTTATTAATATAATGAAAAGACATGCATCTTAGTAAATAGAGTTGTTTTTCTCTAAGAAACAAAAAGTTGGGTGAAGCCACCCTTGGCTGGACATGATCAGTCTGCAGTCTCCTTTCTCTCTTTTAAGACATGCTAACTTCTAGAAATTAAGAGCAATCTGGGGATCTTCATGCCTATAGCTCGTAGGCAGTAAAGAAGGTTGAAAGAACTGTACAATGAGCTTCAGTATTTATATTAAAGATTATGACAAAATGTTGTAATACTAGATTGAGTGGAAGGAAGACTTATTACAAAGCTTTCAATTGAGAATAAATCCTAGAATTAAGATGCAACAGATGCAGCACTAGTCGAGTGAACTATTTCACTGAAACTAATTAAAGGAAGCAAGGAATTAATCAACAAGAGGGAGTGAGAAATATTTTTTGCTTCACCCAATTTGAGAGTTGAGTTATGAGTGACAAACTGACAATGCATATAGTGAAGCAAGCAAGAGCGTTAGGGAGTGAGGAGTTGTGTGGTCCTAAAGGAGAGAATTTTGGGGGTTTTGATCATAACAGAAATGGATCCCACCCATGTCATGAGAGAGTGAGAGTGAAAGCTCTCCCCAAGTCTTCTTGGGGACCCTTGACCACTTTCCTAAAGCCGAATTACACAACATCGAAAAGAACCTTTGTCATGGGTATTCAACATCCATTAAAAGATGAAAAGAAGGAGAAAGAAAGTAAAACAACAAAAACAAAAAGGGGGAAAATTATTGCAAGTTTTACAGCTGGAGGCAATGTTGTGAGGAGGTTCTTTAGTTCTTTGTGGACTTCCAGGTCTTTGATTCCTTATTCTAATAATCAAATCTTGTTGTCTGCCGCGTGGATGTGGTCTCTAAAGTATGCTTTTACCACCCACACGAGAGGCACTACACTGGATGCACCTCCCTCCCTGCCTGCCTGCACGAACCAGGACATGAACGCCACAGATATCACACAGGATCCCCCCCAGTGCTTAAGACTGCTGAAATATGCAAAGTACAAAAAAGAGTCATGACGAATTGAAGATCAGGTATCAATATCCTTGACCGTCTTCTCCAGTTGCTTTTGAAAAAGGATAACAACACCCCTCCCATTAAAATGCTTATCATCTTCCTCCTTAAGTCGGCTGATTCCACCACGCCCAGAAGGCTAGCTAGCCACTTGGATAAGCCCTCTCATGCTCGGTCTTTCTTCCCCATTCTCAGAATATGAACCCGGTCGCCATCAAATATCTGAGTATTCCAGAAAAAAACAAAACGCCTTGTGTTGATCAGGAGGTCGATCAAAGGAGATAAAGATCACTACGACTGTAAATTTTATTCTGAGTACTTATCTGTTTTGGAGCAGATTATTTCTGAATTCAGTGCTGCCGCAATTCAGAAGCGTCTATGTACAATCTATACGTGGTTGGCTCTCCACAACAATAACTCAGTATTCTTTTGGCAGTTATAATGATGGAGATAAACCTGAGCGTGCTGTAGATGATATGCAAATCTATCTATCGAGCTCCCATATCCCCCCATATCTCCTGCATTCTCCCTTCGAGTGAAGGAGGGGTTGAAAAGATAAAAGGACTACTGGCCTACAGATGCTCCTTTGGAATATACGGCTGCCCATTTCAGATAAGAGAGAGAAAGAGAGAGCAGAGAGAGAGAGCAGAGAGAGCAGAGATATAGAGAGAGCATAGAGATATATAGATACAGATATTATATATATATATATACATATATATATATATATATATATATATATATATATATATATATATATATATATATATATATATATATATATATATATATATATATATATATATATATATATATAGCTAATATATATATATATATATATATATATATATACATACATATATATATATATATATATATATATATATATATATATATATATATATATATATATATATATATATATATATATATATATATAAGCATATATATATATATATATATATATATATATATATATATATATATATATATATATATATATATATATATATATATAGAGAGAAAACCATATATATATATATATAGTCCAAAACCAGATATATATATATATTAAACCAAATCTATATATATATAACCAAAAATATATATATATAAACCAAATATATATATAGAAAACCAAATATATATATAAACCAAATATATATAAATAAAAACCAAACCAAGAATATATATATATCAGTATATAACAAATATATATATATATATATAAATAAAATAATACCAAAAGAGACATAAAAAAAACGAGACCAAGATATATAATATATTAAAACGAGATAGATATATACAAAATGATCAGTATATATATATAATCAAAACGAGAGGGAGCGAATGATAGGAAAGAGAAGGGAATGATCAGAGAGAGAGAGGGAGCAAAATGATCAGAGAGAGAGAGGGAAACGACCGTATATAAAATGATCAGAGAGAGAGAGGGAGCAAATGATCAGAGAGAGAGAGGGAGCAAATGATCAGAGAGAGAGAGAGAGCAAATGATCAGAGAGAGAGAGAGGGAGCAAATGATCAGAGAGAGAGAGAGGGAGTAAATGATCAGAGAGAGAGAGAGAGGGAGTAAATGATCAGAGAGAGAGAGAGAGGGAGTAAATGATCAGAGAGAGAGAGAGGGAGTAAATGATCAGAGAGAGAGAGAGAGAGAGAGAGATAAGAAGGTAATTGAGTGGAGAGTCCAAGATGGATGAAGACAAGTCCTTAGATTTGCCAATCCAATCACTGTCAAAGAGGGGATTTGAAGAGCTTGGAGGAGGAGAACCCACCTCATTCATGCCATCATCAGTCATCACACATGATGATAGCGAGATTTCGATGTGAGACCAATAGAAGAGGGAGATCACCAAGCTTGTATGAATTATTGCCACAATGGTGGGATCCACTCGAATTCTGGGACTTGGTTTCTGACAATATGAGGAAGTGGCCCCCCTAACTCTTCATAGAGGGGAGGTACTGTCATCTTCCTTCTCCCTCTCTCTCAAGTCTCAACCCCCAGTGTCTACAGCCAGCCATTGGCAGAGGCAACAGGCAACAGGCAAACAGGCAAACAGGCAAACAGGCAGCAGGCACTTACTCTCAAGTCTCAATGATGACAGTTTGCTTGCCTAACCAAATGTAGCAAACCTTAGACACGTGTCGGCTGTAGACTCGGTTCTGCTCTCCTATGGCTGTCGTTTGATGGACATTCCATTCAATATCGAGGCGGATCGCTCATGGCTGACATCCAGTCCACAGATTCTGCTCAGGCACGGTCACCTCATACCTCATGAACCCTTTAGCTTGCTGACAAGGTTGAAGAAATGAGGTTAAAAAAACGAGAGAGAGAGAGAGAGAGAGAGAGAAGAGGTTAAAGAGTTTGTTCTGTAATGGGTGAAAGGAATATTTCTTTGAACTCAGGACAAAACCTGTTTTGTGGAGAAAAAATTGCTAACCAGGAATCTAGATGTTGAATATTTGAAGAAAAGGGGAGACAAACTGCAAAGAGAAGTAAAAATTTTGCAATGAAAAGAACTCTATTATTTTCATGTGGGAAGTCCTTCAGAATGCCGTGTCCTCATCCCATGTTTCAGAGATTTGATGTCCTCCAGGAGTGTCACAGAATGACTTCAGAAGAACAAACAGCTCTTTGTTTAATGATTTTGGACCCACTTCTTGTGTTTCAAACATTGGTTCATTGAGGATCTTTAAAGGTAGATCATACTGTTTCCTGGTCACACTCAGAAGAAATCTTCATCAGTTATGCATGGAAATAATGTTATAGGTGAAACCCCTGGTCCCCAATCTGCATGCAATAATTTCCGGTATTCTGCCCCTCCTTATTGTAAAGGCGTACATAATGGATGTTGCAGTTGTCTCTCTGTGCATTATGCAGGACTTAACCCACCTGGATAGGCCACGAAGCATACTATCAAAGATTCAATTCTGTCACAAATAATCTGCTCAGAAGACTTGCCTGTGTTTCTCCATTTTATTTATTAGTACACTAGCCACTGTATCTATCCTGCCTACGGTTAGTAGGCACATTAGCCTGTTTTCAATGGCGTCTGTCATATTTCAACGCTCCTTCCTGCATCAGCCAGCTAGCACTGCTTGAGGGCCATCCAAACATGTGGCCTCTTCTGTTAGACAATTTAAGACTACTCTTTCTGGTCCATTTTGAAGATTAATTAGCAAGTACCAGTCACATTCGAATGCTTTGGCAATTCCACCTTTTTTTCCGATCAGAAAGAACGGTTGTTCTTCAATTCATTCTACTAATTAATGCTACGACTTGGTTTTGCTTAAAGCGAGAAGAATTTTCCATTGAACACTTTCTGGTTCTTCGGCTCTCTTAAGAGTTAGGAAAAGTCATTGTGCATGTGTCAGTTCTCAGTTTTGACATGTATCCCTCCTGCTACCTGAGATGTAAGAATCAGACGATTTTTCCCCATAGTTTCTAAAGGATTTCCTTTTTGCTGAACCCATTGGTAGAAGGCTTACAAAGATTCCACCCTTCGTGTTAATGCTTTCTGGATTTTGTTCTGGACAGTTCCGTGCTTGGTATCCACAAATGTCCAATAAGATATGAACGAGAGCAATCTGAATTCCTGTATGTCTTTCACCTTTAGAGAGTGCATTCCATTTAGGCCTACAGAGATCATTTTGGGTCGCCTATACTCAGAAAAGGAGTAAATAAACCTTCCCTCGTGAGCAGTGACTCGTCTTCACGGAATAACAAATTTTTCTCCACCATCTAATTTGTCTGTCGATGTCTCTTCTGTGGACACACCATGATCAGAAATTTAACGAAGTAGGACTTGGCATATCCTCGAATGAAATGACCAGTAGTACAATAAGTGGTCTTAGTTCTACATATAGAATGTCTATGACATAGAGACAAAACAAAATGCCACCAATATGCTTACAGGATGTTGTGGCCGCTAATTTGCTTGTTGCTTATTAACCAACAATATCTGAAGGGAGTATCAGGTCCAAGGCACGAGACCCAGAAATAATCTTATATCACAGACAATAGGATCAGCACAGAAAGCTTATTCAAAGTTCTGATAAATAGATTGACTACCACCATCCAATTATCATGACTATAGGGATTTGGGTCGCTCCTATTTGATCATCGACAAGTTTGAAGTTAATCTGAAAACCTCTGTTCAACATAATTTGGCTACCACGACATGACCAAGTGGGGCCTGCTACCAATTGGATGTTTGCCTCATCTTCACATCAAAGACACTTCATTAGGCAGCACCCACTTTAACCTCCTGTCCCTTCCGTCCAGGAAAATATGAATAGAAATCCAGGTCTACCAGAAACATGAAATAGTACTATCAAAATGACCTGTTTATGATAAGAACGAAAAAAATATTTCATCATGCTGCTCGACAAGTTCAGCCCTAAGCATGCAGATTCTCCAAGGGTGCCACATCTCTCCCTCTTTCACCCAAAAAGGAGATCTTCCATAAGGTGGCTTTACGAATTTAACATGCTTTTACAAACTTCAACAGGTCCAATGAGACAAGCAACACCCATATGATGTGCATGTAAAAGGAGTATATATACGTAAAAAGTTGTTCAAAGAAAATTCTGCACAGTTATTCAGAGAAATAGAGATAATGTCACTAGAGAACCATTCAACAGCTTCCAAAGGAGTAAGAAGTCTGTTATCCAAACGAAAAAATAACCAAAAGGAAGAGGATAAAAGTAGTATTTTAGACTCCAAATAAAATTTGAATCAAATGAGAGAGAGAGAGAGAGAGCTTCTGGGAGAGAGCTTATGAGAGAGAAAGAGAGCTTATGAGAGAGAAAGAGAGCTTCAGAGAGAGAGAGCTTATGAGAAGCAAGAGAGCTTCTGAGAGAGAGCTTCTGAGAGAGAGAGCTTCCGAGAGAGAGAGCTTCTGAGAGAAATAGCTTATGAGAGAGAGAGAGAGAGAGAACAAGAGAGAGAGCTTATGAGAGAGAGAGCTTAAGAGAGAGAGAGAGAACAAGAGAGAGCTTATGAGAGAGAGAGCTTAAGAGAGAGAGATCTTAAGAGAGAGAGAGAGAGAGAGAGAGAGCTTATGTGAGAGAGAGAGAGAGAGAGAGAGAGCAAGAGACATGAGAGAGAGAGAGAGCTTATGTGAGAAAGGGATATAGAGATGATGATGATGCCTTTCATTAGTTTTCATTTGTGAAAGCCATGGGAATAGAGCCTCAAAATATAGTTGTGAAAATTACCAGTCATTGATTTGTTTCCAATACCTAATGGACAGATATTACCAAAATATCCAACCATGGATTCTATGATGAAAATACCCTCTTTAAATATAGGACTTCTTTCCCACTCAAACCCCCTTCCCCCCCAACAACTAGGCCCACACATAACAGGCCTGAGATATAAGAACACACTTTCAACAGAGTAGCAATGGAGATAGTTGGGTATTGGCCCATTAATGCAGCCTCCTCTAACGCATGTTACCCATGTTAAAGGTTGAACCTGGTTCGACAGCAAAATGACTAGCCAATTTAGGACGCCTATCAACCAACCTTATAATTGAGTGTCATTGTTTAAACCTTTTCAACGTGGGACTTTTTTCCCAACAGCGTATCAAGTTATGGCTCACGGAATGAGTAAGCTCCTTGGTGAAGTTCATATGAAGGAATTGAATATTCAAAGTGATCGTGTCATGGATCTAATTAATCAGGCTCCACTCTTTATGCTAATAACCTCATATTAAATGAGAGAACCAAACACATTAAAGTCGACTACCATTTTAATTGAGTTGTTGTGATGGGTGGAAAGTAGGGGTGGCACTGAACCGAGCCAGCTCGTGAACAGTTCGAGCTTGGCTCGGTAAAAGCTCGATTCGGCTCAAATTATTTCGAGCTCGAATCAAACTTGAGCCTTGAGTAAGGCTCATTTAGTTAAATGAGCCAAGCTTGAGCTTTAGGTAGTTCGACTCAAAGCTCGACGAGTCGGCTCGTTTGTATTTTGAATTATATATTTTTAAAATTAATGGAATATTTTAGCTTTTTGAAGAAATGGGAGCCTCAAGTTCTTTCAGCAATTGTATTTAGAATTATCTTTTTAAATTTCTATCAATGATTCTATTAACTAAAATTAATAATTAATTAAAAAAATTTGAAGTTCTGAATTTTTGTTTTAGCATAGTTGGGTATGTAATCAGTTTATAATCACTAATCTAGTGTTTCCTTGAAAAACCTCCAGTCCGAGAAAAGGCGCGACCAAGTGAATTAATTCGATTTAAAACAGAGAATTTTACAATTTGATGTTTGCGAATTGGGGAAATGTGGGGATGCGATCTCCTAGCTTTCCTCTGATTCAATCTCCATGTGTTGGCGAAGTTACTGCTTCCTGCTACCGATGATGAGTCGAGACTTCGAAGAGTGTACACGAACAGACGACGGGTTTGGCCAACTGGACGAAAGTATTTGTCCCGTGTATTACAGCATATTGCCGTTTCCAACGGTTCTCCAAAGTTGCTTCAGTAGTCTGGACGGTCTTCGACGAACGTGAGGTTGCTTGAACTTCTTATTCGAACTTATGTGTTTGGAGTTTTTCTAGAGTAATGATTTTTTTTACCCTTTTGACAGAGTGCTCCCGGCTATTTGTAGTTAGCCGGGTGTTGTTGTTGAAGGTAGATCCCAGAAAAGAGGAGGTCGATCCTCTTTTGCTGGTCAAGTGAGAAGAGGGAGGAAGACTGTGGCGCTTACTCCTTTCTGTCTCTGTCGATCCTTAAGATGGGGGAGTAGACAAAGTCTTTTGTTGTATTTGGCTTTTCTGGTGGAGTGAGAGTGGAGAGTTTGGCGCTCTCTTCTGTTGCTCCATTGATTCAGGATCGACAGGGGACTCATTGTCTTGCTATTTTTTACGATGGCTTGAAGGTGTGAGTCAGTGCTGAATGTGACGACTTCAGTGACGCGACTAATGATGTGGTGGTGACGCGACTGATGATGTGGTGGTGACGCGGCTGATGGCGTGGCAGTGACACGGCGATGACCTTCCGATGACATGGCAAAATTTTAGGCTCAACGGTGGGCTGTTGAATGTTGCCTTTGGAAATTGCTGGATTCACCCACGACGATCTTATGACGCTCAACCTGGGCTCGTCCTGGGGATGGGCAGGAGCTCAAGTTGGGCTCGAGCTTGGGCTCGATTAGGGGATCAAGCCCACTTGAATCGAGCTCGAGCTCATTTGAGTCACTCGAGCTCGAACTTGAGCCCAGCCATGGGCTCCAGTCCGAGCTCGATCCCGAGCAAGAGCTCATGTATTATGGGCTGAGCCGAGCTCGAGCCATCATAGGTTCGGCTCGGCTCGGCTCATAGCCAGCGCTAGTGGAAAGGTGTCTACACCATATGTTCATACTGTTGATCAACTGTCTGATATATTAACTAAGCCATCCAGAGCTTTTTGGTCTAAATTTCAAGTTGGGCCTGGTTGACATGTATACTCTAGCTTGAGGGGCAGTGTTGAAGAACATGGAGATTTTGGTCTTTATAGCCTGTTGTGACTGTTAGTACAATTGATACTGCAACTAAGTTAGACCATTTTCTTAGGAATCCTGAGGTAATTTTTATGCTTTTCTGTACAAAGCTCCAGCTCAACACCTTCATGTAGGGCACAGTTAAGTGATAAAAAAAGAGGCTAGTGTTTGAGTTTCAGACCTAACCACAAAAACCTCACATACATCATATTTGTCCATCTTTTCTCTCTCTAATCACTCAATTTTTTACTATCTTATCTCACTTTCTCACTCTCTTCTCTCAACTTCCCTCTCTTCACAAGCTCTGCAGTTCTACAAATTTTAAACTCACTAACCAGCCTTTAAGCCACATGCTACCACTTTTTTGCTGCTTTAATAGCAACCACATATTCAGCTAAATACTAGATAATATGCCTTGAAACATAAATTTCCAACTAATAAGACCACTTGCCAAGAAAAAAAATAACTGGTATAAATCTCCTCTCATCCCCAACATAATTGGAACCAACAATAAGAATGCAAAATAAATCAAATTCTCCTATGCATCAAGAGATCATCTTAAATAACCAATGTCCTAAAAACCAACAAGGTCCTTGACCCAATGAAGTGAGCTCATCCTATACAACCTATTTTGACTATTTGTTGAAGCAGGACGACACCATTGGACATCATATAAAGAAGTTCAATTGAGGGAAATTGAGGCTATCTCGCGAATAATGTGTTATTTCAGGTTTACAGTTTATCACGATCAACTCCCACTTCAACTTGTAAATAGAATTTAAATTTTTACAAACAAAAGACACATCAATCAACAATACATCTTAAAGAAGATATATATACAAATTATACTTGTGAAAGCCATGATTCATTTGTCAAAGTAGATATACAACTGCTTTTGGTGATGCTTAAAAACCAAAATGTTACTTTTTATAACTTTGCACAAGTTTCTCTTTACCCTTAATCATAAAACCTCTGGTTGTACCATACAGATGTCCTCATCCAACTCACAACAGAGAAAAATGAAATAAGCAACCTATTTGCTTAGGTTTCATGTCCTACATAGCTACCTTAGAGAGTAAGACCCAAAAATAAGTGTGTTTAGTAAGACCCAAATATAAGTGTGTTTAGTAAGACCCAAATATAAGTGTTTAGTATTAGACAAAGAATCATATTAAAGTTTGTAGGTCCAAAAGATCACTATGAAGTGAATATTGATAAGTATAAACAACTAGGAACCCACTAATGGTATTTAAACGTTCATCCAAATACACTTAACTCCTAAGACTCTTACTGAATTTTGATGATAACAATCACAATTTCCAAATACAATTCCTAAGACTCTTTAGTGAATTTCTTTTCGAGATACAATTTATTTGTGAGACTATTTGCACGTACAATTTCTTCAATTTCAAACATAAACCTGGTGTCATAATCTCATTGATGACATTATACACACCTCCCCCATGACACATGAGCTAGTGGCTTTTACAGCCTTCATTTCCAATTCCTTTGAATCAACCACTGAAAATGGTTTCTTTCTATATTTGCACGTACAATTTCTTCAATTTCAAACATAAACCTGGTGTCATAATCTCATTGATGACATTATACACCACCACCCCCATGAAATATGAGCTAGTGACTTTTACAGCCTTCATTTCCAATTCCTTTGAATCATCCATTGAAAATGGTTTCTTTCTACCCAATGCCTTATAGAGTCCTGGAACTTTGTTTACCGTCGAGTTTTTCAATATTACATTTTAGCATGTCCACAACCCCACTAATGCCTTGTTCCCATAAAAGCAATTTCACAAATACTTTATGTGCAAACTAAAACTCTAATACCTCTTCTGGGGTATCTGACATCCAAGACCAGAGTAGCAATATTGCAAACACAATAACAAGAAATTGGCAAGAAAATAATCAAAATATAACATATTACAACCATAAAAAGACAATATATGTGGTTTAGTGAGTCGCAGCAACTTTGACGAGAGAGCAGAGAATTTCACACTACTTGAAATAAATAGTACAAGCACCAGTACAGAATAAAAGTAGCTTGCAACAAAAGGAAATGTGAGAAAAAACATCTTGCAAGCAGTGTGAGAAACAGCACGACAAAGAACCTCCCAAACACTGTCTATGGCTGTAAACTGACTGGATGCAGACTAAATAAGGTATTATCTTAATTTGAACCATGTACATCTCCTCGAATATCGGAAACTTGCCAAATAGTAAAATTATCTATACTCTGATTTCCAGATCCAAATCCTTTGAATATAGTCTAAATCAAGAACCCATAGCAAAAACTAAAACAAATAGAAAATAAACCTGAAACAGAATAACATAAAACCAGTAAAAAAAGGAAATAAAAAGCTTAGCTGTTAGGTTGGGAGCGGGCGGAGAGGGACCAGCTTACCCACTAAATTCAGAATACAGAAAAAGCTTAGTTCAATAGGTGTGAACAGAGAAAGTGATCATCTACATTTGATGTGATTTAAGTTCAAAGTTCTGAGCTGGATGACTGAGAAGAGTGAGAAGAGTCACGCATCTGACATCTACTCCTTTTTTATTAATGTTCCAGTGGGAGGCAGAAAGGAGAAAGAAGCGGCTTCCCTTTTCTTTATTTTTTTAATGTTTTTAATTTTCTCTCACGTCAGCTTCTCTTTCTTTAGACAGCATCTTGGAACAGAGGAAAAAGGCATATGGTTAGAGATTGTTGGTCTCTCCATTGTTTTAATTTCCAGTATTAGGGCCCTCCACTTAACGGGACATCTTACTGCAGCATCTTAGACAACAATTCCTTTTTGACAACCTGAATCTAGGCAAAGGATAAAAACACCCTTGAAAAATAGTCAGATGATATTAGCTGTCGACCAACCCCTATACGTGGGTATGTCTATGGAGCTAGTAAAATGGGTCTCACTTTGGATGGAAGAACCTCATATTGACATAGTTGGGCTTCACATCACAGGCCGAAGCCCATGGGTGTGTTTAAATTTTCTCGACTTTTAGTTGGTCCGATTTACTAACATAAATTTTTTTGTTTTGAATAAAGAAGATACAAATAATAATAGCATGTTCTAGCTCCGAAAGATTGACAATGTTTATAGAATTTACAAAAGAAAAAAAGAGAGAGATAAAGAAACATCTACACCAGCTCCAATCAAGAAATTATTTGTGCAGCCACTTATATTACAAAAAATATAATACTATGCCTCCGCTATATCATACAAGTTGCAACACATTTCCTTATATAATACACAAAAATGGTGTCACCTAAATTGCAGAATATTTAAGGATAGCAGCCACAATCTTCTCCTTGTCTCTGGTTGGAAATGCTTCCAACAGGGTTCCTTTTTTATAGAAGTGGAAGAGGGGTACTGTCTGCATCAAGTCAAACCCATAAAGGCACTCCAGCAAATGAAAAGAGTGGAGACATAAACATATAGGTACGAGACCTAATCAAAAGCATGGAGACAAACATATAGATATGAAACCTTCAATCCAATATTAAGTGATAGAAAATTTAGAGTTTTGTTCCTAACTATCCTCCAATGCATTAGAACTGTCAGAAATAAGATTACAACTACCATTTGATTAGTTCCAGTAAAAAATACCTTGATTCTCAAGCGCTCCGCCAC
The DNA here is from genome assembly GCA_019845555.1 of Aristolochia fimbriata. Taxonomy (NCBI): domain Eukaryota; kingdom Viridiplantae; phylum Streptophyta; class Magnoliopsida; order Piperales; family Aristolochiaceae; genus Aristolochia; species Aristolochia fimbriata. Next base: position 32,567,273 of record CM034080.1, read on the forward strand.
TTCAGACTGTTCATCATACTCATCAATAACCTAAAATAGCTCTCAGGAATCAAAACGAGTATGATAATGAACAAAAATATAGTAAGCTATAATGTAAACTTTTCATCGAAAAGTTTTAATTCTACATTAGGCATCCAATACAGAGGAAAGTATAACAATTATACTGCATCCGGAGAATCTGAAGTTTTTTAAACTTTCAGTAAGTTGAATTTTGAGTGCCAAAGTTAGCATTTGAAAACAGGACTGGAAATGTCATGACAAATTGACAGTTTTACCAACTATGACGTTTTGTAAAACCTAAGACACACGGTAAAACATCATATAATTTTCCACGAGGCAGATGCATCCACTTCAAAGTTTTAATAAGCTGGCTAATAATCTTTTATCCCTGCCAAGATCTACAAGTTAAAGTGAGTTGAATACTTTTCACCATAAGCTAATCAGTCATAAGCCTCAGATACCAGTTCTACTCCAACGGTCCTTGCTGTACCATTCCCACATTCTTGTATAGTGGAAAGGACTTGAATCAATCTATTGAATCCATATAGAAAATCCAAAAGGTAGCAAATGACTTATTAATCACTCCTAAAACAATCATAAAAACCTGACCTAAGTTTGAACACTAGAGCAAGTTGTGAACACATTGATTTCACAAGAGATGTAAAGAGAACAAAAATGTCAAAAGACACAAACATATACAGAATGAAGCAGCAGGTCTTTAGGTTTAATGTCATATTGGTCAAATAACTCACATTGTGCTTCAAAAAGATAACAGGAGCTTCTTGATCGCCAGATTTTTTACATAATTTTGCAAACCCCTGTTCAATATACTTGCAGCTTCCACATGCTGTACGGTAAAAATCCACCACAACTAATGTATCTGTTTCCTTAGCTTTCTCCAGGATTTTGCAAAATTCTTTGTCAGTTTTAAATTCCCTAACACACTCAACTGGACAAAGTTCATCATCTTCATCTTCATCAGATGATTTTCCAAGGTCCTCATCCAACGATCCCTTATATTCTGCAGCTTGAATCCCATTATTAGCTCTGAAGATTCCAACCTTCAAATTTTTAGGTGCTAAAAGTATTGTTGCATTAGACAGCCAAACTCCAGAATGGCATTTTTGACGTTTGCATACCGAGATGGGCACCAAAGAGGCAAGCTCAGAATTGGGTATCCTACACGGGACCATGGCAAGATACGGAGAGGTTCTGAGGTCAAATAAGCTTTGCCTCTGCATGACCAAATGTAGCAAATAAGAGGTTTCAAATATGAAGATCAGATCAGTTTAGCACTTTAATCCTTAATAAGGTAATTTTGGGTGATAGTAGGTGTTTCCTAAGTTTCATTAATTCACAACACCTGTAACAAACAAAGAAATTATGTGTCAGAATATATATCTGAATTCACAATTAGCTGTAGCACTTTATGCCAATTGTTTTTTAAATAGAACAACTGGTATTGAGCAGAAAAAGAAATTAGAACAAAATAAGTTAACAAAGGAAACAGCATTCCATAGAATATAATACTATCTAATATAATAGTATCTTTTAACTGTAAGCTGAAAATATAGCCTAACAGTTGAGGACATTGCAGAAGAACAAAAATGATAAGAGACTGTTCCCTGATTGCTAAACAGAATAAACAAATTATACAGGCATGCAACATTTTCACTTAAGAAAAACGAACAGAATTGTTGATAGCAAGATGGTCAGTGTGACAGAAAAAAGTGATGTGAATACTACTAATGAGATTCCAATGCAAAAAAGATGCATGTTTGCATACACGTGTCATTCACCAGATTAGATTACAAAATTGTAGCATTGGCTACCCAAAATTGGTACCATACGGTCTAAATTCGTAAGTTGGGAGAAAGCAAAAGTGCAAAAAACTGAATGGGAAGAGGAGAGAGAATGTAGTAGAGGAAGAGAAAGAATACAGCTAAAAAGAGAGTAGAAGAAAGCGGTCCCGTAGCTGTAGGGTTCACCACTGCCCTATTTCTGATAGATCAAACAATTACAAGTGAGAGGCTAGAAGTACCCTATGATCCCAAACTTGAATTTGAAACATAATACGGCAATCACTTATTCCACAAGGCATAGGAGATTTGAAGTTTGTATGTATTAGGGAGAGTCTTCACCGCTTAAAAAAAAAAAAAAAAAAAAAAGTACTAGTTTCAACACTCCTCTTCAAGTTGGACCTATGATCCCAAACTTGTCAGAAAGTACTTCAAATCTGTTCTCCCTAAGGGTTTAGTGAACACATCACCTATTTGGTCAGAGGAATAAACAAAGTGAATCATTACAACACTACCGATCACAACATCTCAAATAAAATGGCTCTCAACTTCTACATGCCTGATCTGCTAATGGAAGACTAGGTTGTTTGCAATATTACATTTCATTATCATTGCATCTTCAACCAGTGACCCTAACTCATGAAAATATAGATCGAATTCATAGTAGGTCACTCTATATGTATTTCTCCTTCTTTCAACTAAGCACTAGATCAAGCTACCGTGTTCTGCTTTTTAATTTTTCAACTCACTGTGCTACTTGCAACAAATACACAATAACCCTGTAGTCAACTTCTTATCAGTGCTGGATCCTTCCAATTGAGTATGATCATGAGACCAATTTAGAAGACCCATTCTTGGCAAGCCTGTCACTACATGTACTTTCCATGGACAAAACATGGATTGACTCATTACACTAGTCACTAAGGAAATGCCTGGCTGTGTGACAGTAGAATAAGTCAATTTTTCAATCAGTTCCTCCCAGCACTAAAGATGGGACACTAATTTAGGATGTCTATTTTGCTGAAGCTGACTATCCATCTTATTACTGTTAAATAGATGGACAAGGATTTTTTTTATTTGATTAAGATTCAGGTAGTCGGGTAAAATTGTCCTTCCCACTGAATGGTTTATTGTGCAGTCAAAGCTCCTCCAGTCTGCCAATTCAGTGGCACGCAACCTTATTAGAGATGGGGTCTCAAAAGCTAGTCTGGTCACTGAGGTTACTCTAACATCCCCCCTCCCGTTTAGATTCAGTGGGTCTATCAGCTCTCCTCCAAGTTTGTATTCTACTTTAGTATCTTTTTCAGTTTCCTCAATACTTGTACTCTTTTCCGTACTCTATGTTGTACCCCAGCCTTTAACATCAAGATTTGCTCTTGAACAAATGACTTGAAGGTAAGGAATATCTTTTAACATAAAAGGATATAGGAATAATGGGTTTGGGTTTGAGTGCTTTTGATGGCAGTTGGTACTGGTGATGATAAAGAACGCAAGCACAATTCTTTTAAGGCCACCTCAGTACATTCAGAATGGGCCAAGTAACCGTGATATTAAACCTGGACCAGACAGGTCCGACTGCTTGAGCCAGGTTCAACAGGACCCAGTTCCTTGTCTGAATCGTATAGACCTGGTTGATTGGGTTGACTGATTTGACAAGAAAAGGGGTCAACCCAGCCGGGCTGATCAGGTTTCGTAGGACTGTAGGAGAGAGGGTGTCGCACGGAATGGGAACATGAATGGGCGCCACAACTCTCCCCTTATTCTTTGGTGCAGCAGGGAGGAATTTTGTAGTCCCTTCGTTCCTGTGGTTCCTCCACAGCAACAGGCTGGAACACTTCACTATGGAAATGTGTTGAGGGGGATGAAGCTCCACTCTTACCCCCTTTCAGCTGATAGGAGGTGAGTTGGCACCCTCCCCTCTGCCATGTTGAATGGGAGGATGGCAGCCCTTTAAACGGCAGAGATACAAGGCTTTCTCCTCCTCCAGCCACAGTTTCAAGTTGAGGAAGAAGCACTTCTGGCTCTAGAAAAAAAAAAAGAACAAAATAATAAGTTTTGACAACAGCATGAAGTTATCCCAGGGTTGTGCCAGACCTCATCACCTAACCTGGAAGACTTTATAGCATTGCCCCGTAATGCTCCTCTAAGGAATTTAGCTATCCGATAGAACATGGAACACCACAAGACGGGGGAGCCAAGAAATGCCATGGTTGAAAGTAAAGAAAAATACCGTACCCAGTGACGATCTATCGTTGAACAGATCAGAGTGGAGGAAGTAATTCATGAAACTGAACCCCACAACTCGAAAAAACGGCACAACGCTTCAATAACGACTCGTAGAGAAATATACATTTAAGAAAACATAAAAATCTGAAGATACTCGGCACCGTAATCACCTTACCAGTGAAAATCCTATAAAACCAGAAAGAGCAGGATACATCAAACAATTACACCGTAAATTATCTAAACACGATATTGATCAGCGTAACGAGCGTCGAACCATCTCTCTCCACGGATCATTGTCACTTAGAAACCCTCAACCTGAAACCTTACAATCATCGCATGAGACATCTAAAGCAGAATCCACGGCACTATAGACCGCCTAAAGGTTAACATATGAACAATTATTTTTACTGAGCGACCTTAAATTTACTAAATGCAGCATTTGAGAAAACAGGAACCTTTTTCATTCAACTATACGAGATCTCTAAACCAAAATTCACGGCAGTTCGTGTGGCACTGTATCGCCACTTTGCACTAACGGATAACATTAAAAAACCAAAGATCAATAGACACCTCAATCACAGCCCTGTCTGATCGAAGTATAAAGCATCAAATCTAATAGAACACGTATATTTATATAACAGGTGGAATGACAACAACAAACAAAAGTCTGCAAATAGATTACCAGAAGCAACAAGACAGGAAATTAAAAAAATAAAAAGGAAAGTAACGAGCCGCACCGTAGTACCGTACTGCTTTCCCGATATTTCGGCGGGTGACGCAACTGGAAGCCTGGAACACGTTTAAGCGGGAGATTACGCGAGACGCCCCCGATCCGGATTCGCCGGCGCTTTAAAATAAGTGAGACTTGCGCCACGCGCCACGCGGTCCGTGGCTCCTTGTGGAGGCGCCAAACTGGACCGCGTCGGAAGAAATTCTGCATTTCTGCGCGGCGAGTTGTATAGGCCCATTTCTCGGAGCGTATTGGGCTATAGCAAAAGATTAGGTCAGCTAGTCTGACTTGTGATCCATTTGACCGATGACCCAGAAAGGCTGGAAAGCAGGCCCACCCAGAGGGGCCCGTCAATGATTGCGTGCTATTAAATTATTAATTAACGCTGATATTCTTTTTTCACGTGGCGGCGAATTTTAAAACGTGTGGCCCACCGCCACTAAGCCCGCGATCTAATATCGTAATAATATATATTTACCAGTTTCATTACGTAAACCACGATTCCCTAATTCTGTAAGATATCTAACTATTTGGTTCTATTAATTCCTGTTGAGTTGCTATTCAGAATTCATCTTTCTGCATGTTTTTCATTTAGTGTGTTTTCCGAATAAATTAAATTGTGGCTTGAATGCATGTCATGAAGAACTGACCAATGCTCACTTTGATTAAGATTTAATATCAGAAGTGGGTAGGATTATTAACTCCCAACAATCTTATCTATTGTTTTTTAATAAAAATCAATTTTTTAAGTGCTTTTTTTATTTTTTGTGTTTTTAGTTTTCTTTAAAATTCCAACTTATTTACTTCTGAAATCATTTAGTGCTTTCTTTTACGCTGGTCTTTGTAAGATGGACATTTGACTCACATATCATTTAGAAAAATATTAAATTTTGTATATACGTATGTCACTGGGTGCACATGTGTATGTATATATATACATGTGTGTTGTGTGTTGCGAGTGTGTCGTGTATGTACATACATATGTGAATGTGATCGCGTATGTATGCAATGTAGCACGTGAACGTGTTCATATGTGTGTGCACGTGTGAATTGCATATATACGTACTTATAAGCGTGGCGTGTGGCATGTGTCATATGTATGTATGTACATGTGTATAAATTCATAAAATGTAAATAGTGGTAAACTTGGTTCATAACACAAGAATCTGATGGTATCCCCCATTCAGATAAATCGGATATATATAAGGATAAAAAAAAGAAAAATCAGATTTTTTATTTTTTTTCATCATAACATAACTCAAATAGTTAGGGAGTCAGAGGACACGTCTACTTGTCACGTACTGTCATTCATTATGATAATTAAGTACTAATTAATATATGTTGGATAATATTTGGATACAGCTGGTGCAATCCGTTCGGGGCCAGTAATCTCGAGCCAATGCGGAATCTGTACTTTTACGGTCCGATGTGCCACGGTTCAGGGTTAGGCCAGGTCCCGTTTCAGCCTTTTCAGGTCATATCGGGTTTAGTCACGGGTTTGAATTTCAGTTTGGATATGTTGGGTTAGGGTCGAGTTTTTTTTAAAAAACCCGTCCGGTCCCGTGCCCAGCCCCGGAGTCGCGGACCCACTTCGGTCTTAGCCGATGAGAGCCAAGCTGCCTCGCGGGCTCACGCAGCAGAAACGTACAAAAAGCCCACCGATCATGCCGTCAATTCTCTCCCCTCTGGAAGCCGCCACGTGGCCCACTTTACGCTGAGATCTTTTCTCCCCTCAGAAAATATCTGGCCTGGGATGAGGCAAGGGGGGGTAGATATTATCTGACGCTCTGACGTGTCCCACCTCTGACTGCATTGACACGTGTAAAAGCGTACCACGTGGGCACCCTCCGGCCCCACACCGCCCTACTTCGCTGCTCTTTTTCCCCTCTTTTTCCCTATCGCTCCGCTCTTTCTTCCCAGAACAGAAGAACGCAGGAGAAGAGGAGGGCGTTGGGGACACAAGATTCCCCTCTCTTCGGCGAGTAAGACTCTTTCGTGGTGCTGAATTCTTCCGGCTGGCATGGGTGATAGTTTCGGGGCGGTGAATCGGACGAGTTCTGGTGCAGACATGTCTATTGTTACGGAAGAGAATGCGAAGGGTGCTGCCGGACCCAGACCGGACGTGGGAGTGGTAAATTCTTCTACAAATTCTCTTCCCTTTCGGGTTTTATTTCCTAAGGATGAATGGTTTGGATTTTTTTTCGTGATTTTCTCTCCCCGGGCGGAGTCGTATCGTAATTGCACCTGTTTTGGGTTTGTTTCTGGCTCCGAGTTTGGCATTTTTATGGATCCGTTACCGATTCCTCTGGTGGTAATGTTCTTTCGTTTTTTTTTTTTTTTTTTTTTGTTCCCAAAACTATAATTTATTGTAATTATTATAATCTGTTGTTTCTTTGTTCTTCTGCTGGTTGAGTTTTATACTAGTCTGCTTGGTACAGATGGTCCAGATTTTTTAATTTTTCTTTATTTTCACTGGGAAGTACTCGTGAGTTAGATTTTGAAATCTTGAAATGGAAAGGAATGCTTCTTTTGAGATAGCTCCGCTCTGTCCACTCGTTTGAATAGGCGGTTTATCTCCACGTTTAAGAAATATCACGTTATCTCATGTAAGGGTTTTTTGTTTCAGATATTTTTAAAAATCTGCAAGCTAATCAAGTTGTTTCTATTTACTCGCTCTTTTATGTATTTTATGGAATTTCTGTCTTCGAATTCATTGGTTAGTTTTCACTAAATCACGTAGGAAACAGAGTCATCAGACAGGTATCTGTCTGAGATTAATTTCTTGTTGACTCTTGGGAATTGATTCCTTAGCTTGAAGCTTTTAATTTTCCTGTCTAGTTTAATTACGCTTAAATGTATTATAGTTTGAAAAGTGGAAATTTTTCCTCTCAGGAGAAGCCAAATGCAGAGTCCACGTGCTCGGAGTGGACAAATGAGAAACATAGTTTGTATCTCAATTTCATTGAAGCATCTTTTGTCAATCAACTTTACAACCATGAGTATGGTTCGACGGAGTCCCTTGGTTGGTATTCAGGAGGAAAAGAGGCAAAAGGCCCTACTTCTTCCCAATCAACAGCCAGCAGCTGTTTCTCATCTGGCCAGGTCTGGCTTCGTACTTAATGTTCCTCTAGCCTGGATATCTTCGTCTTGACCTTAGTTCTTATATGTTTTATTTCCGTTTTGTTCGCCAGTTTAAGGTTCTTCGAAGTGGTTGCTGGGAGAAACTCAATTTCGAGAAGGCTTGTAGCCTGCGGGATTCTAAAAATGGAATGCTTTTGGCAAACCCATGGGTCCAACATTTCAGGCCGCCTTCCAGTAACAAAGTGCCTGAGATGGTATCAATCCATCTTCAAGAAAATAGGTGTTTGGTTAAAAAGCACAAAATCCCTAAGTGTGGAGTTGCAAAATGTTCAACGGTGGACCCCAAAGATTATGATCTGAACTTTGTCAGCAAAGATTCTGGTAAGCTGAAACCATTAAGTTCCTCATCACTGTGTCTTTATTTGCTATCTTCTTAATTGTTTAATGTCATAAAATTAAATAATAGGGTGTGCAACTCTTGGGTAATGGTTTTACTTTCGTACTAAATGTGGATGAATTCATATTCGGGATAATTACCAGGCATTGCACGACTATGTTTATTTATTTCTGGCTACATATAACTTCATCAGTTTCATGCAGAAATTGCCACTTATATAGGTCTTACAATACATTTAGCTTGACACTACAAATGTTTAACATTTGGTTACAGACTTATGCTAGAGTTAAATAGAAAATGTGATATTGTCACAGCTGAAAATAGTGCTATCCAGGTTGAAAAGAGACATAATGAATGACTGCGTTTAGTTGGGCAGCCAATAGCATAAAAACGACTAAAATGATTCTAGGACATATAATGATGAGTCAAATGCCAGAATGATTTTTGTGATAAGATTACTATTCTAGAGGAAGTTGGAAATATTATACTTTCCTTTCTCATCAGTGGATTGCTAAAACACATCAAGTTTTGCGTAATGCTGACATAAATGAGGCATCTGAAAATCATAAAATCTCAAACCCATTTATCTTTTAGAACTCCTGAAACTAGTGGAGGAGATAAGCAGCTGTAAGCACACATAAACTATTACTGCTGCATATTTTTCCAAATTTTGTGATGATGGGCTTCATACTCTAGAGAATTCTTTAGAATTGAGTAAAGAGATGCAATAAGTAGGAACTCCCTTTTATTAACGTAAACTAAAGATTTCATTGACATGGTCCTTTTTGTTCTATCATCTGAAGTTCTTTCTTCCTACTCTGATCTGAATGTTTTCCTTTTCATTCATATTCTTGTTTTAGATGAGATTGCTCACACTCATGTGGTCAATTATTAGCAAAGCAAACTATGAAGGAAACACTTCGGGCTATACCATTAACAAAGAACCTTGTCAGTCAATCAAATATGAATTAAGATAAAGTAGATTGTTCCTGAGTGGTCACGAGGTGGGGCTCAACATCATTTGAACGCTTCAAGTTCAAAGCGAAGAGGGTATTGATTCAGTTCATTTCAGAGGTGGTATCCAGACCTGAGTGAATGATCACTTGTAAAGCACAAATTTTCTACTGAGCTGTCATCCTGTATGTACCCCAAGCTTATCATATGATGCAGGAGCAAGGTTTCCTGTAATCATCAACCTGATGCCAGGATAAGCAAGTTGAATCACCAATTACTGACTTGTGGATTTTGCAGATTCAGTTATTGAAGCTTTATATGTTTCTAAAGTCAAACCAAACTCTCCAGTGGAATCCACTGCCCTTGAAACTGACTCCACTGATTGAATTGTGAAATTGACTGGAGTCTACAACCATTTCCTATATTACAGTATTTTATGATTGAAACCCATTTTGCATTCCCTCAGTGTATTTGTTAACAGATACTACAAGGATCTAAACAAAACAACGGCATACATATTAAACTAAAGGTGTTAATACTTATCTCATGTTAAAAAAATATCAACTTATAGTTTAGGTGCAGCGAACATGCAGTGAGGTTTGTAAATATATGAAAAGGATCTAAGCTAAAGAATCATATTCACGCGTTATAAGTGAAAATTTTAGGGCTTAGCTCATATGAAATTATAGTTTACTTGCAGCTAATACCCACTCTGTGTGTATTTGTACAGAGGTGTCGGACCAGAACTTTGCAGATGAAAATTGTTGCTGTGGAGAAGAACAAGATGAAACCAAAAGTAGGAAGAAAAGGGTGAGGACTACCACTGCTGACTTTTCCAGCAATGATCAAGTAATATATATTCATTCTATAGTTAACTGACGTTTGTTGTGACCCGCAAGTTACATGTAGTGGAATCTCACTGTTATCTGCTCTTCTATTCTGCTTTCAGGTTGTTCCTTCTGCGAATTCAGAAGCTCCAGAGAATCTACCCTCTCGGAGAAAGGTTGATGCAAGCTGTAAATGAGTGCAAACAATTGACACGAATACATTTCTGTCGAGTACCCATGTCTTAATTCTTTTCAAATTGGCGATCTGAGTGGCCAAAGCAAAATGAAGAAGTCACAATTCCGTGTTTGATTGTGATAAAACCTATGTTCAAGAAGAAGATGTGAGATTCATATCTGGTAATACAGAAAGTTTGACGCTGATGGTTTATGAGGACCATAGCAGGAGGTTGGAGGATCACACCTTTGCTTGCAGGTGACCTAGCAAGAGGTTTTGGGAAGCACGTTTTTGCCGATTAACAAGCTACCTAATTTTGTGCATCGCTTCACCAAACAAGTCAGTTTACTATCCCACTTTTTCTTTTTTCTTTTTTCTTTTCCTTTTTTCGGTTGGGTTACTGTATTTGGCGTTCTGAAGAGTGAGTTGCTGTCATCAACCACCATGTATGAAGCCCTCGTCTATGACAGGATTTGTTTGATTCGTTTTCTTTTCTTGTGGTTTCTTGTACATCAATTTGATCCTTACACAGCAAACCCACACAAGTCAGAGAACTGGTTTCTCCTTGTTTCTTATGAATGGTATCATGCTGGGCTATTCTTGTTTCTATAGAAAGCAGTCTGGATAAAAATATTTTGGGGTGTTATATTTCAACTGAGAGGTTATCATGGTTTAATGAAGTAAAGATTATTTTTTCACCTTCAGAAACCCCAATAAAAGCAGAGGTTTCAAGCGGAGCTTTGTATTTTTCTAGTTTCCGATAAAAACAAACCTTAATATAAAATATATGAAGGAAAAACAAAGTTGGTTTATTATACATTTTGATCGTCATTTTGGTCCATTTTTGCTTTACCAAACAGGACTGATCAGGCACCAGTATCATTACTAATCAGGTTATGAAGAACTGTTTTTAATTCAAACTTGACCTTAATTCGGTCAAAATATCAAGTATTTAGTCTGCAAAAAACTATGTAGACCTATTAACTACACTTGTTTACTGGCGTGGCTGTCTTGCTCTGCTTTGTACCTTTCGGTAGTTGTTGGTGTCAAACTGTTCTATTCAAGTTCACAATCAGTGGTTATAATGCCTAATCACAATTTAAGAAAAGAGAAGTTCCAAGCAATGAGGTCTACTTTCTTTATCAGATGAACCCTTCAAAATCAAAGCTTGTTCTTTGCCTTGAAGTCTGAAGAAAAGTATCTGCCACTAGCTCAGAAACACTGTTTCGAGTATGATAGTTTCCTATTTGAAATCCAAGCATCGAGCGCCTTATTTTAAACGGCTGACAGCGTCAAGTTTATTTGTCCTTAATTTCGTGGGTCTTCTTAGGAGTATTTCTGCTCCTTTTGAAGCGGTCCGACTTACAGTAGAAATAAAAAAATTCTTTAGGAACCGGATATAAAACTGGAGAAAACCCAGTTCCTAATATTTTTCAACACGTTACTCTTAATACATCCTGCTATTTCAGTTGCACATTAGATATTATTTTAAGTCAAGGTCTTCAAATTAACTAGTTTGAAGGCATAGAATTGACATAAATTGATAAGAAAGTTTTGGACTTCAAAGGCATGCCTCATGCACTCCTCTCCTTACGTGAGAACCACTCTTTTTCCGAATTGGGTTTTTCTCAGTAATGTCTGTGACTCCAAACCTATAAACAGGGTACATAGATATTTATTCAGAATTCCTTTTTGGAAAAGCTTGGCTCTTCTGAAGAACGCAAATCTCTCTCATTTCAATTACAGATTAATCTAAAAGGAGCTTTACGGCTTTTTCTCACAAAGAGGAGCTTTACTGCTTTTCCTTACAAAGAGGAGCTTTCCTGCTTTTCCTTACAAAGAAGGAGCTCTACAATGAACTACGTCAAGCACTCCCAAAAGGGTATGGCTCTTTGGTGAAGGACTTTTTAAAAGCTTTGTTTTGGAGCTCTTTCAAAGATTTAAAAACTCTTGTTCCATATAAAGATAAATCTAAATGGAAGTTTACTAAATATGGAATGGACCAAGAGCTGAGACCTCTTCACATTTCTCTTCATTTTCCTCTTCCTCAATCCATTCTTCTCCGCGTATCGTCATGAATGAGGAAGAGAACATTTTTCAGCAATTAAAATCTGGATTCAAAGGAAAAGGGTGCACCTTAATATCTCCTCATATTCCTCTTCTTCAACCCACTTTTCTTCGTGTATCTTCTTCGTGAACGAGGAAGAGACATATCTTCAGCATTTAGAATCCGGGTTTAAGGTTGCCGACAGAAGAGAATTTTTGTGGGTTCCTCGTTCTAATTCAAGAAGTGACGAGGAAAACGTAACTGATGATCCTCCCAGTGTTTGAAATCTATTCAAAGACTAGGCTTCCCCTTGTTGCAGCTCGGTCAAGCAGCTTTTGAAGGAAGAGAGAGAGGGAGAGCTTTGCTGGTTCGTTTATTTTCACACCAAAATCAAACCCCGTGACCTCAGCTTCAGGACTCTTGGGGTCTCGTCTCACCCACTAAGGCACGCAACTTAACCGAGCTGAGGAATTCCTTTCTCGTCTTAATTGCTCTCTCCCGTTCATCAGCATTACAGTCCAATCCATAACTTGACCCATTACTGGCTTCATGGATGACTGCAACTGAATTAATTTCCCCCATGAAGCTAAGTCGTCGTTGATCAGTCCCAGTCCAAATTTCCAATCCCTGCTGCTTCAATTCCTTCTTGTTTCAGATTTTATCAAGCTCTCTTCTATAAACTGGTGCATTAAGGGTACAAAAAATAAAATAAAATTCCAACCGGTAGACATATCAGCCTGGAGGGAAAGAGTGGTTAAGACTAGACAAAACCACCATCCTATGTGCTCATCACATACATATCTTCTTAGTTGCTTGCCTTTCTTAGTGATTTGACATTCAGATTAATGAGCTTCTTTACCTTAGTCGGTTCATTTTAATTTAATTTAATCAAATCATTATTGCCTTAATTGTAGGGAACAAAGTAGAAACCGAAAGAAGTCTCTCCTCCATTAACAATGTAAGTACTAACATTTCATGATGCGTTTTAGAAGAAGTGATTAGCATCCAAATGAGCCAAAGAAAGCCAGAATTCCCACTCTGGGTGGCTCTCAATCAACCCCAATTACCCACAAAAAAGAAAAAAAAGAAAAAAAGAAAAAAAAACTGATATTTTGTTCCTGAAATCCAAAGAAACGTAAGACTTGCATCACCAGCTACTTTCAAAAATCTTAATGGTGAAGCTTCACTCACCCTGGTTTTCTAGGTGATGAAAGGAAACAGCACCAGTACCAAGTGACGATCACCCAAGAAACCAACTTCCCCCTGTTCCTCTTTCTTCAACCTCACCTAATTTCCCCTTTTGTTTTTCCCTCTCAAGAAAAAGACCCTCCCCTGACTTCCGTCAACACCGTCCCTCATCCACTTTCCCGTATCATCCATATCTTCTTTGTCAAACATTCAGAAATTTCGCTGCACCCCCTCCGTAATTCTACTCTCCCCCATTTCTGGGTCCCCGATTATGACGCAAAACACCATACCCAGACTCGGATTTTTATCTGTGTCAGGTGGGAATGAAAGGAAAAGAAAGTTCACTCCGAGACCCTGTTTCAAACGTACGTTTTTTTATTTTCTCGTGTCAGAATCAGCGCCGCTGTTGGGTATTGACCCGAATAAGATAATATTATAACTTATAAAAAAAAAAAAAAAAAAAAAGAGAGAGAGAGAGTCCTCCGTCTCCTTCTTTCTTCTTACGTGATGTTTATGATGCGATTTCAAACACCAGAAGCTTGTCTCCAGTGGAGGAATGCAACGTTTTCACGTCACTTCACCTTCTGTTTTTCTTTTCTTTTCTATTCTCATGAGCCTCGCGGAAGGTTTTTTTTGCTTTCGTTGAATTCCGGGTAATTCTCCCCGCCGACGTATGGACGTATGTCCTCTTTCGCGTTCCCACCGGCCTCCGTCGTCTTCTCCGATCGAGATACATATATATATATATTTTCCGTAAATGAGGCACTCGAGAAAAACGCGGGAATTACATTTCGTTATCGGATTATCCCGTTATCCGAAACCGAAACGGAAACGGAGAAAGACCCGGGAACGAGTCGCGACCCGTTCAAAAGAGAACCGTTCGGACGATTCTGCCCTCCGTCGAGGAGAGCTTCCGATTTGACCGTACCTCATCCCTTTCGGAAAACTTTTCCTTTTTATCTTTTCATCTTTTTTTTTTTTTTTTTTTTTTTTTTTTTTAATCCAAGCCCTTTTGGAAACTTCGGCTCCCTTCCACGCACGTTACTGTTTTTTAATAATTATCCTGGCACGTGGGACCCGCCCGAGATCGGGAAAACGCTGACGAGTCAATTACTTCCGTCCGTCAGAAAATTCACCGGGCGCAAGGGGAACAAATTTGTGCTTTTACCGTGAGACAGTCGTGAGACGCGACTCCAGACCAACTTAATTGTCACATATCATATATATACATACGTAAAATATCACATTCGGAATTAAATATAAAACTTTACAGTCAAAATACCAAATTTAAGGTTGTTAAAAATTAAATATACTCAAAGTATTAACCTGGAGCTTCACTAGGTTAATATTAAGAATATTTTTATATTAAAAGCTTAAATATATTTTTATATTAAAATATTAAGTATATTAAGTATATTAAAAATATTAAGTATACTCAGAATATTAACAAGTGTCACCTTAGTGAACCGCTGACTTCAGTGTGGCACTTGTTGATGCGCATGGTATTGGCTCCAAATGATCCAGGCCTTAATTATGCTATGTATTCTGCTGGTAGTGTTTTTTTAGTGGGGTGTAAGCAGGGCTTTCTGAGATGCGTCTCAGGGGGGAGAGAGTAACGGGTGTGTTCGCGAACGGTAAAAGACAGGGGGGGGTTTGGTGGGGAAGCGACGTACGTTACCCGCTACTAGTAAGGACGGGGGAAAAAAAAATCCGCGGAGAAAATTTCAGAATGCGTGCGGGAAAAGGCGGACTCCTCCGATTATCGCCACGTGGCACGAATCGCGGCTGTAGGCGGGGAGGAAGCTTCTTGTGAGATGACCCCAGACGCTTCTTCTCTCAACGCCGCGGGGCGCGTGGCTTCTCCCCACCCCGCCCCCCCAATCCCTCCCTTATATTATACCATTCCCCATCCTTCTCGAATTTTCTCGAACACATCGCTCGGCGTTCTCCTTGGGCTTCCTCCTGCTGCTTCGACGGCGAGTCGGAATTAATAATATTCGTTTGGATTGATTGTTTCTTTTGGGTTTTCTTGAGGGTCGGTATGATCGATAGGGTCGGAAAGGGCGCGTGATGGAAGGGGACTGCGTTCCGTGCCGTCGGTGTTGCCGGGTGTTGATGAGCTCTGGTGTGCTTTCTGGGTTCTATTGCTGGGGCTGGGAGTTCTTGACCGCGCTCCTCCTCTTCTCCGCCGCGCGTTAGAGAATTTCTCCGACCAAGAAACCAAACAAAGAAAAGAGATTTTATACTCGCAGACTTTTTTTCTTTTTTTTTTTCTTTCCCGATTCTGCGATTTTTTTTTTTTTTTTTTTTTTTTTTTTGGGTGGAGGAGTGGCCGGGGAAATGTCGAATCGGAGCGCGCCGGCGCCGTTTCTGACGAAGACGTATCAGTTGGTGGAGGATCCGGCGATGGACGAGATCATATCGTGGAGCGAGAACGGCACCACCTTCGTCGTCTGGAAGCCCACCGAGTTCGCCAGGGATCTGCTCCCAAATTTCTTCAAACACAACAATTTCTCCAGTTTCGTCAGGCAGCTCAACACCTACGTGAGTTCCCCTACCCCCTTCTTCTTCTTCTTCTTCTTCTTCTTCGATCGGATTCCGCCATTAATTCGGGCGCATAGGTTAAGGAATTTATGTTCCTCTGTTGCACTCCGAAGAATCTGATTTTTTCACGACGTTCTCGTTTCTCGATTCGTATTAATGGCCTTTAAATTCATATATTTCAAACTTCGTTTTTTTTTTTTTAAAGTATTTGTGAGGCACTCAATAATAATTTCTTGGAGAAAAAAAAAAAATAGTTCTTCGTTCTTTTATAATCGAGATTCGAGACGGGCTGTTTTTTATTTTTTTTATTTTTTTTAAAAAAAATTGTTAAAGGTTGTTTGTTGAGATTTTTGCTTTTTTAATCGATATTAATACTGTACATTTATCGGTGAATTTATTAGACGTTTTGAGGGAGAAAGTAGTTGTAATATTTAGCAGGCGTGGAGGGTAGTTCGGTCACGAAATTTGTAAGGACTTTTTATGTCGACGTGCAGGGGTTTCGAAAGGTGGTACCGGATCGGTGGGAGTTCGCGAACGAGTACTTCCGGCGAGGCGAGAAGCATCTCCTGAGCGAGATCCACCGCCGGAAGTCGACGCCGGCCGTTCCCGCCGGAGGGAAACTCAACTCCTCGACGTCCAACTCCAACAACGACGACTCGGCGTCGACCTCCTCCCCGGTCCCCGGCGGCGGCCACCACTTAGCGGACCTGAGCGGGGAGAACGAGAAGCTGAGGAAGGACAACCTGATGCTCAGCTCGGAGCTCGCCAAGACGAAGA
This sequence comes from Aristolochia fimbriata, assembly GCA_019845555.1. Classification (NCBI taxonomy): domain Eukaryota; kingdom Viridiplantae; phylum Streptophyta; class Magnoliopsida; order Piperales; family Aristolochiaceae; genus Aristolochia; species Aristolochia fimbriata. The sequence continues at coordinate 32,584,018 of CM034080.1, forward strand.
AGCAGTGCGAGGAGCTCCTCGCCTTCCTCTCCAGGTTCGTCGACCGGGAAAAGATCGACTCGCTTTTGGCGAGGAAAGAGTACTGTAGCTTTTTAGAAGAAGAAGACGACGACGACGACGATGATGACGAGAACCCAAAAGACGAGGAGGGGGATCGGAAAGAGGAAGACGAGGCCGAGGAAGAAGAAGAAGGTGGAGCGGAGGAGTGTCTGAAGCTGTTCGGGGTTTGGTTAAAGGGGCTGGAAGGAGGGCCCACGCCGACGACGACGAAGAAGAAGAGGAAGAGGGAAGAAGTGTACTGTTCGGCGGCGAGCGCGCCCATGAAGGAGATGAAGATGGAGCTCCGGGAACCGTGGTTGAAGAAGATCGCCTCCCCCGGTAAGGTCTGTAACTGAGATCAAATTCCTCAGTTACTCATCATCATCAACCTCAAGAGGTCGCACGTCGTGTTAGTGTGGCCGGAAGCAAAGGCTCCCGGCGAAGAAAAAGTCAAAAGCAGTATATATATAAAAATATTTATACCCGTTTTAGATTTGAGGATTTCTGCTCCTGCTCTGAGAAGAAGAAAGATGGGTAGATTAGAGTTCGGGGTCGGAGACACGGAAATGTTAATAAGGGACAAATTGTATGTAATTGAAGGTTTTCAACTGCTTGATCAGTTTAGTATGGGAGTGGTAGATGTAATTAACGTTAATGCATATGAAATGGGATATTAGACATTTGATTATGTTGTGGGATTAGTGTGGAAGGAAGACCCTGATTGCGATGAAAGCGATTCCGGACCATTTTATTTTGATGGCCCAATGTTTTAGGCTTTTCAAATACAAGCCACTCTAAGCGTAAGAGTGATCCATTTTAAGTTAATTAATGATTATAATTTCAGGGAAAAAAAAAAAAAAGAACCTTCTTGAACCTTCTGTGTGGATGGCAACGTAGACATCGATGGGGGATAAATTTATTTGTAAATTACAAAAAGTTATAAATAAAATAAAATAAAATTACAAAAAGTTATAAATAATGAAAAATATAAATAATTTAATAAATTTGAACATAATATAAAAGTGAAACATAAGTACTCTTTCAATATTCATAAGTACAAAACGTATGTACGATTGTTATATAATTTAACTCAAATATGATGGTTATATTATCTAAACAAAAGATGAAAAGTGCAGAGGGTACTTATGTAGAGCTCGGATCAGTTGGCTAAAATGCAGCGTGGCCAAAGCGAATCACATATGGGCTCACTCCAATAATAGGCATGACACAAAAGAATAAGCGACCTTTAATTAGGAACTTGATAGTATTGCTTAGTGGTCCCATAAAAGTTATTGCTGTCGGATAGAAAAAGTAATATTAAAGTTTATCGAAGTTTGTATATACTATTTTTTTTTAAAAAAAAAAACCTTTATTAAATTTTATAACAATGCTTAAAAAACATCACTATAAATTTTACAATATTAAAAAATATTGCTTACCATAGGATACACATGAACAATGGATCCGGGGCCCATGGCATGCATTCCTCCAAATGATGAAGGACGCCTTTTATCGGTTGCTCTTTTCAAGCGATCTGATCTACCCAGATTCCAAAACAGATACATGCCACAAGCTACAAGCAAGCATATTATATTTTGTTTTGAAAAGAAGAATTTTATTACTTGGATGTGGAATTAGGACCCACATCACCACCTAACCTATAATTAAACCATCCAACTAACCTCTTATTTAACATATAATACATGTGGATATCACATGCATTAATGAATTGATAACATAATATTACATGTATAATGAATATTCTATGTATTTTGTAATGTATATTTATAAGAGCTTAAGAAGTATCAATGATGGAAATGAGCTCCTCTTCTTTTATTTTATCTTTTGGGTGGAGGTTATTTTTTCATCAAAATTGAGTTATATAATTTTAAAATATTTATATTTTCTTATATTTATCTATTATTACTGTATTTTTAAAAACTAAATCAATCTTGCCGGCTTGTCTATTGTTACTGATAATATTTAATCAGTCTAACTGGGTTCGACCAAAATCGGACATACCGTCGGTTTGATGGCCGGTTTTTTAAGTATTGATTATTAGGTAATTGATTTTTTAAAGTATTGATTATTAGGTAATTGATTTTTTAAAGAATTGATTATTAGGTAATTGATTTTTTAAAGAATTGATTATTAGGTAATTGATTTTTTAAAGAATGAAATAAGATAATGGTGTTTTATTAATTTAGGAGGGATTTGTTTTTTTTTTTTTTTGATAAAAGTTAAAACAGAGGGATCTTATTAATTAACATTTAATATGGGACTAGTGAGCAAAATGGTTAAATATTATTATTTCGTTCTAAAGAAAGAATCAACAGTTCAATACCTAAAGGGACATATGAGAAGTGATGGTAGCAATTCCCGAGATTTTTCGTTTCTTCTTCGTCGATAAATTTCAACTCCATTTTCGTCATAATCTCTGATATTGATAACACCTGCCATTTCAGTTTCTACAAATCGCCGGTTCCAGAAATCGCCGTTTCGTGAGACGTCTCCGGAGACTGACGTTGCCGTAGGACCGAAGCAGGGGCAATAGTCGTAAGCTGGGAATGTCTGACAGTTGTTGACGCCCCTTTGCTCTTTCTTCATCTTCGCTTCTCATGTGCATGGATCGGTAGAGGAACGAGGGAGCAGGAGCGACGAGGGAAATGAGGGAGAGGGCTCCCTCGCGAGATAAGCCGACCGGCGGCCAAGACGGGCTGTCCTCGTCGCAGGGTAGAAGGAGATGGTCGAATTTTTTGCCCCTTTTGGTTTTTCTCGTCGTTGTGGTGGAGATTTCGCTGCTGGGTCATCTCGACATGGCCAAAAATGCTGCTATGGTTAATACTTGGGCTCACACCTTCTACACGTATTCGGGGACTTCGATTAGTGAGGAGCCTGATGTATCTGGAGCAGATAGTGATGAGAAACGGGTAGAGATGGATGGATGCGAGGAGTGGCTGGAACGAGAAGACGCTGTCAATTATACTAGAGATTTTTCGAAAGACCCGATTTTTGTCGCTGGCTTTGAGCAGGTTGGTTCACTTGTCACTCCTTCGTGTTATTCTGATTAACCTTATGCTAGTGCAGATGGGTTTTATTTATATCTCATGCTTTTTTTTTTATTATTATTTTTTATCTCACTTAGAACGAATTCTATCCTGATCAGGGAAAACATGACAACTTTGATAAGAATTTACTTCCTTGCCTTTTCGATTTTCAAATTTGTTTGCTTATCCCAAATGATGTCCCTATTATGAACTGGTTTATTTTCCAAATCTTGTCATTTTATTCTCCTAATGTCGCAATCCTTCCCACAGATTCATCTGGTTAACACCGTGAGGTTGTAACCATGTTTTTACTATTAAGTATTAGTGTTTCTGCCTCAATGGGTTTAGTTCTAGGAAGAAAGCCAAAATCATTCAACTATTGTCCTGGCTTTTGGAGAGATTCTGCTTAAAATTTTTTTGCAAATGGGTGCTGATATTTTATGATGAAGGCATAAGACCTTTCTCTCTCTCTCTCTCTCTCTCTAAATTCTTTCCTGGGTTTAGAATTCTCTTTAACATCTGCATACGTTTTGCTAGGAGACAATATCTTGCTCATTGGGTTGTAGGCTTGGATACACCATCAAGTCAGGAGAGAAAATCGATGCTACTTTTGGTCTTTCTCAAGACCCAGGTTTACCTCGTGTACTCCGCTCGATGGAATCCTCTCACTATTATGCAGAGAACAATATTGATATGGCACGACGGTGGGTAAGCATCATTTAGAATTTTCTGTCTTTTTCCAAACTGCACTTTGAATTGTGTCACTTGGAAAGCAAATTCAGCTGTAAATAGTGTGGATGTCTTGCTATTCAAATAAAATGTTTCACTCTTGATTGGTCTCTGGTTATAGTTTGTAGTCTTAACCAATTGTGAGAGAACTAGATCAACCTTCTTTGCTAGGGGTGTCAATTTTATCCTTTTACATGATTTTATGTTGTTTGTTAAATTGAATTAGAAACAAATCAATACCCAATCAAGCATTTGGGTAATTTTACCCATATCTATTTACCATTTAAAAAATCGAGGTGAAATGATGGAGGGTTATGCCGTTCTTGAATGAATGCATGTTTGAGATAGAACATGATTCAAAAACCATTTTCTAAAGATTGTGTAATATTTTCCTCTAAAAAACAAGATTGTGTAATATTCTTTTAGGATTTTGTTATTAGGATGGCATTGTTTTTAAGTTTTTGTGTCTATTTGTTTCCTCTTGTTAAAGATGGAGGCCAATACAACAAATGGAACACTTAGAGGTCTATTTTTCACCTTTTAGCCCATTAGTTTTTCTTAACATTATTCAATGTTTCCACTCAACCTAAACCCCACATCCAAGCTTAATCCTAGCGAGTTTGAGACGTTGTCATTGGACATGGACTCCCGGTGGAGTACAGAATTTGGGTCCCACTTAATGGAGCTAACGAACAAGTTAGGTCTCACCTAATGAAGGCCACGGGCAAGTTCAATCTCATCTTATGGAGCCCACATCAAATTGTGTCTCATCTATGGAGCCCACAAGCAAACTTGTTCTCCTTCATGCCGTGACAAACAAATTGGGGAGCATAACTGGGCTTTGGCCTACAATCACAAACCACTCTGATACCATGTTAAAGATTGAACCCTGATCCATTCCAAAATTACAAGCCACATAGGACTTTTTTAATGTGAGACTTCTTCCCATTAAACACCTCTCTTAACTAATTGTGAAAGAAGGAGGCCAGCATACTTTAGCCCACTTCATATCCAAGTTGATACCTTTCTTTGTGATAGAAAACTGGTATACTTCCTTTTTCCATGTCCGTGACTCAGTAAGTACTGCCACTGAGCTTGATGTTTTCTTTTGGGGGGCAGAGAATAATCTGATCAACCTTGCTCTCTATTGAATTTTATCTTATATTATTCTTTTAGAGAGTATGCAACACTTATTATGCCAGTGGTGACTTTACATTCAAACCTTTAGTTTGATGCAGTTCCTGTAAAAAAATTTCTTTGGGAATCTGACATGAGAATGTATATTTCTGCAATAACTTGTCTTTGTTTACATTTTCTGCTATGAATCATTTTTTAACTTTCACGTCAAATCTGAACTTGTTTAAGTGACTGTTATTGAATATTCTTGTTTTCTTCTTCAAGTTTCTGTAATTGTTCCTTTTGCTATATTGATACAAACTACACATGCACTTCCTAGAGAAAAGATGTTGTTACGGAAATTGTTACTCGTTGTCCAATACAATTTGTAGGTAATAGAGCATATTCGGGACGTGTAGCTAAACTCTAAGGTAAATGGATTGTGGTTTACTAATGAAGATGATGGTCCCATTCTTGTTGTGTGTTTTGCTCACTCTGTTTGTGATGATACTGCAGGCACTCCATTTGAACTTTTACCCTTGCTCCCTTTGGTCAATATAGATTAACATTGCCTACTTATTTCTTTTATAGGAGAGGCTATGATATTGTGATGACTACAAGTCTGTCATCTGATGTTCCCGTTGGATACTTCTCATGGGCAGAATATGATATTATGGCACCAATGACCCCCAAAACAGAGAAATCTCATGCTGCTGCTTTCATTTCAAATTGTGGGGCCCGTAACTTCCGCCTTGAAGTCCTTGTTTTGCTAGAGAAAATGAATGTCCCAATAGATTCTTATGGTGGCTGTCATCGGAATCGTGATGGACGTGGTATGCATGTAATTCCTTGGCCAAATCACATGAATTTGATATTCTTCTTACTTGCTTGAATGTCTGGTGTCCATTTCCTACTGTCTTACCATAACTTGTACATAAGATGGTTATACACTCGTGGCTTTTGTTACTTACAGTGGACAAAGTCGAAACTTTAAAGAGCTATAAATTCAGCTTGGCTTTTGAAAATTCAAATGAGGAGGATTATGTGACAGAGAAATTTTTCCAGTCACTTGTTGCTGGTATGTAATCACTGCAATGGAATTTGAGCTGTTATGCACTGTTTATGTATATCTTGTACTGGTTGTTCATCTACTTATTTTTGGGATATGTTGCAGGCCTGTTTATCTCTTTTGTACTGATTGTTCATCTCCTTATTTTTGGGATATGTTGCAGGCACAATTCCGGTGGTTGTGGGTGCTCCCAATATCCAAGACTTTGCTCCTTCACTTCACTCTGTTTTGCACATCAAAGAGCTGTCTGATGTTGGTCCTGTTGCGAAGAAAATGAAGTACCTCGCTGGAAATCCAGAGGCTTTCAATAACTCACTGAGGTAGCAATGTCTGATTCAAGCTACCTGCTGCTTTTAAACAATTATTTCTTTCTGTTATTCTAAAACAAGAAACCATATTTAAGAACAATCTTATATGGCCTTTCGGGTTGAATACAAGTAACAAGTGACACTTTATTCTTGTTTGTCAATACCTATTTCCAGCTCTGATTTATTGTTATTATTGTTTTTATTTTTAATGTAGGTGGAAGTATGAAGGTCCATCTGATTCATTCAAGGCCCTGGTGGACATGGCTGCAGTTCATTCCTCCTGCCGTCTTTGTATATTTCTTGCTACAAAAATAAGGGAACGAGAAGAGAGAAGTCAAAGCCGCCCCTGCAGGTGTAGCCGTGGTGTTGGTACTGTGTACCATTTGTTTGTAAGAGAAAGGGGGAGGTTTGAAATGGTGTCTATTTTCTTAAGGTAATTTATTTTAGAATCTTTCTATATAATTGTGAGGTTCAATAAACTAAAAGATCATATGGTTTTGACCAGGTCGGATGATTTGACAATAAATGCAATGGCGTCGGCAGTACTGCAAAAGTTCCGGCAGTTGAACCATGTACCCGTATGGAAGAAAGAGAGACCACAAGTTCTAAGGAGTAGAGACAAGTTGAAAATATATAGAGTATATCCAGTTGGTTTGACACAGAGGCAAGCATTGTATACTTTTAGATTTCATGGGGATGAAGATTTCAGGCGGTACATAGAGAGGAATCCTTGCGCCAAGTTTGAAGTTATATTTGTCTAGAACACGTATCTGTCATTACATCATTTTAAGTGCTCCTAGCTTTTCAGTCTTTAATCCTTAGTAGGGCAAATCTCTCCTTGTTTGGTGTCTCACGTTCTTGTAAAGTAGTATTTTTGTCAGGAAATTTCATTACTTTGAGACTGTAGAATAACTATTATGTTGGCAGACACCTTTCCAGAAAATGAAGAAGCATTTTTTTGTGGATGTAGCAGTATTAAGCGGTTTTGAGATCTGCTATGTATAAGAAAAGCTTTAGACATTGACGGATACAGAATTCAAACTAAGATTCATCACCTGACAAACAAACTTGAGTTCTCTTATGCAGTAAGAAACTGAATTTTCCACTCTCAGTGATTACTTTTTAGCTTTGCTTACCATTTCTTTGCATTTTCAACTTGTATTACAATTTTTTTCTTCATTATGTAATATTCTGTATTATTAGATGTTGTTCTTGTATAGTAATATGAAATTTCGAAAAACTAATCTTTTGACCATTATCAAGTACCAGTAGGAAATCCAAGTTTTGCAATGTGAATCAATGGGTTGGTCTTTCAAGTGGATCAGGTTTCCTTGTTTCCTTTTCTCGGTAACTAGTCTACAATAATATATGCAATGAAATATTAATGCTTTTGGGCCTCATCTGAGATTTAATATTACAAGCAAATGGAACTGTACTCTGATAGTATTTGGGCAACCGTAACAAGAATTACGGCAGTTGAATTGAAATCGTCATTGCTAAAATCGTCTGTCATTACTATAACCATCAAGCCTCGACAGCCTCTTTTTGCTTTGAGAATAGGTTTTCTACCTCTCCTTTTCATATTTTTCATTTAGATATGCTAACTAAATCCCAGAAGTTTATAGTATCTAGAAGATAGTGTAATGCTACCAAGTAGTTCCTTTTAAATAAATTTCTGCGTACTTTGCGAAGAGGGGATTACACCTTGCGTCAGCTCCTTTGCCATATTCAAAACTGAAACTCGCCTCCACTTCTTTCCCCTCTTAAATTTGGGAACTCGGAGTGGACACACCGTATCTGCAGCACAGGATGGAACTTCAGTGGTCAACGCATTGTGAAAACAGATAAAAGTGCCTTTCAATAATTTACCACTGAAAACTAACACAAGCGGAAAGAAGTAATCATATTCGTACCTCTTTTCCATCAAGAGAAGCAAACAGAGTCCCAGTAGCAGCAGCAACACCAGGTGTAAAGAAGATGTGTGGCTGTTTTGAGATGTCTAGATTCTTAGTGCCAACATGCAATGAGACATGACCCTCTATCGGAAATTTTTGTTGCAGAGAATGACAAAGACTTCTTGTTTTGAATAGCAAATGATCCGAATGAAAGTAACTGACTACTTGCCAGATTCATCCCAAACTGCAGAAGCCAATCAAATAATCCACTGGCAGTGACATTGCCAACGGTTTCAGCAGCCTCCTCATTTCTGTAGGAAATTTTTTTATTTCAGTCTGAAGTTTTCAGCAAACTAAAAATCCATTTAAAACCCATGATGCATAAATATGCTTTGTTTGTTTCACAATTACATCATGCCATGATCAAGATCACATAAAAGTCGAGCTGAACTCCTGGATTTACTCAACTTTAGACGAAGCTTGGTTGCAAAAATGGTCAAGAAGCTGCAAACATTCCTTTTTCGCATACAAAACTAAATTTCTGGAACCACAGTATCATGCTTGTGATGAGTTACTGAGCTAGATGCATTAAATATTCTCAACATGGATGCATCCTTAGGACAAAATTCATCGTACAGGGTTTCACTCAGAGATGAATAATTTCTTCCTTCCAAAACCTACACGCCTGCAAAATTTTTGAAATAAATTGGACTGGATTTTGAAATTGTAATGACTAGGAAACTGGTCCAAAACAATTGCTTTGATGAAAGACTTCAAAGATTTGGAAGCTCAAATTAAACCTGCAATATATCTTATGATTACAAAGCATATGAAACCTGACTGCAAGTCTTTACCTCTTCAGTTCAGTGCATCCTTAACAAAACTTTCAGTTGAAACAACAAAAGATTTGCGAGAGTTAGTTGCCTAAATCATTTAACTGAGGATTTACATAAATGCTGAAATTATATATGCTTACCCAAAATCTCCACTTGGTAGATTATTGGCTGAGACAAAAAAGATGCTCTCTTCTATCCCATTTTCCCCCACACAACAAAGTCTTCTTGGCATTTTGATATCAATGTTGATCACTTCACATCTGTGCAGCTCTCTCAGGAAGAAGCGCGCTGGCTTCTTCGTTGTTTTCCCTTCTGATGAAGTCCTCTTGGCTCAGACTTGACAAATCTTCCTTTACATTCTCTAGGCTACTCTCTCTCTGCTCAGTCAAGAGTGTCTGATCAACAAAAATCGCATTTCTTTTGTAGTTCCAAACAAGCAGTGACATGTAATCCTGAGGCGAGATAAGACCCTCCTCTTTAAAACTCTCTCTTCGCTCATCCAAAGTCTTTGGATTATCAAGCAATATATATTCTAGAAGCAAATTCTCATGATCAGGCCTCCAACCACTCTCGAAAGGAGTGTAGTCTGTCTCAGGTACCTGAGACATCCTTGTATATAGGAGCCCATCAATTGAATCAACAAGACCCATTCTCAATAAATTATGATACTCTGGGGACTGCCCTTTCTTCTCTTTTAGTGGACGGCTGAGGGTCCGTGATGCAATCTTGTAAACTTTGGCTCGTGAGCGAAGCTTGTACTTAGCTGCATATAGCTTAGCCAAAGAACCCCTTATGATGTAAGAACAGAAATTCACAACTTTTTTACGATTATCAGCATACCGGTACCATTCTGCCATTGTTGCCAATAACTTGTTCATCTGGGCATTAGTATGGGCTTGTGTTGCATGGAACATCCGAAAACAAGGTTGTGGGTCTGGATCTCTATCGCCTTTAAGAAACCCCAACTTCCTGAACTGCTTAATACATTGTTTCAAGCTTGCAGTAACCGATAACAGGGTTCCTACACCTTTCTCACTAATGATCTTTCCACCTGTTGCCGTATAACGTAGAGTAGGGTATACAACCCTTCGACATAATACATGGTCCAAAAACATAATGCCCTTTGTTATATGCTCTATTGGAAGACTCTCATTATCAAGTTTAAGAAGATATTTTTGCTCACAGAATTCAATCAGTTGTTTCCTTAAAGTTGCTGCATCCGCCCTTGGCCCTCGAACACCAATCAAAATGTGACCCCCATAACGAACATAATCCACTTTTCTGGTCTTGTCAGGTCCACTTGTAGGAACAAACTCTGGCCATGATGTATTCCCCTTTTCCTCCTCTCCATCTGGACTGTTCCAGATAACATCTGATTTGGAAGGGCGATAGAATTCCTTGATCTTATCTTCCATCCACTTATCCAACTCGTCAAGACAAATATTTGCAAGAAGCGGACTAAGAACTCCACAATGCCCCCAGGAAGGGAGCTTTCCAGCCTCCTCAGGGGCAAATCCAAAAAACGTATCAAGCCAATATGGGTCAGGTTTTGGCTCATCTTCGGGTAATACCCTCTTCTTCTGATATTTCCTCCTTTTCTTCTTCTTCTCTTCAACAAATTTAGTGGTAATAACTGGTGTCACAAGGGCAGATTTGATTAAATCAACCACTTTTTTATCACGGACATCTCTAAGTAAGGCATTAATCACCATACCAACCTTGACACCATCCAAAATTGTACTTAGATCACCCTTAATATACCAGAGATATCCTGCAAAGTTCCTCCTAATTACTCGTATAACTGTGTGGGCATTCCTCCCTGGGCGAAAGGCATACGATTTCTGAGAAAATCTTCCCTCATAAATAGGCTCAAGGATCATAAGAAGAACTTCCTGGACAATCCGATCCTGGAAGGGGGCTGGTTGTGTGGTGGTCAAGAGAGTACGGATTTTCCTTTTGGAGAGAGATTCATAATCTGTTTTGTCTTTGGGAGACTTTATAATAAACTCCAAACGGGCACCCCATTTGAATCTAGAATCCAGCACAGCATTTCGAAGAGCTAACAAGTCTTCAAGGGCAGTGTTTTGGATTGAACTCCGGGGCATGTATGAACCAATCTCATCAATGCAAACTTTTTGGTAAGCAATGACCCAGAGTTCAAAGCGTCGGAGATAAGAGGATAGGTTTGTTACGGTAACATCAGGATTTCTAAAGCTCTCAACCCATATTGATGAACAGACGGAAATTCCATCCTCTTTAATGAGGGCGGAGGGATCATCGGCTTCTGGAGGTCTACGAAGCATTGGTGCCGTAGACATGAATCGAGTAAAGGTAAATGCCCTTCTCCTGGGACACAGAGAACCTGAAAAGACGGTTGAATGCGAAACATATGTACCAGAAAGCAGCTCACAGAAAATTCTCCGACCCACGACAGGAAGATGGCGGCGCATCTGGAGAGACATCGTTGCACAATCACTAATCCAGACAAAGAAAACTTGCTCTTTTTATCAGCAAAACTAAAACCCCTCCATCAGAACAATCATTTTAACTATACAACACGAGTAAAACTCTCACCTCTCACACGCTCCCACCGGAAGCTTTGCAATCTGCTATCTTCTTCTCTTCGTTGTATCAACTTAGCGAAAACGTTGCAAATCAAACCATGAAAAATAAAGCGTGAGAAATCTACTGCTGCCACAAGGGAATTGGTGCTCAGTCCCCTTCTCGGCTACTCGTTACCTTGAATGAATCTTCAATCTTGGCGGTAAACCTCAGATTATCAGCATTTTTGCCCTAACGCACTCCGCTGTCCATCCATGAGTAAAGTGGGCCTTGTTCTGATCAAGCGCTTAGAATATGGACTTTAGGAGTAGGAGATAATTTGCAAATGGATTTACTTTATAATTATATTATTATATATTATTATATATTATTATATAAATAAAACATGATCTTAAAGATAAGTTGCCAAACTCACATTTTTTTAAATTTTTAAATAAAAATTTGTATTAAAAATGCATAAAGTTATGTACTTTTAGTCAATAAGGTAATAAAAATCAGAGAATAAATCCATAACTCGATATTTTTACATTACTTTGCTTCATGAGTTGTAATTCTCCCTAAAAAAAAAACGCATCAGAGTAATGAATCGCTTGACTCGGCCAACTCATAAATCGTGGGACGCCCTTGAAGCCCCAACTGCCCTAAAAATTGAATCTCAGGCGATCTAAGGGCTCAACTCGGTGAGCCGATTTGGTCGAGTTGCACCCTGTTTTGGGTAAAAACACCCGAGATAGAAAAAATGTTTTACTCGGTCGTAAAAGAATTTTAAAAATAAAAAACTCAATTTTTTTTAAAAAAATCTTCAATTTGATATATAATATGTCATATTTAATAGAAGATATATTTTTTGTATACGCTCATAAAAATTTATAATATAATTTTAAGGCTATTTTTTTTTATCAATTTACGATTAGTGAGTTATAGTTTAAAGTGTAATTTAGTGTTGTACATTTTTTTTTTTTTTTTTTTTTTTTTTTCATAAGACAAAGTACAATTAATCCATTTGGATGGTTTAATTGATCTTCTTAGTAAGCATGTAAATGTGTTAATATTTATTTTTGAGGAATAACGTGTCCAAAGAAAAAAAAAATCACCAAAAGAATAAATGTATTATTTATGAAATTATACAATATTATATTTATCTAATAGTTTTATACTTTATACATCCTAGATTATTAGAGGATTTGGCGCTTAATTTTGTGCCTAGGTGTGCAATTGCATTTAATTTTGCACCTATATGTGTAATTCCTTTTTAATTTTGTATAGATTTTACACCTAGGGTAATAATTATGTTTAATTTTGTGCACATTTGTGTATAATTTGTGATTAATTTTTTTACCTAGCGAGGGTACTTGTGGCTAATTGTGCACATTTTGTGCCTAACTTTTGCTTCTCTACCAAGAATTCAATTATGCTCCAAATATGAAACTTAGGGGGCTCTCTCGCAACAAAGGGGTGGGCAGCAATCGTTTGTAAAGAGCCCTGATCCGCTTGCCATATTGTAGGTAGCCACCCCGAATCACGGGGCGCCAAACACATGGCGCCCCGTGATTCGCTGTGGCTACCTACAATGTGGCCAGCGGATCCGGGCTCATTTTTAAAAACCCAAACTAGACCCGACTTATAAAGCTAAAACTCGAATCTGCAAAAAACTTGAACAGGGTTTTTAAAACCTAAACTAAACCCGAGCCTAACTTGAATCTTTCTTTTACAAACTCAAATCCGACCGACGAAACCCGACCCAACTGAAACCAAATTATTTAGACTAATTTTCTTAATAAGTTTACAATGAAAGTCCTGTGCTTCTGGTATGATGTCACAAGAGTAAGGTGTTATAAAACCAAGGTGATTCAAACACCCGGGAATTAGGAACAACAAACCAACAAAAAATATAAAGTGCAATGTACACAATTTTTAATGAAATAAAGAGAAGCACACTCTGTATTTAATACGGGGCATGTAAGCCCAATCGAGGAATCTTATTCAAACTTGTTACAGTAGTAAACTTGAACAAAAACACAACTACGAATTTACAATGAGTAATAATCCACACGACACACACTCGAGTGGAAGAGACTCACGTCTCTGATCTTCTTGATACTATCAAGGCTCCCCTTGGTTGTTACTTTCCTCCTGAGAGCTTAAAATAGTACTTCACGGGTGACTCTTGGGACCCTTCTCCAAATCTCTTGGCCCACATCCCACTTATCAAGCAACAACTTGTAAATGATTCATGCACCAAATTTGTTCTCAAAATTACCAAAAAGAGGACCAGTTATTTTAAGTCCAACACACAGGTTGGATTTGGAAATCCAAATCCAAGATTTTCGACTTGGGTTGGGTCCGATTCCCGACAAACCCGACCCGATGCCCACTCCCGGTAACAACATACTTGGAAGAGAGAATATAACCCTATGGTATGTGTGAAAAGCCTTATGAATATCCAATTTTATTCCAAATAATTTATTTCATTTTTGTTTTTACTTAAAGGTGGATAGGGCAGGTATCTTGATGTAGAATTGGAGCGAGATGGTGTTAGTTTGGGTCCATGGAGCCAAAAGGTGCATGAGGTTATAGTGCTTTGCCTAGAGGTCCCATGTCTAGGATGTAAGGGGAGGATGACGAGAGCCTGGATCCGCTGGCCAAAATGGGTGTGGCCAAAGCCAATCACGCGGCGAGCATCGCACGAGTCCCATGTCTGGGTTCCGTGTGATTGGCTTTGGCCACGCACATTTTGACCAACGGATCCGGGCTCGAATGGACGAGGGGCTTATGAAGCAAAGTCCAAAACGGGATAGGGACTCTTCCTCTCCTGGTCTACTTTGTGTGTGAAAGGCTTATATAAAGACAAATAATCCATTTCACTTACGGCTTACTTTCATTAAGTAGCCTGTCTCAAAATAATAAAATTTAATCTCCCACATAAGAGTATAAAAACTACTACAAAAAATAAGTCTATCTCAAACAATAGGACAACTTAAAGCACAATTAAATAACATCTTAGACTGATTACGGAACCTAAGATAACGCCACCACGGGTTTAATATAACACCAGTCAACCACTTGGCACGTGGCTATCGGATTACTCCAAGACCTCGTAATTAATAATATTAATCTCAATCACTCGATGATCGATCCCATAAGTCATTTTGATCCGGTTTCGGACCCGACCCGGTTTCTTCGAATAATTCCGGGTCAAACCCTCCAAGGTCGGTTTCGTGGTTGAGATTTGAGGGCAGTGGTCCGTGGGTCAAGCCAAAGGCCGTGACGGCGCGTCACCGACTCGAGCGCTTTTGTCTCTTGGCCTCTCGCCTCCGCCAAAGGGCCCACTCCACTCCTCCGCTCCGCCCTGGATTCGCGTAAACCGCGGGCACTAAACTTATAATTTACGAAATCAAATTAAAAACCACCAAAATTTCCGCAGCCAGACAAATTACGTGAAATACCGGAACTAACCTCCTGCGACGACGGACGGCGGCTCTCTCGGCATTTTAGTGGTTTCAGTCTACGAGTGAGGACATTTCCGTAGTTTTCCGAAGCGGTGGTGACTCTTTGGTGCAGCGAAGGGTTATGTAGTGTTGTCTCCTCGTCGTTCTCTGCGAACGCCGGGCCTCTAGCTAAAAAGGGGGCAAATCGGCGTAACGAAGAAAGATCGAAGCGAGGTTTTGCGGGGTTTTGTGCTTTTTTTGTTTTTTGTTCAGAAATCGGAATGTCTTCGCTGCGATTCCACACTCCCTCGCTGCCGGCGATCCGTCCCAACCGGCGGCGGCCGCGGGCGGCTCCGACCCCGACGGCGGTCCCGGCGGCGGAGCCCGATACGTCGCGGCTGGAGCCCAGGGTGGAGGAGCGGGACGGGTATTGGGTGCTCAAGGAGAAATTCCGACAGGGAATCAATCCGCAAGAGAAGGTAAACTGTGAAACTGACCAGAAATTAAGCTACGGTTCCTTTATAAATATTGTCCGGCTCCGTCGACGGTGCGAAGGTCCGGCGTCTTGAAACGGATCGGGCTTTGATTTTGCAGGTGAAGTTGGAGAAGGAGCCGATGAAGCTGATCGTGGAGAGAGGCATCGAGGAACTGGCGAATACGTCGTTGGAAGAGATCGAGAGTTCCAAACTCACCAAAGACGATATCGACGTCCGATTGAAGTGGCTCGGATTGTTTCATCGGAGGAAGCACCAATGTAAGCTCTTCTTCTTCCTCTTTCTCCCTTCGGAATCTCTGTTTACTCCGTGTTAGAATATTCCGTTTCTTCGATCAAACAGGTGAAAAAAAGATTATCTTCTACGTTAAGATAAATAATAATTACTAGGAGTCTACGTTTGACCAGATAAGTCATGAGAGGATCCCGATGGATTAAATCCGTCCTAGACCAACGGTTGAGATTACGTCTTCTTCGTGTGGGGGCCGCGGTGTGGATTGCCGCCTCTCGCTTCTCGCTTCTCGAGATTGCCTTATCTGCACTCTAGAATTAGAGCCTTTTCTGTGTAGCTTTGGTTCACGTAGATGCAAGCACGTGGGTTTTTCGAGGAAAATATGGAAAATAGCATTGTAGCGCGTGTCGGCCCATAAGATGCTATCGGATTTTGAGTATGTTGTTGCCTGCAATACATATCGGATTTTAAGTCGGTAACGTTTTATTTATTTTACTTAAAAATATTTATTTGTTTTAAATTAAAAAAAAAAATTAATTATCAAATATTTTATATAGTAAAAATGTATATTTGGATTTTTTTCTCCTTCATTTGATATCGTGGATTGGTGACAATTAGTAAAATTAAAACTTTATATCGATTAATGTTTGAGCTTATTTTGATCGGAATGTTCTTAACGCAGACGGGCGTTTTATGATGAGGCTGAAACTTCCGAACGGGGTGACGACGAGCGAGCAGACGCGGTACCTGGGGGAGGTGATAAAGAAGTACGGCGACCAGGGCTGCGCCGACGTGACGACGAGGCAGAACTGGCAGATCCGCGGGGTCCAGCTCCCGGACGTGCCGGAGATTCTGGACGGCCTCGCCGGAGTCGGACTCACCAGCCTCCAGAGCGGCATGGACAACGTCCGCAACCCCGTCGGAAACCCCCTCGCCGGCATCGACCCCTTAGAGATCGTCGACACCAGGCCTTACACCAATCTCCTCTCCCAATTCATCACCAACAACGGCCGGGGGAACCCCGACTTCACCAATCTGTAAGTAACATCATCACGTCCTGTGGCTGTAGTTTAGTGGTGAGAATTCCACGTTGTGGCCGTGGAGACCTGGGCTCGAATCCCAGCAGCCACAGATTTTCTGTTTTTTTTTTTTTTTTGTTTTCTCTGACTTCTATTATGTCGTTCTTTCAGGCCGAGGAAATGGAACGTGTGTGTGGTGGGGTCACACGAGCTGTACGAGCACCCGCACATCAACGACCTGGCCTACATGCCGGCCACGAAAGACGGACGGTTCGGATTCAACATCCTGGTGGGGGGCTTCTTCAGCCCGAAGCGATGTGCGGAGGCGATCCCGCTCGACGCGTGGGTCCCGGGTGACGACATCCTCCCCGTCTGCGGGGCGATCCTGGAGGCATACCGCGACCTCGGCACACGTGGCAACCGACAGAAGACCCGGATGATGTGGCTCATCGACGAACTCGTGAGTGCCCCACTCTGTTTCTCCTTCGATCTCCACCGTCGGTTCCTGATTTATTTTAAATAATTCAAATTCGTGTTTTTTTGTAATGCAGGGGATCGAAGGGTTCAGATCGGAGGTGGAGAAGAGAATGCCGAGCAAAGAACTGGAGAGATCCTCACCGGAGGATCTGATCCGTAAAGACTGGGTCAGACGGGACTACTTTGGGGTCCACCAGCAGAAACAGCCCGGGTTGAACTTTGTGGGCCTCCATATTCCGGTGGGCCGGATCCAACCGGAAGAGATGACGAAACTGGGCCGGATTGCGGAGGAGTACGGGTCCGGGGAGCTGCGTCTCACGGTGGAGCAGAACATCATCGTCCCGAACGTGAGAGACGGCTCGGTGGAAGCCCTGCTGAAGGAGCCGCTCCTGAGGGAGAGGTTCAGCCCGGAGCCGCCCATTTTGATGAAGGGGCTCGTGGCCTGCACGGGGAACCAGTTCTGCGGGCAGGCGATCATCGAGACGAAGGCGCGGGCGCTGAAGGTGACGGAGGAGGTGCAGAAGCTGGTGAGCGTCGACAAGCCCGTGAGGATGCACTGGACGGGGTGCCCTAACACCTGCGGCCAGGTGCAGGTGGCCGACATCGGGTTCATGGGTTGCATGACCAGGGACGAGAACGGGAAGGTGGTGGAAGGGGCGGACGTCTTCCTGGGGGGGAGAATCGGGAGCGATTCACACTTGGCGGAAGTGTATAAAAAAGCTGTGCCTTGCAAGGACTTGGTTCCCTTGGTGGCGAAGATTTTGGTGGAAGAATTCGGGGCGGTGCCTAAAGAAAGGGAAGAAGAGGAAGATTGATTTGAAGGTTCTGCTTCTTGTTCTTAGTCTTTCTACATTACAAAATTTCATTTCCCCCCCCTGATGTTTATGTGGGGGGAGGGCAAGTATTGGTTATTTTTGCAGTTATATGACATAGTTCTTTAGTCTGAAGATCATCAGATGTAATGTATCTCCTGGTGGGATAATTCATGAAAAGAGAAGCATTTGGACTTCATAATAATATATATCATCCCAGTTGTAGCAATCTATGCTAATTCAGAAAAAAGTTGGTGAATAAAACCACTCACCACCCTTCTCCTCTTGTCAGTAATAGAACCCGGAATGAAGAAATGCAGTTGAATGTGTTGAGTTCTTTGCAGGAAAGAGAAAGTGGGGGTAGTGCTGTGTGGAAATATCTGTGAAATAAACAGTTTCTGTGATCTCCACAGACTTTACATCATCAAAAGGAAGATGAAAGTTGGAAGCTGTTTGTACCAAAATAGGGCGTTGGTGAGCAAAATTTGAACTTTTCAAGTGGGAGTACTCCCTGCCATTGAAAAGCTTCACACTGCATTCTGTCTGGGAACCGAGGATTAGCTCTTTCAAGCTGTGATGTGATTGACCCGTGGAAGAGGATGGACTTCTGATTAGGTAGAGGAGGAGGAGGACAAGAGGAAGGAAGATTTTAGTGTATGAATTCCAGGTCTTCTTTGACCAAAGATACTATATTAAGAGATTGCAATAAATCATTAGCACCGTGCCTCAGCCTGATTTTGTAACGAAATCTTGGAAGATCCTCTTTCAATTGCGAGATCAAAGACTTTTAATTTTTTTACACCTTTCTTTTTATTGCTTGTGAAGAGTCAGAAAACAGATGTTAGTTTCCAAAACTTTCACATCCATGCCTGGGTACAAGTTACTACTCTTCTAACCGAAAAAAGCAGGAAAAAGATCCTTGGCATGAACTCCACAGCTTAGGCTTGCTTAATTTGCTTCCATTTCCTTTATATAGATGAACGAATGGAAGCCTTTCTTTCAGCCCAACATTCCTTCCCTGCCCTTGTTGGACTTTTCCTCTCTCCATGTCTCAGAATCGTTCTGCAAAGGTGAAACAGCTCTGGAGGGAGAAAAAGGAGGGACAAGCTTCGGTTGAAAATGCTGAAGCTGCAGAAAAGAAGGTCGGATCTTAAAGTAATCTTCATCTTTTTAGTCTTTCTCTCTCTTTGCTAATGTTTAAATAGTTGTCCTACTCAGTATACTTTGTACCCAAATGTTTCCATTGTTTCAGCAGGAGGTGGAGAGCTTCTTCAAAGAAGATAACTGCTCGAGACTGTTTGATCCGGAGCGGGTGGCTCTGTGTGAAGATGATGCGCTACTGACTAAGGTATTCAAGGAATTTGGACCAAAGAGGAGAAACAGGTTGCCTGTTTTCAATGAAATTTGCAAGGAAGATGATGAATGAGGTCATAGTGGTATTGATGAAACCGCTTGGAAGCTAGGTTGATGAGAAATGTAAGAGACAGTAGTCTTTGAATGGATTTTGGTATGAGAATAAATTGTTACAGGATCAATCATGAGTATAATTTTGATGGAGGACATACATAAAGCTCATCTACATTGTTTAATAAACTTCATAGAGAGTTTAGTAAGTGAGACATTTTGCTCTTCGAAAATCTGTTTTTACCGGTAATTCGGCCGTTTGAATTGTTAAGCGATAACGGATATAACGGTCAACTGTCGCATAAGTTTCGCTACGATTTAACACTTATTAGTTTCGCTACGATTTAACACTTATTAGTTTCGCTAACGACACGTATCATTCGGTTTATTTAGTCTTGAATGTGTAAAATCTAATATACCTTATAAAAACATGTATATGGAGTTTTTATTTCTAGGATATGCCAGGTTACATAGCACATTGCATTGGCATTGGCTTGGTCCCCTTTGATTATATAAAAAAGATGAATAAAATTTATTTTTGATATAAATATGACCTACATTCATCTATTATTAAAGGCATGGTGCATTAAGGTTTAGGGACAACCTTGGAGCTTATAGCTTTAGCAAGAGATGCTCAAGAATGTCCAATAAAAGCTGTGAGCTTAAATCCTAACTCTACAGCTTATAAGTTACAGCTATAGATCACATCCTGTGCTTTTGTCCGAATAAACTAACACATTTTTAGAAATATTTACCAAAATAGAGGGCACAATAATAACCTTATTTTGATAATGTAACTTTTGGGTTGTGGAGGAAAGCCATATTACATATTCCAGAAGGTTATTGTATTTACATATTACATCATTGAAATGTATTAAAATCTTGTCTTTTAAAACCTATTTTAGAATTCCATGACATGAAATTATACGACGAATTCTTATTAACAAATGTGGCTGTAGTTTAGTGGTTAGAATTCCACGTTGTGGCCGTGGAGACCTGGGCTCGAATCCCAGCAGCCACAGAAGATATTTTGTTTATTTACCAACTAATTCCTTTTTCCTGCTTTACTTCAAAAAACGAAAAACGAGCTACTAAATATTAGAGTTATACTTACTAAACGGGATTACAATCAAATTCAGTTTTTAAACACTTTTCAATATGAATTGGAAATCCTGAAAAGGTCGATAAAGAATTCAATGAGAGATTACGATACAATTTGGTCCAGGGCAATTATCCAAACAATTTGATATCGTATTGAATTCAACATCTTGTCAACACATTGGCTTAGCATTAGCACTGCAAATGCGGCTACTTCAAAACAATGATTATTAATTGAGACAAGAAAATGAAATTGCGAAATGAAATTTGTACCAAGAAAATATTCCAGTCGATAACATGTAATTCAATTGTCATAAAGCATAAACGGCACACGCCTGTTGGGCTTGGAACGATTCGGAACCGATGCTTTTTATCTGAGCTATCTCGGTATCTCTTACGAGACCTCATCGTCCAGAACGAGGAGAATGGATGGGAGATTTTCTTAATTTTTAATTAAGTAGCATCATTATGACATCTTATCGAGTGACCACGGCGATACAGCTTCAGGCTAATGCGACAAAACTAATTGGCAGCACCTTACATTGCCTTAGGTGCAATTATTCACACTTACAAGTTACAGCACTCAAATTACATCTGGTTCTATACAAGGCAGCAAGAAACCTGATCAATGGACCTTATCCTCTACAAACAATTGAAGGGAAAAACCATAACATGGATACAGGTCCTCGAAGTAAAAGCAGAAAATGCTGTAACAAAATTAGTTGTAAAGAGAAAAAAAAAGAAAAAAAAAAGAGAAGAATACAAAATTCAGGTATGTTTGTTGTGGTCCTGACTTTGAATCGAGCTGTCCTGTAGTTCAACGCGGTCTACAAAAGCACAGAAAGGCAAAGGATGAGAAGGATGAGAAACGAATTCAATAAAACATGGTGGCTATGAACTATGTTTACTAGTCCTAAATCTAGTGATATGTGCATGCAGTATGTCTGGCCCTTTACATTGATTTAATGTTAGAATTATAAATACATAAAAAAGAAAAACATAGAAAGTAGCATACCAAATAAGGAAGTCAGAGACGGTCTCTTTGCAGAACCATTTAGTTTCACGTCTGTACCTGCAGGTAGCAGGATTTTTCATGAGAATACGATTAAACGGCTATGAAGATGAGAATGGCGACAATTGTATATCAGTTCCATCCAAAATGGAGATATGCACAGATCACACCAATACATTTGGTCAATAACAAGAAAAATGCAATATGCAGATCAGAACTCCCTTGTTCAAACACAAACTAATAACTAGTTCCTATGAAACACAAATAATCACCAGAAAAAGTAACAAAAGTCTCCACGCAGCAGGGAATACAACATTTAAGAACACCATTTACTTCCATATCAAAGTGAAAAGGAAATCAGAAAATGGTAATCTGGCTATAAAATATTCATTGTGAAAAAACTAAGTTCCACAATAAAAGGTGGCAATAATATGTGAACCAAGTAGAAATGACAGTACTATCTCTTAAAAAGTAAAGCATCTACTGTGAGATAATGAGCATTACAAAGGTTTCTTTATGGAATGAAAAGATCTCGCAAACTCCTTTATTTACGATGATGAAAAGAAAATCAGAAAATGACAATAGTAGCAAAGTAGTAACTAGGCAACAAAAAATGGAAATAAGAAGTGAACCAGATAAAAAAATCAATAAACTAAAATTAAACTTCTGAGTGTTAGATAATTGTCATACCAGAGGCTCTAATTGTTTTAGCTAAGTCTGATTTCTTGAACGTAAACCCAATAAAGTTGGCATCTTTTGATGTTAACATCTGCACGGACACAAGATACACATATTAGACAAGTGCAATAAAAATTAAAATTCAGAAATTTTTTTAATCAGACAAATAACTTTGTCAACAAAAATAGAATTTCAGGTCCTGACACTTTTAGAACATTAAACAAGAAAATACTGAACTGCAAGTAAAAAACATATCTAGTGCTAACTATGTCAGCCCATCGGAATTTCTGGCTTTGCAACATAAAGAAAACAGTCCATATGGGGTTTCAGAGATTTAAATAGATTAGAATGAGAAAGCATAATGTTGTGAAGGAAAGTCTGGTCCGACCTTTTAAAGTTTCTATATGTTAACGGAAAAACTACATACAATTATGGGAGCCCGAAACATAGGCATGATAGCCGAACACAATAGTCGACACAGACACTATATTTTAGCCATCAATGAACAGCATATGTTCCGCACTATATATCAGATTTTTTTGGTAAATTTTTTACAAAACTTTTACTTTTTTTTTTTTGCAAAGTAGATCGGATATGATAGTTTTTGTATAGCTCATACAACTGCAGAACCATTTTTAGCCATAAATGAAAACCTATTCAAACTTTGGAAATCTGAAAGAGAAGCATAGAGACAGAAGCAGAAAAATGTGAAAAAATAAAATCAAAAGAAAGTATCTAGCTGTATTATACCAATACCATTTATACTTCGCAGATAAATAACGATGTTTCTTCAGGGTTTCTCAAACAAAAACAGTCAATACCTTGCGCCAAGGCCCTCCTCTTGACAATGCTGGTGGTGGACCTTCAACCTAGAAAATAACAAAATTCAGCATATAATCAATTGATGCCCCACAGAACACGCAAAGAGATTCCAATTGCAGGCAATAAAAGTGGCATGCTATAATATTAACCACTTTTAAATGGATACCACAGCATCTCAACTTGTTTTCACTAATAGTGCTTACCCAAGATATAAAAAATGCCTCCATCAGTTCATAAAAAGCAAGACATTATGTGTGTATGTGTGTGTGTTTGAGCATGCATGTGTGTGTGTGTTTGAGCATGCATGTGCGTGTGTGTTTGAGCATGCATGTGCGTGTGTGTGTTTGAGCATGCATGTGTGTGTGTGTGTTTGAGCATGCATGTGCGTGCGTGTGTTTGAGCATGCATGTGCGTGTGTGTATTTGAGCATGCATAATGCGTGTGTGTTTGAGCATGCATGTGTGTGTGTGTGTTTGAGCATGCATGTGCGTGTGTGTGTTTGAGCATGCATGTGCGTGAGTGTGTGTGTTTGCTTGTGCGTGAAGTGTGTGTGTCGCGGTGAGTGTGCAAAGCGCCGCGATGTGTGAATGAAGTGCGTGTTAAGCGATGCATGTGTGTGTGTGTGTGAGAGCGTGCATGTGTGTGTGTGTGTGAAACATGCATGTCGCGTCGCGTGTGAAACATGCGTCGCGTGCGTGTGTGAAACATGCATGTGCGTGCGTGTGTGCGATTATACACATGCGTCGCGTGTGTAATGGTATACATGTGCATCGCGATGTATTAATGGCTTTTTATATGCCAGGTGTGAAGCATATATTGTATGGCGATATGTGTGTGTGAACATGTAACCCATTTATATGTATTGTGCGGCATGTGTGTGTGAGCACATGTGTGTGTGGCGTATGTGTGTGGCGTGTGTGTGTGACCGTGTGTGTGTGGCGTGCATGTGTGTGAAAACACGATGCGTGTGAAGAATACATCGCGTCGCGCGTGTGTAATAATAATGTGCGGGATAATGAGAATGTGGCCATGGCGTGTAAGCGCGTGTGTGGTGTAGAAGAAAGCGTGTGTGCGAGAAGGAAAGTCGTAATGCGTGCGCGTGTGTAATGCGTGTGTAATGCGTGTAATGCGCATTAATGTGTGTCGCATTAATGCGCGTGCGTGTCGCGTGTAATGCGCGTCGCGTATGTAATCGCGTATGTCGCGTGTCGTATATGCGTGTGTTGCGTGTGCATGTGTGCGTGCGTAATGCGTGTGCGCGCGATAATGCGTGTGCGCAATAATGCGTGTCGCGTGTGCATGTCGCGTGTCGAGTAATGTCGCATGGCATGGCGTGTGATAATGGCGACAATGCATGTGGCGTGTGTGTCTTGCGAGTCTTAGCGATATGTATTAATGTCTTGTAGCGAGTCTGCAGCGTGTAATGCATAATGGCGTGTGTCTTGCGAGAATGCGGCGTGTGTGTCGCGCGCGTGTATGCTTGGCGTGTAATGTGCGTGTGTGTGTGCGTGTGCGTGTGCGTGTGTGTGCGTGTGTGCGTGTGCGTGTGTGCGCGTGTGTGTATGTAAATGGAAAGATAGCATATGCAACAATAATAATTTAATTTTACAAGTAGATCACTTTTTAAAATCTTGAAAATTTAAGAAAAAAATGAGATTTGACTCTAACAAAAAAAGTAAAAAAGTTTCCTAAATAAATAATAATAGTAACGCAAGCTGAGGCATGTGGTGATGAGAGATTCACAGAATAAATAAAATTGGTACGAATCATATTTTGGTATAAAATACATAATGTCAAAAACTTGACATGAAAACTCAAAATAGCCAAAAAATTATGTAATGGCAATTTTATTTATGATGGATTGTACCAAAAAAGTAAAAAAAATGGAACATTCTGAAAGTAAAACAAGTATTTTCATCTTATTGACAACATTTTTATGGATAATTAACTGTTTTTTAACCTGTAAGCTGAATCATTTCAACGTTGCAACAGGAATGGAACAAGAAACAGGGTTGATCTCTTGAATTTTCAAGTTGAGATTGATATCATAAATGGAAACATAAACAAACATCAGTTTCCTTAGTATGAGTTACACTAAAAACACCTTCTCATATAAATTTACTATAATATGATACAAAATGACAATATTTATTTTAAAATATCTATGACCAAATGGATTGTTGACAAATGATGTGCACATAAAGCTTTCACTTCTTCTAGGACGAGGTATAGACAAAAAACCATTTAAAAGATAGTCCGGGATTAATCTCAAATAGATTGTCAGAAAAACGAATCAAGGCTTAATTAGTAGGGCAGCATGCGGTTTCCTAACTTGGTCAATTATTGTGGCATAGGCCTCCTACCCAAATTTGGTATCAGGCACTCATGGGTGGGTCTCCCCGTGAGGTAGTGTTAGTGATTAACCCACAGAGATTGTCAAGACGAATAAGTATGTGGCTTAATAGTTGCACAAGTAGCTTCCAATTCATATCAGGGTAGGCCTCAAGTCCAACCTCATAAATATTTCATGGTGATTTTAGCTATAAAACTGAAACCGTCTACGAAGATGTTTCTACCAACAATGCCACAAGTAAAACCTATGCTAACTATCAAATAGACAAAGACAGAAAGAGAGGATTCATAACTAAGATTGCTTATTCCTTAAAAAAAAAACTAAGATTGCTTGATTAGGCTGAAACATGGAAGTGCAAAAGTGCTACTGGTATTAGAAAAGATTAATATAGTACTAACATCATCAAACTTTTCAAAATTTTGTGTGTCCAGCTCTCCATTAACAACAGGCTTGTAAGCAGCTTCCATCTCATACAACTTCTCCCAGTGAACGCCTCGGAACCATTGATGAGCCTATAAAAAACATAGACACTTTAAATGAAGAAAATGTTATCTCCTACTGAAAACTATAAGCAAATATAGTGAGCATATTCAGGCATGAAATTAAGAATCTACTGTCTTGAATATGTGAAGCTCACATCAGAATATGGACCACATCTTGGACTAGATACATGGACTTGTGATGGTTACATTCAAATCAAGACTTATTTTTGAAAGATTCTTTCCTCAAAATAAAAAAAGGAAAGATTTAAACTTCCTAATGAATTAGTTCCAAGATTATGTAACATGAGATGATTCTATGTTCTTCGTCTTCCATCGTCCACTGATAAAAACATCTATAGAATCATCCGCCCTTTTTTTAGGGAAAAAAAAGAAAAAAAACTAAAAAACATAAATAACAATCTCTAACAACATGATCATAAAGGGGTTATTTTAAAGATGAAAGATATGCTGGGACAAAATTTCATATGACATTAGTTCCAAACAAGGATGCAGATATCGTGTCATCTTTGTGGTGTTGCAGTAAAGAAAACACAAAAGGCAATGGTTTAAAGACTAAAACAGGTCTGGAATATCCATTGCAAAAAAGCCGCATTAAATTAGTTAATGAATGTCCAGGCCATTAATGCTGACATCTACGAAGTTGACAAAATTGCCTTTCAGATAAAAGTGTAATATACTTAATAACAATTTTTGTCAAATTTCAAAAGATTATGGAGTATAGCATCTGACTACAGCATTACAGAAAAGCTGTAAAACATACTAACAGAATTATTATACGTTAACACTAAAATCTTCTGGCAGTCATACTCACACCCATAAACAGTATTGTTTCAAGTAGAGTAGAAAATCACCTTTATTTCTTCTATACCGCGGGTTCCCAGCCTATTTTCAACATCACATAGTAAATGGCAGATCAGATCTCTGGCTTCAGGTGATATTTTTGGTTCTTCTGGGAACTTCAAGCACGTTCTCCAATTAATTATCTGAAATAAAAAAAATGAAAAAGGATCAGAAAGTTGGCACAAGGAGGAAGCAGACATAATACAAAAGAATGGCTAACTTTCAAATGGATCAAGTGCAAATTACCTTCCTGCAAGTTATTCTGGGATCATCGGAACAGAAGGGAGGGTAACCTATAAGCATTTCATAAAGGATCGCTCCCAAAGACCACCTACATTGATATGATGAGAATAGAATAAATGTTATTATATTAGTATAACATATGCAGGACAAGTATTTATTGCTTCAGACGAAGTAAGAAAATTAATATTGTTGGGTATGATCATCAGATACGGTCAGATTGAAGGGATGGAACTAATAGCCCCAATAGCATGATCATCAAGATTCCATGCCCAATCAAAGCATACGAGTTAGCTCAATTTGAACGACACATGGCAATGTTACATGAAGAACACTATCTTGCTGGTAGATTAAAACCATTCGTCTAAGTAGAGGAAGTAAACAGAAGTAAAGAGAATCATGAGGAAAGAAACACAAATCTATAGTTGAACAGGCTCCACAAATATATTGAAGATCTTCAAATAAAGGACCCATTTCCTACTCAAAATTTACTGAAAAAATAGAGAGAAATACAACATGCAAGGATTCTACGACAACTGTGGTTCAGATCCTTAGGTTATCACAAATATTATGCACAATCAAAATATTGTTGTAAAACATACCAAAAGAACTGCATATTGCCAGTGGACTAAATGTGTCCACTCAAGCTATCAATTTGTATTCAAATTGGTGACATTGTTTAGGAGGAATGAATGCGAAAAACATATCAATACATTACGCCCCAATTTCCCATGATTTCGCCAATAAGCTTACTGTTGGTCACTTCTTCTAGTCTCTTATCCAACTAAAAGCACTATTACCCAATTGGTAAGAGTCCACTGAGCCGCTATCTAAATTCTAAATCATTAATCAAAGTATCAATTTTACTATGTAGGACCATTTAGACACATTTCAGCATGAAGACCTAAATGAACATGCAATTTTTGTGTCAAAACAGAGTGAGATTATCATGTAAGGGGAGCACCAGAATCTATTTATACATGTATTTCCAAAAGTTGCACCAGTAATGACTGACTTACCCATCTCATTCGAGTCACTGACAAAAAGACTTATATTCAATAGATACCATACGATCAAGTATATCCATGTCTAACAAACCTGTCATTACCAACATATTTTATTTTTTCTTTGTAGAAAGTTTTTTTGAGAAAGGCACCTACATAAACTTTCTGTATAACTTAAAACAAAATTGGCCTTGAGCTTTAAGGTTATTCATTTATATATAATCCAGCAATTTAGTGTCTTTTTCTCTTATCTTCTGTTTTACTACAAAACAAATTGAAGTTCAGGACAATTCTCAGATGAGAAAAAGGATCGAAAATGCTTCATACCAGTCACACTCCATCCCATAACCTTTCTTTAGCAACACTTCAGGTGCCATGTAATCAAGAGTTCCTACGGTTGAATAAGCCTGTCAGACATACAACAGTCACTGATGAGACAGAGGCAATTCAACCATCTAACAAATAGCTCATGTACAGAAGTGATCTGAATCCTTATGCTCTAATCAGCAGTTTGAATTTTAGACATTGATACCAGAGCACCAGAAAATAGGCAACAAAATGAAAATTTTACAATGGGGCAAACAGTACCAGAACACGACGATTCCTCTTCCATTGCTGCAGTTGTTCTTTGGGCATCATCCAAGGAGGCCTTTCATTTCCAGAAAGCCCTTCAATTTCAGCAGGGGCAGATTCAACCTCCCACAACATAGTGGAGTACTTATCTAATGGCTTACACAAACCAAAATCGGACAGCTTCACATGACCATCTTTATCCAGCAACAGATTGTCTGGCTTTATATCTCTGTAACAAGAAGTCAATTAGTTTTTAACTATCAGAATGTAAAAACTTCAAGAAAAGGAGCTTCACATTAGAACTCTTCATGAATTTTTTTTATTTTTTTTTTGGTAAAATTATGCTCATGAAAATATGAATATCCAAATACCCAGTTACAACATGGTAAGCTACTCCAACAATAGTGATCATGTGATTTAGGTGTTCATTAAATTATATTATAACAAAATTACATTAGAAAACTTTGTCCTGTATCTGCAGCAAAGTTCAGAATAACAAGCAAACACACTTCCATGTCAATGAAGACAGATCAAGTAAGACATTTGGTCTTAAAATTGCAGGAGGCATTTCAAATATATTATAAGCAGGACAAAATATCACAAAACTCAACAAGAACAATTCTACCAGTAGCATACCTGTGAATATAGTTATGCTGATGGATGGAATGTATAGCCAGTATACTCTCTGCTATATAAAATCTAGCTACATCTTCAGAAAGAACATCCTCTCTCATCAAAAGTGTCATAAAGTCACCACCAGGTAAGTACTCCATGATAAGGTACAAATATTCTGAATCTTGAAAAGAATAGAATAGCTTCACAATACAGCGGCTGTCAACCTCAACAAGCAAATTTCGTTCAGATCGGACATGCTCAACCTGAAATTTAGCAAAAGGAAGTTAAAAGAGATTAAAAAAAAGGAAATTATTTGTTGGTAAAAATTTTCATTATTTTTTGTTTTGGCAGTAACCCAACTTGTATACTGTACATTGTACCTTTAACTCTTAATGAATCCTATTTCTTGCCTTTGCATTTAAAAATAAAATAAAAATCTTTTATTTCTTGGCTACTTAAACTAGGAAATCAGTGCACCTGCTGATAGGTTTCTTGTCAAAATAATTTAGAAATTATTCCATAAAAATGATGAGTTTTAAGAAAACAGGCAATGCATGGTCATTGTAGTGTTCCTTGATGAACCAACCTATGGCATAAGAAAACTTTGAGGTTCTAGCAATTCACAAGTTCAAACACAGAGTAGCCTTGGATTGAAACTCTCTCCAGTAGAATCATTTTTGCGCTTAAAGAATGGGCAACCAAAATATAGGTAATTCATACCTGTCCACGACTGAGCATTTCTGATTTCTTCAATTTCTTCATCGCAAACACTTGTCCACTGTTTTTGGCCCGACAAAGCCTTACCTACATTGATGAAGTAGGACAAGCGAGATTAATGATGGACAAGTTTCTACTATATTATAATTAGCATGGTTACAGGATTCAGAATGAGAAAATGAGTTTTTCAAATCTTAATCTACTTTCATGAAAGTGACATGTCTAGAAGCTCGAGCTGGGTTAGTAAACAAATCAATGACATCTCAGTAAATCTCTCCCTCGTTGTCAGTAGTATGTTTATAATATTCCTTCCAGACCCAAGACAAGGAAGATCAAGTACTAATCAGTGGAGAAGAGATAATTCTAACTTTGACTAGTCATTTCAGGACAGACCACGAGAAAAAGTAGACATGCCATAAGAGTCTGTACCAATAAGTGGACCTCCACTGAAACCATTCAATTAAACTCAAAAGATCCAATTCTCATTACTTAAAGGAAGAGGTCTACTAACTTTGGCTAGCCATTTTAGGATGGACCAGATCTAACCTTAGCAACTCCCATCCTTTATGTCTGTTGATGGGTAAAACATACTTCTCTCTTTTTGGAGAAATTATAAGGAAATTCCGAAAGAAAAATATGATTCCCACTTTCCCGTTGTTTAAGAAAACACGTGCAATGTACCATAGGTTGTATAACATAAAAGCTCAGGTGCAACACTACAAAATGATTCACAAGGTGTGGGCAAGAACGTTAGGACAAGATATCATGTGTCCAATTAGAGGATTTGCAGTTGTCCCCTTTCTATTCACTCATAGTAGCAACACAGCAAGGAGTGAGACATTTAAGTCTTTTCCACATACAGCTCATGAATTAAAAATTTTGCCAGATCACACTATAACCAAGTTACTCAAGTAATTTCAACAGATCAATTTATCCACCTCTAAATAGCAATCTAGATAAAGCACTAAGAAAATCCTAGTCACGCAAAACTGAAACATATGAACTGAAAGTAATCATCCTAATTATTTAGAAGTGGAATATTAGAATTGACATGCTTATTATTCCTCAGAAGATGCTTGCCATTACCTCTCCAAAGGCCCCTTTGCCAATAACAGTTAACTGCTCAAAATCATCAATGCCAACTTTACGTCTTTGCATTCTCATGTATTCTGTTTCTTTCCGCTCCAAATTTCTGAGCATCTCTTGTTCTTCTTCATTTGAGACTTGAGCTTCTTGTGCTCTCTTTTGAAGTGCTTGTCGTCTGAAACGAAAAAATAGACATTCAATCTCAGCATTAATCTGGGCCTAGAAAGCTAAGAACCGAGGAGCATCAGGTGCTCAAGAATCGAGGAGCATCAAGCTATTGCAAGCCAACTAAAGTCAATGCTTCACTTGAGCAAGCAGTGACGGACATAATTCAGACTGTCGACTAAGCTGACTCCAACAAATTCTCCACAAGCGACAGTCAGTTTTTTTAGAATTCGTCCGTAAACAGCATAGAACGAGCAAACAAGTAAAAGAGTCAAAAAGACAAAATTTGGCGGGCGGAGCGCAATGCACCGAAACGTCCGGCGCAATCGTGTCACACACGCGCCAATTCCACACAAATATCCGTTCGCGAGTCCCGCGGCAAATGAGCACCAACAAAACGAACTAAAAAAAGCTACTAACCGCTCCTTCCGTTCCTGAAGTCCCTGAAGATAATTCTTATAATGATTCTCGATAATCTGCTTTGCCGCCGCAGCCTTCTGCCTGGTAACCGGCGAGGAAACCGCCGTCTCCTGCCCGACCAGAAATCCCTCCCCGCGGAATCCGTCTCCAAACGTCGCTTCCTTCATCCTGAGTGTCTCCAACTTGCCTCCGATATCCCGTCCCTCCATCTCCTCTCTCCAACCGCCTAATGATCACAGATCCAAACTCTCATACTCCTGTGTCCTTCCTCCCTCGTTATCCGTCTCGTCGCAGGCGGAAAAACCGTCAGCGTCGCATAAATGCGAAGGGAACAAGAAAACGAGATCTCAACTGACAGCGTGAGTAGCTTTCCAGCGCGTGACAGCGAGAGGATTTATCATTTCCGATGCGAGATCTGAAAGCAAATTGTTGGAGAAAGTGAAGGAAAAATTGAAGCGAGCCTGCCTACCTGTCCCCGAATTTATAATCCTCCCCCCATGGCTTCGTCTCCGAAATCAATTCTTTTTTATCGAAAGGTACGGGTCTGGTTTTGGAGCGGAGCGGAGCGGAGCAGCGGAGTGAGTAGAGTACTGCAGCAGAGGTCCAGAGGAGACAGTTTATGGCGTTTTGCGGCGCGGAGGGAGGAGGAGGCGACACTACGGCCGTGGGGGGGGGAGCGTTGAAATGGAGTGGAAATAAAAGGCCCTGTTATTTTATTGAACCGAACGTACGTCAGGGGTGACACCTGTGAGGGATGAGGGGGGTGGGACCCGGGGGGTTCCCGGGTGCACTAGCGTGATCTGGGCCGTTCGTTTCGAGATCTGGACCTCTCCGAGCAAGCAAGGAATATATATCTATCCATCTCTCCGGGCTCCAGCTTTGGCGTACTTTCCAACTTATCGCGACGGATTTGGTTCATTTGGTGAAGGGACGTGATCGGGTTCAGTGGATTGACGAAGGCGGGCTTCCACGGAATTCAAACTTTGCCCCTCCTGTGCGGTGAGACGCCGTTAAGACGCTTCACGTTCTGCATTAATTGAAACATCTGCACCAGCTCAGGACGCTGCCTATAAATGGTATAAAAACGGAATGGGACAGGTACACAGTTAAACGCTATAATCAAAAATCATTTTATTTTACCGTTTATTTATTTATTTATTTAACAGTAAAAGTATAAAACAGATAGAAATAAAAAAAAAATTTATACAAATATAAAATATAAAATATATAGATAACTTCGGGTAGAAATTTAAGAAATAATGATATTTTTAAATATAAAAATTCGTAATTAAAAGAATATTTCATGATTTATTAAAATAAAGAAGTTAAATTATAATTTCAATAAGGTATATCATATAGTTTTATAAAAGTTACTAAAAAAAGGTAAAATATGACTCATATACCCTCCTTCATCGGGTAATTGAATAATTAAATGTAGAAAGAGAATGACTAGCTTCCTTAATTACTATATTATTCAATTTATTATTTAGTAAACATATAAATTATTTATTTACCCTATTGTTGTTCATGTATCTTTCAACTAGTAAACTGTAAAAGGCATAAGAGTAAATTTCTTGTCGAATTATATAATTGGATAATTTTACTCGATTATAAGTTTATCAATTATTAAAAGTAATAAAAATGGATGAAGGTTATTAATGTCAATGAGACGAGTCTCACCGAAACCAGGGATCGAGTAAAGCACGGGGGGCGTAAATGGCTGGCGGAGGAGGGTCTGTTAGCTGGAAATGGATGCGTTTTGGATGGACGGCTCTTAAACCGGAGGATTAGGCGCCGACGGAGACGTGGAGAGTGCAACGAATCGGAATCGTGGGACTCCACGAGGGATCCCAGAAAAAGGCGAGCAGAAAGTACAGCGTACAGATCCCTTACTGACCGGATCGCATTTATTACTCGCGCGTGTAGCCCAGCTTGACGCCACGCCCTTGCCAGCTTTGGCGCTCCGTCAGTGCGTGTACCTGCGACCGACCGACGATGTCGGTGACTCTGTTGCTTTTATTTGGTCCGGTCGAGAAAGTAAAGTCACGGCGGACCGGGCCTGATCAGTGAGGCTACTAATAAATCAAGATCATAGGACTCACCAAAATATTTCACTTGATTCACTATTAATTAACTCTAAAATAAAAAAAATCATATGACTTGTTAATGAATTAAAATATAATAAAGTAATTTCTCTTATGAAATCTAAGACGGATGCTGCAAGCTTGCAACTATGTCCAGCCTTATTATGCTTGTGGTTTCACTATTGAATTTAGATTAGTGTCCAGCACAGAATGCTAGAAAGCATCGCATGATAACTCAATGTGGTTCATTCCAATGAAAAATTTCTCTTTTAATGATCATAGTAGAAGATATCAATAGGTCAAGGATACAAATAAGCAATGAACTGTGTTTGTACAGACAGGGAAAGGGCGTGCGGACCACCCACAATTCCTACAAAACAGCCAAAGATAGGAAATGAAGTGAAGTCCTCCAGATACAAAGTATGGAAGGATGTGTACTCCAGACCTACTCCCCAGCCCAGAGGAGAGGGGTAGTCCAATCCTTGTTCATACACGGACTTCTTTGGTAAGAAATAAGCCACTTCAAATAGGTCCGTTGCTCGGGCCCAGAATACGATTAATCACCGGACAAGTTAATCATAAAACAAAGAAACAAATACAAAATATACTAGCTTTTCATGAAAACAGAGGTTATAACTTGTCGGCCCCAGTCGAGGTAACAATTTAAAGACAGGTAACTGCATTCCCCAAGTTTCCAAATCTCAATTTGGGATCAGCTACGAATGTACTGGTCAAAGCAAGCAAAACAAATCACAGTTACAGATGCATCCACCTATTCATAACTGCAAGTGATTTTCAAGTAAACCAGGGCTGAAATGCACATTGTTAAAACTTTGACATACCAGCAGTTAACTGAGGTCTAAGCGTCCTTGTGAAGAAAGAATGGGACTGGTTCTCAGATATCATTACACATGATGAATACAAAAAAGTGAGCTATCTTAAATAGTATGCTATTAACATGGTTTGATTATACAAAAGCAAATGACAGAAGGGTAAGGAATTGTGCCAAGAATCACATTTTTATGCCGCCTAGACCAAGAGAAAAGAAACTGAAACAAGATGAATGAATGTGGCCAAGCAAAACCTTTGAGTCCGACAAGGGCAGGGTGACACGAGGCTGAAACCAAAAGAAGGGGACTCAAGTACATATCCACATATACCAAATAGGAATTACTTCTTC
Source organism: Aristolochia fimbriata (assembly GCA_019845555.1). Classification (NCBI taxonomy): domain Eukaryota; kingdom Viridiplantae; phylum Streptophyta; class Magnoliopsida; order Piperales; family Aristolochiaceae; genus Aristolochia; species Aristolochia fimbriata. The sequence goes on from CM034080.1 coordinate 32,618,874, forward strand.
AAAGGATTCTAATGTTATAAAACCCTGCCCAGAACAGACCCCAGAAGTGTTTGGGCCAGGTTAAACTAATCACCATGATCTCATAAAACACAAAACAATTTAATTAAAAAAAATAACAGGGAAACTCCCCACCCCACCCCCAAAAATAAACCATACACACAAAAACTGGAACTGGGCAGGATGGCTGAGGCTTCCTCCACCACCCCCTTCATTCTTCCTCTCTTTTCACCCCTTCCCTTCCTCGGTCCCTTCTACTGTGACCTGCTGGGCTGGGTCACCAGTTCTTCATCAAACCATTAAAACCCAGATTGGTCAACAGGTTTTAACCAGTTCCAGGTTACAGGTAACTTGGGTCAGGAAAAGGCTCCGGGTCCAAGCCAACTCAGTCTAACCGGCCTGGCCAGGTTCTAACAGAGGACTATACAACTAAGAAAACAAATCAAGAAATAGTCCGGACAGTCAACAACCTTTCAGACAAAGGAAGGTTTAATGCGGAAAGACGACACATCAGAACAATGTGCTTCCAATATCATTTGCAACAGAAAATTACAAAGAAGACAATGGCATCCATTAACACTTAAAAGACATGATATGTTCCCCATCATCATGCAGCATGCCTTTCTTTTCCTCTTTGAGGAAGGAAAAATTGGGGCATAACATACTTAACAGAAATTATTTTTCTGAAATAATATACAGCAAACACTTTCTCCATGCGAATGCACTTAGAGATGATTCAACAATTCTTGACAAAAATAAGCAGAAGGTATGAAGTCTTATGTGAAGGTTATCACGTGTCGCATGAGGAGTCCAGAAAAATTTTAAGCAACACTCAAATAGACACATGGAACTATTTATGAGTAATATTTTATTTAGAGGGAGATGTGTCCCCTGCAGTACAGCAAATAATTACAGATGCATTTAAAAAATAAGTCAAAAAGATGGAGACCAACCGCTATTAGAACTTCCCTTTCTCTGTTCCTGCAGGCATCAAGCTGAGTGCATATCCCTAGCTGCAGTGGTGTCTTCTCTGGAATATTCTCTGCAGCAAACTACTTAGCTGCATCAACATGCCTCTCGATTTATCTCCTCTTGTGGATCTATATCTATTTCAACCTTAAAATCCTCTCTCGATCTCACAAGCATTCTCTTGATAAAACTAGTATACTCAGCAAACCAGGTTTCACTAGTTTTGTCTAACTGTGTCCAAGTAATTTTGTATAAATCCACAATACCAACCAACCAGTTCAATAAATACTTTCAATGTCCATCGGCTACAACCAACCAAGCAGTTCAATAAATACTTTCAATGTCCATCGGCTACAACCAACCAAGCAGTGCAATAAATACTTTCAATGTCCATCGGCTACACAATGAGCTAGAAGCTCAATTATGAATCACATTGAACTTCAAGTTAGCAGCTCAACCATTAACAACATAAAGTTCAAGCTGGAACCTGTTTAATAACCTTCATAAGGATTCAGTTGCAAAACTGAAATTAACCATAATGGAACAGATTAAGATCAAAGGCTGGCACAAATTAGCAGTTCCAATATTTTTATAACCTATACACCTGAACCTATATATAAAAGCCTTTGTAGCTGCACAATGAAGTACAACACCCACAAGAGTCCATCCGTAAAGGCAGAAGTGGTGGCGGGGATCAACGGCAGTCACAGAAGATCTAAGGAACTATCCACCTTATAGTGCAACCATTAGTTTCACCAATCATAGGTGTATGGCTTTCTAGCCGAGCTCTCACAAACTGTTGAAGGTCAACTGAACTAAGCATAAAATTTTTGAAGCTCCACTGAAACATAAAATCCAGACAGATTTCAGTTTCAATGCTATTATACACTAAGATCAAGACCGCTTTTCCTTCTCAGCATAGGAAGTAAACAGGACACTCATTCACCTTCTAAGAAATGAAAACTCAACATGATTCATTTTTCTTTCTAGTTTTGTCGATAGGATGTCAAAATAAGCCAGTCAAAAGAAGTGGAGTTTCAAGAAAATTTAACGATCATGGTCCAATATTTACCAATCTCCCATTTCCACATTCTTGTCTAATTTAATTATAAAAGTAAAAACAATAAAGATAATCGTGTCTTATTTAAATGTCAAGTTTCAAAAAAGAAAAAATCTTTTTAAATGTTTTAGAATTCATCACAACCATCTCATAATGACTTATTTGATCCCACCAAATCCCAATAATCAGTTTGTGCTTCTTTTTCTCAAGGAATCTGTAACCCTCAGTTTTTTTTAATAAAATAATGTTTTATTAATCATGACCAAGGAGTACAACTAGAGAATTAGCAGATCGAGGTACACAACCTCTGGTTATAATATTACATTTAGAGAATATTATGTATCTTCCATTTTTTTATAATAAATGATCATGCCAATTGCTCCAGATAATATAACACCTATGTAATAATAGAACACTGCACTAAGGCAAAAAGTATTGCTTTTAAGTAAATCACAATTAACTTTACCATAAAAAAGACAAGGAGAGGAAACCTCAAGCCTAGTTAAACAAGTGGAAGGGATTTACCCATGGTTAGCCCATCCAAGTCAAAGTGCAACTTCTTTTGAGAAAGAGAATTTTTTTAAAAAAAAAAGCAGCTGTAATTATTGCATTATCAGGCTTCTTGTTTGTTTCCCAGTTAGACACTAAATAGAGCCATGAAGATAAATCTTTTTTTATTTTTTGCAAACAAGGAAGTTAAATCTAAATCACATGTTTTGCCATCGTGTGGAAGTTATGATTCAGAAAAATGAATTCAGAGCAAGTTCAAAAGGCACCAGTTAGTAGCAGCTCCTCTCAAAAAATAATGATAAGCATAGAGTTGTTCATAGTGGTCTGGGTAAATTCGACCATTCTCATGTTAATTGTGAGTGTTAATGATGGAATGACTAGTGCAAAAGTCCTCTTACAAGGATTAAGACAATGATCCATACAACTTGCTTTAACATCTGTATCACTGAATGGATGAAAACCTAAGCTTGTAGGTATAGCAGTCCAATGCATTATGTCATCATATAGAAGATTATTGACAGCATAACCATCTGGAGATATTTTTTTTGAGGAAATTGATGAATATTATTACTTGTGCCAAAGAGCAAATATTACGTTTTGTGAATACTACATATTTGTTACATCATCCATTTGTCACATTCAGACTCGACAGGGAAACTCCATCTTTCGCCAAACGATCTGCATGGTGGTTTGCCGATCTAGGAATTCTCTTCCAGCTTGTGACGCTGGAAGAGAGCTCCCAGATCTCACGCATGTGCAAGAGGAATCTCCATGGTGGGTTTTTCCCTTGGCAGCACCAATCAATTACATTTTGCGAGTCACCTTCCACTTCTAGGGGCTCTAGAAAAGTGGTGTTGTATATCCTCATTCCCTCTAGGATAGCTTTGACTTCTGCATCAGTGGAGTCAGTGATTCCAATCGGGCCCGAGTATGTCAACAAGATGTTGTCATTGTGGTCACGAAAGATACCGTCTATCCCTGCCCTTCCGGGATTACCCAACGATGATCCGTCTGTGTTAAGCTTTATGGACCCACTGTGTGGAGGCACCCATTGCAACCATCTGGAGATATTATGTTATCTGTTCCAACATGTGTCATAGAATTTTGCAAATCTCATCCAATGCTCATTGCATTTAGTTAAGAAAGAAATCAATGTTCGATGTGGCATACATCAACAAGTATCAAATGTCCAAACTACTTAGCAAGCCACTCGAACTATTAGTATCATGTTTCCAGAGGGATTTGATTAAGAGCAACGTTAGATTCTTTGCAGAACACTTAAACTTTTTTTCTTTTCTTTATTAAACTCAACTAGCCAAATTTCTTTGGTTTAAATTCCACCTTTGATATTGGATTTTATAATTTTCTTTGATTTTTATTTTGGTGGTTTGGGACTTTCAAAACGAGGGCTTCTAGTGTGAGTTTTTTTATTTAACAGAGATTATGCTTGTACAATCAACATTCAGAAATAAAAATAATAAAAAAAGGCATTTCTTTGATATGGGTATCACAAAAATGATCCATTGCCTGTGAATTTCTCAGGTAATGCAAAAGAAACCACAGCCTACTTTCTTTCTTCATATTCAAGAAAGAAGGAGAAACAGTAAACTAACCATAGCAGAAGAAAAATGGCTCCATCAAGGACAGTGTTCCATTTTCATCACTAGTCTTGGCCACTTCCAGACCCTCTCATGTCATTTTGCCATGCATAACCCATACCACCTTCCCTGCCAATATCACCAGCACCAGGCCCAGATGAAGAAAACTTGCTCTGGTTTATATGGGAAAGAGGTGGATGTGGTGGGGGAAACGGCAGGGGCATCGGCGCCAGTAGACCTTTGCCATCATGATACTCGGCAGTCCCACTTCCCGATGGAGTATCTGGCCCTGCTTTACCCCCTCCAGGGCCCCAACCGTAGTCACCTTGATAATATGAAGGCGTCCCCTGACCCTGGGGACCAAGACCACCAGACTTAGAATCTGCTAACGAGTTTCCGTAACCCCCAGCCAGCCCCTGACCTGCCCCAGCTAAAGACTCTGAAGGAGGCATTTGAGTTGCTCCTACACCGTAGGGAGGAGCATGGTAGCCAAACGGTATCATCAAAGGAGGACCAGGAGTGTTCATATTTGCAGGACCCGGAAAATTTGGGGGCTGCTGCTGTTGTTGATGAGAGCTCATGAGAGGGTACTCTGGAAGTGGAGAAGATTCTGGCTGAACTGGCGGATGCTTGTCTGGAAACCGATCGGTATTTCTCCCGAAATGCCCAACAGAGCCTCCTTGGTGGTAGTCAATACTCTGATGTTGAAGAGGAAACCAGTTGGCGTTGGTATTGAAAGGTGGCTGCCGGTCAAAGCCCTGTTGATATTGCTGAGTATCGTTACGCTGCGGCTCAGAAGGCAAAGTTTGATTCGGATGATGACCATAAAACGTGGGGTTCGGCATGGGCGACCCTCCCGCTACTGAGGGTTCTCTGGGGCTGGACTGGTGGTACCTACGAGCCTTGTCCTCATGCGTATGCTGAGAGTTGGAAGTGGGCGAAAAAACAGCTTGCCTGGGTTGTGAATCACCAGGAGGAAGAGGAGGCTGCTGATGATGTTTCCCATGGAAGGCATCAGAAGCGTTCCCCACTGCAACCGAGGAAGAAGCAGGCAACTCGGTATTGCTCCCTTCCTTGTCAACAGCAGCGGCATTTGATCGTTGCAAGAGATGGGCATGGTTCTGGTGGATATGGGATTCGAAATCCTGTTTCTTCAGGAAGGATTTCAGGCAATGGGGCGCTGCACAGACATAGATACCTTCCAACATTTTAATCGTCTGAATCTTCTGAATCCGCTCGTCGCAAAGGTAACAGCTGGAATCGGTGCGCGCGCAGGCCAAACAGAAGGCATGCTCGCAGGGAGTAAGGCGGCCATATATAGCGATGGGAAAATCGCAGCGAACACAGAAATGCACCCGCTCGCCGAGGAGACGGCGGGACCTGCGGCCGACGGTCTTGACGACGGCGGCGTTGGTCGGGACGGAACCGAGGCTCTTACCGACGGGGAGATCGGCAATGACGAGGTGGTCGGGGCAGGCGACCGTCACGGTGTCGACGGCCGAGGGTTTGGCACCAGTTCCCCCGCCCTCGGACGATGTAGCCCCTTTGATCAGACGGATTTGAAGCATCTGTCTATATTTAGATGAAACTAAAATAAGGACTTGTTAGAAACCCTAGATGCGAGAAGGAGAAGAAGGCAGAGAAGGGACGCCAGCAATCTTTTGATTCAAAACAACTCCGCTCTCCGCACTCCGCCCTCTGCGACGGAACGGCCGCAAAGATTCCCGACTAATTCCCCCACGCTCGTCGCTCGCAGAGGCGGTGAGAGCGCGCGACGAGAATCTCAACGATGAAACTTGTCTAAAGACTCGATTGGCCATGGACCGGATGTGATGTAGAAACAAAGGGACATGCGAACCGAAGAGAACTCAATTTCGAGATTTTTTTTTTTATTATTATTTTATTTATTTATTTGCATTTAGTGAGTTAACAACTTGGGTATTAGCGATTGGTTATGAATTAAGAGTAATTACTGACTATATATGAATTATGACTTTCGAATGCTTTCAATTTTAACACAGAAAAACTCAAATTAGTTGATGGTCAATAATATATTAATTAGTGGTTCCTTATAATATAATTTTTATCAACAACTAATATGTTAATTTGTAACTTTAAATATAATATAAGTATATAACAGGTACTTCGGTAAGGGGGGTTTAGTCGTTAGGGAAAGTGAAGTTAGAGAATATAAATTCTTGAAAAATAGAACTTTCTCATGTTTGTTATAGTAAATTCCCGATAACTTTCAATTCGCCTAAAAAAATAGAAAAAAATCAGAGTTTCAAGGACAGCGTAAATTTAGAGGTGTATGAGAATTCCATTTCTCACGAAGACATAGAATTTTCAACTCCCTCCAAAATTAACGGAGCAAACACAAAAAAAAAAAAAATCTTCATATAAATTTAAAATTTTTTTTTTTTTTTAATTCTTTTAAAAAAAATTAGTGACTACTTATTATCAAACTTGTCAAAAACTTATTTATTTATATTTTAATTTTTTCAAATAAAAAATTTAAAATATTTAAAATATTTATAAGATTACCTCTTTTCATGTTTTGAATATTTATAAGATAACCTTTCTTTAGGACCTATTTTTTCTATTACCATTTAAAATATAAAATATTTATAATAATAAATTATAATAAAAACAATTTAAATATTTTATTATATTTTAATTAAAGTGATATATACTAAATTAAATCATTCAAAAAAAAAATAATGTTATAGATAATAAATGGCTAAATATTTAATAAATTTGGTTAATGATTAAATTAATCAAATAGAAGGATTCGGATAAAAACATAAAATTATGTTACTAAATAAATATTTATCATCTAATGCATTATATAAAAATAATTCACATAGAGAAAAGATAAATTCTTTGTATTTATATAAAAAATAATAAATTTTTATTTTTCTCTCTCTAAAACAATTTAATAATAACTTTAAATAAAAGAATTATTTATTTATCAATAGAATTCATTAATTACTTTGTCCAGCAAAGTTTTCTAAATTCTCAATGTTTTAACTAAAGTTAACTATGACTTCAAATTCTCCGTAAACAATGAATTATGCACTAAACCCCCGTAAGACATTATTTTTATAATAATAAAGGTAATTCTTCGTTTTATTAACGTGATCTATCAACAATGCGTCAATGAGCCGTCAAAAAAACAAAATGTGAAGATAAATATTAAATAATAGAAACACATATTAAAAATAATATTTAATTTTTTTACCATGGAAATAGAGTTGACCTCGTTTCCTCAATGCTCGTTGTGATTTCCGTGAGCTTAACACAAAAGATATGTAAAAAGTATTTTAATTATGATTTAGTGATGCTGATTTAGTTGAAATCTAGTTGTACTGTACACGATGCTATTGCTACCTAAATTTATTCTCATACACACATACTTTGTCATCATAAATAGGCACACAATGATACAATACAAATATGCATACGCTAAACAACATTACTTTTTTCTCATTCACTTCCGCTGTTAAGAACCGATAACACACAAAAGCTTGCATTCTGTCCACAACCGAAACTGGAGTGACCGAATAAAGAGGGGGATATGCAACATCAACAGGCTGTAACTTGATAGCACAAGGCGTTTTTTTAAACATTCGTTTCGAAGGTACTGGCCTAAATGTGTCGACTAAAGGCATCTTTCATACTAAAGAGCTTGGGGCAAAAGGAAAAATTTATCTTTTCTAAGCTACAAAACTAGAGGGAACCGACAGGGCGATGCACGGCCCTGCTCTTTCTCCCCTTGTTATTCAGCTCTCTGCGCTTCAACTCAAACCGAAGCTACCTGCTTTTGAGCAAAGGCAACGCCCTTATCGATGCTGGCCTTCAGCTCTGGCTTCATTGCTTCCAGAGCTTTGGCCTCGTATTCAGTTAATCCTTGCAAATCAGCAGAAATAATTGCTTCCACGCCTTTCCTCCCCAGCTTAACTCTGGATGCAAAGAAGGGAACCTCAGTAAGATCGGACTGGACGAATGAGCACTCGTACACATCCGAGTCTCCATCCAATGCCCTCAGAGAAGATTCCACAAATCTGGCTGCTGCATATGCCATAGACAATGTGGCAGATCCTGCACCTGCTTTTGCCTCAACAACCTCAGTTCCAGCATTCTGAATCCTCACAGTAAGCTCTTCCACTTCTTCGTCAGTGAAAGACACGGATGGTTTTGTCTTTGACAGCAATGGCAGAATGGTGATTCCTGCATGTCCCCCCACAACAGGAACATCCACATCAATGAGCTTTAGGTTCTTCTTCTGAGCAACAAAGGTATTCGCCCTAACCACATCAAGTGTGGTAACACCGAAAAGCTTCTTTGGGTTATATACACCCTTCTGTTTGAGGACCTCTGCTGCTATGGGCACTGTGGAATTGACTGGGTTGCTTATGATATGGATGAAGGCATCAGGGCAATTATCTGCCACTGCCTCAACTAAGGTCCTAACTATGTTGGCATTGATGTTGAAAAGGTCATCTCTAGTCATGCCAGGCTTTCTTGGAACACCTGCTGGGATGACCACAACATCCACGCCATTCAATGACTTGGCTAATTCAGCAGGACCAGTAAAATCAAGGACCTCGGATGGTGTATTGCAATGGCTGAGATCAGCAGCAACACCTTTAACATTGGCTATATCATAAAGATGGAGAGCTGAAACCAAAGGTGACATTTTGATCAGAAGAGCAAGGGGTTGTCCAATCCCACCTGCAGCACCGAGAATGGCCACTTTAAAAGCTGAAGCTCGAGGTTGCAGATGATACTCAAATTTATGATTTTGTTTTGCAGTTTTCGCAATAATTGACTTGCGAAGTGCAGCACTGCTCTCCTTTCCCAAGAAAGACATCTCTTGCTCACAGTTTACACTTGTCGCTGCCTTAAGTCCACTGAAACTCCTCAAATTATTGTATGAGCTGCACCTCATTTCATGAGACTTGGCCTTGACCCCTGGGGACTTTGAGGTATAAGAAGTGGAACCAATAGCAAAGGTGATTGCCGTAGTTGCTGTAGCTGCAGCCATTTTTCCTACAGCAGATAAATTATGAATATATTAAGCCCTTGCTACAATCTCTAGAAATAAAAAAGTATAAAATTAAAAAAGCGGTTATTTAAGGTGCAAACAGAAGCAAGAATAACATGAAGAAGAAGAAGAAGAAAAACAAAAGAAAGGCAGCCAGTCAATAATATGCAATATCTGATGAAATAAAGTAAGCAATATATAAAATGTTATTGCAATTTCAACCACGAAGCTAAGTGGATTTTGTTATAATTTTGTCATAACCTCATGAAAACCCACAACCAAGTACGGAATTGATTTATACAGAAATATCATATAATTTACACAGATAAAATCAGAGAAAAAACATCCGAATCAAACATAGAAGTATCAAACAGAAACGATAAATTGTAGACAGTTGTTTACAATTTTTTACAATCCATATGGAGCATATATTAGTTGCAATTAGAAAATCAAATAACACATACTGAGGATACAGAATAAATAAGAAAATGAAGGTAATTTATGATCAATCTAAATGAATGTGGGCAGAATTCAGCTGTTGATCTGAATCAACATTAAAAAGAAAATTTATATGCAAGCATAGCCACAGATGCTCCATTAGTCAAGGACCTAAGCAGCAAAACACCCATGTAACCAAGTGGTAACTAGATCTCTTTTTGAGGAAAGTAATAACTAGATTTACTTCGTCTTTTCATGACATGATTAGATTCTATTTATGATTTCAGATTGAGAAGAAATGCTGAACTCTGCTAAGCATAAATTGTCACTACGTTCAGATCCACAGAAACACAAAAAGATAAAAATAAAATTGTAAAGATGCGTCCTGGTTTTCAGCAACCTATCTTCCAGGGAAGTAGAGATTTTCTACTTTTCACAAGACTGAAAAATATCGTCGATTTCCGAATTAAAAAAAAAACTCGATATTAAATTGTAGAAACACTAAACATGCAGGTGTCAGAGATCGAAATTCAAACAATATCACCGAATCGCAATTAAAAAATTATCCGTGAACACAACGGTCAAGCTTAAACTGCTAAAACAAATGAATAAGCTGAAAAGATAAAATAAAAACAAGAAAAGTTTCAATTCCATTTTTGTGGAGCATTTCCGCGTCCAGGATCGAGCGACCCGGGGTCAGAACAGAAAAAACACGTCTTGACGGACTGATTTTAAAAACCTCATTTGTAGTGCAAAAGCTTCCTTATCCTGATCAACTTCTTGCCACAATTAAGTTCTGCCTAGCTCATACTTCGGATCTGAACAAAGAACGTCACCAGAAAGAAAAACACCAACAAAACCAACAAGATCAAAACAGCTGAAAATTACCTCCAGGAACAACAAAACCCTACAAAACTCCGGATCTGAAAGTACCAAACTCGCTCCAAAATGGAGAAATTCAAGCCCCCACGAGCATAAAAAACCCATAACAACAAGATACAATACACAAGAAAGTAAACAAGAACCCAAAAACTTCACCACAACCAAAGAAAATAGCAAGAAATCTTACTAGATTATCCCGCCCTGCAAACCGCAGAAGAAGCCAATGTTGAATTAGGGCAAAGGAAATGACTAGCACGGTAGCACCTGAATCTCAGGGGAGCCCGCCTCTTTATACTTATAAAGCGTTCCCTGTCTCTTCGTTCACGACGGACCCGTCTAGGCGTCACTGTCCTTCTAAACGGGGCCCGAGTGACTTTTAACTGTCACAACGGAATATTCTTCCCACGCTTCAGTCCCCACGACTCCTTTGCTACGGCGTTACGGTCCTGACGTGGCAGTTCCTGGTTCATAGCCTTGTTTTAAACGTAATTAATCGAACTCGGTTGAATTATTTACTTAAACTTGTTCTAATTCTGTGTTAAGCAACGTTTTTCAGGACTCCATTTATCAAGCCCGGATCCGCCGACTAAAATTCGTGTGGGTAAAGCCAATCACGTGGCGCCCAAACATGGGACCCGTGTGACGTTTGCAGTGTAATGGGCTTTGACCACGCGCATTTTGGCAAGTGGATCCGGGCTCCCATTTATCACTACCAGCAGCAAAACTAGAGCCCGGATCCGCTGTCCAAAATGCAGCATCGCCAAAGCGAATCATGGGGCGCCACATCACAAAATTACCTGTGCGGGGTTAATGTGACACCTATTATTTGCTTTGGCCATGCTGCATTTTGGCCAACGAATCGGGATCGCAAAACTAGGTGTGTGACTGGCCTGATTTAGATCGGGTTTTTAAAACCCAAACATGACCCGACATGTAAGATTGCTCGTGCGACTTTTTGTGCCACTCAAAGGGCCCTTAGGTCACAAGTCATAACATCAAATACATTGTCTTATAAACCCAACTTCTCATGCCATGGAAAGGCCATCAGTATTATTTTACTTTTGTCTTTTAAACATTTGATGTTATGATAGAATTTGCCATGCTGGAAATTTTTATCATTTTACATGAGTGAATCATAGCTTAATATGTATTTTAATATTGTAAAAAATATTACTCTTTACTATATAAAGTTTGATTAATTAAGTCAGATGATATTACCAATATTGTATTTAATTTTATATTTATGTGTATAATAATTTTTAATTATTTTTCATGCTTAGGTACGTAAAATGTGTTAATTTTTGTGCCTAGGTACGTCATTGTGTTTTACTTATACGATGAGTACTTATTAAAGATAATATTTTTTTTTTTTTATTAGGCGTGTAATATGAGTCACATTATGTATCAAAATATAGAGGATTTTTAAAAATTAAATATCTTTTATTTTTTATTTTTTGGGCGGCCGAGTCCATCTTTTTTCCAAACCCGAGTCAGGAGTGATTCGGCTTGTATCGGCCCGCATCGCCGATACGCACCCGAGTCCAATCCGCACAACACCCGTAATTTGTAACTCCGACGAGGGACAAATCCGCCATTAGCGTGAAGTTAAAACAGATTCCGCAGTCCAGTTACATAAATCAGAAGATATCCAATCCAAATATCCAGAAAGCCGCGAGCGATCAAGCTTTTATCTCCTCCCCCCTCTCTCGGGCTTCTTCCTTAACAGCAGGAGGGGATGCAGGTGCAGCCGTGCAGAGAGAGGGAAAACGATCTTGAACGTGAAGCTTTCAGTCATTGAAGGAAACAGAGAAAAAAAAATGGTCTGAAAAGAAAAGGAACCCGCGGCCCGATCCACCTCGCCGATGGCCTCCTCTGTTTCAGTCTCGCCGCCGTTTCTCCTCTTTAAAAACTCAGTCGTACTTTCGCTTCGTTCAGTTTCGTATCCTTTACAATCGCCGCGGTTGGGCCGCGTCCGCGCCCTTAAAACCGGCCCCGAGGGTGCGTGGTCCAGGGCGCAGGAGTCCAGGGAACCCAGCTTACTGCGCAAGCCGTTGGTGTCGGGGTCGGACGACGGGGACGCCTCGACGAACACTGGTTCAGGGAATGAAGAAGATAAGGGCGATTATAAATCTAATGAGGACCAGTGGATCGATTGGGAGGACCAGATTTTGGAGGATACTGTACCATTAGTGGGATTTGTTAGAATGATTCTTCACTCTGGGCGGTAAGTCAGTTCTTCTGGTAGCGATTTCTGGTTTAGTCACTGGAATCTTAGTTCCATTGGTGCACGCCTCGTGTTACCGATACCTCGCTCTAGAACTGTTCCGCTTCTTGAATTCATATGGTGCATTTTGTCAATATGTTGATTGAAGGTTGTAGCAATTAGTTCTTAGTTCGTCAAGGTGTCGCAGTGGCACCTCTCGTTTATATCCAGATTTGTGAGCTTATCTTTCAGTTTTTTTCTGATACTTACACTCAAGTAATGGTGGGTAAATACTCTGTTGTGGTCTCTATTCCAAAAATTTAGTTGATTGCTCAGATCGCTTTGCTGAAAGATCAATTTGTGGGTGAATTATCCTTCTCTCGTGCATTTTGCGTCTGGTGTGGAAATGGGTCTCTGTAAATGAGGAGAGCTATTATAAGTCTCTGGCTTAGCACCAAAATCATAAGAAGACCTATAATTTATAGAAAGCTCAATAACTATGTTATTGTTATGGAATTCTTTCACACTTGAAATAGTGGCAGTTTCTGTGTTTCTTTCTGAATGGATATTGGCTTATTAAGTGATAGTTTTCAAAATTAGAAAGAACGTGAAAGCTTCTAGCTTGATACACATGCATACATCTCTTGCTTAGTGTGTGTCAGAGGTTTCAGTTCATTTAAAGGTTACAGGGTTATCCTCAATCAAACTATTGATCAATTTTTACTGCAATCATATCCATAACATAAGTCTAGCTTATCGAAATTCATGTTATTATCTTTTAACAAGATCATATGTTTTATCAGAGATCATTTATGCAAAATATTTGTGAAGCATTTGTATTGTGAATAGAGAGGTGTGAAGACCATATCAGTGTTCTTTAGGCTAACTTCCAATTACATCTTCAAGTACCTCTATACTTCTATTAGCAGGTTTCTAGGCGGAATAAATATACATTGACCGCATTATTGACATTTGGTTCAGTTTCGTCCATTACAATATTTCAGTTCAATCCAATTATTCTCTGTTTGATTGTAGCATTTCAACTTTGAATCATATGATGTGTTGCACTGTTTCTCTCCTTCCTATATCTCAGATGAACTTTCTTTGCAGATATGAAAGTGGGGACAGACTAAGTCCAGAACATGAGAAAACAATTTTGGAAAGGCTGCTTCCATATCATCCAGAAGCTGAGAAGAAAATAGGATGTGGAATAGATCATATCATTGTAAGTCTCTATCTCTCTCTCTCTCTCTCTCTCTCTCTCTCTCTCTCTCTCTATATATATATATATATATATATATATATATATATATATATATATATATATATATATATATATATATCATTTGATGGACACTCAAACCAGGATTTGTTAGTACTCTGACCTATGGTCTAAAAGATTGGTCATGTTTCCTGTCAACTTACCCAGGAAAAGCAAAATTACTTTTTTATGAAACTCACGAGCTGAGGATGCCCTTCTTTGGCAAATTAGTATGTGAAACAGTTATATGCTGTATTTTGGATAGTTTGCATATTTGAGGGCATCTCCTAACATCCTGAGATTTTTTTCAGGGTTTGACTTAGTATGATCGCCATTGAGAATTATAACCATAAGATAATACAGCATCAGAAAACCCATTCAAGATCTCCTTAGCTATCGGGAGTAATACCTCGATCAATTGTTTCCCATTGCTGTTGCACAACTGCTGCCAGTAACGTAGTTCGGTTGGAGTCCCTGATTTGTCTGTGTCTTGTTGACTTCAGCTGTTGGCTAATCATGCTCAATACAAGTAGAAAACACTCAATATATTCCAACTTCTCCTCATAACATAAAACTGACACCAACATTGAGGAAGACAAGATATCTAAAATCTAAAGATCTCCTCCACCTCAACAGAGATCTTAATAAGCAAGATATATTTCAGACTCTGCCGAACCAGACAGCAGCATGCGTGGAAAAAAGTGTCGCTGGAATTCATTATAACTTCGAAGTATATATGAGGAAATTGAGCAGTAAGATAAAGCGTGGTTGGTGGATGTGATTCTGGAATCATGTACAAGCTGTGCTGAATGATGAAGTTGTCGCAGTGTACTAGCTTTCAATAAAATCCCAGCATGGAGAATAAATCTCTCTAGGATGCTTTATCTGGAATGTGTAACAAGTTGAAGATAAAAGTCATATGAGAGACTGCAAGACACTGACAGTCCGAGTCAAATCAAATATGAACAATGTCTAATTAAAACACTAAATCAAAGATGTGGATTTTCTACTTAAAACAATGTCTAATTAAAACACTAAATCAAATATGAACAATGTCTAATTAAAACACTAAATCCATGCAGCTATAAGAAGATCAGTTTTGCACACAACTGAAATAGCAATCAAATCCAAACTGTGCCAAGAAAGTCCAGAATTTTATTGAACCAGATGGGGCTTGCTCAGTTGCTCCTATTTCGGGGTGAGTCACTTCCAAACCAGGTCAAGTCTATTCGAGTTCAAAGGTCCCTTGACATTTTTCTTTTTAAGGTGGCAAAGGCTTTCACCGAAGCTGACAGAGAAAGTATACAACATAATAGTGCCAATAATTATATAAACCTGGCAGAACATCCATTGACTGACCGGTGGCCAAAGTAGCCTTTGAGACCCTGACCATGCCAACATTTTAGTAAGGAGTTGGCTGATCATTGAGTTTTGACCTATCCATTCTCCAATCTGCTATGGGGTCAGAAACTTCATTGAAAATTGGCTTCTCTGTCCAAGGGGAAGAACCATTGTTCTTGGCCCAGCTAATCGCTGCCTGGGAGTCACCTTCAGTCACCCTTCAAAGTGCTGGGAGTCTCCTTCAATCACCCTATGAAGTGCCGAGAATCGCCGTCAATCACCCTTTAAGTGCTAGCAAAATAGCCTTATCCCAGTTAATAAGGTTTTGGATTCATCTTCAGTGGTTCCATGAACATCTGCAAGACCAAAGAAAGACAAGAGGACTCCACTTATGCTGTTTCTGAGCAACCCATCGATTCAGCAGGGCCTGGGTTCTCCACTGAGGCCCATCAAAATTTTAGCTTCAGGAAGGAGGGATCAAGTTTGTTATTCCTCCAAGGTAACAAGCTTAATGGCATTAAATAATATGATTTTGTGCCTGAATTTCTTGATCACTAAGGCTCGAAAGTTGGGGGGAATCATGGATGTTTTGAACCCAAGACAAGGTGCTGCAAAAAAAAAATTCTACTAATCCCCCAAGTGCTGTTAACAGGGTTCCATGGTGCTTCTCCAACTAGAGATGCCTGCATTTTTGGGAAGGTTGACTCCCAGAGGATTTCCAGTGGCAGGCAAAAGTGGCCTACTAGTGGATGGTCAAAAGTGCTAGCCATGCAGAAGCTCTCTCTGACTCTCAGAATGTCTTTACATTTTTATGTTATTTAAATTTTAGGAGGGGGTGCATGAAGGCAGCCTCGGTACCCTGGAGACTAGCCCCAAAATTAAGAGAAATATGGGACCTCTCAGAAACTGTAATTGGTTGGAGCCACACGCCCAGATCGGCTAACGCAGCTGCAGATGCCCTAGCTCGGCCTGGAGTCTTATTACAAGTCATGGAGATCCTATACCCTCCATAGCAAGGACGATTATGTTAATTCTGTAACTGCATTAAGCACTAAGCCTCTTTGTATTGTACTCCACATTTTCTGAATTAATATAATCATCGCTTTCCTCAAAAAAAAAAATTTAGGAGGGGGTGTGTTTGTCCCCACGATTGGGGGTAACCTGTCCCTGCTGAGAGAAAATTATTCCACATCCTTGGGTTTTTTGGGGCCAGGTGGGGTTCCCTGTGAAACCTGACCTGATGCCCATCCCTAAGCTCCAGCTTTAGGGGAAAACCCCCCTTGGCCCAGGCAATTGCACTCTTTGAATCACCCTCTATTATTGCTGAAAGGGAGAAAGTTTAACATATAATCTGAGCTCTTTAGATGAGGTTCCGTGTTTGCTTTGACGAATTCAGCTACACT
This sequence comes from Aristolochia fimbriata, assembly GCA_019845555.1. NCBI lineage: Eukaryota > Viridiplantae > Streptophyta > Magnoliopsida > Piperales > Aristolochiaceae > Aristolochia > Aristolochia fimbriata. Next base: position 32,635,583 of record CM034080.1, read on the forward strand.
AGTGCTCTGGATATGTAAAGAGCAAAAGCGAAAATCTAAGCTGATCTGTAAAGATTGCAAAATTTTATTGAGCGGAAACAAAAAGAGCTATAATGAGCATAAGAATGCTAGTAAGTCATGCTGCAAAGAGAGAAGGATAGGCTACAACAGACAGTGAATGAGTTTAGATGGAATAGCTTGTGGGTTCTGGCTGCTGCAAAGTAAATTGTTCTTGTCCACCCTCACCCAGGCAAGACAGTTTGTTTGATCCTTTGCCAATAGCGGGTCCAGTTTGTTCATGTTGTATTCTATCAGTCCAAAAGGGTCTGAAAGCAGTTTTTGTTTCTTCAAACTTTCAATAAAGAAGAATGCTGTATCATTACAAAGTCAAAGGAGACAGGAATGCAAAGTGGACTTATGCTCATTACTAAATCGAAGGAAACAGAGGAATCAAAGTGGAATTATGAAGTTAACGAATAGGGCAGAAGTGATGGACAACAGATTACACAACTTTGATAATTAAAAGTCTCATTATGCAATTTTTTAGAGCACTTTCTGCTTTACCCGCCAATCTGTGTTGTCCTGATCATCCATTGATATTTTTATCATATAAACTTGATTCCAATTATCTTCATTATGAGTAAAAAGGGTCAAGTCTTTTTTATTCTTTAGCCAACTTTCTTATGCAAGAGAGAAGCTATTGACCTTCCACATTGTCTAAATGACAGTGTAGTACAAATCATCATTGACCTTGACCCCTAGCTGGTTGAAAATTATCAGAAAACTCAGAACAGTGCATACTCCCAAACTCTGTAGTTTGATTTGTCTTCTACTTTTGCTTCTGTTAGAAGAAGATAAAAGGAATGTTTTGGTTTGTTGCTGATGCTGATTCCTGGAGCTGGTAATCTACCCCAAATTCTTTAAAGTTTTGTACGGACTGCTGCTAATAACGAAAGAAATATATTCCAGTTCTCAAGGCAATGACACAGTAGCTAATTTCTTGTTTGTGCTCTACAGGTAGGTTATCATCCAGACTTTGATAGTTCACGTTGTTTATTCATAGTCCGTAAGGACGGGGAGATAGTCGATTTCTCTTATTGGAAGTGCATTAAAGGTCTCATACGAAAGAACTATCCACTTTATGCTGATAGCTTCATCCTTAGACATTTTCGACGTCGGAAACGTGGAGAATGAAGCAAGGTAAAGCCTTTTCTCATTGCAATGTGAAGTGCTACACCAATATTATGACAAAATGCACAGCGAAAATGGAAGATTCATGTATGGTGTGTGAGTATCCATTCACCAGCCCTTGGCATCTCATGTGTTGTATGTGCTCCTTGCAAGGGCCTTTTTTTATGTCACATCTTACAGAAGTGATCAATTCGGTCTTATGGTTGATATTTGTTACTTCAAAAGTCTAATCCGATTGATTTGTCACTGTGGTGCTAATGAAAAGAATTTTTGGTGCAACCTGTAATTGTGTATAACTGATTCTGTAGCATAGTTTAGTTAATCTCGTCTCTCTCTCTCTCTCTCTGGTTCTCTCTAGTTCTCTCTTTGGTTCTCTTTCTGGTTTTCTCTGGTTCTCTCTAGTTCTCTCTTTGGTTCTCTTTCTGGTTTTCTCTGGTTCTCTCTTGTTCTTTCTCTGGGTCTCTCGTGTTCTCTCTGGCTCTCTCTTGTTCTCTGTGGTTCTCTATGGTTCTCTCTTTTCCCTCTCTGGTTCTCTCTGGTTCTCTCTGGTTCTCTCTGGTTCTCTCTTTACATATAATCAAAATCGTTACTCTCTAGAAATATATGGAGCACAATATGGGTGGGCAACAGCTTAGAAGTGCCTCTCTGGACCACTCTCGCTCATGTGGAAGCTTTTTTTATCTCTAGAGGGTTCTATTACTTATTGCAGCTTTCTGTCTTTCTTTATGGTTTGACCTAGGTGGCCAGAGATTTTCTCCACCGTTCCCACCAGGGACGCTGTCATTGCCATGTCTGTTTTGCACCCATAGAGTAGGTCCACCGGCTTAGTTGCCTATTGACCGGGTTCTTTATAGAATTATTGACATATAAAATATCATGGTGTTGTTGAACATGGTAGTTTATTATATTGCAAATTTACCATGGTCAAGCCTAATTAGTTTCCCTTTGAACACCCTTTAAAAAGTTGCTTTTGGTCAGGTTATATAAGTTGGTTTTCTGATCACCCAGTGCCACTGCACTATGGAACTTTGGTGCTGTTAACTAGATTGTGATACACCACAGGGCAAAAATACCATGGTTAAAATAGTAATGTTGGAGTCAAAGCACTAAATTTAGGGTTAAAATACTACATTTTACTCATTAATCATAGTGCCGTGATTAGGCTCTTATCATTGAATTAAGAACTCTTTACCACCTTATAACTATTTTAAGTGATGAGTAAACATAACCTGAAAAACATAACCTTACTCTTATTCTTTGATTATTTTTATTTAATTAATTTTTTGGAATAAACCCACCCTTACTTTGGTATTTCTTCTCAATAAATAATACAAATGTTGAGAAAAATATAATTTTTAATAACTTAAAATTTGCTCGTTTATGTTAGTAATATATAAGCTTGTTTATCACAATTTCACACGTAGGAACACAACCGCATCATCCCTCCCGTCACTCATTCGATTATGTGAATTAAGAATTATGATATGACCAACTCCCACTAGGTAGTGCCTTGGAAAATAATGTGGTTTTTATGTCCAAAGTCATGGACACATCATAATCACCTCCTATTTCCTCCCATAATTATTCAAACTCATGCAACATGACCCAACATGCACCCTTTCATCAATCAACCATCTCCAATTATTTTCTTAAGAAAATCTCTTAATCATTCTTTTATCTCCCTCCATAATCCTCTTTACCTCCCTAAGCTTCCTCCCTTACAACTTACATGTAAAAAACAAAAAAAAAAAAATATTTCTTGTGTCCCAAGTGACTGAATTGCCATGTCATTTCCCACAAAAGACACGTCCGCCGTGCGCACAGGCGTGATTAATTAATCGCTCTTAATTCCTGATTAACCTAATTTAAGATTGTGTTCGCTTTCGAGTGGATTTGTGTAAAGATTCAAATTGGGTTTTTATTAATTTAATTGTGGGACTACCTTCTTGATACTTGATCTTATACCCTAAGCATATTCAGATTCTTTCTTATCTCCATGCATAAATTATTGAGCTAGGTTATACATCCATAGTGTGACCAATTTTGTTTTGTGTCCACATAACCGAGTGACTCGGTCTCTTGTCATACTATAAATAAAGAAAATACTAGTTGACCCATTTTTTGGTTCTCTCTTCGTGCATGCATTGTTTCTATTCCTTTACAAATTTATACCCCATAAACAAGGAAAAAAAAAAAGGAAAAAATAATGATATAACACACGAATAATACATAAATTTAAAATTATAAATAATTATTTATATTTAAAAATGAACCTGAGTAATAATACGAGGTCTTGAGTTCAAGTCTCCACGTCGAGGGTACTGAGTTCAAAATATAATTTTATATGTATATATAATATATGTACTTTCTTAAAAAAAAAAAAAAAAAAAAAAAAAAAAAAAAAAAAATCAATTTTTATTATAAAATAAAAATTGAATGAATGTGAACATATATGAACTAAGTCTCCATACTCCATACTTTTCTTCCCCATTTCATAATATATTAAGAACTTTAATCATGTTTACTTTTCCATTGACCACAATTACGTCTCAAAGTCATGAAAACAAATAAATAAGCTACACTTCTAAAAATATCACCTTATAAAAGCTCAAGTAGCTTCTTCATCTTCTTCTTTCTCCTTCCAAAGACCTATTCTTTCTTCAATCTTCCTTGCCGTCTAGAGAAAAAATAATAAAAAATAAAAAAATCCCGCGTAGGCATTCTCGTAATTCTGCAGTCAAAGTTGGTCGTTTCTGTTAAACGGCCGGAATAATCCAGCGCAGCTGACGCCAGCCGGTGGACAGCGTAGGTTTCCTTCCACGTCGGACTCCGTACGCTTAGCTGGACCTACCTCAGCGGCCCCCGTTCGGCCGTCGCGTACGTGTCACGCATTTTTAAAGAGGGAAAGACTCCGCCCCGTTGACGCCATACAACTCGTGCGAACTCGTCGCCGGGCCCCGCGGGAAGGGGGGGTCCACTCTCCGGCGCTTCGGTAGATTTCCGGGACCCGCCTAATTCACGATAGGGGACTCTTCGTTAGACTCCTGTGAGACGGCCTCTGTTTTTCTGGAACGGGCTGGACTTTATTTCGGTCCTTAAAAAGCGTACTCAGTGTGCAACCGAAAGTGAAAAAGGGCCGGTAACTTTTATATTACAGAGATCTTTTTTGTTTAAAAGAATATTACAAAATATTATTCCTATCTAAATATGTGACACTCATAATGGATAAATTGACATGAATGCATATGGTAATATATAATTATATCATATAAAAAAACTCCATACAAATAAAAATTTGGTCCACATTTGCTCCTTTTTACAAATAAAAACTCGAACGAAAAATTACGGTGTGTCGATAGAATAGCTTAGACAATTAGGGGAACGAACGATTATATCGACCAATGCGTGTATAAATTGTTACGATTGAAATAATAAATTGTTGTTGTCTAAGATAAGACCAATCAATGTTTTTTTAGTAGGTTCCACTAGATTAACCATTGTCTCATACAAATGACTTATTAGTAGCCTTTAGTTTTTTAGGTGCCATTATTCCATTAACTCACCTAATTTCAACTTTTAAAAGCAAAAGAATTTTCATCCCATACTTTCACTCAAGCTCATGTTCTCGACGTAATGTTTACTCTAATACTAAATGTTGGTGTATAATCAATGAAAAAATGATGGAAACTATATGTTTAAGTAAATGCAAATTTTGAAGAATGAAACGCGGCTGTCGTTGGAGTCTCACGATAAAGCCGTCTCGTGTTAATTCTCGGAGATCTCAGTTAACCGAACTGGGAAGGAACCCTTAAATAAACAAGAATAACCAAAATGACAGGTCATTATGACACGAACCAACCAAAGGCCTCGTATTTTCGATTTCCCACTCTACCCTTTCTTTCCTCGCTGGCTCCGATTCTGAAAAGTTTATAAATGCCCTTGCGCTTGCGTGGACTCGCAAAAGGTTTGGAGCGCGCGCGCTCGGAGAGGCGCCGAGGGCGACCCTGGGGGAACCGAAGCCCGACGCACGGCGGCCGCGGCTCGCCGGAGAAAGTACGGCGGCGTACCGCATGTCGGAGCCTCGGCCGGGGTCGCTGTACAAGCAGCGGTCCTGGTCGACGGACACGTACAGGGACGAGGCGTGGCTGCGGAGGAAGGAGTGCACGCGGCGGCGCCGACCGAGGAGCCGCAGCGTCACCGACGACGACGTTGACGAGCTCAAGGCGTGTATAGAGCTAGGGTTTGGATTCGACTCGCCGGAGGCGGATCGGAGACTTTCCGATACGTTGCCGGCTCTGGATTTGTATTACGCTGTGAACAAGCAGTATAACGACAGTGTTCTCGTCAGGGCGCCGTCGGAGGTGTCGTGCGCGGTGTCGGACTCCGACGTTGATGTAGTTTCCAGCCCTCGGAGCATCTTTGGACCTAGTAAGGACGAGATCGCCACTCTTCGCTATTATTAACATACTCTATTTAGTCTTTGCTTGATTATTTTCTCTGCTCCTAGCGAGCATCGATCAGTTTTTTCTTTTTCGACTTTATTTTCTTTTTACGATCTCGGAGACGCTACCGTCTCTCGTCCGTTTCTTAATTAAACGCGCCGAAACGGCGGCGCGCTTATCTCGCCGTTTAATCGGAGCTGTTTTTCTGTTGAAAGTTTGAAACGTACGCTCCCTGCTTTCTTTATCCTCTGCTCCTAGTACTTTCAAAAAGTGCGGCACTGCCTCGGGAGTCGGAATAGCGAAGCCGCGTCCTTAATTCCCGGTTGGCATTTATGTCGTGACGAAGAAAAGGAAAAAAAGATTGTCTATACTGCTATAGTATTAATTTCTTTGCTTTTGCTTTGTTTTCTGATTTATCTTTTGTTTCTTTATGCAGGAGATAATCCGCAGGTGATGAAGGCGAGATTGAAGCAGTGGGCGCAAGTGGTCGCTTGTTGTGTCCGCCAATCATCGGGCTGAAATTTTCCAGGAAGATGCGATTCTTACCGTCAGACAGGGTTATCCTTCAAACTCCTTTTAGACTCAAATGATCCCTGACTTGTACTCAAATTGACTTGGAAATGTGGAAAAGCCTCTTCTTTTTAACTTCTCTCTTCCATAGCTTAATTCATCGTCTACATAAAAAAGACTGGGAAGCAGGTGATCTGTCTGGTGTTCATATTTGAATTGACTTCTTCTTTCTCATGAATTCGTTTTTAAATCCAGTGTTTTCGGTTCCCGTTCCCAAACTCAATTTTAGACATTCCGTATTCCTTCATTCGTGTCTCTGTCTACCCTAAATAGGCCGAATGTCTGAGTCTGAAAGACTGAAACCATTATATTTACAATTAAGCAGGAAAGATACTTGTGCAGTTTCTGCTTATCAGCAAAAATTGGAACTCAGCTTTCTTTCTTAAAAAAAAAAAAAAAAAAAAAAAAAAAAAAAAAAATGATTCGCGCGTCTGGTGGTAATTGGTATCCCTTTCGAAACTTTATTTTGAATTAGATTAGAATCGAATGTTAGCTTGCTGTGAAGCATCAATGAGAATTCGTCACCATTTCCATGTCTGTAGACTGTAGCACCTTTAATGTTTTACAGAGTGAGGAGCACTCAAGGTGGGAAAGAAAAGAAAGCATCGTCTGATAAGAAGCCATGGTTTTGGGTTTTTGTATCAATTTGAAATTTGAATTCGCCACTAGTTTGTTGAGTGTCAAATTTGGCGGTGTATGGAATTCGATACAGGTTCCCAAATAAATCTGAAAGTCGGTGATTTTGGGGAATAATAATGGAGAAAGTTGAGAGTCACGTACATATGTATCACAGACGCGTGGGCCAGGTAGTGTTATCTTTAAAAACGGTGACGGTCACAATTATGTAATCAAATGGTTATTCATAGAAAAGATAAAAGGTGCCGGCAGCAGGCGGCAGCAAGCCAATATGATGTAACCTATTTAATTATCATGAATAACAGCATAACAACCACAACAATTTTGATAATTTGGTACTAATTTAGATAGCAGGTGTTTTATAAACATTTCCGAGCAACAATGTAAGAGTGAAGCATAGGCACAAGTTTTATAGGTTCTGATGGACGTGTTTGGATTAATATTTTCTTTTCAATCAATTTTTTTTTAAAATACGTAACCTAAAGCTATGTGGAGTTGGGAAGGACCACATTTCTAATGGAAGTTGGCTTGTCTAACCTGGCTGGCAAATGATACAGCAAACTGCTTGAAAATTTTAGTACCTAATGGTTTGGAGTTGGTTCTAACTTCTAACAACCCCATCCTCAAATATTGGCTAATAAATGGGAAAAATAATTAAGTGCTTTCGAGAAAATCTTTATTATAGTATTAGTGAATTACCCAATATTTTAAAAATTTAACTGGCCATCCAACGGGCACTATGTCAGTTAAACCTGGTTGGATTGGGTTGGACAGTTGAATATTATACACCTTATGTTACATATATTTAATATTTCTATATAAAAAAAATATAATGCTGATTATAATGAACCGGTTCGAGTCAACAAGAACCGGACTGGCATCCGATTATGGTTCAACTAGGTTGGACCGGCCAGTTTCGTTCGGTTTTTAAAACACTGGTATCATCTACAGAAGAAATTACTAAATAGAGGATAAAAAATCTGGTAGTTGAGGAAAAAAGATAAAGAAAAGAGATACATAGATTATAGCACTTATTATCCTATTTGCTTTAATCCATAGGTTTTTATTTTATTTTTATTTTTTTTAAAGGGTAAAAATATACATATTCAATGAAAATAAATTACCATCTCGTCTAGGGGTCTCGTACAACAAGCATATATATATATATTGATATTCTCTTACTAACATGGATTTGCTATTGTTATTTTATTTTTTGTGTTCTCTCTACTATTAGCATATATTATTCAAAGGAGAACTCCATGGCTGGATGGAACCAGGAGCTTGTGGGCCAATACTGGGTCTTATAGTAGACCATATTTGCCTTAACCACAAAAAAATTTGGTCAATAGTAAAATGTATAGATATCAAGCTATGTAGAAGGAAGACATAGATTACAATAAAGAAGTACACAGAGTCATTACGTGACTCGCCCTAGCTAGGGGTGTAAACGGGTAATAATTGAATTACCTTACCCCTGTTTCGTCACCCGTTTCGCCCAAATAAAAATTAGTCATTCCGTCACCTAAATTTTTTACCCAATTACCCAATCGGGTAAATAAATGGATAATAATATTTTAATAAATTTAATTATCTAACCCTTATAAATTTTTTAAAAATATAAACAAAATTAAAATCATATGAAAATTGCATACAAATTCTTAAGTTTATCAACACATATATTATCTAAAAATAACATCAAATATATAAAGTTTTAAAAAATTATCAAATTCTATTCGGGTACTCGGGTAATCAGGTAAGAAATACTCATTATCCATATCCGTTTTGATTAAGAGCCAGGTAATCGAGTAATTGAATAATCGGGTAATCGGGTAATTGGATAATCGGGTAATCGAAACATATAATTTTGTTCCTTATCCATCCCGAATAGGTAAAATTGCTGAACCACCCGATTTTGTGTTTTTATGGCGGTTCGACAACTCAGCCCGGGTGGACCGCGTAAGTGGACTCAAATTACCCGGACCGGTCGGTCTGGAAACCACATCTTATCCGCTCGCTTACAAGTAGTATCCCCTTTGTGGGGCCCGCCCCGGGAGGGGTTCTCTCTTGGCGATTGATTCCCACCTTTTCCCCCGACGCTTTTTCGTTTCTGTGTGTTTTTTGTTTTCGTATTTCTCGATTGTGTATCGATGGCAGCCGAGGCAGGCCACTGATTCGGAAATCAGAACTTAGGGTTGGGGGAATTTCTCTTTTCTCTCAATCGGAGGGGTTGATCGCCCGACTAAGCGGAGAGCAGGATGTGGCACGAGGCGAGGCGGTCGGAGCGGAAGGTTCATGATCTTATGGACGCCGCTCGGCGCCGCGCACAGCGCCGCGCGGTCTACTTGGCCAAGAGGCGGGGCGACCCCCAGCAGTCGCTTCAGGTTATTGGGTCAAGATGCCGGATGTATCGAGACGACGGGCTCTATCAGGCTACGCAGGATCAGCAGGGCCTGTAAGATTTCCAATCATCGAGTTTGCTCCTCATTTGCGCCTCGCGCTTATTCTCTTTGATGCTTACCTTATTGTGTTTGTTCACCTGTTTATTTCGTGTTGCTGACGGCTTTTGCGGTGACAATTATATTGCGAGTTAAGACTCCGTTATATTTTGTAACCGTAATGTTTGGACTTTGGTGTTGGAGTTGATGTCTTTGTCAAAATGTTGTTCATTGGGGGATTTGCTTGCAGAGCACTTAGAGATTTTGTCAGTTTTTGTCTTTTTCAAGGTTATTGTTCAAGGAGGACATTGAACTTCTGTCTACTATTTGCCGTTGAGTTTAAAATGGGCATTTAACGTTGTAGTTTGGACTTTGGAGTATATGACCTCTCACCTTTCTCTGCGCATCCAAAGGAGAATATGATGTTGGAACGTGGACTTGTAGGTCTATATGTGCCCTATGACAGAGTGATAGTATTGTTCCCTAAAATCTGATAGTCTGGGGGCTGCTGTTAATGAGGAGGCTGTTGAAAAGAGATTTTCGTATCAGTATTTTATTGGACATAAAATCTAGTTTGCTTCTCTTATAGATTCATATTGTTGCTTCTGGGTCTTTTCAGAATGTCTTGTTATCAGCGGGGAGTGGTAGGTCTCATCAAAATTTTTATATTTTTAGTGAATTTTGGCTTGAAACCCTTAAGGAAACATATATATATTCTGGCTATGTCCTCTGAACAACGTCGGATTACCTTAATTTTATTTTATTTTACATTTTCACAAGTCATGCCAAAGAACAAGAAAAGACGACTTAAATGTCTAAAACACAAGGAATTATTCTCATGTTGATCTTGCTGTTTGAAATGCCCAAAGTTGCTGTAAGGGATATGTTTTCATTTATCACAACCGTGACCCTGCGGGATCTGAAGGCTAACTTAGTTTCAGTTAGATTCTTTGACATTTTAAAAAAAACTTGACTCTATTTCTGGTTATGAAATTTGATGCTTCCATCAACTTTTGGTTAATTGTCAGACTGGAAAATTATTAGTTCCTCTTTTGTTTTCACCTTGTGACATCCACGCGTTTATCCTTCATGTTTAGCTAGCATGACACTGTATTGTCTTTTTTCAGGATACCCTGGAATGGGAAACAGGATATATTAATTGATAGGTGAGCATTGTCCTTATATGGCTTCAGTTACTTATATGACATACATCAACTAAAGATGGGAGTAATCCTTAAACTACTGTTTTTTCTTTGTAGATTTGATGGCCGTGCTCTCCTTGACTTTATCCGAGATTCTAATTCCCGACACATACGGAGTGAAGAAAAATCTGCGGAAGAAGAAGAATTAGAAGAGTTTGTTAATTTTGAGCGTTATCGGGATTTAATTAAGCATCGGCGTAGAGGATGTCGGTACTTTTTTACTGCTGCTAATGTGTAAACTGATCTAGAGGATTTTTCCTATATTATTTGTATTTTTAAATCATGTAATTACTTTATTGTATTTATTGACCAGAAAAACAATCTTTGTAACTGTTTGTGTTTTTTTTAAAAAGCATCTGCTTTTGTATTTTGAATTTAATAACCAAAAAACTTTCAACTGTATTTTTTTATTGACTTCTTGATTTAGTGTGATTTTATCTTTAGTTGATCACTATTTCCAAAAAAAATTACTCTTACATGCAAATGGTGTGACTAATTTTTTTTATGCACAGTTTCTGATGAAGATGGTTTAAAGCATGTTGATCAGGAGCTGGAAGTCAAAGCTGCTGCATCGTTCATGCCTGACAGGTAATCAATCACTTATGAACCATATTCTGATGCACTGCTTTTGTACCAGATTTTTGTAAAGGGGCCTTGAAAAATTTTGTTCTGTCATGGAGGAGTTGAAGCCTCTGCTTCAGGGCTTCACCAAGCTCAATTTGGATGGCTCTTGTCTTGGCAAACCAGGTTTGTCATGATTAGGGGAGTCATATTAGATGTTGCTTGCAAGTTATTCTGGCCTTCTTTGGGCCAGTTGCCTGTTGGTCCTCGGATGAGGTAGAATCTAGAGCTTCGCTGGCTTGGGCTATGTTCTTCAAGCAGCTTCCAACCAGTACTCTGGTGATTGAAGGTGACTCACCCTTGGTTATAAGCTGGGCCAGCATTCCTCCCATCTTCCTGGAAGCTCAGGTCCCTCTTTGATAAGTTTTTGTATCTCTCATTCAAGTGGCTTATATAGCCTGATCATAGATCGCAGCTTGGTCAACTTCCTTGCGGAAACTTTGGCAAACATAGTATCTCTAGAGTTTTCTCATAAGGGTCTTCACTGCCCCTAAGCCAGTTGTCCTAGTTTGCATGTTTTTAAAGCCTCTGTACTTTATGTTGTATCCATTGTTGTACCATTAGTTCTTGCTCTTCTTAGAAAAGTTATCACCATCTTCCAAAAAAAACAAAATTGGTTCTGCACCTAGTCTTCCTCTTGTCCCTTTTGGCAGAACATCTTATATTCCTATTAATGCAGCAAATCATTTTCCAGAGGCTATATTGTTCCTATATTAAGTTTATTATTTCATGGTGCAATTTGTTTTCAAGCTTTTGGACCTTAGGGGCAGATGGAGCTCTTCTTCCCTCTCTTGTTGGGGAATCTTCAACCCTGTTGGCTCTCAGGCTGATCACTGCTTGTATTTATCAAAAAATTTGCTGTAAATCTAACCATTATTTGTTCAGAAAAGAGCATATTATTAAACATGGAAGTGGTATACAATATGCTATTTGATTCCTAAGGCAATCACTATGTTTGAGTTGGCAGCATATTCTGAATTTTACATAGCTGACTGAGATCTTGGTTCATATTTTCCTGGCTATCTGACATTTTCTACATCTTGCTAGCAGACAGAAGTAGTTGTAGCAAATGCATATCTTCGCTTCAAGTAAAAAATGTTTTCATAGTTGAGGCGATTTACTAGTGTTTCTATACAAAAATGGGACTTTTTGTTTTTTGGATGCGTGTACTGAAATGGCTTTTTAGTCTTAGTTCAATTTTGTGTATATTATGCTTCCCTGAGGATAAAATAGACACTTTGTCCGTTCTGTTTTCACATGTTCTCTTGTTCTGTTTTATGTCTTTGGTAGGTTACATTCAACTCAGCCTACACCAAGCAAGGGTTCTTACTCTCAGGTGGGGTTTTCATATGATGGAAATGGAAAGGAGGAACAACACATGGAAGAGTCGGATGATGATGATGATGGCGAGGAAGATGAGGAGGATGAGAAGGACATCAGTAGTGATGATAGCAATGATGAAGGAATGGAAGCTATTGCCAAAGAGTTTGGTGTAAAGAGATTTAACTGGCTGGTTTATATGGATAAGAAGGCCAATGAGGAAGAAAAACGGCAAAAAGAAGTTGTTAAGGGAGATCCTGCAATAGTATGTTTGCTCTGTGGCACAGCCATACTTCTTTAGTACATTTGCATTTGGTTTTTATCTTATATTCTGACATATGCAGAGAAAGTTGAGTCGCAAGGAGAGAAGGAAAGCTTCTCAGATGGAAAGAGAAAGGGAGAGGGAAGTTGCACGTTTGACAGGAAATAGAGTGCTCCATCATGATCCATATAGGTACCAAGCTTCCGAGTGTCTTCTACATTCCAAGGTGATGTTGCATGTTATGATTTGGAGATAACTATTTGATTTTAATTCACAGAGACCCTCGAAGAAGCCCAACATATGAAGCTTATTCTCGTCATAGAAGGTAGCTCTTGTGTATTCCTGTCGTAGGTTTTCTTTTGCTTTGGTAGTTTTGCTTTGGTCATATAATTAATATTGGGTTTGGTAACTGGCCAGATCAAGCACCAGATCTCGATCTCGTTCCCCTGCTCATTCTAGGCGATATGATCGAGGATCCCATGCTGACAATGGGCACCGTGGGAAGTCAAAAGCTTCGAAAATAGAGTATATAACTGAGTTTGGGGGCTCTCCCAAATCGAATGATCAGATGCTTGGATTTTCTCCGCCACCATCTCCTCCATCTCAAGCTGATGTTCTGAACCGGTCGGAGCACTGGACCTTTAATTCTTGCAAAGATAGATTGAGATTGGACAAATGTTTTCTATCTGCTGCAGCATGTTCTGGTCCTCACGTTCTCGTTACCTAAGAGCAGCATTTGGGAGTGCTAGATGAACTTATATTTGCTCATCATTTTAATAGATCCACGTTATAACAGTAACTGGAAAAACTTCTCTTCTTAGGAAGTCTTCGACAAACCAAAAGTGGTTATTGCTAAAGCTTGTACCATCTTTGCAGGCCATCTACTGGTCGTATACTTGAGGCATTGCATACTGATCCTGCATCTGCTGTATCTCTGGATCAAGAAAAGAACTCCAGGTTGTTGCCCAAAACACCTGCCAGGTATTTCTCCTTGACCTGACCATCTCCCTTACTTTCCCCTTGAAGTCCTGTACTGCCCATCCTGTCCATCTTTTGTTTTGACGTAATTTGTGTTGGATGTTTTTCTTCTCTTGCTGGTCCACCAGTTCATCTTCTGCTATAGCAAAGTTAAGCAAGCCGACAATTGGAAGTGGCCTTAAGCAGCAGCAGAGTGAGAAGAAGGAAACACCTCAGGAGCGTCTCAAACGTATAATGAGCAAGCAGTTGAATAAACAGAGTAAGATGAATCTGATGGATGTGATTGTGTTATATTTGGCATGCACATTTTAATTGGATTTGTCTGTGTTTACTTATTAAGCAATTGCCTATGCAGTTAAAAAAGATTCTGCTGCTGAGTTGGTAAAAAAGCGAGAACAGGAACGACAACGGCAAGAAAAGTTAGCAGAGACAAGCAGGTTAAGTAGACATAGGCATCATAGCTGCAGTAGAAGTCGTAGTTGTTCACCACACAGGTACCTTTCTTTATTATCTTCTTTCTTCATCATTATTCTTTATTTGCAAAATGCCCCTTCTGTCTTCTTTAAATTTTGTGTATTGAGAAGTTTTTTCCCTACACTTAAGTGTAGATTATCTTTTAGTTGTAACTATCTGGAAAGTAACTGTAGTTGAGGCTCTTGTATCCTTATATGCATCTCGAGATTCTTCTATGGTAGGTATGTAATAAAAAGATATAAAATTGACCGAATATCTACTGCTACCATTATTTGGATCACTACCTAAAGGAAAATTTTGTGTGCTGCCTACCTGATAAGTGCCCTCTATATGTGTAAATAACATATGTATGTGTTTATATGTCTTGTCTATCTATTCTATCTTATATATGTGCGAGGAAGGATCACCTACATATACAAAATTTAAAGAAGAATGGAGGGGCATTTTTGTAAATGTGAGTAGGAACTTTATTCACATTTACAAACATACCTTTGACATTTAGATAAATTCCCGTCATGCCTACTTTAAATTTTATATGCTTTTCCCGACATGTACATGTAGATGATCTCTATTCATGCCCCTGCCTCCATATCAGTGGGCTCTATGGTTATTCATCATGACACTACAATCACGCAAACTGGTGCTCATTTGCCTTTTTTTGGGTGGCTTACATCCTATAACTGAAAAAAATAGTAGCGTATGTTCTTTGATTTTTGAGAACGAGTAGTGCTTCTTTAATCTGTCTTTATTATGCTCAATTAGTTGAGTGTATTTTGGTCAATCGTTGGTAGTTCTGCCCTGTGATGTGTGAATAAGTTCTTAAACTGAATCAGATGTAAAATTTGAACCCAGCAATTTAGTGACATGAGTCAATTATCTGTTTCATTTAGCTGAGACCATGAATTAAGTAATTTTTAGAAAAATATACTGCTCTAACTGGCGTATAGAGCATCTTTGCAAATCAATTTAATAAGTTAAAAAAATGTAATAATTTACAACTAAGCTACATGATTGGAGTTCTGCTACAATGATAATGACTGGGAAGGACATGATTGGGAATCCTATTGAGAAAGAAAAGGGAGATAGCATAGCTAATTTTCTTCTATTTTGCAGAAGATACAGGCACAGCAGAAGTGGAAGTCAAAGCCGGAGCCGGAGTCCTAGTCGGAGCAGAAGCAGCAGCAGAAGTAGGACTCCTCGAGGATATCGTTCTCGTTCGCGCTCCAGATCTCGGTCACCTAGGTGAGTTTTCTTGACGCCTATCCTTTCTGAAATTTGTTCAGCACTCCATGGAAATCAAAACACTTACGGATTTTAAGGGTAACACTTGTCCTATTATCTCATATGAAATTCAGGGTACGCAGTCGTGCCAGGTACTGATGGGAGAGGTTTCTTTCTTCTGTTGAGGGCTTGCGCCATGTGGACTCCGTTATACTCAGTTGTAGAAAAGCTAGGCTATGTAAATTACAAGTTGAAAAGCTTGAGCTTTTATCTGACCTCATCTTGTATTTTTGAGTATTCTACATATGGGGTAGTCTCTGGCGTTTTTCTTTGAAACTGATTTCTTATTATTGCTGTTTACTTCCCAATGTTTGGTGTCACTCTCTTTGGCTGCATTTTTCGGCTGCAGAGTGTTTTCTGGCTATCTGTGAATGGCCCCATTGAACGCCCCATTAATCTGCAGTTCAATCTGAGGCATGTTAGAAGTGCTCTGTGGTGGTCGTCGTGGAATGTGGATGTAGATGCAATAAGCGTCTGTCCCCCGTTTTCTGGTTGATGAGAATTCTGTTTGACGCGGAGTGCACCCCTCTCTCTAAATCGTGCCCAGGATAAAATGATTTGCAGATGCTTCTTTCAGTTTCTTTATTTGCTGTTTGTGATTGAACAACATGTGCGTTATATCTCATTAGGGGTTAATATTATCAATGTTAGGAGTTAAAATACGGAATTCTCGGGGGTTAAAGTATTACATTTCACGCCAATATGTTAAACACACTCAAAATACTAATCCGGGTCCCAAGAAAATTCGTGTTTTACATTTTTAATAATATGGTTTCTATGACACTGTAATTTAAGTTGAAACAGCATCAATTTATTTCTCAAGAAAAGGCATCAATTTACAATTGTGTATCGTGGTTTGATTATGATACACATTGTTTTCCAGGTTTAAATGCCTAAATGTGGAGCAGTAGTACAGTCGTACCGTTGATTACAATAGAGATTGCGCCATTCACTCGTAGTCAACTCCTCTTGTGGGGGTGGAAGTTGAATAAAGAGGAGTCATGCTCCTGTGAAATGTTATGATATGAGAATATAATAAAGATGGAATCGGTCGTGTGGATGGTCAAAGTGAGGTAAAAATGGAGATATGCCTCTTTGTTTTTGTTCCCTTTTTTAGTATAGTTTATAGACTTATTTATGGGCGTGTTTGAGTCGACCCGATTCAGTGGGTCAACCAAATTGTAGGTTCATAGACCAGTCTATAAATGACTAATGTCATACTCGGATCTGGGTGCATGTCAGCGATCCATGACCCATGTTATGAACCTTAGAGAAGAATCACCTCATGGTAGGGCCCTTATGTCTCTTGACTAATATGTTGTTTCCTTTTTTTTTAAATTTTTTGATCCAGGGTTCATGGGTTTTAAGAAAATATTTATTTAGAAAAAGTCAGGGTAAGAGAGTAAGACGGTGACAAGGGTGGGCCACGGGGAGGGCCACATGTTGGAGTCCATACCACGTCCATGGGAACAAAACTTGTCGCATCCTGAGGACCGGGTCCGACGAATGGACTGCACCCGGGAACCGGATCTCCTTTCCCCCATCCATATCCTGTCCTCCCTGCCTTCGGACAACCAAACGCCGAACCACCCCTCCCATCCCTTTCTCCCAACCCCAAGCCTTCGGACTTCCCAGGTCCCACCCCTCCCCCTCCCCTATCTCTCGGATCTGCGGACTTGGACTCACATGTGCCCCGGGCCCCACGGTGCCCGTGTCCTTAGACCTGCAGACACTCGTAAGTCGTAAGTCACCACCAGCCTGACGGGCCCACCCCCGGTATTGTTTGACCCTGGTCAACGTATCCCCAATATATGGGCCCGTTCCTTTCATGGGCCCTCTTATAAGCAGGAAATGACACGCTACGAACGGGCCTAATCGTCTTCCAGCAACGGGCCCACTCAATGATGGAAACATTCCTTGTTAGAGCAAGGGTGTATGGGGGGAGATTCGGCGGACCGGGTGAGTCGGGTACTCGGTCCACAACGCGAGGACCTGTGAGATAGTTTCACGGGGCGCGGCCCGCGGCGAAGATGCCGCTGCCACGTGGTGTGGAGGCTAAGGCTCTCTCTCCCGGACCTCCCCCTCCGGGGGTGTCGCGGAGCCGCAGGCGTCACGTGAAGTGGCGGCCTATCTGTGAACGCGCTTCCCGTACGCACGTGCTTGCAGTAACGGTCGTCGCAGGGGGACCAGACCGTTGAGGGAGAAGTAGGGGCAGAAACTTCCACCGTCGGCACGTGGCCACCGCCCCTGCCCTGCTCCCCCCTGACACCAACTGTCACGTCGCCACCTCCCCCGTCCCCTCGCGCCACCGTGTTCACATCACCGTATTTTATACTCACTTGTCACTAGACTCACTACTCTCTAATCTAACTATACGCGTACCTCTCGCCGTAAGCCGACAAGCCGGCCGCCATTCGGATACCCATCCTCAGCCGTACGGAGGGTTTAAAAAACAAAAAAAAAAAAAAAAACTTCGTCACACTGACTGGAGCACGTGCGTGCGGAAGTTGCGATGACGGATACGCCCCTGATATGGAAAGACCCCGACGAACGTCGCTTTTTTCTTCGCTCGCTCTCCCGCCTCCGGGTCCCGGCCGGGCGACGTCCATCCGCTGCCGGTTTTAGGTTCCCGCGGTTCGAAACGGCGGGACCATCGGGTCGGTTCGATGATCCGCGTTTTTATTTTTTTATTTTTTTTAAACTCTTTCCTTTTCTGGGAATTTGGGAAACGAGGACGCGGCTGAGAAAGACATCGAGACATCGTGAGAATGCGTTTTTCCTCGGTTGCGACTCCCGACGGTGCCCCAACCCTCGGAGGGCAATTTCGTCATCGATTCATATTCCTTTGATATCGACGGTTAGATTAGACCTTAGATATGTTCACAGGGGAAGACGAGAAATAGAGCGCGCCGCGGTGCGCACTACGCGTTCTTTTCTTTACTTTTGAGCTCTCTCTGAGCTGAGATCAACCCCAGGGAGGGACCCCACACTGGAACAGACATAAATAAACGAAATAAAATGGCGGTAGAAAGAGCAACATAGGATTTGCTCTTCTTGGATAAATCCTGCCGCCGGCGGTGGCGGTGATATTTATTCCGGAATAAGATGAGAGACAACGACCCTGATATATATATATATTTTTATTTATTTATTTATTTATTTATTATATAATCATTTTTCGTGAGATCTACTTGCTTAATACAGCATCACGTATAAGAAATTTCTAGTAATTCTATAAGCAATTCAGCTCAATGATTTTCCATATAACCAAGTTAAAGAGAATTTGAAAACTGAATTAGGGTTAAAATTAGTCTGGCACAAAATATTAAATTAGATATAAAATATAATATTTTAATAATCACCAAATAAGTCGTATCACAATCTGGTTCGTCAATCCTGTAATCCCTGATTAAGCTTCTCCTAATAACCTATTGTGGATGGACTACCTTTCAATAAAACAAGCATAGGGGGGGGGGGGGATGTACCTAAGACTGTACTTGTGTGTCCTTTTACACCTAATGCTATACATATCTTGAATGTGAAGATTTGTAGCCGTAACAGCTACTGCCTTTATTATTGATTGGTATAATGAGGACATACTTAACGCAATAATTGTGTTTATTTCACGAGTAGTTTATTCTGCCCTTTACGTCCCTCGCCAATGAATTATTCGGTTCCAATACGTCCATCAAGGGATTATTAAAGCGACTCCACATTACAGAAATTATTTGGTTTAGTTAAACATAATAACCAACATTAAAGAGCAGCTTTTTAGATAAAAGCAATGTGGTTCATTTCCAGTTGGAAATCCTTGCCCCGAATCATGCGCCTGGTAAGCGACGCTTACTAGCGATCCTATTCACCCGCACTCTCATGGGCCAACAATCCGGTATGATCGAAATCGGCCCGGTCCGCCGAGACCCATCTCCGATAGAAGGGATGAGCGGGACCCATACCGGACCCCGCAATACAAATTATGAATTATAAAACCATGAATAATGCTATAATTCCATATTTGCACGATAGATGTCACATTTGCATAATTCAATAGTGTGGGCGTGTTAACATGTAAATGTTCCAAAATTGCGAATAGAATGTAACCTCCACCTTAATCAAATGTGACGTGGGGCCAACCGTGCCAGGCCATGGAATTAAAGTTGCAGCCATTTTATTCTTCTAATGGGATTTAGTAGCCACCGTGCCCCCCCCCCCAAGAAGAAAAATCAAATGAGCCTTCCATGAGTTGGCTGGTGACAACTGACAACCCACCCTCGGCGCCAGTTAGCAGATAGCACCGCCTTCTTGTCGACTCTGACACGGAGAGCCAAACCGCTAAACCGCTAAAATCTCTTACTCAGAGGTGGTCGTCTCACCAAGCGCATATTAGAAAGAGGGGCTGATTTGGTAATTACGAAGGAGGGGAGACGAAGGGCAACCTTAACGGCTCTTTTTCGAAATCCGGTAAACCCGTGCGTGTGAGATCGAAAGCCGAGAAAGAGGAAAGGAATATAAGTAATCAAGGGCTATGACAAGGCTACGGGCTACAGACTGTATTTTATTTTTCAATATATATTCTCTCATAAAATAAAAAATTATTTTTGGTACAGGTATTATATATATATATATATATATATATTTGTTTGAAGTTTTACAATTTCGTTTAACGCCAAAAGAGGGGGCAAAGCAGCAAAAAGAGGAAAAATATTTAAAATCTCCTCATTTTATGAAAAAAAAAAAAAGAGGAAAGGGTTTCCCGGTTGCCGGTCACCCGGTATCATGAGCGCGAGACGTACTCGGCCAACTTTCCGATCTTCTCGACGAGCTCCGGCGACAGCTTCTGGGGGGGTCTCCGCTCTTTCTCCGGCCTGAAATCGAAACCAAGCGCCTCGGAGACCTCGTCGGAGCTCCACCCGGCGCGGCGGAGCTCACCGGAGAAACGGTCCGCCCGCAACAGGAGCAAATCGAGGACGGCCTGGCCGTCCATCGGGACGTCGTCCTCCACCAACCCTCCGGTTTCCGACACGTGGCACATCTCCCGCACGTCCGATTCGCCCCATCCGCCTTCCCTCAACACCGATCCGATCCGGTCAAGGTACTCGTCCACCCAAATCGGCAGTTTCGGCCGGTACGATATCTCGAAGAACCTCTCGGAAGAACCGGAACTGGAGTTCCGCCGCCTCCGCTCCGCCGCGTCGGACCAGAACTCGATCCACCGCGGGGGCTTACCGCCGGAATCCAAGCTCCGGCGGGAGAGCCCGGTCGAGGGTTTCGATTTGTCGCCAATGGCGAAGTCCTTCCTCTTGCCGCAATCCGCCGATCCGAACAGTGACTCGCGCTCGAAGAAATCCGCGAGATCGAAGCCGCAGCAGAAAATCTGGGTCTCGTCGACGAAGAAGATGGGGTTGCCGGCGAGGGAAGGGTTCGAGGGGATATAACAGTGATTGAAGAGGGGGATCAGGAGCGGGATCTTCTTGAGCTGGGAACGCGCGACGCGGAGGGCGCGGTCCGGGTCGGGGGGTTTGGGACCCCAGGATTTGGGCCAAAGGGAATTCCGAGCAATCTGGAGCGAGATGGCGGCGATGGGGAGGTCGAGGGCGGCGCGGAGGTGGGAGCGGGAGCGCCAGTCGGGGAACCCCGGTCCGACCGGGAGGCCGGAGGAGAGGATGGCTCGGAGGTCGGGCGGGAAGACGAAGCCGAATTCCGCCTCCAGTCGAGCGAACTCGGCGTCCGAGAGGCCCTGGTGGACCTCGATGTCGGAGTTCCTGAGATGCGCAATCACCGACTCCGCGAGCGAGGCGAAGGAGAGGAGGGACTTCCGCACGGGGCCGGCGGCGGCCGAAGAACTCGAGGAGGAGGAGGAGGGGTTCGTAGGAGCTGCGGCGGCGCGCGCCGAGAGCCGCCGGAGGCCCGCCACGTGCGCCGGGGTCAGGCCCGGCGTCCGCCTGTCCACGTCCACCATTCTTCCCCTCAAAAGACTACTACTAACTCCGAGCCCGAATCGGTCGGTATTTCGCCGGAAAAAAAGAGTACGGAGTCTGTCCTCTCTTTCCACACTGAGCTCCCTCTGTGCTCTGTGCTACTTCGCTCCTCCGTTTCTTGGGTTTTTTTTTTTGGGGGGAGGGGGCGCGTTCGCCGGTGAAGAGACCCCTTTTATAGCGGAAAGAACCAAAAAAAAAAAAAAAAAAACCCTCGGTGGGACCCACCCGAGATTTTGATTTGGTATATCTCTCGACGGGTTTTTCTCATTTCTTGACTTTTTAATTTATTACGCCAGAGGAGAGAGAGAGAGAGAGAGAGAGAGAGAGAGAGAGGCGAGAGACACGACAAAATGACCTTTCTGCCCCCGATCCCTTGCCCGCTCAAAATCGGAGGAGATCGCGGGTCCCACGGCTTGCGGGTCCCGCATCCGCTCCTCCTCATCGGGACTTGGGAGAAAAAGGAAAGAAAAGATTGCGTCCGATCTGGACCCAGTCAACATCAACGGCTCAAATCACTCTAACACCCCCCGGGCCCACTTCGGTCGGGGTCCGATCGGACCTGACCGTTACTCCGCCACCCACTTGCCGCAATGCGAAGGAAGGGAGGGGAAGAAGGGCATTGATGAGGCTCATGGGATGCTTTCACAAGTAACCCACACAAAATTTGAAAAAGAAGTGAAAAAGAAGGGAGAGGAGGCATCACATGGTTCCGAGGAATTTTAATCCTGGGGATTGAGGCTTGTGGGAGTGCAAAGTTGCAAATTGCTTGACTTGGGATTAAACTATGCGGTCTTGTTCCCAAAGAGGAGAGAAGTTTCTCCTTGAAGAGTGAAGACTTTGTTGCTTCTTTCTTATATAAACTTGATAATCATTTTGTTTCTATGATGAGAAGTAAGGTCAACCCCATGTTTTACCATAAGGACAGACAATTAATATGTGAATACTGGCCGGCCTACATTATAATAACGAACGATATTAGTGACTTAGGGTTAATATGGATGAAGTTCTTACACTTTTTTTTTTTTTTTTTTTTTTTGTTGTCATTTGCAACATTGGACCTATTGAGGATTTGTCTTGGAATAGAAGGTTTGAGCTGTTTACTTACTTTCACATGTTGAGGAAAACTATGAAACGTGGAGGCTTAAAAGAGAGGGATGGTGATGGCTTGAGAAGTGTAGTCTTTAGTGGTTTTGGACCACCACAAAAACTAAGTCCACATCTAGGGTTGCAACAAGGCAATGTGGAAGTGACATGGAGAGAGTGGATATCTAGGGCTAGGTGTTGCCTACGCTTGTGGTTATTGGGCCATTGACAAGGGAAGAACGCCGGTCGCCCGGTCGCCCGGTCGGAGGACGGGAGGGCGAAGAGGAGGACCACGTTGATTTTACTTGAGCTAAGAATTATGGAGAAAGATTGTTTGGAAGTTTTTATGAAAAAATGGAAGACAGAAAGCGTGGTAGGGCGAAATTATACGGTCCAAGGTAAGGACATCGTTATAAGTTAAGAACATACACGGGTTAGTAGGATAAGGAAAGACGATTTGGTGCTAGTGGTTTAAAGCCAATTATCTTCTTCTCCATTGTGAAGCATGTAATAGACTCATCAAGGGAGGTCTGCTTATTTGCCCCTCCAAAGCCCTACATATTTGTATGTGGTCCTTCACTACCTCCTATGTCAAGTAACATCTCACTGCTTCACCAAAGAAAAAATCAATTCATAACCCTAGGATGGAAGAAGAAACGCGTGCTTAAAGGCGTAAGCACAGTGATCATAAAAAGAGGAGGCCTCTAAGCCTTATCAGAGAAAAGGCGTTATGGATTAGGCCATGAAGTTAATTAAATGAAGAAAGAAAAGAGTCACCCATGTGCCTTCCCCAATAGAAAAATGTGTCCCTTGTTCTCCTTAGGGTTGTTAGATCTCAGATTTCGTACTTAGGAATAATGGATTGTAAAAAGGCTAAGTAAAGGGTGCCAAGGGCGTATCATTGCACCATCATAGATTAATATAATAAAACGAGATGGATGGATAGAGAAGAATTCATTTACTAGGGTGTTCTATCCTACTCTCTCTGCTAATCTTTTCCTTAATTGCACACCTCTCCTTTGTTCTAATCACTTTTGATTGCTACCTTAACATCAATCAATCCTGACCCATCTTTAAAATTTTAAAAACAAAAGAATTATCAACAAGTTGTTCTACCTAGGTTTAACCTCAAATGTATGATTGATTAGATTCCCTAAAAGGGTTTAGATAATCTTCATTGTATTGATATGTGGCACCCTAAAAGTGAATAGCTTAATATGCATGGTCTTAGTTACATCCACTCGTACCGATACTAAACTAGAGGGTGAGTAAGAGGAAAAAAAAAAAGAAAAGAGAGATATGAAAAGAACTAACAGATTATGAGTGAGTGAGAGAGAGAGAGAGAGAGAGAGAGAGAGAGAGAGAGAGAGCAAATGAGAGAGACCAAATGAGAGACAGTGAGAGTGCGAGTAGGAGTCTTGTATGTGTTATTGTCAAAAGTTGTATTGTAAGATATTTAACTCTCCCTAAATCTCTCTAAACGAATCCATCCGCCTAACTTCTTTTCATCTATTACATGTCGAAATGTGTATTTTGGGATACCTGAAAGGTTAATGGGTTAAATAATTTTTTCAAAAAAGTAGTGTATGAGTTTTGATCATCTTTTCCTTCTAAAGGGGGTTTGGAATGGAGAGATTAAAAGGCCTTTGCGAAAGGGTCTAAGCAACCATGGGATTGAGTAACTAGAGAGGAGATAGGCTTCTGCTTTCTAGGCCATTAAATAAAACGAGGGTGCTCGTGTGGGCAATGAAAGATAAGAAAAAGTCACAAAAAGGCTAGGTAAGCTTCAGATGTCCCTCTTGCTTGATTCTTTTTTCATTTGTTTTTTTCTACCAGTTGCCTTCACTAGATGTAAAAGACTCTAAAAGGACAGATTTAGGTTAACACTTGTGAGGCATAATAAATTTCACTGGTAGTGGGAAAGGGGCCACGCACGCGTGGTTCTGGTTTAAAGAAGAAAAAAATATGAAAGGTTGGGAATAAAGGAGGGGAGGCGAGAGATTGAGAGGAATTTCTACTTTCTTTTTTGTTTTCTTCCGTGTCTTAGTGTATGGAGGAGGAAAGGAATATAGGCAGGTCCTGTAAATCTGCAATAGGACCTATTCAAATGAGATAAGGGGTATATGCTTATCATAGGCTTGATTTTTCATGTTATTTTGTAGCTTCAATCAAATGAACCAACCTCACCAGTAAGGAACAGAAAAATGATGTATCAATCAATTCATATTTCTGTTTCTGGGACCAAACAAATACACCCAATTGGGTCCATCTTGCTCAATGGAATAATAATATTATCCTCTGCTGGGTAGTGGTACATGGGCATCATTCAGAGTATGTAATAATATCATAAAATATTTGCTTTAGTGAAAGATTCATCTGCTACAAAGAGTGTTTTGGGAGGTAAGAGAAGATGAAAGGCGGGCAGAGGGAGGAAGAAGAAAAGGAAATAGAAGTACTGGAAAGCATGGTAATTAATTCCAGGATGTCAATCACCTATTCCCCTTTCAAACCATTGTTCCCGATTTGGGAAACAATCCATGCTCTCCCTTTACACCTTGCCAGATGTAGCTGTCTGCCTAGCTCTTTTATAATTAAGGGGGACTGTAGAATTGATGGGACATAGCGTTAGTGCCGCTCATAATGCTAGAAATCAAAACCTTACGGCATAGGAGCATCTTAAAGCTCCTAGTAAAACGGATTGGATGATAAGAGGAAGTAATGCGCATCAGGTCAGATGCCTATGCTCTGAAACTGCGGAATACAGAAATAAGCATGTTGATCAGTACTTGCTCTCAGACTTGCATTTTGTCTCCTCATCTTTCTCCTGTCCGTCCAAAGTAGTGGATGCCACTAGACAAGTTAGTGGGGACTAACTAGTGTAGGGAACATATGAGACTACAAGTCAATTTGAGGGTCACAGGGAGAGAGTAATCCTTCCTTTTTTTCTCTATGAAAAGCTGCTCAAGCAAATGCAAAATTAGCCCACAAGATAAATATAAATTGCTTGTTGCATTTGCAGGCCAATTTGAGTAGGTGGAAATACTTTACAGATGGCAACAGAAGTTGGACGATTTCTCCGTGTAGCCTGTGAGCTCAAGAGCTGTAACAAATGAGAAATATTACAGAACCATGCGGTACATCTCTTCAAACAAGAAGCTTTGGTTTAGTGAAGAGAAAACTAAGCATAGGCAAGTCAAACCAATCCAAAAAATGTAAATGATCATATCAACACTACGTATGCACATACTCACAGTTAATACATTTAAACACTTCTTGTACATGGTATACATTTGTGGCATCTATTTCCTGCCAATGAATGAAAATGGATGATCAAGGCGCTCGAACAGGAGGCATCACATTATCTGAACCAGAGCCGAGCTGTGCACTACAAGAAACTCCATTGTCTCCCACTCGTGAACAATGAGAAGAATTATGGAGCCCCATAATTAGGGCATTGTCAGTGACCACAGACAGCTGAACAAGCCGCATCCAAGATGACTTGGACAAGTCATGGAATGTATAGGTAGCGGAAGATTTGAATCAGAAAACTGTTATACAATCCCGGTAGCAATGCTGGAAGTCGCATGGATCTTCAAAGATTGCTCTGGGGCATATGTTACACCTGTTATCAGATAAGAAAAAGAAAATTATAAGAAATGTACAAAAAAAAGTTAAGACCCTGTTTTGAGAGTTCCCTCTCTCTATATACACGTTAAGCAAAGAAATCTGTTAAATTAATGCATAAACAGAACAGGAAACAGTTCTTTGAATGAGTTCAAATTCCTGCTTTCTCCTTTTGTCAAATCAAAGCACTTATTTTTCTTTTCACTGATATTAAAGGGTTACCATGAGCCCATAAGATACATTTCCTTAAGCAGGGAGTCTTCCATGATAAAAATTTTTCTGAATCAAGAGTAGAAAGCATGGACCTGCTAAATTTTGTTTTGAATCGAGAATACATCTTCTGGAAACAGGAGCAAATGACTGAGAAACAATAAATGAGGTAAACAAGTCATAGAAAAAGGGTTAAGGAAAACACCTTTCTCCTTCACAGCAATCTGAAGAGTATCGAGGGTGATTATCCCATCAGTCAATGGAAGCAACTCAAGCTTGACAGTAGCAGTGGAGTGAGAAGGCACACATCTAATAGAAGCATTATGAAGTCAAAAAAGGAGTTAGTAATCAACTTCTTAGCCCCGAGAAACAAGAGCTTTGCTACTTTTTGGTATGTTCAGTCTCCTTGTATATTAGAAGTTTCACTTTACACCATCAGGGAAACAACAACAAAAAAAAAAAAAGTATAAATATCATTTGATGTACTAACTACAAGTGTTGATCAGATTTCAATCAGTATTAGCAACTTTTGGAAAGGAAAATGAAAGATGAAGTATATCATATAAAGTCAAAAGGATTGTTTGTTCACTAAGTTTCAACAAACTTTCACTTAAAGCATCAAACTATCAAATTAACAAATACAGAGAACAGATTACATACCCTAGAGGAACTGTGCTCTGCAGCCACAGATGCGTACAGCCTAATCCATTACTTGGAACCACATCAGGACTAGAGATGGTGTGCTCATTGAGAGAAACTGATCTTCCACCAACTGCATTTTCTTTCTGAGTCTCAGGTACTACCGGCAATGAAGTCAGCCTTTGCATACTACTCATTGGTCCTGCTATATCTGGAAAACCAGCAAATGGGCTAACCGGGGTTGATGGAGTTGAATTCAAGGGCACAACTGATGGGGGAGGACTCAATGATGCTGGAGCAAGAACTGTTAGTGTTAAGTCTTCTGATGTCAAATTTGATGCCTGAAGAGTTAATACCTGAAATAGTTCATAAAGACCACCAATAATAAGCATATCCAAGAAACTTCAAATCAAAACAGGCTAAGAGATTCATGACAATAGATTACTAGAACTGTTCTCTCTATTATAATTTTATTGACTGGTCTTATATCTGCTAATGACAGTCCAGATGCTTCAGAAAAAGATGTTTGCCCATCTGCATGTTCCTGTGGGAAACTCAACTCTTTGCAATGTGAGGCTTGTGGTGTTCCATTCTCTCCCTCCACATTAAGTTATTTCTTCAATCCTAACCCACTTATATTTCATTATAAAATAGTGAAGAGAATTAAACAAAATGGGATTTCATAAAACATAGCAGAAATGTGCAGTATGTATTCAAACAACTTCAAAATGTCTAATATTTGTTATGCTCTATATAAACAAGTAGAATCTGTTTGTGATATATGTTATACCTGAACAGGAAGCTGAGAGATTCCGCCACTAGGCCCCAAGACTTGTTCTGACATTTTTGATGCTACAGATATCATTAGATCTCTCGATAACCGTGGACGCCAACTTGTTGGCTGCTTGAAAAACAATCTTGATTCTACAGAAGAATGAATTCCATATTAACTAGATTTTTGTCAAGAACATTTAATTTTATAATGATAACTTACATACTAATATCACTTTAAATTAAAAAAATTAAATTTTTACCAGTGTAATTGCATCTACATGAAACTAGAATTGCATATTGATCGGAGCTTTTAGAAACTCGTTTTCCCTCCCCAACTTTAGGAATTGAATGCACACTTGAAGCAGCACTACTTGACCGTGAATATGGCAGCTGAGAACTTTTACTTCTTCCATTAGAAACCTTAGAATCACTCACCAGAGTTGCTGGTTTCAAAATGAACGAATGCTCCTCTCCTCTCCTGCCATATATGTGAAGCAGGTCTAGCATCAGCAATATATAAATAGATTTTGCACATTAAACTATTTACTTACTCTACCTGTAATGCTACAGAAATTGAAAGTTTCAAGTGGGTCTGATGACTCCATAGACCAATGTCAACCCAATTTGTCTACTGAGGGCTTCATGGTAGGCCAAGAGACCCACTCTTTAGCAACTTCACTATCACTATTGTCAACAGTGCAAGGGTAAGTTGCCAGTTTTTTTGGGTTTTTTTTTTCTTTTTTTTTGTGGAAAGTGGTTTTATTAATATGAAATGAATTTTTACAGACTGTGTATTAACTACCTAGGGGGTTCATTCACAATCATTGTTTCTAGAGTGACTCCTTTAGCAAGTCATTGGCAAAAGAGTTTGCCAAACGAGGCAGATTAATTCATGATACAACCACATTTGTCAATAAGTTCCATATTTCTCTGAACTTAGTTGTAAGTCTCCATGGGAGGTTGCTATCCCTTTGGCACCATTTGATGATGTTTGTTGGATCTCCTTAAACTCCGCAACAATTTCTGCAACAGTCGAGTCAGTAATTCCTAATGGGCCTGCAAAGGATAGAAGAGTATTGCCCTTTAGGTCTCTGAATATTCCTCCACACTCACAAAGAGCGGGGTTCCCATAAGATGAGCCATCATTGTTCAGCTTCACTGTTGTACAAGTTCGGGGAGGCCATTGTATTTGCCGTGGTGGGATGCCTAGAATTTGCTATGTTTTGCCACACAATTCTGAGTTGGGGTCTATCAATGTTTTCAAACTCTTTTTTGAAGCATAACCATACTGTCTGAAAGCAAAATGCTGCCCAGATTAAATGAAAAGTTTCAATAAATGTCTGGTATTTCATTGAATACATGCTTTAACCTCCAAGGGGAACTTTGCTTGATATCAAATTCATGACTAGAACCAAAGTTGCCCCATAAAACAGTTATCCACCTGGTTTCGTCAAATCAGGTAAACCGGGTTGGACCCCTGGTTGGGCCAATGTAGGGTGTGGTTGCTATTTTTAAGATAGATAATTTATTTTCTTAAATATAATCTCAAATGCAGTGTAATGGTTAGACATCTGCCTCATATTCATCAGGTCATGGGTTCGATTCCCACCTCCAGCACAAAAGAAAACTGTGTTTCAAGTTGCTTAGTGAACCAAACTTGTCCTATTTATCATCTAACCACCATAATCAACAAGATCTTTCGGTTCTTAAGAAAACCCCATTTAATGCTTGTCAGACCTGGAAAGTGCTTCCATTTCAGTTTAACCAGGTTGAGTTGAATTCGCCAATCCCATCCAGTTTTGACAACATTGCCAGTGTCAAGTTCTCTTTAACAATTAGGGATGGAAACATGTCGAGTTTAAGAAAACCCCATTTAATACTTGTCAGACCTGGAAAGTGCTTCCATTTCAGTTTAACCAGGTTGAGTTGAATTCGCCAATCCCATCCAGTTTTGACAACATTGCCAGTGTCAAGTTCTCTTTAACAATTAGGGATGGAAACATGTCGAGTTAAACGGAGAAGTCAACCCAACCAGGCAGAACAAGTCCTCTTAAACAATTTTCCAGTGAGTTACAACCCCGACTCGGATTCAGGTTGGGTACGGATTTGCATAGGGGTTACAGGTCAATTCTGGGTTTTCAGATATATGACTCCAACCTAACTTGTCCCATGACTATCAACAATTACCAATGATGAAAATGCATGAGCATATAACTTGAAGCGACACCCTCACTATCACTTCAAGTGAGTTCAAGTCACCATGCTGGAGTTGAGATTTGCTGGTGTGCACGCACCAGCCCTTGGCTGCGGCTGATTTGCGGCCAATCAGCAGCAGCCAAAGTACCACAAAATGTGGTA
This sequence comes from Aristolochia fimbriata, assembly GCA_019845555.1. Lineage (NCBI taxonomy): Eukaryota > Viridiplantae > Streptophyta > Magnoliopsida > Piperales > Aristolochiaceae > Aristolochia > Aristolochia fimbriata. Next base: position 32,665,640 of record CM034080.1, read on the forward strand.
AATAGCACAGAATGATGAAAAAATACCATGGACATCAAAATACCACTTTCTAGATCAGAGAATCTCAACACACCATGCTGGGCCAGCATAGGCCACCAAAACAAGACAAATAATCTCTTTTCACGGGAATAAAACCAAGGAAGTTCTCATCAAAATTTTCAACCAGGAACGAAGGTCACTGGCATTGGATGGGATTGGGGGGGGTTCCATAATAATGTTCACCACAAAGAAACAGTTTCATCCTACCACAACTGTGGACGGGAAGAAAACATGACCTATCAGGAGGATTGAATGCAAAAATAGTGTATATAACCAGGGCCACTTAGAGAAGATGATTCTACCTCAGCAAAAGTACATGCAGTATTGCACAGACTTAGATATTTTCATCACCATCTTAGTGGTGAACTGGTGGTTGAAGGGGATTCCAAGAATGTTATTAGGTGGTGTAAACAGCATCAGCACCTCCATATGTTTATGATTGGTCATATATTCCTAGAGCTGCCAACTCTATAGCAGACTCCCTAGCTAAGGAGGGAGTGCACCTCCCTTCACCTACGGTGAGGGTGTCACCCCTCTATGTATCTTGAGGTAACTGAACTTTTAATAATCAATAAAAACAAAGCATTTTCCTCAAAGGAAAATATTGTACATAACACCAGATCTTTGCAAGCTTTGTGATGTCCTTAAGTTCCTTTCTTTCTAGGGTTGCCAGATTATTGTGCAAGGGACATTAACTCTTGCATTTTTCCTGTCTTGGGCAGCATTTTCTTTTTGAAAACGGCGTAGCCTTTTGACTTTTTATTTATGAGAGAAGATCAACTTAAGTACGAAGTACAAGAGTGTAAGGCTGAGACATGAGATAAAGAAACCAAAGCAGCTTAAAAAGCACAAAGCATAGGCCTGAAGAACAATTCAAATCCATAGACATCCTCTCTATCTAGCTTATCTGCCATCCAATTAGAAGATCTAGGAGCCCTCATCCATAAAATGCACACCGAAGCAGCTTAAGAAGGTAGACTGTTCTCCCATTAGGCTCCCCCAAATTGAATCTTGAAGGTAGCTCCTTTTCTACTTCCAGTAATAAGGAAGTAGGAGGAGCTACTATGGTCCCATAGGTCTCTCCATTCTATTGGACTTTACAGGTCTAATTAGCTACTCAAACCTAAGTTGGAGCAGAAATCAGGGAATCCAATCACACCGTGCAAATATATTTCCGTAACTTCTTAGAGTCTCTCATAGTGAAGGAGGAGGATTCAGCTTTGGCTGTCAGCTATATGAAGGAAAATGCAAAGTCCTCCTTCGCTCTCAGCCATATTTCTAAGGAAAATCAATTTTCAAGGAAAAACGAGGTAGATGTAGCTCCTTTGGTATAGTGTAGCATGTTCTTCAAGCAAAAGGTACTGCAGAGGTTGTTCTCCCTCCCTCCCTCACTCTCTTTTTTGGTTAGGTTTATTCTCCTTTATCCATCATAACCTCAAATGTTTTGCTTCCATCAGATGCATGGTTGGGACACTGTTTTCTCATGTTGCTTCTACAAACAGTCCCTTGATTAGATTTCAGTATTCACATATTGTCTTGATTCCTTTGCCACATCCAACTCTTGAAACTTTTGGAGGATAACTTTCTAATGAGTTGGATAACTGAACTTCACTTTGCACCATTCTTTCATATTTGCTTGAGTGCTTTTAATATTTTTACAAACTTCAGAGTCGGGAGACCCATTGAATTTCGCTCTCACCACTGCTCTACAAGAAGGTGACGACCAGAAACCCACATCTCTTCAAATCTAGAGGGTGGTACACACTGAGTTATGGTTTTTTCTGTCAGATTTTATTAGTAATTGGTCTAATATTGAACTTGATAGATTCAAGCCACTCCATTGGAACATGGTCCCTTATTCTTAAGTAGTGTTATCAGATGTGGACTGGATCAGCCTGTTGAGCAGAGTTGAAAGAAACCAACCACCTATCTGGGTTTTAAGAGATAAGCATGAGCTAGAGAGAAACTAGTAGCCACAGGGTAGATAAATGTTTTTTTTATAGTTTCGTCAGCTTATTTCAGAATGGCTCCAACCAGAACCAGAAAGGCAATATTTTTTTTCTCTAGTGTTGATTACACACACACACATTCCCTTTTACCCTTGGTGAGACTTGAAATCAAGACTGAAACACTAGATGCCAAAGGCCCAAGTCAAGTTGAAGGACTTTATGCAGGTGATAACAGTATTCCCTTGTAATTCAGAGATTTTGCATACAAATGTCAACTTTTATCTTTTATTGTCAAGCTAAACCTATGTTCCACAGACCATACAGTTGTTTGTGCTTTATGTTTCTACTATCAGAAAGTAAAAACGAAATTCAGTATGTCTCTTTTAGGATTCATATGTATGATTTTGGCAGCTAAATTTCATTTGCCAACATGCATGGCATATAAATAGTACATGGTTACTTAATGTAATAAAAACAGAAACAAAAACCAATATACTCGTTTGAACTTCCAGATTTTCTGGTAAGAGATGGTAAAGATATTTGTATAGTTATCAAATGACCAAATTCCAAAAGTAAAAATTCTATTATTAGAAGAAGATGACACATCAACTTAGCATAAGCATAAAAAATCAGTATAAAAGACTCTTGTGTCATCTGTTAACAATCAAAAGTATCAACCTTTGTTAACAACCGAATGTACCAACTTAAAGAATTAATATCAGAATTTGTCAGGATAAACTTTCAGCTGTAGATCCCAATATTAATCTCTTCTGTCTCTGGTTTTAATTGATGGAAGCTTGAAAGGACAAAGCTCGTAAAAAGTAAAAGAGGGCCTGCAGGGTCACAATGGAATAGAACTTGCCACCTCTTGCCCTGCTGTTTACACCCTAATTAAACTTTCTGGACATGAGATCAGATGTCCCAAGCACAGAAAACTTCACAAACTTCTTTGTTGTTCTCTATAGCTATCTGTGGGAGCTATGAGAATGGTGATATCTTTATTAAAGAAAGAGAGAACTTTTAGTGATACAATATAGAGTAAAAAGGCTTAAAAGTGCAGCCCAATAGAATCTAGCCTAGGGGAATAGAGACTCAGACGCAAGACAAACTATTGAGAGTCAACTCGTTGCTAAACTGTCAGCCAAGGAATTGGCTGATCGGGGAACGTTTGACCAAGCTATGAGTTAGTTGAGAGATCTGAAAACTCATCAAAGAGGGACCTAAGCTCAAGGATTCTTTTTCAAGGAGAAAGAAACTCAAAGTCAGGGTAAAAAATCTTTTCCCAAAATAACAACACTTTCTCAAAAAATACTGCTAAAAACTGACTCTTATGAAGAGAACTGAATGTGTTAGAATAAAAAGTAAAAGATACAGTTACAGCAGATGAAATCTTCAAGAAGTAGAAAATGGTTCAAGAGCCTAACCTGAGGGCAAGATTTGGCAAACTGTGATCATTTCCAGCCTCAATACATGCAATTGGTAAACACTGAGGTGGCCCACCTTTTGGTGCTTCCTCAAAGACAACGGTTATGGAATCCAGAAATATCACGATATCTGGAATGTGTGCAGGAGAAACATTCTGTCACAAAAAATCCAATTTTTCAGTTGCAAAAATCAAAGAGAAGAAAAGAGAACTACTCAAGGTCAAAGCAGAGACATTAAAATGCTCATCATACATTTTTACAGGTTACTCAGAAAAAAAAATAAAAATAAAATAATAATAATAATAGTGATCTACCTTTATCTGAACACAGAGAAGATCCTCAGTATTGCAATCAGAAGCCAACGAGTGAATTTCTACTGGTTGTACGATTTCAACTTTTCTTCTCCACATCCTTCCTGGAATATAAATTCCTTCTAATCCACAATGCACAGAAAATCTTTCTGGCTCTAGAGATACTCCGCGAAAAGATAAAAGCCCTTCATTTGCAACTTCTTGATTTTTTGCTAACTTTTGTGAAGAGAACTTTTCCCAATCTTCAAGTTCAAAGCCAGTCTTTGCATATGAGGGAGTTGCAGAAGATTGTGATTGGCTTGTATTTGGAGGGAGTGAAGACATGGAGTAACTTCTGAAGTGGCCAAAAGAAAAGAGCTGAGAACCTGTTGATGTAGATAAAGTAGATTTTTGAGAAGCACTTCCTACTACAGTTGAACCAAAAGAAGGGGGTGACAATGGGCGAGCAGTAGGTAGCGCAGCTCGATCCAACGGAAGCAGCCACGTCAGAAGATCCCCACATGGGTCTGCTGCCTGATTATCTCCATTGACATGGTTCTCATAAGAAGGCATATTCCTGGAGTTTTGATACTTCTCAAACTGAAGAACCTCAAGGACAGGATCTTTCACAAAGTTATTTCCAACGTTCACTTGTAAAAGAACCTGAATCCTTCCAGCACCGGCAACTGGATGAGTATCAGATTATTGGTAATCAAAGAGCAATACAGATTTCAAGAATCTAGGCAAAGTGAGTGTGCTGGCATGTATAAACTCTATTGAAGTCATGCAGCACAAAATTTACAGAACTTAGTTATTCATGATGGTAAATAATGAAGTTAAATGCATAAGATGGTTGAATTAGCATTTTCAATTGACTCCAGAGAAATTCCCTGTCATATTCATTTTGTTCAGCACAGCAATAACATGTAACTCCAAGGATATATGGAATAACAAAGACCAAGTAAAACTCATAAGTCAAATATTACAGTTCATCTTAGATAATTATTTGATGCTTATCTCCACTTAAAAGGAAAAATATTAGGGAATAATAGTTAGCACTGACTTTCCTTACATTTACAGTATTTTTTCTTTATAACTGGAAAAAGGTTAATATTTCTTTAGAGCACCTAAATAAAGGTAAAGCAGATAAACAGACTTAAAAATGTCGATCAGTACATATCCCAAGTATTAGGCAGCAGTTAAAGGCTTGTTTCCACACTACAATTTCAGCAACAGAATTTGTAGGAAAAATCTAAAGAAGTTCAATGCCAGCCCACTTCCTCAAAGGATTGCAGGGTTCTTTTTCAAAGTCTTCTCATCATTCCAAAAACAAGTAACACAATCTTGTAAGTATTCTTTTGGAACATATGGAAACAGTGAAAAGCAAGAAGCATCTATGGCACGCAGAAATCCAACAGGGAATCACGTCTTCATCCACTTCATCTTATATTGGAGGCATGCATTTGGGCCCTCCTCTCCCACATTCCTTTTTTTTTTATTTGTTATTTATATGAAAAAAAAGGTTATTGCAAAACAGGCTGAGGCCTAATTCACAAGAGGGAAAGAAGCAACTCGCACAGCAAGTTGTTGAAGGAAGATTCCCCCCCTAACCAACATATCATCAAGGCCATTAATGAACCTATTACATGATTTCAAGAACTAACAGAAGTCCAAAACAATTCAAAAATCTCATGACAAAAGTTAAGAAACCTCCAAGGAGGATTCTTGACGTTTAAACACCCCTGAATGGCATCTCAAGTCCCCCTCCATAAATAGAGTCATAAAAAGATGATATTTCCCAAACATAAACCATAAAAAAAGCTAAAAACTTCGGTTCCAACCAATCAATGGTACCCATAGGACCAGCAGCAGACAACAATGAGAGGATACACATCCAAACTCTCAAAGCACATGGATGACCCACATATGATCAATGCATTCCTCTTCTTAACCACATAGCAAACAGAGTAAACTCAAAAGGTAGCACCTCTTCTAACAAGTGTTGTGACTGTTCGAATTCTCCAATGAAAACAACTCCACATAAAAACAATGCACATAGCAACTCTAACAGCTCCAAGCTAGTGAAGCAGGATGTGTCACAGAAATTGGATGAGAGTAGAAACGTAGTGAAACCAAAACCACTCTCCCCCGATATGGCATTTTTAGCTCCCTCAAGATAAACTTTACCACGGGGTCCACCGGAAGCACGGATCCAGCAGAAGTAGCCAGACTTTGTGAGAGACAGTTCAAGTCAGATAATTATCATATAATCAAGGTCAGCAGGACAAAGGCTCAACAGAAGTAAAATCAAGAACTCTTTAGCAGTGATAAAGTTATTCCTCCTGCATTATTTTAGCCCAAAGGTATTTTCCCGTTTAATAAAGATTTTTCCATTTTCAAAACAGTGGTCCACCAAGCAAGCTCCTGTTCAATTAAGGCTTAGACAAAAATATGATGAAATTAATGATGTCATCCTTTTCTGCAGATTGTATGCCAGCATGACAATTGCGCAGCTAATATCATACTGAGAGGATGGGGTCCCTCACCCTCATTAATGCTTGGAATGTCATTTTCCCCATTTCTGAGGCTCCACATCCAGCTTTGCTCAAACAAAATACAAATTCAGCAGCTATAGCACTATTGCTTTCTTTTCTTTAGAATGGACCGGCTATAGAAGTATAATGTTGTGGCTATAGAAGTATAATGTTGTGGCTTTTAAGCCAGGATGAAATACAACCAATCCTAACATTTAACGACAGATATAATCCTATCAGCAAACTCTCTTGCAGCGATCAATCAAGTCACATTATGTTACACAAGATGGCAACCAGAAAAATCAAAATAAAAATAACATTCTAGGGATATGATACACTGACTACAACTAGAATATTCCATTAAAGTGGTTATCGTGGTTCTAGTAGTTCTTGAAGTTCTGATCTAAGATTAGGGTTTGGTGTTATGATCCGAATCCAAACACGGACAGGAATAAAAAATAAATAAATAAAAATAAAGAAGACAAGACAATAGGTAATGTCATTATTCTAACAAGGTCAGAAACTCTCCAACATGCTGACCTCCTGTTTCACTCCACTAGTTTGAATCTTTGATAAAGCAGGACGTGTAGAATAAATAAATAGTGCAGGACTGTCAGTAATTAAAGAAAATTAATATCACGAAATGACAATGTTCCTAAACATACCACTATGTCTCCATTAGAAAGCGCACAGCAACCAACTGTGTTTCTGGCCATGCCACCAGCAGCACTTGCATCAAAACTCCCTCTATCAATAACTGTGTTGAAACGAGAATCCCTGTGTGAAAACCTTTTATTTCCAACACTGCTAGTCCTAGATTTCTCTCGTCCTACTTCAGAATGAGATGGAGAAGACTCAGACAAATTTCTTTTGGTCTGAGGTTCATCATCAGTATCTGCGAATCTAACAAAAAAATGAGAGTTGCTGAATCTTGCTAGAAGTGTTTGAGTTCTTTCTTTGTGTGATTCAGATCGAAGAATAGATTCACCATCTAACATATCCTGATGTTTATCATTCTCCTGCGTCAATTCAGATCGACCATTTTCTTTTGTATCAGAATCTGCTACTTTCAAGCTGGACTTTGGTATGGTTTCTGGGGCTTTATTTTGCTGCCTGCCATTTTGGTCAGAAATCCCATTTTTACTCATGACAGCAGCAACCTTAAATGGAGTTATAACTTCTGTTTCCTGCTTTGACGCAGAAAGACAAGCCAGTATATGAAGCTGTTCACCTGCAGGTAAAAACGAGAATAATACAAGTTCAGTCCCGTTGCACCATTGCCAAGTTACATCAGAAACCAAAGAAAAAAAAATCCCTTACCCCCATACCTGGAAATATAAATGAACGATCAAGTGCACGAAGAGAAAGTAAGTCTGCTGCCTCCTTCCAATCTTCAGGAAGCTTCCCTGAAAATGCATATCAGATGAACATTAGTGCAGTCATGGGAATTGCTATATAATATTCAGTAAAAAGCAAAGATAAATTATGGAGAACTAGATAGAAACTATATGGGTAAACATTATTTAGCTAGGGAAAATGACTGCATCATCAGTATAACAACAAAGACATCTCAAAAAATACTGAAGCAGAAATGCAGTAAGAAGCACTTACTGTATGGAATGGTTATCCATCCTTCATCTTCAGTGACATCTGTGTGATGCTTAATAGGAACATTGTTCTTTGCCATGGGAGTACTAGGATCTCCGGTGAGAGCCTCACCAGGGTCTTTCTTTACGTCACCACTTTCAGCTTTAGACGATTTCGTAAATGGATCGTCGGCAATAAGTCCTTCTAAAGTATTACCGGATGCCTTGGACACAGAGGTTATCTCGGCGGCAACTTCTTGTGCAGGCGGTTGATCTGGCACAACAGGTGGTGCAGATCGGAGCAAGAAATTCATCATCCCCCCAAATTAGCTGCAAGGCCAAAGAAGTTCAAAAAGACATTTTCTTATTAAAAAAGAAGAGAGAAACAACCGCAACGATCAATATTAAACAAATATGTTAGCATTAAAAAGTTATAATACGAAAACCGGATTTGATCCCAAATACAAAATTTTCAAACAAAGACTTCGCTTCGAATTCAACTTTCATCACGATTCCAGATTTCCGTTTAAGCATTTAAGTTCCTCTAAACTGATACCAGCAATTTTCTCCAACTTTTAAATAAAAATTTAAACATTAAAATTTAAAAAAACAAATACGGAAGAGAATCAAAGGAACATTACCCATTCCAAGGAATTGGGCACTCATTTTTTCACGTCAGCAAACAACAAAAACGAAAATTACACACAAATGAACCAATTTGACACACCAAACCACAAAAATCACCGGGACGATTCACGACGAGAGATAAACATTGTGTAACTTTGCAGGTTTTAACGTAAAACCTGCTGATCTTACATTTGAGGCCGGGGCTGATGAATTCTCCTAAATGCAGCTCTCACTTCCGGAATCCTCGACTCCAGAAATAATTGCTAATGAATCCTCACTCCCCCCCTCCCCCCCTCCCTCGCAAGCTTCCAGCTCCAGTGCGATACAAATGGTTAGCGGGAGCAGACACAATTGAAGCGGGAGTGATGCCAGGGGCAGAGGCGACAGAGATGACTGAGACTCCGAGAACCAGCGCTGCAGAATAACTCCTCACAGTTTGGCAAACCAAAACACCGCCGGACTCTTTTGTTAACAACGTTTCAATGGGTGTCATGTCTCGGACATCAGGGGTGGCACTGAACGAGCTAGCTTGTGAACAGGTCGAACTCGGCTCGGTAAAAGCTAAATTCGGTTCGAATTATTTCGATCTATCAAACTTAAGCTTTGGGTGAGGCTCGTTTAGTTAAACGAGCCATGCTTTTGGTAGTTCGACTCCAAACTTGACGGGTGTATTATATATTTTTAAAATTAGGTGTAATATTTTAGTTTTTTCAAAAAGTGGGAGAGTTAATTTCTTTCAGCAATAGTATTTACTATTTAGAATTGTCTTTTTAATTTTTTATCAAGGATTTTATTAACCAAAATTAATAATTAATTAAAAAAATTTAAACTTCTATGAATTTTTATTTTAGCATAATTGGGTATGTAATCAGTTTATAATTACTAATTTTGATATATTATTATAGATAAATTTAACTAGAGTAATTAAAAAGCCCGCAAACCCGTTGGACATGGACTATGGCTCATAATAGGCTTTTATGGGCTGGAATCGCTGGGCTTTTAATGGCCTGAAGCTCATCCTGAGCTTGGCTCGAGCTCGGGCTCGATTAGGGGATCAACCTCGAGCTTGTTCGAGTTGCTAGAGCTCGAACTAGAGCCCAACCATGGGCTCGAGTCCGAGCTCAAGCTCATATATTATGGGTTGAGCCGAGCTCGAGCTATCATAGGTTCTGCTTGGCAAGTAGAAGATTACTGAATTTCACCTTATAAAAAAAAATTAAAAAAAAAACAAAAAAACTGAATTTTTTGACTCGGTTGATTTACTCAAATTTTGAAGTATTTGAGTTGGATTCCAATTATGAGTAAAAAGTTTATAGTTGTGATACCATGTAAAAGTTGAGTCTAATTTTATTCCAAAATGACAAGCCTTATATATATATATATATATATATATATATATATATATAGCCATAATATGTTAATGTTTTTAAATACAATTTTTTCCAACTCAACACACCCTTAAACTAAGTCTACTATCAATGCTAAGTGCATTGGATAATAAGTGGAACAATTTTCTCAATCATTGTGTCTATGTAATCTCACACAAACACATCCAAACACTTGTCACTCTTGTTATTGACTATTATATGACAAGGAGCCTGGCACAAAGTTAAGAGGTGCCTTGAATAGAAGTGTAGATCAAGTTAATTAATTTTTATGATAGTCGATTGTAAATATCATAGTTTTGTAATTCCTCTGGACACTTGCAAGCCCCACAAATAGGTAATTTTGGCATCAAACTACGATAACATATTTTTTTATGTCCATGTTGATTTGATCTGTGTTTAAATCTCATAACCTCAGATAAGTGAAAAAAGTTTTGTAACTCTTATTATCAAAAGAATTTCACTCCCCATCCTAGGACATTGTACAATGAGTTAAACAACTTTCTAGGTCAAAATTCACAATGGTCTTTGAAAACTTATAGCACCAAATTCATTTGGTAGCATGGCTTAGCCCCCCAAGACAATGACTCACTGAGTTTCTCTTTCACAGTATCTAGGACACAAGTTTGCCACAAAACACAAAACACTAAAAAATCAAAGTATTATGTTATTTGTTGCCAAAATCAAAATAAGAGGTACTTCAATCTTAATTCAAAGAAATTTTACTCTCATCCTTGGTAAAAAAAATTGTAATGTTACAATCAGTGTTTTAAAAACCAAACCAAACCGGCCGGTCTGACCAGGTTGAACCAGAATCGAAGGCTATTCCGATTCTTATTGACTGTTCAATACAATCAGGATTATTTTTGTTTTTTTTTCTTATAGAAATATTAAGAAAATGTAAAGTATAGAGTATAATATTCAATGGTTGAACCACTGGTCCAACCAGGTTTGACCAAAACCAAACATATTGTCGGTTTGATGACCGGTTCAGTTTTTAAAACACTGGTTACAATTAGTAAATTGAAAAATAAAATTTTTTGTTGAGTTACAGTGTATAGAATTTAAGAACATGGGAATCAGCTCCATATTACTTCATGAAATTCAAGTGTATAAGTAATTTAATAATTTCAAAATTTAACTATTAAATCAATACATTTTGGGTGCAAGGTCCATCCCAAAATGTTCTCAAGTTAGTAAGCCTCTTTCCCATGAATAAATTAGGAATATTTCTACTCGTGAAGTGATATAAGACCATCTCTAATACTCCCCCTTAATGTATGGCCCTTCTTAGGGTTCAGCTTGACTCTAACACTCTCTTCAATGTGTGTGCCTTTTTTGGGCTTTAACAAGTGGACAATATCAATTTATGTTCTTTGGGTTCCAAAAACAAGAACAATACCAGTGAAGGTTCATTACCCTGAGCCCGGATCCGCTGGCCAAAATGCAGCGTGGCCAAAGCGAATCACGCGGCGCCCTCCAAGCCCCCAAGACGAAATTCCATGGGAGGGGCCCGTGATTCGCTTTGGCCACGCTGCATTTTGGCCAGCGGATACGGGCTCCATTACCCATCCCGATCCCATAATGGGTCTAAGGTTTATTCCACTTATTAATAAATATTTATTTTATTTCTCACAACAATAGTCAATGAGAGAAGCTATTGTTAAAGAATCGTTGAAAGAAAAAAAAAAAAAGTAAAAAAAAAAAAAAAAAATCACTATTTTTTTATATAAAAAAAAAAATTATCTTTTCTCTATATAAATAATTTTTTAAAATTCATTAGATGATAAAATATTTATTTAGTAAACATAATTTCATGTTTCTAGGTTTTTATATTTTGATCATACTATTGAATAAGTTTGAGAAAAGACTATATGATCTTTTTAAAAAGAGTAAAAAAGACAAGAAACTGTTTCTAGATTTGTAGGAGGATTTTTGTGATTTTTGTTCATGTTTAGTTGATGGTTGAAATGTTGTGCAGACAGAGAATTATAGGGAGTTGAGAATTCAGCATGTTGATATGAGACATAGAATTCTCAGAGCGCCTCTAAATTTACACTGTCTGAATCTCTCCTATTTTTAAGGAGAATTGAAAGTTGCCGGGAATTTATTGTGAGCTAGAAATTATAATTTTAAGGACTCAGCCAATTATAAGAGCAATGTTATCATCCATTGACCCAAGTATCTAGGGTTCATGACACTGTCTTTAAAATTGAAAAACCTATTTCTTTAAATCTATTTGGGTTTTTTGCAGGTTCAGATTTTGGGTTTTATATATTGAGTTGAGTTTGGGTTTAAAAGAAGTTGGATTATAACTAACCCAATCACCTATTTAGGTCGGGTTTAGGCCGGTTGGACCAATGGTTCTATAATTAAATATTATACTCTATACTTTATATATATTTAATATTTTTATAAAAAAACAACAAAAATAATGATGGTTATAATTAACTAGACCCTCGGCTGAGTCAATAAGAACCATAAGTGATTATAACGAACCCAATCAACTCTTTGAGTTAGTGACTCGTTCGAGTTCAAGGAATATCTCATACAAATTTTTTTTTTTTTTTTTTTTTTTTTTTGACTTTCTGTAATGTTTTTAGAAAAATAACCCTAATTTCCAAGGGATAACGTAAATTCGAATAGAAATTCAAACGTTGAGAAGGATAGATAGAGCTTAGCAATCCATGAATTGAATAACCCTTCAAATTTCAAAACAGAGTTAGAGACTCACAAAACTTTTATTTTTTTAATGACATATTTACACTCACATCCCAAACCACGTAGGTAGGATTTGGGAAAGACAGTTCGACAGCGTCAACAGGGAGGACTTCCCTACCAGCTTCGAAGTAACCAAAACAGGAACCTCCTGGGAGAGAGAGCTCCGGTGAAGAGATCGGAAACTTTGATGCTCTCAGAGATAGAATTCGGCGGCAGCGGCGGTGGAGGAGGAGGAGGAGGAAGAGGAGGAGGTGTTTGTCTTCCAGGGGCCAGTTGGACGCCGGACACCCCGTCCAAGTCGTCGGAGCAGCAGGCGACAGCGTCCGGCGGTCTGATCGATAGCCTGCAATCTTCTTCGAATTTCACGCAAGTCTCACCGGAGTTTAATCTTTTGCCTGATAAACAGGTTACTGATTGGCAAAAATTGTTTCGATTCTTCTTTTTTTGTTTAGTTCTTTGTTTTTTGCTGTCTTCGTCTCTGTTGCACTGTGCCGTGTTTTTTATATCTTTCTTTTTCGCGTGTTTCAGCCACTGAACGATCTCATAGCTGCAAGCCGCGGAATTTCTTGTACTGAGCTGTTGCGAAGTGTATCAGGGAAGAGTTCGTCGATTCTTCTGCAGTTTTGTCTGGGGGTGGCGCCGCCGTCGATGGATCAGACCGTCCTCGTTGCTGAAAATAAGGAAACTTTTAGCGACATTCCGCCGAAAAAGCCAACTTGTAAGACAGTAAGAGGTTTCAGTTTATGCTTCTACGAAGTCTGTTCAAACTCTTTCCTTTTTTCTTTTACTGAAAACCAAAAAAACTAGGTACATTATCAAGATGCTTCCCAAACTTTCCTTTTGCTGCTTTTCTGCTGATATCTGTTTCGTCTCTAAACTGTCTTTACCTCTTCATTATGTTTCTGTAAATTGAACTTGGTAGAAAATTTGAAATTGACGACTCGTTTGTTTTTTAAAAATTTATTTTTCGAGTTCGAGAAAACAAGAAAACCTCCCGTCTCCCGACTGGTTCGTTCATTAGGGACGAATTTCATTGAGTTCCAGATCGTTTAAGTTCTTATTGTTGTAATCCGGTTTACGGTAATCTCTCTTCGAGTTCTTTTATGCATATTTGTATATCTGACAGTATGATTTTACTTCTATTAGGCCCTATAACACCAGTTCGAGACACCATTAACAGCTCGCAGTCCACCAAACCAGTTGGATGCAAAAAGGAATCATCATTGTTCAAGCCAAAAAAACAGAGGAAACACAGACCCAGAGTTATCAACGAATTAAAAGCGAAGAAGCCTAAAAGTGATAAGCCTCCGAAAGTTGGGAAGAAGGAAACGGGTCCTCCGAAGGTTCCGAAGCTCCCGAAAGAATCAATTCAGGAAAACTGTACAGGGGAAGTTGGCGGCAGAAGGAAACGTAAGTACGCGCGTAAAAACATTGCCGAAGGAAACAGTGCCGGAAGTTCTGGCACGCCAGAAAGAGTTTCACTTGGAGAAGTTGAAAAAGGAGTTGGACATGCGTCGAGAGAAAGTGAAAGAAGATCGTGCAGAAGGGTCTTACGTTTCGATTTAAACGAGGCTGTCGAAGGAAAGAGCGGAGGGGTTGATTTTGATTTAAATCGGTTGCCTGAAGTTGTTGAGGAAATTGAACATGAAGGTGTTAACGACAGCGAACAGAGTTCTAGCAAAGAATTGATGAGGATCGACAGTAGTACTGTTAATCCTGTTCCTCTGAATCCTCTCCACTTCTCTTTGTTTTTGGGGGACAACAAAGACTGCTTTCCTCGTCTTTCCAAGAGAAAGAGAACAAGACTTGGAAACAAATCGAACCGCATTTGGTTCCATAGTGCTTTTATTAGGGAAATCAGGCAACTACAGGACTCTCCCTGTTTCAAAGCTTTGGTTTCCCTCAATCCACCGGAACTGAAATCATCAAGAAAGAGGAGAAGAAAATGTCTAAACCGACTTCAGGGTGGAGTTTCCGAAGACCCAAGTTCCTTACAAGAAAACGATGGACACTTGATGGATGTAAACGAAAAAATAGATGTTGTTCTGGATAGTAATCAGGTTTTGGGTGACTCCAACTCCACTGAAGAACGAGAAGTAAACGAAACAATAGATGTAGTTCTGGAAAAGAATGAGAAGGTTTTTGGTGATTCCCACATCATTGAAGAACGAGAAGAACTAACGGCCGATCTTATCCAGAAAATTGATGAAACGGGTGAGTCAAGTAACTTGGTTTTGATTCCTCTGCAGTATTACAACGACATGCAGACAAAACCTTCATCGCTGACACAAATCGTGCTGCACGACGGTGGGACGCAAATAGTTCCTCAACAGCAAATGATTCGAATAGTTCCTGAAGAGAGAGAGATGCAGATAGTTTCCTTCAAAGACATGGAACAGATAGTTCCTTACGCCGATACTTTCAATATTCGTAAGTTCAAGCCCCAGGTTTACTTAGATGAAACTTCAATAGTAGCATGGGAGCAACGGAAGAAAATAGATGAAGGAGAACAAGCAGAAGATCTAGATGCAGAGCGGGAGAAGAAAATGGAAGGAGAGAGGCAAATTTTCAAGGGACGGGTTGACTCATTATTGGCTCGTATGGACAGGGTTCTAGGTATTGTGTACGAGAGTATGAATTTTGGTGTTGTTTTCCTCTTCACTATTTCATTTATCATATCAGACTCGTCTTCAGAGAAATATTAACTATTTCAAATTATCCGAATTCTTCGACGACAAGTCAGTTAGGATGGCTAAGCAATTTTAATAAAATGTCTTCTATTGCCTTTCCATGAGTCAGTAATCTGTATAGGTCTTGTCTAATGAAATTTGCGTCTTACTTGATGTATTTTTCAGGTAACAGGCGTTTCTCACAGTGGAAAGGATCTGTCTTGGACTCGATTGTGGGGGTCTTTCTCACTCAGAATGTGTCTGATCACTTATCAAGGTAGAGAGTTAGACTATGCGTTAATCTTTAGAAATAGACATCCTCCGGGTTAAGAGTAAAAACTCGGGTTTCTTTTTGCAGTTCTGCCTTCATATCTCTTGCTGCAAGATTTCCGCTTCAAAAAAGGATGTATGAAACGGAGATGAACGATACAACATATAACGCGACTACAAGCAATGAGGCCACTGAGAGAACAGAAAACGTTAGTCAAGGGGACTCGGTGTTGTTATTTCAAAGCGACACCCCTTCAACCACGGGAGCACTGGATCAAGCTTGCTCGAGTTCTGGGTCAAACTCTAATCCTTCAATTGACAGCCCTAGTAATCAAATTTGGCCTAGTACAGTGGTGAACTCTGGCGTCCCATTGCAGCACTCTCCAGTGAGTGGTAAGCCTTTCTTGTTGCAGGAGATTTTGCAAATGCAAGGGGATATGGCTCTCTCTGTATTAAATAGAAGTGAAAATCCTGTTTGGTATAGAAAGACATCAACACCCTCTGATTTTCATGCAAATATTTATCCATCTGTTGATGAATGCAATACAAGACAAGTTGTCGGATATTCAGAAGCAAGCAGTTTTTATGTTTACCAAGTCGAGAGCAAATTACACCCACCCTTATCTGCTTCTGAAACCAGAGGGATGGCAAACAATACAATGGGTGATGCTAACCCTTGTGCTGTAAACAACTGTTCCATTACAATGGAACATGGAAACCTCCTACAATTAAGAGAGACCACCAATATCAGCAAGCTCAATGCTAATTCAAACGCGGATGGATCAGACTTAGAAAGTATTATAAATGCATTCTCTCAAAATTGCAGTATTAGGGAGCAGTCTATGCAGTCAAAAGAGGTGGTAGCAGATTGCAGGCAATGCTCACGTTTGAATAGCATAGTAGTATGGAATGTTGATGAATCAAATTCACCACAGAATGTAAAAAAAGATCCGCCTGAAACAAGAAGCAAAGTTAATGGTAGTAAGGAAAAGAACGAGGCAGACATGGAATTTGATTGGGATTATTTAAGAAAAGAGAATTGCTGCAAGGGCCTGAAAAGCCAGAGAAATACTTTTACAGCTGATTCGCTGGATTATGAAGCAGTAAGGGTGGCTCCTGTTGGTGAAGTTGCTAATGCCATTAAGCTTCGAGGACAACATAATGTGCTTGCACAGAAAATACAGGTACCTTGGGAAAAAAATATTTTCTGATCTTTGGAGCATGTTTATATTTACAAAAACATTGCATAACACGATTCAAAAGCTCTTGGTAAACTTCAAACAAGATTTTTGTAATTTATTAGAGCATTTTATATTGCAAAAGTTGGTCACTGACTCACACGTTGATTTTGTTTCAGGATTTCTTAAACAGGTTGGTCAGCAAACATGGGAGCTTGGATTTGGAATGGCTAAGGGATGTCCAACCACACAAAGCAAAGTAAGTTCAAGTCCAATTGTGTATTCAATCCTAAACTCATTATGAGTCCATCTTCTTTGTGGAAATCTAGGAAGAGTGTTAAAGCGAAGATATGCAATTTTTCAGAGATTACTTGTTGAGCATAAGGGGAGTAGGTCTGAAAAGTGCTGAATGTGTACGCCTTCTGGCACTTGGACATCATGCTTTCCCTGTACGTTCTCGTGAATAAATTATATTTCTTAAATATAAAGTTCTTAAAGAGAACGATGGTCTCATTCTTGTTTTCTCTATGTAAGGTTGATACAAATGTTGCTCGTATTAGCGTAAGACTAGGATGGGTTCCTCTCGAACCAATGCCTGAAAGTGTCCAGTTGCATCTTCTTGAACAGTGAGTATCTTGATTTAGTAGTCAATTTCACTATCTAATTGTGAATATGGAGCTTTGTGACTGTTTCTTTTATTTTATAGGTACCCAATGATGGAATCAATTCAGAAGTACCTCTGGCCACGACTTTGTAAACTAGGCAAAGAAACATTGTAAACCCACACTCTTTTTTTGCTTTTTTGCTTTGATGTTTTTAGATCAAGAAAAAAAAAACTAGTCTTAACATACTAGCAACTTTCTAACATAAAGCATGTTGACAGGTATGAGTTGCACTATCAAATGATCACATTTGGAAAGGTATCTACCCTCTTGAACTAATTTATTAAGTAATATTCATTTCATAGTGCAATTAAAGCATTAATATATGAATTAAATGAAATAAGATAAGATTTTCCCTTGCAGGTTTTTTGTACAAAAAGAAGCCCCAAATGCCATGTTTGTCCAATGAGAGCAGAGTGTAGACACTACGCTAGTGCGTGCTCAAGGTTAGTGTACATTCTTGTGGATTGCTAGCATAAGTAGACTTAAAAGCTTAAAACCTGTTAAAATGTCACTAGATAAGTGGTAATTTGCCACTTTTCAACAACATTCACAATCACTTGTGCTTCGGACACACTAGTGTTTTAGACTATTTAAACTTGAATTTTTAGGATATAGAGTGAGAGGTCAGCAAAGCGTGTATCAACATACCCAGCTTGGATCCACAGAAACACACTTTCGTGTTCCCTACCACTAAGCCCTCAAAGTGAGCAGTACAAATAGTATTCCAACAGATTATGAAGTTAAAACTTTCTTGTACATTTGGTAAGAAAGTTAAACAAATAGAACATAAAGAAATTTCAACAGATTATAAAGTTATAAATCTCTTCTACATTGCTGAGAAAGTGAAAAAATAGGAAAAAAAACGTACCTAGCTCTCCTCTCATCCATTATGCAACTCGAATTCATTCAAATTATGTTTTTATTCTTTCTTGTTGTCCTTAATTGGAAAACTTGGTTACTGACTCCTTATATTAGTGCAAAGCTTGCACTGCCAAGAACAGGGGAAAAGAGATCAAATTCATCAACCTTTCCCTTGATTAACTCAAAGGAGAACCATGAAGAGCTCAATCATTCATCACTATTAGCTCAACTACAATCAAACACATATTCACAGTCAGATGATGGAGTAACTAGATGTGACCCTTTGATAGAAGAACCGCCTTCACCTGCACATGATAGTAAAATCTCTGATACAGAAGTTTGTCCTGATATCGAGGACTCTATTTCCTGGACAGATGACGTTGATGATATTATCAAAATTAATCTCTCCAACATACATGAAGACATTCCGGGCATTCAAGATGGAGAAGTGTCAAATGCGTTGGTGGCTTTACCTCCAGAAGTTGCTTCAATTCCTATGCCCAAGCTAAAGAATGTAAAGCGACTACAAACAATGCACCTTGTGTAAGTACAAATTGAAATATACAGATTCATTGGCAACATCATGAATGGAGATTTTAACTATATTTAGAATATGGAATTAACTGATTATTAATGTCTGAAATTTCCTTGTTGTCTTGTTGCAGCTATGAAGTTCCAGATACACACATTCTTCTAAGAGAGGTGAGCTGCTAAAATTTCTTGACTAATACCCAGTTCAATTTTTATTAATGACGTTTGGAGCTTTATGATTGGCAGTTGGAATCAAGAGACCCAGAAGATCCATGTCCATATCTAATTGCCATATGGGCACCAGGTTTGTAGATTGAGTCTATAACTAGCATTCCTAGGTCTCTTCCTTCTTTAAGATGATTCAAGTAGTTCAAACACTTAATATCAGGCGAAACTGCACAATCAATACAACCACCGGAAACATCCTGCAACTCACAAGAGTTTGGTAAATTTTGTGGGATGGAAACATGTGTTACTTGCCATAGCAAAAAAGAAGCAACAACCAAAACAGTCAGAGCTACACTATTGGTATGTTATTTTGTCATTTATACACTGTAAGTCTGTATAAATTATGAGATACAAAATTAAATTTTTTTGAGACTTCTGGATTGACAGATACCATGCCGAACTGCAATGAGAGGCAGTTTTCCACTAAATGGCACTTATTTCCAAGTCAATGAGGTAAATTCATAATACTCTATTTTTTAACTTATTGTCTAACACTTATCGGCTCCTTACGAAGTGCATAGGAATGGCACTGAATGATTTTATTCAAACAGGTGTTTGCTGATCACCAGTCTAGCATAAAGCCCATTGATGTGCCTAGGGCAATGCTATGGAACCTCCCCAGACGGTTGGTCTATTTTGGGGCTTCTATTACTGCCATATGTAGAGGTAGAATAATGAGGATAATCTTGAATAATTTCTGTTAATATATTCAGATCCAAACCACAGAATCATGTTATTGATTGATATGTGTTTTTTATCTTCTCTCAGATTTACCTCTGGATGAGACCTGTCATCTCTTTTCGAGAGGTAAGATGATCTTGAAAATAAATTTCATGTAAAGAAATTTTTGGACGATGAAAACCATCCACTATGGGTGTTATATTTCTTAGTTTTGACCTGTTGGATGTAAGATATTGAAGTGGGGATGGCTCCTTCCAAAGGTCCAGCTGAAGTCAGGAGGCAGTTTCCTCACTATAACTATAAGATTCATATCCTAAATCAATGAGTAGTTGTTATCCCCCAGACCTCCACACAATAAATTCACTCTCAAAAACTTGCATGCGCTGTAGAGCACATGTACAATTATTGGAGAACATTTTTATCCACCAGCAGTAGCCTTCTTCAATATTCACCTGTGGACATTACTTCTTGTCAGCCTTGCTTGTCCTCTATGTTTTGTCTGCTGTTATATTTAAAATTTTAGATTAATAATAAGTTTTTAAGTTATAGTCTGCCTACCTTCAACACTAAAGGATGGCTCACTCACTTCAGACAAGTTATGTGAGCTCGAATTTGCCATCAGAAGACATGACCAAGGCAGTCTAAATCAAGAGCAAACATCACATATTCTGGTGGTTTTGCTTCTTGCTTCTTGAGCCTAACTCTGAAAGCTATATTTTGTGCAGCATTCATTTGTGTGAGAGCATTCGACAGAAAAACGAGATATCCAAAACAGCTGTCAGTGAGATTGCATTGCCTACTAACCAAAGCAGAAAAAAGCAGAAAGGGGAGAAAGAAGTCACTAGAGGAGGAGGATTAGACCAGGAGACCATGAAGGAATGATAGACGATCCACCATATTTATCCGATCATTATACCAAATTGGCTTCATGAATGAAACTTGAAAAGACAGCCAAAATGTACATACTCATAGGTACAACTGATACCACTGTATTTATACAATAGCTAGGACTTGCCAAAAGCTTGAGTTAGAATAGTTGTTCCCGGTCACACTTACACTCTTGTATCTAATTAATGGACATTTTCAGCGTTTTGCTTCATTATTGCATCTTGTTCTTCTTGACACTCTTGTCATTATCATGTAACTCACCTTTTCAAAAGGATTATTAAATTTGTTCTTACCAACCTGCTGGTGATTATTAAATTTAAGAGCGTCCTTGCAAACTTTATGAGTCTCAGCATACTATGTAAACGTTAGAAAAAAAAGTGGATTCATGAGGAAGGGAATGGAAGAGACTGAACTTGGTAGATGTATGAATTTCTCACTTGTAGACTCAATGCAGTTGAGTTCAGACCCTTACATTGATGCTTGTTCGATGGTGTTTATAAGAACTCAGATCCCTTGCCGCTAGCTCCACAGTACATTGTGGAGCGCACCAATGGGAGAAATTTATATCAAGGATATTTTCAGTAAATTAAAAATTAAGGATATTTTTGCCATAAAATAAGAAATTTATTATTTTAACAACATAAATACATCAAGCATCACATAGTCAACTCGGAAGGATTTTTGGCATCTGAATCGGTTCCGAGGCCGAGTCGGAAAACTCTGGGAAAAGCAAGTGCAAAATTACGGAGTGAATACTGAATAGCGAGACTAGGAAAATATTTTCCTAAAACGACAGTCATAGACACTCCAGTCCAGCCCCATTCAAAGGCGACGGCTGCCCTTCCCGCAGAAAGTTCAGAAAATCGCGCGGAAATGGTTTCTCTTCCCTCTACCCGTTCCTAAACTCCTTCAAACTCCTCAGTCGTCGAATTCGGAAAGGAGGACAAATTCTGGAGAAGATCGGGCGTTGGCTCAAGTTCGGAAGTTCTTAGTTTCTCTCCTTTGTCATCTTCGAGACATGGCGATGGCTAATTTTGCCAAGCGGAAAGTCCTCTCTCTTTCTGGAAGCGTCGCCCGATCCGACCTTTTGAGGTCTTCTCTTTATCTATCGTCGTCGTTCAGAAGATTCTCGACGGGATCCGACGACAACGACGTCGTCGTCATCGGCGGGGGGCCTGGAGGGTACGTCGCTGCTATTAAAGCCGCCCAGCTAGGGCTCAAGACGACCTGCGTCGAAAAGAGAGGTGCTCTCGGTGGGACCTGCCTCAACGTCGGATGCATCCCCTCCAAGGTATGTGCCTTCGTCAGATCCCTGAACGGCTACTTTGGCTTTGTTTATCCGTTGGGGTTTTCCGGTTGTCTGCTTTATCTACTTTTTAAGTTTTACACCTTTTTTAAATGTATTTATCTTGCTGGGATTAAGAATACGAAACGTTTGGTGCAATTCAATAAAAATGAAATGCCTGGTTGGGATTGCACCCGTTACACTTGTTGAAGATCACAGATGTTCCCCAGGCCAAAATCTCGTCGTTTTTATGACAGCGTCCTTCTCTGTTATTGAGGATTTTGTGAAGATACAGAACCGTGGAAGAAATAAGTATTTTTTAGATTGAAAATTATCTTATTGTCATCTTGCCAGTGCTACAATTTGAGTCTTATCAAATGTAGTTGACTGGAATGATGTTTGAGTCTTATCAAATGTAGTCGACTGGAATGATGCTCTCGGCTGAAAGGAGATCGTGTGTGAAGTATTATGAACGGTACCTGAAATTGCCATTTACTTCTAAGAGATGACCATTCATAAAATCTCTCTCGACCCTAATTTTTGAATAATGAGTTTTTATTAATTCTTGTTGAGGGCGATTCTAGTAATGTCATAGGCTGGTGTGGAGGTGTAAGGCCACCATGGCGTTTCTGCTATAGTTTTAGAGAGATTTTAGACTTAGCGAAAGGGGGGGTAGAGGGCTGGAGATGTATCCCAAGGGCTGCAACGTAATTGCAGATTCCTTAGCCCGGAATGGGGTGTCACTTGTCACGATGACCATAAGAGACACCCCTCCGTTCCTGTAATGCCATTCTTGTACTTCTCATTTCATTTTCAATAATACAAAAGCGCTTTCCTTAAAAAAAATTATATATAATTTCTTACTTGTCAACAAGGTAGGTAAACTTGGTGAGGAATGCGGGGTCATGCATTAGTTGACTATATATGGCGATTGAGAAAAGTAAGACATGTATGACAAAGGAAAAGTTGGAAGGATAGAATCGATGGATTACCTCTTCATGCATGATAATCACTTAGTTCAGTGCCGAAACATGGTGCTGAGAGAATGTAGCCTTCAAGATTTGTCTCTTTTGGGCAAAGGGATGCACAATTTCTTTTTCTCCTTAAGAATCTTGGTACTTGCTCCCCCATTAAATACCTAACTTTCCAGTGATTACTTGATTCCTTACAAATGTTTTGTCACAGAGAATTGTCCACTATTTCTACTCTGTTATCAATATTCTCATTATTTTTGGATGAAAATCTGTAGTATTTTTTCAGATTGTTTTTATTGCTTGAAACAGAACTTCTTAAAGTTCCCTCCAGATCGTAGGGAATGCATGGCCATCTTGAATTTTGTTTAGTTCAAAAATTGTTGAAGTTTATCCCAACCATGGTCTTTTGATTTATACAAGTAACAAATATAAAAGCTAGGTTATCTTTGTGTTCATCCTATTGGTACTCTGAAAGTACTGCATCTCCTCTCTTCTGAACAGTCAAGTATATCAGTCCATTGTGGGAGACATTTAAATATATGGCTTTTCTTTCTAATATTTATCAAGTACTTTGTACTTAAGGTCTTCTTTTTGAGTAAAGCTGCTTGATGTTAAACTTCTTTTCTGATGAAAGAACTTAGTGTTAAAATTCTTTAAGCAACTTGAGGTTGAACTTCTTTTCTGACTAAAATATCAAACTGTTTCATACTTGTGGCTTTCCTCTCCATTTAATTTAGGAATTGAACTTTTAATTTTTTCAATTAATTAATTCAAAATTTAAAAGATATAATTAATTAATCATTTCAAGTTTGAAGTAGTTTGTGATTTAATTATTTCTTATTATTCTTTTTTTCTTGGTATTGATCCAAACTTCGTTTTATTGCTGAAGTCAAGTACAACTGAAATATTTTCTTCTAGAGGTATCATTGTCATGTTTAAAGTACAAATTTTCTCTTAAACCCATTTCCCTTGTTCAGAAATGCCAATCGCTCCTTGCAGGCCTTCACTCTGGGTTTTGTTGTGTAACCTTTGCTAGGCTGTGGTATGGCCGTTGTCTTTCAGATAGTGCAACTGTGGAGTGTTTTAAAGCTGCTGAGATTTAGGCTCATATGTTTTAAAGCTGGCTGATGGCAAATCACTGATGTTTTATCCCTTCTTCAGGCACTGCTCCACTCTAGTCACATGTATCATGAGGCCAAGCATGCGTTTGCTGGCCATGGTGTCAAAATCTCTGGACTTGAGGTCGACCTACCAGCGATGTTGGCCCAGAAAGACAAAGCTGTATCAAATCTCACTCGAGGTATTGAAGGACTTTTCAAGAAAAACAAAGTTAGCTATGTGAAAGGCTCTGGTAAATTTGTCTCGCCAACTGAAGTTGCCGTTGACACTCTTGAAGGAGGGACAGCTACGATTAAGGGTAAAAACATCATAATTGCCACTGGGTCTGATGTGAAATCCCTCCCTGGAATAACTATCGATGAGAAAAAAATTGTCTCTTCCACTGGAGCTCTTGCATTAACAGAGATTCCAAAGAAACTTGTAGTCATTGGTGCAGGATACATTGGCTTGGAGATGGGCTCAGTTTGGGGCCGTCTGGGTTCTGAAGTCACAGTGGTTGAATTTGCTCCTGATATTGTTCCAAGCATGGATGCTGAGGTGCGAAAGCTCTTTCAAAGAACCCTTGAAAAGCAGAAAATGAAGTTCATGCTCAAGACTAAAGTGGTTGGGGTTGATACTTCTGGGGAAGGCGTAAAGTTGATGGTTGAACCAGCAGCCGGTGGTGAGCAGACAACACTTGAAGCTGATGTTGTACTTGTCTCTGCGGGACGGGTCCCATACACCGCTGGGCTTGGACTAGAGGCCATTGGAGTACAGACTGACAAGGCCGGAAGGATCACAGTGGATCATCGATTTGCTACAAGCGTTCCAGGTGTCTTTGCTATTGGCGATGTAATTCCCGGACCAATGCTGGCTCATAAAGCAGAGGAGGATGGGGTCGCATGTGTGGAGTTCATAGCAGGGAAAGAAGGGCATGTTGATTATGATATGGTCCCTGGAGTTGTGTATACACATCCTGAAGTGGCTTATGTTGGGAAGACTGAGGATCAAGTGAAGGCTTCTGGGATTGAGTACCGAGTGGGAAAGTTCCCATTCTTGGCGAACAGCCGAGCTAAAGCAATAGATGACGCCGAAGGTGTTGTGAAGATTTTAGCAGAGAAAGAGAGTGATAAGATTCTTGGGGTACATATAATGTCACCTAATGCTGGGGAACTGATTCACGAAGCTGTGCTTGCACTGCAGTATGGTGCATCAAGTGAGGACATTGCTCGGACATGCCATGCTCACCCAACAATGAGCGAGGCAGTAAAGGAGGCAGCCATGGCTACATACGATAAACCTATCCATATATAGACATCTGGTAGAACTCTCGTCTTTTGTGGTGCCAATTGTTGAAATGGAATAATTTTGGCCTGTAGAAACATTCGACACCCCCATAGTCAGTTCCTAGAAAAACAGGAAAAAGAGCCGATGAAAGGGTTGAACGGATTCTTCATTTTCTTGTTTGTTGACATTTATGATGAATCTCGCAAGAGGGAGTCAGCTCTTGGCCGTGTGCTGGGCTGGAGATGCTTGCTGTTGCTTATAACAAGTCTTTTGGAAGATCCCACGATAGCTTTGTTTTTGAAGTTAATGAATCTCTGACTCAGAATGAAAGTTAGCCTAGCGGAGAATATAGAGGCACGGTTCTCTGATGAATCACTTAGCGACCACCTTCTGAGAATTATTGAGAATTATTCGGTTTAAAACGTAGTTAAATATACATATTTTCCTTAAAATGTTAATGAATATATTTTAAAAGTATTTATTTAATATATTAAATAAATACTGAAGATTTTCTTTTTGTCTAGTGGATTATGGGTTGCCAAACGCTATCTTTGTTTCTCTCAGCGTCTTCGAATTATAGATGCGCCGCTCACCCACAGTCCTCGGCAATTCGGCCATGGCAGTTCCTGTTTTCAACCTCGCCCCTGGTTTAAACGTCTCCAGGCTCTGCTTGGGTTGTTGTTTCTTTTCCATTTTTTCTTGCCGACGTCTTACGTGAAAATCCATTATTTTTATCGATGGAACTTACTCCGTAATTTTACAGGAACCATGACATTTGGAGAGCAGAACTCGTTAACGCAATCCTGCTGCCTCATGGATGAGGCATTCGAAGCTGGAATTAATTTTTTTGACACTGCAGAGATGTATTCATATCTTTCTTCTTTCTTCTCCAAGTATAATTTCTTATAGGTTAATGGGTTACTTTATTTGGAGGCTGTGTTGCTTTCAGGTATCCCGTGCCTCAGCGGTCGGACACGCAAGGGAGGAGCGAGGAGTATTTAGGTCTTTGGTTGAAGTATAGGAAGATTCCTCGCGATAGAGTTGTCTTATCTACCAAAGTCTTTCTCTTTGCCTTTATATATACTTACATTTGCGTTTTGTTTTTTCAAGGTTTGATTATTGTGAGGTTTGCCATCCAGGTCGCTGGGCCTTCGGGACAAATGACTTGGATCCGGGGTGGACCAAAGTGTTTGGATGCGGCAAACATTTTGCAGGCTATTGATGATAGGTCTGAATCTGTTCATTAGTTGTTTATTTGCTATTTCTTGTCTCTGTTTATATCCTGGTCAAAGAAGATATTTTCTTATCTTTATAGTGATTAACTACGTGCATGTTGCTAATCATGAGCTATCTTTTGTCCTTTGAATAATTTGTACCTAATGGAAGCGTAAATGAATCAGTTTTTGGCTGACAGAGCTTTAAATGTCTTATTGTTCTTGCCACCTGTTTACGCATCTGTTTGTTACATGTTACAAAATCTATGACATCATTTCTGCTCTCTCACATTGTTCCTTTTTTGTTCTTGTTTACAGTTTATTGCGACTGCAAACTGATTACATTGACCTTTATCAGATTCACTGGCCTGATCGGTCTGTATGATATTCTAAATTCTTATCTGGTCAAAACTTACAGTTGGTGTATTGGGTAATTTTTATAAATTTTAGTAGCAAATGATGAGCCATGTAAAGAATCTGGTTATTTTTCTTGTATCTTCAGTGAATTTATGGACATTTTTTTATACTTCCTTTTTCTGCCTGTGCCTGCAGATATGTGCCTATGTTTGGAGAAATTGAGTATGATCCTAGCAGACAGTTCATGTCGGTGCCTATAGAAGAACAACTTGATGCCCTTGGAAGAGCTGTTGATACCGGAAAGGTACTGTTGGAGAGTGCCCTTAGTGTTGCACATTAGATATTTTTTGTATTTAACTTTCTTTCTTCTAGATCAGATTTGTTGGACTTAGTAATGAAACACCATATGGAGTAATGAAGTTTCTTCACCTTGCTGAACATCACAGGCACTATCCTCGTATAGTTTCAGTGCAGGTATTGATCCATTCCCTTTAAGAGCTCTGTGGTTTTTGTACTGTTAAGGCATTTCTGCTGCGACTACATGTAAACATCTTCTCATAGTGCTGCGTCATGAGACCTGAATGGTCATGGTATCTGCTGTTTTTACTGTTTTCTTCTTTATGAAAAGCTCCACCAACTATGTAAATCAGCCTACTTTTCATTCTTGAGACAAGAACACTTTCTTGACTTCTAAATTTTCTTTTTTTAGAATGCTTATAGCCTACTTTGCCGGACTTTTGATTCTGGATTGGCTGAATGCTGTCACCATGGGAGGTGAGGTTAATGTTTGTTTGATGGGTAATTCATCTCTATTAATAAGTTTTTGTATAGTTCTTCTTGAGACTCCCAAAAGAGACAGTTTGCAAGTACTTAACAATCTAGATGTATGAGCGATAAAAGTTGTCCCTAAGCTGTAAAAGCCCTGCTAACAATGGATAAAAACAGAAATGAAAGAGACATCTAGTTTTCTTATCAATCCTCACGCCTTGCTCTTTGGGTGCCTACAAGTGGTGCCAATCTGTAAATGGGCATGACTGTAGGTACATAAACACAGAAAACTACTAAGACGTGCTACTTATCTTAAAAATCTTAAAATCTAATTCTCAACTATTTAGTTTATGGTGTACTTAGATAAGTAATAGTTTTTATAACGTGTGTGGATATTTATGTATGCACATGTAACAATGATTGGGAAAAAGGAAAGAGTCTAGACCATCAACACGCTTCAGATCTTTTAATACTTTGACAAATACAGTTTGAACTGGAAGTGCCTTATAAACCATAAGCAAATAAATATTGTGATTCTACTTTTGCTTTCCCATGGCTAGGTTAATTATGTTGAAATGGTGTGGCTGTAGACGCTTTACTATAATCATAATTTGTTGTTCATCTTTAGGTAATAGATTATACTTGTGTATTCCCCCTGTTGCATCATGTTTACTATGAAAATTTCCTGGCTAATTTGCCTGGTTCCATTTTCAGCATCAGCCTATTGGCATACAGCCCTTTGGCAATGGGTATTCTTTCCGGAAAATACTTCTCTCCTGATGGGGGTCCACCAGATGGTCGAATGAATGTTTTTAGAGGTTCCACTATGATTATTAAGTTGGTTGTACGATGCAGTAATATACAATAGCTATCAGCTATGCAGACAGTCATTTAGTGTTTTGCATTGCTTCATTCAGGGAAGTATTCTGAAGGGGAATCCAGATACAATCTGTCCAATGCCACCATCCGATCTGCCACTAAGGTATATGTTCTTTTTATTAATTAATGTGTTTACTGCCTTGTGTTTTTGGCAAATAGATGGATCAACTTTCTATCCTTTAGTGGAATTTTAAGACCTGTCCTGGCCAGCGATAATTACAGGAGAACTTTTGTTTTGGAAAAAAAATATTACGGGAGAACTTATGCCTAATAATTCTATTTGTCAATTATCATTTTGAGTTTTTTTTCTATTATTAATTTTTTGTTTGTGCAAGTGATTTAGACTCAATACATCAGATAAATTCTTATGTCATGGAGACTTGAACCCGAGACCTCCTACTACTGAATCCCCCGTGTAACCACTGAACAACTACTCAAGTTCACACTTTGGTTTCTTTCTAAGCAGATGGACTAACTGCAAAATAAAAATGGGATATTAATGAAGGGACAAGATTTTCTCTTGAGATGGAGGAAGAGAATTTAATGCTGTTAACAAGATATTTTGATCTCTGCTTGATATGATTTGAATACCCCTTTACATAAGAAATATTTGAAGCTTTTCCAGGATAGCAGAAAAGCAAAACATTGAAGTCTGTTAGATATTCTCTCAGTTACCAATCAATGACAAAGACAAACACGGTTTTCCAAATAATGGAACGTTGAAGGTCTGAGTTGCTTTCTATTTTGAGATTAAGTTGTTACCATTGACTTATGTTCTCATTGCATGTTATTTTCAGGAATACATGGAGATTGCTAAAAGATACAACCTCACTCCTGTGTCTCTAGCCATTGGTATGAAGGTCTTTATTATTATGTTTTATGAATATATTCTTAGAAAAGGAAACCCAGGATGTAGTGTTTGTTTTTCTTTCTATGATGTTACTCCATGTACTTTTCCGTGAATGAAAGTAATTGTTTGTTGCATGTAATCATCAGCATTGGCTGGTCCCTGTTTCAACTGTATTTTATTGTGCACTAATCATTATAATTCGGATAATGCTTCTCTTGTCTGATAATGCTTCTCTTGTTGGCAGCTTTTGTTTTGAAACACCCTCTAGTCGCCAGTGCTATTTTTGGAGCCACTAAATCATGGCAGCTGAGAGAGGTCATCGATGCATGTCAGGTTGAGCTCACAGGAGAAATGTTATGTGAGATTGATCAAGTGCATTCTCTCTTTCCAAACCCTTGCCCTTGAGGAAACTACATCTTGTACTATATCCTTAATCACCCCAGTCATATCTTGTTCTGCATTAGGGGAGACGAACAAGATGTTGATGCTGAGAGCTAAAAGGCAAGACTTGTAAAGGTAACTTATTACTTGTTATTTTCCAATTGTATGAAACTTATTCCGGTACTTTCTTGATCCTTTACCAGAAATGAGTAGGATTGGCATTTTCGTCATAAAAAAAATGTCCCATTGTTTTGGCAACATTCATACATGAATATACATGAATGGAGTTTTGGCAACAATAAATAACGAGTTGTTATTTTCCCTTTTCTATACTGAGAAAGAGGATGTTGATACTAAAAATGCAAAGGCTGGTAAGTTAATTAAGCTGATTTCAGGGCTGCATTGGTTGTTGTTATGGTTCAGCCCAAAACGACTAATCTCGAGCTTATTTGCCAATCTTATGACACACTAAGACTTTTCAATGTGGAAGTTTCCCATTGAACACTCCAAATAATAACTTGATTTCATCTTATAAAGCTTACACAATAATCTGCTTTCATTTAGCTGGGGGTGTAAATGGTATACGAAAAAAAAGATAAGTTATTCTATTACTTTCATGTAAATATTTGGTATATCAGTATAGAACATTACACTATATTGAATAAGTTATTCTATTTATTGGTTATTCATTTATGTAGTAGACTATACAATTGAGTAATTGGGTAATTAACAGAATAAGTAAAATAAATTAAAAATGTAAGAAGCAAAAAAATATAAATAACTATATATTCTCTTTTTTTTTTAATTAAAATTTTGTGGTATTTTGGCAATAATTTTTTTTATTCTCATCCAATAATTTTGAAGATGTCATACAAATTTAAATTTTTTTATATGCTAATCATCATCGTTATTTAAAAAAATAATCTTTAATTTTATTTCTTCAATTGTTTTGAATAATAGTAGAATATCATACAAAAAAAAAAAAAAAAAAAAAAACTAGTTTTTCATTTTCCACATTTTAAAACTTTTCTATCTACTTAAAACTACCTGTGGTACTTTTACAATGCCCACTTTCTATATACCTATTTTCTTTTATTTATATTTACATAGTACATAGTACATACTACATAGTATTTTTTTGGAGCTGATACAGAGACTCTCGCCCGAGTCTCATACTAAAATAGGCATTATAATTTCTGGGAGTGAAAAAGAGCCTCTAATAGGTTATTACTCTCTTCTGTGAAAACGCAAGCTCTCTGAAACTCCATTCTTAGCTGCCGCCGGTCGCTTACCTCGCTCACACACTGCTTTTCAAGGCGCGTTACTCTCTCCAGGTGTCTCTTATCCCTTCCTCTGAAGCTTTTTATTTGCATTTTTTTCTATTTTATTTATAAAATTGCCCTAATTTATCATCGACTTCTTTACCTGTCGGATTTCTCAAAATTTGGCCGAGTGAATGATACACCATAGATTTTCTGAAATTTGCTCCTCTCTCGAGCTCTCTTATGCCATGCTCAGTCCGGCATTTTAAAGCTCTCTCTTATGTGCTTTTATATCTCTCTCATATGAAGAGCTCCTCTTACACGGTGCTTGAACACTCTTTAACTTTCCGTCTTCAACTCTCGCTCCTATGATGATTTTTCTGGTTTGGGGTACTGTTATTATGTTTTTGGTTTGGCTTGGTTTTGAACTCTAGGGGATGAGTTATGTACAATAATCCGAATATGAACATTTTTGTCTATTAAGGTAATTTTATACTTCAGTGATATAAACAGGATTGTGGGTCAACTTCCTCCCCTAATCCAGAGACTTAAATGAACCTCTCTTTGCCTCCTCCTGGTTCTGTCTTCTATGTTTTCAGTATTTTTACATGGCATGTTACTCGTTAATTGTTTCTGGCATCACAAATATCATTAAGCTTTTTTGTTTTTTGAGATTATCTTTTTCAAAAACTCATGCCACAGAACTTCCTTTAAGATATTCATCATGAAAACGATGTAAATTGATTACTTTCCTTTTGTTTGTTCGTTTAACCTGTCCATGTACTGGTGCATCGTAAACCTTCTTTTGTGGTGTTGCACTCTTTCTATCCGATTTTGTATTAATGTAAATGCATATTTTGTGGTGGATGCCTTTTTTTTTTTTCTTTTTTTGAGGAAATTTTGTGGTGGATGCTTGTGTAATATTTCTGGAATTTTCTACCTAGATTGAATAGGGGGATACCATTTGAAGTCTATGACTGTCAAAAAGACTTTCCTTTGGAGTTATTCAGTCAGTGCCTTTTGTCTTTATGGCATGTGTTAACTGTGCAGAGAACTGGATTCTCAGTTGCCTATTACCCGGGAAGAAGTGACATTAGTTCTGCATGTTTTATGCTTCTTAGTTTCATTCCTTTAGGATTTATAGTGATGATCAACTAGAACCTCCAGGCCCTTAGCAACTCTGACAGCTTCTCCCTTGGCAACCTAGGCCCAACAAGGGTTGGGACATGTCATTAGAGCTGCGACTCTCTATTAGTGATAGCCTGGCCCAAGAGGAAGGGTTCTACCCCTTGGAAGCTTAATTCATTAGCTGACAAAAGCAGTTGAGATTGAAGGTGACTCCTAATTAGTGATAGGCGGGGCCAAGGAGAAAGATCTGCTCCTTTGAATCTGAATTCCTTGTATGACATACTGGCAAATTCTGGGGTCTCCAAAGGATGTTTGGCCATTGGTCAGGCGGTTGATGTTTTTAGCTGGCACTTGCTATGATAGCTCCAGTCTTTTGTATCTTTAAGTCTTACTATTATATTGCACTGTATCTTTGCTCTTTATAAATTCTTTGAAATGATGCATGTTAGATTGTTAAACTGATTTGGGTTGTGTAAGTCTTTTATGCATTCTTAATTATATTTGAAAGCATTACATAGACTATTATAAATAATTGAAAATGGTAATTTTGATTCAAGATTCTTAATTTGAAATGAGTTTAGGTCTAAATTGCAAACACTTATTATACACAATCTCTTCAAATTACTTGTAAAAAAAACTAATCTACTCAAAATTTTATTTTATTTTATTTTGTTTCTTTTTTTTATGTACCCAAATACATCCGTCACTAATATCTGGCTTTTAAAATCCATTGGACTCCATATAATCCTCTGACACCCATGGAGATAAATCCTTGCAACCTTTAGAAACCAGTCTCGCTGGTCTCCAAATAAGGTAGGCTTTTTACTGCATCTTGGTTGACGTAAGGTTTATGGTTTTTTGGTCATATTCACTGGAGTGGAAAATCCAAATCCCGCATTGAATCTGTGAGGATGAAGTCATGGTCTACAAGTCTGCCATTTGAAGGAACAGTTATTCTCAGTTGCAGTTTATTGACTTTTCATGTGGTGGCTTGATGGTTTTCTCTCTCCTGAAAGTCTGTTTCCCAACATATGCTTGATTAAAGAAGGTCCACATTTTCTTTTCTAGGTTGATTAGTGGAGAGTGCTCCACAAATGGGGAAGGCAAAGAAAGCAGGCTCCATATTCATTCGACTAGTTTCAGCCGCTGGGACTGGTTTCACCTACGTGAAACGCAAGAATCCGCGCAAGATTACCGAGAAGCTTGAGTTTCGAAAGTATGATCCTCGAGTCAACCGCCATGTCCTATTCACGGAAGCCAAGATGAAGTGATATACAACCCGTGAAGAGAATTATGATAATACTCTCTTGAATGTTCTCACCTAGCAATGCCCAAGGATGTTTGTCTCAGAGATTGGAAAACTGGTTATTTGAATCCCAGAGATGAAATTTTGGATGTTTTGTGCATTGACTCTATTAGTTCGTGGACTTTGGAAGTTCGTAGTGGTTACAGCTAAAATTCCTGTGGCATAGACGAAGTCCTCACTTGATTGCTTTAGTGCAACCTCCTGATCAACCATGACCCAGGTTCGTGTTCATATGCTTTCTTCTTTTGTGGTTTTTTGCATTATATTTACTGTATGAGGTTTTGGAATCGCTTAAATATATTTTTGGGGTCAGACTGAAGTTTGGGCGAGGTTGGTTGTCATTTAAGACATTGTATTTCTAATACTACTATCATCTAAACCTATTTACTAAAAAATGATAAATATAGAATAAGCGAAGAAGACAAGTTCTTCGTATTGATTTCGGTTTCTGTGATCCCGTGTGAATGTCCCATATCGTGACCAAATAGTCAAATAGTTCGACTTAGGTTTGTATGTAACATGAGAACCGACGAAGTTGAATAATTGACCTCAACGGAAGGTACAATACCAGACCGGTAAGGTTAGACAATTACACCGGGGGAGAACAATGAAGGGTTGACCGTATCGAAAACCTGATACATATGGGGGACCCCAAAATCTGATATGTATCGGCTATAAGTATGGGATACCTTAATATGTGTATTGCCTCATATGTAATCATATCTGTATTGGCCAATGTAGTTTACCCGGGTAGGATTACTCGCAACAAATCTATTTTTCTTTTTTTGTATATAGTACTGTCGGTGCTGGTTTGGATCACTTGGTGCTAACACCAGAGGAGTTTAATTTAGTGCAGTTAACTAAATTGCGATACAACATTGTAAGCGAGCACGTAAAAATTACATAATCACTTAAATGTAGCATTTTATATCTAAAATTTAATATTTTAAAACATAAATATAATATTTTATTTTTACCCTTGTGATGTACTCATTTTGCTTACTAGCCAAATCTTTATCGAAACAAATACAAGCCATTATAACTGTACAAAGTTTCAAGCCAAGTGGAAAGTCTTTCCACGTCAGACTTATATCCGACGTAAGCAGCACACGTGGGCCCCTGCTAAAAAAGCGAAACCTATATCTTATCTGGGCCCCGAGATTTGCTGCGAAGAGAGGTAGGAGTAAGTCTGACCCACAGACGTGTGGGTCCCGTTGGTAGAGGTGGATGACGAACCGGTCGTCAAATGTTGGTACAAGAACCGGTTCTCGTCAACCCCATCCGGTCCGACCGACTCGACGAACCGCCTCCCGTAGAACCTCAAGAAGTGCAGAGACTCGAGCCGCGGCTCCGCCACGGGGGCGCTCCCCTCCAGCATCGCCACCACCGCCGCCATGGTGGGCCTCAGCGCCGGGTCCTCGTGCACGCAGCAGAGCGCCACCCGGACCATCTTCCCCACCTCCTCCCCCTCCACCCGCCCCTCCATCCTCGGGTCCGCGAGCTCCGAGTACCGCCCCTGCTCGTGCATCTCCAGCGCCACCAACGGGAAATACTCCGCCGCCGCCGCCGCCGCGCTGTCGTCGCTGCTCCCGGTCTCGGTGCTCCGGCTCCGGCTCCGGCTAGTCCCCCGTGGGCTGCAGTTCTTGCGCCCGCTGATCAGCTCCAGCAAGACCATCCCGTAGCTGTAGACGTCGGTCTTGTCGGAGATGGCGGCGTTGGTGAGCCACTCCGGCGCCAGGTACCCCCGGGTCCCCCTCATGGTCGTGAACAGGTTCGACTGCTCCGGGCTCATCAGCTTCGACAGCCCGAAATCGGAAATCTTCGCCTGAAAGTGGTCTTGGAGGAGGATGTTCTCCGGCTTGATGTCGCAGTGGATGATCCTGTGCTCGCAGCCGCCGTGGAGGTAGGCCAAGCCCCGGGCGGTCCCGACCGCGATCTCGACCCGCTCTCCCCATTCCAGAGCCGGACCGGTTCCGAACAGGGTCCGGTCCAACGAACCCCGGTTCATGTACTCGTACACGAGGAGGAGCCTCGTCGTCCCCGAGGCGCAGTACCCGCGAAGGCGCACCAGGTTCACGTGGCGAATCCCGCCGATGATGGCGATCTCGGTGAGGAACTCCTTCTTCCCCTGGACGCCCACGTTGGCGACCTTCTTCACGGCGACGAGGGACTTGTCCGGGAGGGTTCCTTTATAGACGGCCCCGAATCCTCCGGCGCCGATCTGGGTACCGAAACCGTCGGTGGCGCGTTCGAGCGCCTCGTACTTGTACCTCTCCGGCATGCCGGGGATCATGGCGATGAAATCCGTCTCGGAGGATGAGGAATCGGGTCGACCCAGCCTTAGGGTGCGGGACTTCGTCTCCTTCTTCGATCTTCTCCGCCAGAGGAACAGGATACTCGTGAGGACGATCAGCAGCAGCGCTCCGATGCAGGGTAAGAGGATCAGCACCGCCGTCGCGATTTGCTTTTTGGAACTTTTATCGGCATCTTCGCCTGAATCTGCGTTGGGTATGGCTTTTATGTAGCCTAATCTATCTGGGTTGTCCGTGATGCTGTAGAACAGGGAACCCAGTTCGTCTTTCAGAAAGTAACACGAAGATGAAGAATTCTGGAAGAAGAAGCCGAGACAAGAGCAGTTTTTTGTGCATAAACTCTGACAAGCGCCGAAGGTCGATACGGCCGCGACTCGGCTCTGGTAATCGCCGGCGAAATAGTGGGATCCAGTACCGAGTCTTTTGTAAGAAAATAACGTACTATTGGAGACGCCGGAGACGCATTTGGGCGAAGCGAGGTCGGACCCGTCGACCGGAGTGCAACCGGCAGTCGGAGACTCCGCCGCTGGATGAAACCCCCGCGGGCAGAGGCAGCCGGAGCCGCCGCTGCACAGTCCGAGCGGTCCGCAGGAGAGCGGTAGGCGGCATTTATCACTCGGCGCCGAGAAGTCCTCGCTCCAGTTCCGTCCGTCGAAGCTTCGGACCACGAATCTTCCGTCCGCCGCCACGACGGCGACCCGGAATATTCCGGCGGAGGAAGGAGAATCCACGTGCCAAACGAGCTTCTGATCACTGTTATAGAGAAAGAGACCCGAATCGTTGAGCTCCAGGAATGAAATCCCGGAATTGAAATCCTTAAACGCTCGCACGTCCGTCGAAATGCTCCAATACGACAGCTCCGATCTCCATCTCAAGTACGCGTCGCTCTGCGTCACCATCAGCGAGTACTTCCCAGTCGAAAGATCGGAGTCCGAAACAGAGGCGAAAACAGGGGAGTCCACCATCAACACCTGCCCGGAGACGACGGTGTCCGTGGGATGGTCGAAGCTCTCCCAGAGGGAAACGTTCCGTTCATCGAACAAACCCAAGTTCCCGTCGTCCCCGAGTCGCATCCACGCGACGGGCGCCGGAAGCGCCGGAGTGGACCAAACTCCGGTGCCGTTGGAGGAAGAGACGAGGATTCCGGTGGGGGAGAGGGCGAAGGTCCCCGTGTTTGAAACAGGGGAGTCGCGGTTCCCGGCCCAGACGACGGCGTTGGAGACGACGTGGAGGACGCAGAGGTAGAAGCGGAATTGCTGGGAGAGAGGGTTGTGGAGGGCGGCGCGGAAGGTGTCGTTGGGGGAGGAGAGGAAGGCGCCGTTGTTGTCGACGAAGAGGATGTTGGAGGCCGTGAAGTTGGGCTGAATCTCGGGGAAGAGGCGGCCGGCGGCGACGAGGGAGAAGGAGAGGAAGAGGGTGAGGAGCCACGCCATGGAAGAGGCGGAGACGAGGTCGATACCCGGGTTTTGCTCGTTCGGCGCGAGTCGGGTTTCGCCATTGAAGAGTTCTGTTTTCCGGGGTCGGCGTTGACTGGGGAGGGAGACGCGAGACGCCGCCGAAAACTCGTATTATCTTTCAAATGTCGCAATTACGGGGTTTACTTGGAATTTTTATTTTTATTTTTTTCTCTATAAAAAAGGGAACTAGAAAAAACAAAAAACGGCGTTCCGTGAAACGGAAGCAAGAAGGAAATCTGAAGGGAAACGCGGTGGGAGTGGGACCCACAGAGTGGGGTAGGTCGGCCAAAAAGAAAGTTAAAAAAATATATATATACTTGGGAGAAAATAGAAGAGAAAATAAATCAGGCTCACTCTCTCTTTCAGATTATAAATAAATATATAAATAAATAAATAAATAAATAAATAAAACCCTTCATTTATTGTAAAAAAAGAATAAGAGAACATAGAATTGCCCTCCTCATGCCTTGGTGCAATTTGAAATTATTTATAAAAAAATAAAAATAAAAAAGAAGAAGAATGGGTCGTCCCCTATCAACATATTTCAAATATGAAGGAGGACTTTTTTAATTAAAAATAATTTTATTATAAAAATTTAAAAAATGATACACTTCCATAGTACACATGAAGTTAGAACTAGGGAGTAGAAATGTGACTAGAATTTGTGTGGGGATCTCCTCTCCTGTGAATTTTATTCAAGACCTCATCTAGTCCAAACCCATTTTGTAACAGAGCTAAATATTTATTATACTAGTTTTTATTTAACTGAGACCTAACTTTTGTTCCCATGGTTGAATTTTTTCCTATTGATTATTACATTGGAAAAAAGATGAGGGCTGGCATAATACACAACCACAAAATAAAAATATATAAGAGCTGACTTGCAATGAGATATGGTGATGAGAGCAAGGGAACAACTACTAAGTCCTTTTAAGGGCTTAAATTAAGTTCCCAAATGGCCAGCCTGTTGCAAGCAGACATTATTGTGTTTTGATAATAGTTTATTATCTTCTAATTTAGTGTATTTGGGGGGTTCTTGACAGGTGCCACTTGTGGAAGGCCTCAACTCGGTCCATTTCCAGACTGCTCTTACATATGTGATCTAAACCTCCATGGTTGAATTTAAAACATCTTTGTCTGATTAAAACATCTGCTGAATGTGATGTAAAAGGAAATTTATAAGTGGCTCATAATATTTAGAAACCTGCTTCTATGGGACCAAATAATGGAAGTTCTTTCTGTAATATTTTAGGCAAGGTAGTGTTCAAACAGGTGAAATGGACTGTTTGAGTGATTTCATTAAAATTATATGTACAGGGTACAAATGGTTGTATTAATGTATCATTTGGGGGCTCTTGGACCGGGAATGATTCATTTTTGTTGAGTATGGAAGTGGTGTTGTAGACTATGTTGTGGGTCTCCTCACATAAACCCCTCTCAATTTTGCCCAGAGAGAAAGAAGAGAGAGAGAGAGGGGTAGAGAGAGAGAGAGACATATATATAGAGAGAGATAAAAGAGTTCAGAGAGAGATGTATACAAAGAGATGAGAGAGAGAGAGAGGAAACTTTTCAATACACACTTTTGTAATGAAGAGAAGTGATGACCCTCCCTTCCAAGACTTCCATAGATCTATGTTAGTGAAATATGTGTCATGGATACAAGGATAAAAATACCCCTCATTTAACCCTTGAACAAGTTTACAAAATAAATAATTAACCAATAATATGTTATATAAATAAAAAAAAATATTATGCATATCATAATAGTATGTTATATGCTATTAACTAATGTGTTATGACACTAGCTTTATAGAGTAAAATACATCAATCATGAAGAATTATTCCATTAATATGTCACGCAGAAAAATATGTTATATATACAATAATAGTATGTTATAGACCATTAACTAATATGTTATGTCAGTTTGATATGACAAAACACTTTTTAAAACTATTAGGGGTGGCAACGGGGCAGGGTGGGGCGGGTTTTTGAAAACTCACCCACCCCTCTCGCCGCGGAAAATCCATAGAACCTGAACCCGTTAAAACCCGCCCTGCAAGTTTGCAACGGGAACCCAATCCCTGACCCATGTGGTAAAAATCCAGCAAAACTGACCCAAACCCAACTTCCCGAAGTAAGGGTCCCGCCCTATTTCTCCGGTTTCCGATGGGTCGAAGGGTTGAGGATGGTTGAGGAGAGGGAAGATTGGTAAAACATCAAACCCAAATCCGCTTGCTTTAAGCAGGTCAAGTCGGGGCGGGTGCCCCAGTTTTGGGAACCATTGCCACCCCTCGAGAAATTATACTATTAATTTATATATTATATAGAACCGAAAAATATATTATACATAATATACTAATATATTATGAATATAAATTATTAACTAATATGTTATATCAGCTTAATATGTCAAACACTCATCAATAATGTAAAATTATAATACCACTAAATAATATATGATGTAGAATGAAAAAATAAATTATGTATAATATAATAATATGTTATAGGCTATTAACTAAGATGTTAGATCAGGTTCATAATGCTAAACTGTGGTAAAGTGAAAAATATTTTTAAAATATGATAAACAATATTTATCCATGGTTTAATGTTTACGCAATAATTAATCCCTAAGTCAAAATTATTCCCTTAGTATATTTATTACATGCTGTTCTTAGCGTATGGTTATATCGTATACTGTAAACCTTGTTCTTCCTTCCTCAGAACAAGTAAGAAACTTCATTGTCAACGAATATCGGTGTCATTTAATAGAGAACAGTGCTCGCCAATTTGGTTCTCACTGGAAACGATGTTTCCAACTTTCCATGGAAGAAGAATAGAAAGCCATTGGTCGGTAAACGCAAGGGCGACTGG
Organism: Aristolochia fimbriata; assembly: GCA_019845555.1. NCBI lineage: Eukaryota > Viridiplantae > Streptophyta > Magnoliopsida > Piperales > Aristolochiaceae > Aristolochia > Aristolochia fimbriata. The sequence goes on from CM034080.1 coordinate 32,705,596, forward strand.
TTTGCAAATGTTCCTGCCTCGCAATGGCGAATTGGCGATAGTATTTTTGAAACTCCAGTGAGAAGAATTTCTTATTCTCCAGACTATAGCAGTTGAGCTGAACATGCTCCTTGTTGCCCATCGCCGTTCTTTGTGGAGACTCGCAATTTGTTCTTCCTTTGGCGAAAATAAAAGAAAAAGAATGCATTCTATATCTGGGTATCCTGACAAAACCCAGTTTCTTCGCTGCTACTCTGATTTCCCTACAGATCCCCTTATCTCCAATGTCAAACCCCTCTTTTGCTCTATCCATCCTCCTCAGCGCCATGCGAGAACCATCCCATTCTTTGCTCCTACTCTCATTTTCTTTCTTGTTCTATTTTTCTGTTTATCTCTTCGTGTCCTTTGTTCTCTTCTTCCTCGTGATCTTCCTCGTCGTTGGGACCGCCTCTTCGCGATCGCTGAGCAGACGGAAGCCCTGGATCTCCCTTCCCATTTATTTCAAGCGGTAATCGCCTCTGAAGACAGAAGATTTTTCCAGCATTGCGGTGTCGATCCAGCTGGAATTTGTCGTGCTATTCTATCGCTATCTACCCATGGAGGAGGTAGCACTATAACCCAGCAGGTGACTCTGTGAATTCTAATTTTAGAGCGTGCCGACTTATGTTGCCTTTTTTGTTGTTTTTTTATTTTTTTGGATTGATACTGAATGATTAGGCACACCACTTGCTTCTGTATTTCTCTGTTCCAAGAACTCTATACTTTTTTTTTTTTTTTTTTTTTTGAAACGGTGAATACTAACTCCCAAATACAAACTTCAATAAACTCCAATGCTAGAGACCTGAACCCAAGACCTCCTACAACAATAACTTCCATGGGACCACTGAGCTACTGCACAAGTTCACCAAGAAATATTCTACATCGACGAACAATAATCATTTAAGTAGAAGAAAACTAGTTAATCAGGTGGTTGAATCATGGTTTCAGTGTCAATTTTGCAAGTGATACAACCAATCAGTAGCTTCAGCAAAAATATTCGGTGTACCTTATTCAAATCTCTGTGTTCAATCCAAAAAAGTTGTCTTATTGCTGTAAATGACAATTGCAGTGGATTATATGACTCAGTATGGGGATCAACAACCTTTGTATCAATAGGAGTTTCAGCTCAGCTTATTTTGTGAGAGGGCAAAAACATTTTTGTATCGATATCCTTTCTCTCTGTTCTATTCATCTGAATTCTCCTTATGGATGTCTTACAATTGTTATTAGCTTTCATTGGCAGCTTGTAAAGAATGTCTTTTTAAGCAATGAACGCAAAATCTCAAGAAAAGTTGTAGAGATGGTGCTGTCTTTGATACTGGAGAGGCAAATGTCAAAGCGGAAAATACTCTGTGCTTATTTGGGTGTGGTAAGGCATTTTCTTTGTGCTTATTATGATGTTCTACCTTACAAGTTGATTTTCACCTAAATATTGGGCTTTATTATTGATGATTTTTACCTTCTTTAAGCATCGTGACATAACCATCAAAATAAAAGCGACAGTTTGTTTAGTTGAAGGCTAGAGATGACAAATAAAGGTGCTTCTGAGATAAACTACTGTATGACACTGGTAATTGTCAAATTCTGAGCTGGAAGATCCATCTATTTTACCTGTTGTGGGTGATTCCTTAAAGCAATTTGATTATCTGCTGGAGCTTCAGAAATCTGCAAGGGCTTCTGTATGAAGAATATTTGCACACAGACATCATGGAAATTTTGCATAGCAGCTGTCTCAGAAGGGGGAAGTATAAAGAATCCTGTCACTTACAAGAAAGAAGGCTTTGCACTAAGTTGTGAGCACTTTACTGAGGTACTTGTTATGGAGAATGACTTGTACTGGACTAGTAGCAACTTGGTGATTCTTCTTCCGGAGACCTATATGACAATAGAATCATTGCCTGGCTGGTTCAAGTTGTTGACTTGGCCCTTAGTGGAGAAAGTCGGCATTACATTTTTTATTCAATGAAAACAGGTTAAAATATGCATCCTTTCCTTTTTGAGAGTGGAATGGAAGAATTTGCCCTACTCAGCTGACGAGCTTGCAGATTCTCTAGCATAAAATGGGTTTCCTATCTGTCAATTGCACTATGTATCTTGGTTTTAATCCCCTTTTCATTGCAAATTTTCTCTTATCAATTCAATAATTCTGCATTTAATAAAAACACTTAAGAAAACATAAAACCTATGATTAGCTCTATCTTCGACCTCCTTATTTAAAAGAAACTTGCTGGTTAGTTCCCTAATTATTATCAATGTTATTTTTTATTTTTTATTTTTTTTTCTGAAAAGGGCGGGTATGGGTTATGGATCTCCATTTAAGTGCCAAGTCTAACAAACAAATTAGTATGCTGCAGGTATATTGGGGGCATGGAATATATGGAATTGAATCAGCTTCAGCTTTTTATTTTGGTAAAAGACCTTCCTGCATTAGTTTGGGGGAATCAGCTCTCCTTGTCGGGATATTACCTTGTCCTGAGGGTCGATCTCCACTTCGGGAACCAAACAGGTTTGCAATCATCATCTTAGGTGGAACAAGTTTAGTGCTTATTCGAATCTTCTTTTGATAACTATGATTCTCTTACAACTTCTTTTCAGTGTGTTAAGCTTCTTCATTTTGCTAGTTTTTTTTCCAATTGTTGTTTATAACAATGACTTCAATAGGTTTTTTTTTTCGATATAATTTGAACAGACATTCTGTGAGAATCCAATTACCTTGGTGAGACGTGAATCCAAAACCTCACACTAGAAAACCCATCCACCCACCCCCCCTGTACTCGTTATATTTTCTCCTTCATTCCGCCAGTCCTTTATACGTGGATGTGTCCTTCAGTTCTCGCTTGATTACTCTCCCTTTGTCCTTGTTCATTGTCTTTCATGGTTTGTCCTTTGTCACAAAAAGGAGAAAAGCTGTCTGCGATTGACAAAAAAGAAAATTGTCTTTGCAGCCCAATCCGTTTACTTGCTGTAAAATCTGAAAGTTCTTTTTGAGTTCTTGTAGAGCAAAGAGGTATCAGGCTAGAACCTTGAAAAGGATGATTAAAGCTGGTTATCTGGATACCCAAACAGCACTGATGTTTTTGGAACAGTCCATGTATTTACGTGATGGGCGTGGAGAAATCCATGGGAAAGAGGTATTTATTGTCATCTTGTGCTTTCTTCTCCTCTACTTATTTCCGTGCCCAGCTTCACTAGTAAAATTTATAATATTGTGCATACTAAAGGGGCAAACTTGACGTAGTTATTGTATAAATTGGTTTGTCCAAGAGTACCAGCCTTTGAACATTATCAATTTATACTTTACTGACTTTGATTTTTTATTTTATTTTTGAATACTAAGCTAATGTTTATTTACTAAATTCTTCATCCAAATTTATTTAAGTAGCTAAAAGTTGAAAAATTCTCTAACTTATTTCATTACCCAACCAAGTCCGGGAAGCCAGCTAAATTATCAGCTCTGAAAAGAGTTTGGGATTGGGAGAAAGAAAGCAGTATATTGGAACTGAAAGAAGAAATGGAAGAATGGGCAGACATGACCCAGAAAAAGCAGTGCAGCAATACTTGGAATTCAGAAAGACTCTTTCTCTTCACAAGAGCAGGTCAGAAATACCTTCCTCTTTACTTATTCCAACAATGGCTTGTTTGTCCAAAGTTGAGTTTGGTTTGTTACTATTCATCCTATGTTTCTCCTGCAGTTCATCTTCTTACCATGTCAATTCAAAATTCACTCCAGAAGATTTTGATCAACACGAGTGATAAGCAGTGATTGCCTTGAAACTGAAAATGTGTTAGATTATCCTTCAACAAAGAGTTTTTGCTAATTGCAAAGAGATGCTGAAAACCAGTATCTTCTTGATCAGAGATATCTGTAGCATGGAACACCAAAGCACATGATGTTGAACGTACTTAAAGAGTAAGAGGTATCTTCTTGCAGCATGCTTGTAAAGGAAATTTTATGGCAAGAGGAAGAGTTTTTATCAGAAATTGGCAGCCAATTTTTTTTGTTCAAACCCCTTTTAATATTTTTTTGTAAAATTGCAAGAGCAAGGGAAATAGTTCATATATCTAGTGTAAATAATAAGGGATACACTAAGTGTAGGGAAACGTTTCAGTACACTTAAATTTCAAAGAAGACAGGATTGGCAATTTTGTAAATATGGAATAAAGGAAAGAAAGAGTGAAAGACTTCTATCCAATTCTTCTTTAAATTTCAAGTGTAGATTTATTAAAGGTTAGCTTTCCTCAAATAATAGATGGGAAAAAAAAAGCTATTTTTTATATACTGTTTTGTTAATTTAGGGTAAATTAGTACACAATATAAATAGTGTATTAGATAAGTTATTCCATTTACTGTTTATATTCTTATTTATATATCAGAAAATAAAACATATGAAGCAATGTTAAACACAAAAAAAAAAACTTATAAATTTATTAAAAATATAAATATTTTTATTGTTTATATGCATAAAAAAGATTAAACAATGATATTTGGGAGAAGAATAAAATCATTAGAAGAATGTTAAATGATCACAACAAAAATAAAAAATAAAAAATAAAATAAAAAAACAACTTGAATTATAGTTTTTTCTAAAGGCAAATTATAAGGGTTTGCAAGAAATTCATGGAAGGTACAAAATTCATCAGATAATTGGGGAAATCGATATGGAATGGGTCTATTGACCCTATTCCATATCAATTCCAAATTTCTTATTTTTTTGAATTAATATTACAATATTTGATCCAATTCCAGAAAATATATATAAATAAATTCTTTTAAACATGCTAATGTAAATGTTACAACTCCGATTGCTGAACCGAGTTAGATCGGACCCGACCGTTTGCCAAGTTCCTAACTTTTATTTCTGAGGGTAAATCCGTAAATTTCTGTTTCCTTGGAACTTTCCCGGACGATTCAGCCAATAAATTAACAGCCTTCGTTGCGCATCGTTTTTCCTTCTCAGTCTATTCATTTTCTGCGACGAAGAGAAAACCGTCAAACAGACATCCACGAACGAACTCTCATGGCGTACGTTGAAAAAGGTTCTGAGACCAAATCTTTTTTTTTTTTTTTTTTCCCTCTTTTCGAATTCGATTTGAAGAGCTTTTTCTGAATATGAAATTTCGTTTTGTAAAAGTCCTTCTCCCGCTTCGAATTTAGGTTCTCTTTCATCCATCTGATCTTACCTTATGTTTCTTGGACATGGAATGTGTACCCTCAACTCGTATTAGGGTTTTTCTGTGAGTGTTTTATTGGGTGTTATTTCAATTTGTTGAACTATCCTTGTCGAAGGCGTTGAATTATGTTGTATTCATACGGCGCGGAACATGTTTATATTTTACATCGGATTAAGAGAATGAGAGAAAAAAGATGTAGATGAAGTGCTGTTTGCACATTATGATATACTTTGCGGTTCGGTTCTTCCATACGATCATGTTTCCTTTGGAAATCTTGTTTGGATTGGTGAGAGCTTTTTGAATGAAGGTGTAAAGGGAATCTATATATTTACCGTCAGATTTGTGACCAGGCTTAGAAGTGAAATTAGTCTCACGAGGAATTTGTAGTTTATATACTAAAATTGCAAAGTGGAGGAAAATGATCTCTGTTTTGTTGCACAAAACTGGTTTCTGGCCATCGAAGTTGAGGTTGAAAATCCTGTCCTTGAGAGGGTATTGTGGGGGTTTTGTTTCAGTGTGGTGTTGTTATGTGATGTATCACATCTCCATTGCATGAAGTACATATCTCCTTTTACCTTGAAGAATAAGTGGTTTTAGAAATTATGTTTATTACTGTCTTGGCATGTAGATATATCTGCTTTAGCCTAGTTATCCACTGTCTCCAGAAGGATTATTATTATGTGTACTGGGCAGTACTAGTGCCAGTCAATTGTTTGAAAACTCTGAGCCATTAAACTTCTTGATGATAATTGATCTCCATACCCAATATTGGGTCCCATTTTCCATGTAACATGGCATTGATCTATGATGTAGTATCACCATGAACATGAACTAGAATTTGCTCTCTTATGGGACCATTTATGTGCAAAACACATGCAAGAAATTACTTGAAGAGTGGATACAGATAAATTAGGTAAAAATTGCATCTCAGGAAAAAAGTGAAATAAAAAAATGTGGTTTTGGAAACTTGATGTGCAATACCTGTCTATGGAAAAGTTGATCCTTGATTTAGAGTATGATATGTATATGGGAATGGACTTGTTAGAAATAAAAAAGGGCAAGAGTTATTCGAAGAAAAAGTATTTAGAGTAATTAGAGAGCTCTGTGAAAGATAATTACCATATTAAGGTGTTGAAACTCTTCTTCTGCCAATATAGGTGGTGAATCTTCTTGAACAAACTAGTTAGTGAAAGGCTTGGTTTTTGTCCACATTGTGAAAGTGCACATACAACCTACAGGTAATTGTTTATGTCAGAAAGAAAAGTGGTGCTGGAAGAAATGGTAAATTGTTTGAATACAGTGAGCAGATATGGATGTGTATCTTGAGATGGTGGGCTTACAAATATATTCAGTTTCAGATCTACCACTGCTGTCACTGATTAACTTATTATATGCTACAAACCTCCTTAGGTTTCCCACTTTTGTGGTTTTGTGACTGTTTAAATCTGTTAGAAGTAAGGAGAAGGTTGGTTACAGACTAAATCTATGGAGAAAAATCCAAAGGTGGGGTTGAATTTTATGTGCTGGTAGTGTGAGTGATGATACTGGAGACTATAATAAATTGCAGACGGAGGATCATTTCCTGTGACAGAATATGTTACTCATTTTGTTTTTTTGAGTCAAATATGTTATGTTACTCATTTTGAGTATAGAAATGGGGAAAAAATGATCTTGTATGCTCTTGACAGATAAATGTTATTGTTTTGCAAGAATTTGTCTGGTCCAAATTAAGGTTTGCATGTTATTGTTTGACTGTGGCTGTATCATCTGGTTTGAAAAATTGGAATATAAGCTTCATCGGAGGAGACCTAGTCAGCCATTTCATTATTTTTGAGAGCCTTGCCTATAAATAACATCAGTTTCTGACAGGCTTGTTTTATATAAATAATCTGGTATTGGATAAATAGATATTAGGTGAATTGCTATATAGATGACAAAATGAGTCTAAAAAGTAAACATATATTAAGAACTTCAAAAAGATATAACATTAACATCATCAGTATTAAATGTATGGTATTAGAAATAAATGCAGAAGAAGAAACTAAAATTGTAGCCATTCAATTCAAATTTGATAGTTAAGTAAATAAGTGGGTGCGCCTAACATCATAGCTCATAGTGAAGAGTATGTAGGAAACTGATGGTTAAGAGTCGTGTGCCTATGCGTCATAACTCATACTCTAATTGTTCCAAACATTGATGTGGGTGGAAGAAACAAAACTTGGTGGTGCACATTCTGTGGGATTTTCTTGTATCTAACTATCAAAATTCCAGGTGTGGTAAAATCCAAGAGGTCTATCTGGCGGTTGAGCACAATTACGGATTTCTTCTGGTCTATCATCAACTTCATCAGCGTCTTCTTCATGACAATGTTCTCGGTATGGATCCAATGGAATTCATTTTCCTCTATCTTGATTAGGTTTATAAAATAGGCTTACTTGTTGGATGAGTGTGGGACCTGTTCAGTCTACCAGGTCATAGACCATCCCAAGTGAAGAGGGGCTATGCGTAAAATGATAGACCCTGAACCGTAGGCTCTAAATATTTTACCATTTTACACCTAGCTCCTCTTCACTAGGGGAGGTCCAGGACCTGGTTGACTGAGTTCATAGATACCGCCATCCCATTTTTCTCTTCTAATTATTCTTACAATACTTATATGTATACCATGTATTTGTTGCTTTTAGATGGACAAGTCAGATGCTTATAAAAGAAGCTCGAGTTCTAGCAAGAAATGGGACGGTGGTCCAGGTGGAGGGGGTCCTGGGAGTGGTCCATATGGTGGGGGACCTGGTAGGCGGCCTAGTGGACTGGATAATGTCCGTGGAATTGACCACAGTAAGTATTTTTTGAACTATCTTGTTTGCATTTGTTTCCTTTGGAATATAACAAAGCAAATTATCTCCAAACACCATTTCAGGTTCACTTCCTGCGTGCGGCTCCTGCTGTGGCGGCTAAAGCGGAACCTTGTTACTCTATAAACAGCAGACACTCTGATCGATCATGCTATTCTGTTCTTAAATTTGTCCATGGTTTTGTATCAAGGAGTGATGATTCCGTATCTCTGTGACTTTGTTGGACTACATTATTGCAATGTCTACTACATAACTTTCTCCAGAAAATTAAGTACATAAAGAGTTCTAGTATTGTTAATGTGACACCGAAACTTTTACTCTCTTTCGTGCTTATTTATCATGCTTGCTCTGTTAACTTGCTGCTGGGTTGCTTGAAGTTCTGTTCAACAGGCAGCAGTATCGTTAAATGCAAATGTTTGTAAAATATTTGATAACAAACAATTAAATTATGATGCGGGTTTCCTATTTATGTCATACTTAGCTAGTTAATTGTTTTCTTTATCAAGTGATATGGGGTTGAATTCCATAATTGATTGTATGGGCCTTTCGGCCCTTTCTGTTATTTCCTTCCTTGATGAGTGCATTAATAAATAAGAACCCCTTATTCTGCCAAGATGGCTTGAAAGAAGAATTACACTATTTCTCTCCCTTCTTCTCTAAATCTCCCTTTTGTTACTCTCTCTTTTATCTTTTCCTGTCTTCTCCCCCTCCCTCTTTATTCATTCTTCTTCTGTGTCCACTCTTTATTGATGCGCAATACCCTATTAGGGTTTGTCTCTACAGGTTTGAAGCTGGAACTCCGAAGTGGTCGGCGCCTTCAGGTTATTGTTCTGCCGCCTCCTGTCCCATACGTTGCACCAAACTATACCCCGGAAGTTATTGCTCCGACACGGTCGCCGAGGCAATCTTACGTTTCAGCTCTCACGGACGATCAATCGATTGTTGCATGCCATCAGTCTAGCCAGAGAAGTGTGAAGGGCATTTTACTCGTACCAGAAAAACCACAATTAAAGGATCGCATGGATTCAATAGAAGACAACATGGCCGAGTTACACTGTGCCATGTCAAAGATTGTTGCGGAGTTTGAACGCTTATCTAATCGTGTTTAGGGCTGGCCTATAGCAATTTGAATTGGGTGTTTTATAGTGGGCTACACTACAACGAGACATTCAGACAGAGGTGAAATGCTTTCGACTGGAATTGTTATCTGAGGCTAAATCTCTGGCCTTATTGCAGGAGGAAAAGCTACAATCCTTGCGCTTTTCTAGTGCTACCAGTCGTAGTCTCAGACAGCCGAGGATTCGAGAAGAACCCTTCAACGATGCCTAAACCTTTCAAGGCTCTATCCCAAGAAGAGATGGATGATGGATGCAAAGCAGGCTAAGGGATTGTGCTTCAATTGTGACGAACGATTTGTTCTAAGTTACCGTTACAAGCACTTTCACCAGATGCACCAGATTTTCCCCTTGATGTTTCTACAATGTCTTGGCACACTTCATTCGACACTCAGCTCCTACATGGTTACTACAACCTTTGCCAGTGTGGGATCTTATTTGGGCGGATATTAGCATGGATTTCATATCGGGGCTTCCTATCTCATTTGGCTTTTCAGTTATATGGGTTATTGTTGACAGACTATCAAAGCACAACCATTTCCTTCCACTCAAGCACCCATATTCGGCAGCAGAATTAGCAGAGATCTTTATTCGGGAAACTATAGTCTCGGACTGCGATCCACTTTTCTTCTCCACCTTCTGGTCCGAATTATTTCGACTGTCGGATACGACTTTACTTGGTAGTACAGCTTATCACCTGTAGACGGACGACGAAACAGAAGTAGTGAACAAGGAACTCGAGAATTCCTAGCGCAGTTTCGTTGGTGACAAACCAAAGGGGTGGTACAAATTCCTGCTATGGGCCGAATGGTCGTATAACACTGCTTACCATTCCACTCTAAAAATTGACCCCTTTTCAAGTTGTGCATGGTCAGGTTCCACCTTATATTTTGGGTTACATCCGGGGGGCGACTGCAGTTGCTTCGCTGGAGGAGTCCTTACTTTGGCGCCATGACATGCTACGGGTTTTGTGTCATGCGATAGCCGATTCAAAAAGTCAGATGAAGTAGTAGGCCGACCAATTGATCGAGAATTCTCTGTCGGCGACTTGGTTTACTTAAAGCTTCGACCTTATAGACAACAGTTGACGGTGGCTCGCCATAATTAAAAGTTAGCAGCGCGATATTTAGGGCCATTTTGTATCCTTTAATGAGTGAGACTGGTTGTTTATCGTTTGGATCTTCCACCGGGCTTCAACATTCACCTAGTCTTTCATATTTCACAGCTCTGGTTGCGAGCAGTCGGGCTATCCCTGTATCATCTTCGGTGCCCTCTTGATCAGACTGGTATTTTAGTGCGTGAACTAGAGTCCATCTTGCAGCGTTGTCACTAACGCATTTGTGGGCGCCTATAGTTTGAGGTTCTCATGAAGTTGAAACATTTGCCTAAGGTCGATGTCACTTGGGAGACTGAGTTTACCTTGCAACAACGTTTTCCCTCTTTTCAACCTTGAGGACAAGGTTGTTCCTATTTATCCCATCTCTATCTCTCTCTCGCTCTCTCTCTCTTTCTCCCCTCTTTGTTCCTCAACATACTCGAGACGTTCTCGGGATTCTGCTTCTCGGGTTGAGGATTTTTCCTAGAGCTTCTAATAATTCTTTAGGCAGCAAATTTACAAAGATGTGGAATATTGTTCTTTCTGTCTGACCTACAGATAGTTCTCCTCCAACAGATCTAGTGCCATAGTGCCATTTTATTGACTGAAGGTGTGAATGTTTGTTCAAAACTAGAAAGGATTGTACGTACTTACCACCATATTTTCTTTCAGTTCTAGATTCTGATTAGAAAAACAGATCAAATATTGTTGGCTGTTTCATGGTGGGTGTGGTTCAGTCCACATCTGGAGGCTCAGTGCTCAGTACGAAACAACTCGGCTCATACGTAGGGGTGGGCATCCTGACCCTTGAGTCTCAACTATGGAGACCGTACTTCATAACCATACATGACACAATAACGGCGTACCCACCTATGTAGGTATTCAATCAAGGTGCAAGGACTTCGTGCAGCAACGGTCGATATTGTGTAGGTCTTTATCCTTCAATCAAAATGGTTTGGTATACAAGCATTTTCACCATAAATATAAGGGGGGTACCCAAATTTAAATTTTGAAGAAAATATATTCTTTTATTTATAATAAAAATATTCTATTAACAGTTATATATGTTTATAAGTTGAAGATACAATACTATTCATGGCTACCTTTTTTTCATTTTCAAAATCATAATTCTGTCATAAAATCACCATAAAAATGAGTACACAAAGAATAAACTAGAAACTGGAAATGGGTCACACCTATTTTCAGATCTAGAAAGGCTAGCTAGGGACACCTATTTTCAGTTAATAAATATAAGATCTAGACATCCCTGAGATGGTACAGTGTAAATTGGTCCAGGGATCGTATAACTGTTGTCAAGATATTATACACGTATTTATAATATTTAATAATATGTTATAATATTTTTTTAGAATTTATCTGGTGCCGCCAAACAGATTGCTACAAGCGAGTATATGACACGAACTCAGTGTGTGTTTTAAAAACCGAACCGAACCGGCCGGTCCAACCCGATTGAACCAGAATCGAAGGCCAATCCGGTTCTTATTGACTCGACCCTGGTTTACTAAAATTAGTATTATTTTTGTTATTTTTTCTATAGAAGTATTAAGAAAGTATAAAGTATAGAGTATAATATTTAATGGTTGAACCATTGGTCCAACTCGGTCCAACCAGGTTCAACCAAAACCAAACATACTGCCGGTTTGATGGCCAGTTCGTTTTTTAAAACACTGCACGTACTCACTTAACTGTGGTATTTTAGATCCAAATTAAGCATTTTATGTCACACAAGTATATTTTAAGTATAATATATTATTTTAACCCCAAAAATTCATATTTTTAGTTTCGACATTGGTATTTTAACCACAAATAACACAATGCTTTTAATAATGAGATGCACAAGGTAGTCACTATTCCATTTGTTGGGAATTCTCAGAAAAATTGTATTTTAATAAAGAAAATACTTTTTTTTTTTTTTCTTTATTTTATATTTAATATAAATTTACATATAAATTTACAAATGCCTTTTTTTAAGTGTATATTGTAAAAGGGCTGGCCTTTATTAGCTAAAATGAGTCTCAAGTCTCTATTATAAAAGTCAAATTATAATTAGTATTTGGCATGAAATTAAATCAAATCGATGACAGTTTCGAGCCTTACATAAATGGAAATCGTGTCGAGGAAACGCATGGATACGTTAAGAAAGGCATGTAATGAATATGGATACTGAGGAAGTTTTATTTAAAATATAAAAAATACTAATACTTATTAATATTATAAATATAAAAACATAATATGCTTACTAACTCAAATATTTGAAAATATAATAACTTAAGTATTCAAAAACTCAACACCTAGTAATCTCCATAAATAATGATTATATTAAAAATATTAATATTTATTTATATACACTAATCTCAATACATTATGATAAGTTGCGTTAAAAGTAAACCGTAATAAAAGGTTAAATGTTAAAGTCAAAATAGTATTTTCTGTTATAAAATCTTGAAATTTATCACCACCACTAAAAAAAAAAAAAATGAATTATTTAATTAAAAATACTGAATTATCTTTATTAATATTGTTATAAACCAGTGTTTTAAAAACCGAACCGGCTATCAAACCGACAGTATGTCCGATTTTGGTCGAACTTGGTTGAACCGGGTTGTGCCAATGGTTCAACCATTGAATATTATGCCCTATATTTTTTATTTTTTAATAATTATATAGAAAAAAGGAGAAAAATAATCTTGATTATAGTGAACCGGGCTGAGTCAATAAAAACCGGATAAGCCTCCGATTCTGGTTCAACTGGGTTGGACCGGCCAGTTAGGTTCGGTTTTTAAAACATTGTTATAAACAGATAATAAGATAATTTCATAGGTTTTTAAATTAAGTTATGTTTTGTTTGAACTTGTATTGAATATGTATGGATACAGAAGTATAGATAATATACGGGGAATGTCTCGTTTTTTGTTTCCATAACTACGGAAACGGATACATATCGGCCTATATGTATAGTTTCGTATGGATGATGAGCTCTGGTCCTCCATACCTATTACCTCCGGATACGACCTTTCTCTATAAATTAAAGAGGGGGACTGACTACTGAGCTCTGCTCCTCCATACCTACCTCCGAGTGGTCTGTCTCTCTCCGAACGAAGTCGAAACCGGTTGGAAGGGACGCGAGCGGACCTGCTCCCTTGAAGCTCAGATTATTAATTACAGTAATGAAGAAGCCTTCACCGAAAGTCCCATGGGGGGTTGGTGCCTCCTGTGAACGACCGTCACCCACGTCAATTTTTATTGTTGTTTTCTACAGTCGTAAGTTCGTCATTTTCGTCGAATCTTTTCTTCCCTATATATGTGGAGCAGCTGGACCTGAATCACGGCCATCAGTCGCCAGCCTACTCTTTTGGTCTCCTCCCAGTCGACAGGCGCTGCAACCATGGCGGAGGTGGAGAGGGTTCAATCGGTTGCCGCCTTCTCCAAAGACACGATTCCGTCCGAGTTCATCCGGTCGGAGGAGGAGCGTCCCGGCACCACCACCTTCCACGGGCCCGTCCCGGAGATACCCACCGTCGACCTGTCGGACCCGGATCAGAACCGGGTGGTGGCGGAGATGGCGGAAGTGAGCGCGGAATGGGGCATCTTCCAGCTCGTCAATCACGGGATACCGGAGGAGGTTATCCGGAAGCTGCAGAAAGTCGGGAAGGAGTTCTTCGAGCTCCCCCAGGAGGAGAAGGAGGCGTACGCGATCAAACCCGGGGCGGAGACCCTGGAAGGGTACGGCACGAAGCTGCAGAAGGATTTGGGAGGGAAGAAAGCTTGGGTGGATTTTCTCTTCCACAACATCTGGCCCGAGTCCCGCATCAACTACGGCGTCTGGCCCCAAAACCCTTCTTCTTACAGGCGAGTGAAGTTTTTCATCTATGGGTTTCTTTTCTCTCTTCCCGATTCCCTCAAGTCCCTCACTTGACTCATTTCTTTTCTCACCGCCTACAGGGAGGCGAACGAGGAGTACGCCGTGTACATGAGAGGTGTGGTGGACAAGGTTCTGAACTGTCTCTCGCTGGGGCTGGGACTGGAAGGGGGTGTCCTGAAGGCGGCCGTGGGCGGGGAGGATTTGGAATACCTGCTAAAAATCAACTACTATCCTCCCTGTCCCAGGCCTGATCTGGCGCTTGGGGTGGTTGCTCACACTGATATGTCAGCAGTCACAATCTTGGTGCCCAACGAGGTCCCTGGCCTTCAAGTCTTCAAAGATGGTCACTGGTTTGACGCCAAATACATTCCCAACGCCCTTATTGTCCACATCGGGGACCAGATCGAGGTTCGCCTCTGCAAGCTCTCAGAGAAGCTTACTGGGTTCTTTATCTTTTAATGATGAACATGATTAATGCGGTGGCTTTATATATCTCGCAGATATTGAGCAATGGTAAGTACAAGAGCGTTCTACACAGAACCACTGTGAACAAGGAGAAGACGAGGATGTCGTGGCCGGTGTTCTGCTCCCCGCCGCCGGAGATGGAAGTCGGCCCCCTGCCTGAGCTTGTCAGCAACGAAAATCCCGCAAAATATAAGACCAAGAAGTATAAGGACTACCAGTACTGCAAGCTTAATAAGCTGCCTCAGTAAAGGATAATAATAATAATAAGAAGAAGAAGAAGAAGAAGAGAAGAGTATAACTGAGAGGAGTAGGGAGTAGTTTGGGAAAATAAACCATAGAATTCGTCTGCCGAAGAAGAGCTTACTTCTTGAGCTACCAGCTGTCTGCTCTCTGGGTCAGACTTCTTCTATTTCTTACATTGTTCTTCCTGTTGCAGCTGTTTGAAGCCAATTTCTTTTCTTTTGATTGTAACAATCTGTTGTCCGGTTGAAGTGCTGAAATATTAAGATATACACCTTACACATGATGTGGTGGAATTTTAAATGGATTGGAAGCGATTTGGTATTTAATGGGCTCTTAACAGGAAGTAATTGATGTTAAAGAATAATAATTCCCTGCAGTTGTTAGTGCATCAAGAAAAGTGGAAGTGTTATTGAAGGATTAACAAATTCAGCCCACAAAGGTGACTTGGGAGAATTGGCCCTTAATGGGTAGGAATTGATATTAGGTTGGGAGCTCTTAAATCTATGGGAAAAATCCAAAGGTGAAGCTGAATTTAGTCTTTGTGAGGGTACTGCAGATTGTTACATTGCAGATGGAGGATCATTTGGTCTGACTGGATTTGTTTGTTACCTCTGTTACTGAAAATGAGTGAAGGAATGGGGAGAACTGGTTTTAGCAGAAAAATGAAATTGTAACTCACAGAAAAAGAAAAAAGAAATTGTAGCCATTCAATTGAAATCTGATATTTAAACAACAAAATGGGTGCACCTAACATCATTAACTCCCTGGAACATCTTAAGGTCATGTGCCTTTGCATCTCTGGTTGGTAGCCCTTTTTTGTAGGAACTGCACAATGAGGAGCTTATACTCTACTTGTTCCTAACATTGATGTGGGTGAGAAGTCTACATGCAAACTGTACAGGATTTTCTTGTATCTAACTATCAAAATTCCAGAAGTTGTAAAATCCAAGAGATCTATCTGTACTGATTTTTTTTTGTCCAATGACGATCGCTTGAGGGAGGGAGGGAGGACCTTTCTGGGTTCCGATCATGGATTTGAATAAACCATAAGACTTTTGTTATCTGTTGATTTGATCTTGAAACATTGTCCCCTATGATGTTCTTGACACCGGCTTTCAGATTCAAATCAACCCATAAGAAATCACAGGAAGTATGATGCTCATCTGTAAAATGTAAGCTTGAATAATCCATTTACGAGCTTAGCTGAGCCAATTGAACAGCCTTGGCATCTTCAAACCCCAAACCGGCCATCAAATCTTCAAACAGAGGATCGAACAGAAAGTTCTACTAACATTACTTTCCAATTTCATTACTTCATACAGAGTCTGAACTCTGAACATCCCACACAAAGGTCCATTACTTGATACAGCAGGAAAACCAAACAGCAGCACACACAGAGAGAAACAGAGGATCAAAGAGAGAAACAAAGGATCAAAGAGAAAAACAGAGGCTACCACCATATTAGACTACAAACATTATCGAAACCCATTTCCATGCTCTTAGTTATCTAAGCAACCTTGACCTGAATAACTCTGGGCTTCTTCGGCTCCGGCGGGGGCAGTTTCTGAACGGTCACGGTGAGCACCCCGTCCTGACACACGGCCGAGATCGCATTCGTATCGGCGTTTTCCGGCAGCGAGAACTTCCTCATGAACTTCCCGACCCTCCTCTCCATCCTCAGATACTTTGCCTCCTTCTCCTCCTCCCTCTTGCGCTCCCCGCTGACCACCAGAACGTTGTCGTCCTCGACCTGGACCTTGATGTCGGCGGATTTGAGCCCCGGCATGTCGGTGACGAAGACGTAGGAATTGGGGTACTCCTTGACGTCGGCGGCGGTGGAGGCCATCGCCTTGGCGTCGCGAACGTAGGTCCGGGTCGGGGCGTTGAAGGCCTTCTCCACCTCCTCCGGAACGTCCATCAGGTGCTGCAGGGTGGAGAAGATAGGGTTTCCCAAATCCATACCGTAGGCTTGAAGAGGCATTTCGAATTTTTGATCTTTCCTTCTCCTCCTTTTGTGCGGAAAATTGGATCGAAGAGTAGCAAGAACACGATCTCGTAGGTTATGCTGCGTGAGGAGAATTGGGAATGGAGGACGTATTTAAAGGTGAGGAGGAGAAGTTTCTGGTTTTATCCAGGAGAGACTCTGTTCTTCTTCTCCGATTCTCCGAGTACAGAATCCAGAACGAGGTGGAAGCTGCTGGAAGCTTCTGCTTTCGAAACGGATATATTCTATATTATTATATTCTATATTATTACAGTGTCGGAGTTTCTGATTTAGAACCCGTGTTTCAAGTATCGAACCGAACCAGTTAATTCAACCCAGTCGAACGGGGCCAGTC
Organism: Aristolochia fimbriata; assembly: GCA_019845555.1. Classification (NCBI taxonomy): domain Eukaryota; kingdom Viridiplantae; phylum Streptophyta; class Magnoliopsida; order Piperales; family Aristolochiaceae; genus Aristolochia; species Aristolochia fimbriata. The sequence goes on from CM034080.1 coordinate 32,722,779, forward strand.
CGGTTCTTATTAACTCGGCCGGTTCAAGACTTCTTTTATCTTCTCTTATGGATATTATTAAATAACTGAGCCGGCCTAATTGAGTTCAACAAAAACCGGACCGGATTTGATGGCCAGTTCTGGTTTTTATAATATTGGTTCTAATGTTCTAAAAACCGAACCAGCCATCCAATCAGTGCTATGTCCGGTTTATGTTGAACCCGGGTTAGACCGGTATATATTATACACTATATGGTACATATATATGTAATATTTTTTATGAAAAAATAAGCAAAAATAATGCTGGTTAAAGTGAACTGAGCCGAACCAAACTAGCCTCCGATTCTGGTTCAACCGAATTGCCCGGTTCAGTTCGGTTTTTAAAACCCTGATTGGTTCCAACAAAAACTATTTTTCTGTAACATTATTTTAATTAATCAGTTATGTTAATGTTTCACCGAAAATCGCCGGTCCGCGAATAGACGCGACTGAGAGAATATTTCAATTACTTTAGAATAATTTTGTGTTTACAATGAGGTGTGAATGTCAAAAAATTACGAGTACAATCTCCTATGCTTCATCTGATTTGATCTCTGCGAGTGTGCACGAACTACTTATGGCTTTTGTCGGTCAGGTGGAAGTATTTGTGTTCCACGTGTGTCAACTTGTGACGTTGCCGACAAATGCGTAAAGCTGCTCCGATTGAACTGTTGAGTTGCGACAGACTGCGAGTTGCTTGACTTTTGTGGTTGGAGAGAACTTCTGTGCGTCGAGTTTTTTCTCGGTGAAGGGATTTTCAAACCTTCGTTTCGAGAGAGAAAGAACTTTTGTGCGTGAAGTATTTTCTCGACTAGAATACTCTTGAACTTGATTTTTTCTCTCCTCTCGCGACAAAGAACTGGTTCTCTAAAGTTGTTGAGAGGGGAGGAAGACTCAAAAATTTCTCCTCCTCAATCCCACAAATGAGGATCGTTCTCCTCTTTCCTTGGTATATATGTAATAACGAGGCATGCTGTACCGATGACGCGATCATGATGCAACGACACAGCTGGACTTCATGATGGGCTACAACAACGAACTTTGAAGATCGACAAGGCCTGGATGATCGATAGGTTGATGGACTCATCTTGGTAAATATAATGTCCAAGTGGTTTGATATCTAGTTCGATTTTTAAAATTCTTTTAAACTATAAAGGAACCTTACAATAAAAGCTAATACTATTTTATTCTTAGTGTTATGTAAGTATTCTATAAGATATTTATAGAACATTAAAACACCTTTTTAGGTTAATAACAAAAGATCATGTCATCCTTATGCGTCACACAATTTAAATTAACCCCATTCTCAAATTTTTATTTTATACATTACCTCAAATAAAAATTTGTTGGATTGCTCTAGCAGATTATCAAATAAATGGTGTTAAATTGTATAAAATTTAAACAACTTTTATCTCATGCCTATTCATTTTTAAAATTGCCCCCATGCAATATTTCTGAATACCTAATTAAAATATTCCGAATCATTTTTTTTATTATTATTATTTTCACATTTACGAAGAGGTGTCTAGCAAGGTTGGTTTTAATCCAATTGGGTGACCCGAATATAAAAAAGATAGTTATTTTATTTTATTTTTAAAATATAACATCACACTGACGACAATATTGCAAAGGTCCTTCACACACAACTAAGGAAAGTTGGTTGACCACATAAGACTAGACTCAAGCGACTTTGATTTGGACCGTCTTGGCCTTCTTGGGCTCCGGCGGGGGCAGCTTCTCGACGGTGACGGTCAAGACCCCGTCCTGCGCAACGGCGGTAATGACGTCGGTGTTGGCATCATCCGGCAGCTGAAACTTCCTCAAATGCTTCCCGACCCTCCTCCCCATCTTCAAATACTTGACGTCCTTCTCCTCCTCCCTCTTCCTCTCGCCGCTGATCACCACCGTCCTGTCCTCCTCCACCTGCACCTTGATGTCCCCCGTCTTCACCCCCGGCATGTCGACGACGAAGACGTAGGAGCCGGGGTACTCCTTGACGTCGGCGGGGGTGGAGGCCATGGCCTTCGCGTCCCGGACGTAGGCCTTCGTCGGGCCGTTGTACGACTTCTCCGCCTCCTCCGGCAAGTCCAGGATGTGGTTGAGGGTAGACAAAAGGGGCTCGTCCAGGCCGAACGCTCGCAGATCCATGATGGGTCGAGAGTTTCTTAATTCTCGATATATTGAAAACTTTTTCTCTACTACCGCGGAAGATCAGTACTGAAGAATGGTCTTTTATAGGAGGGAACGGAAGCTTCTGGGCTGAGCTAGGCCGGTCCGGAAGGTCGTCACTCCTTTCGTTTCTTCTGGGAGCTTCGTTCAGACAGTTTCACTTCTACTGCGGAGGGCCCTGGACACGTCATAAGTGTACAATAGGACACGTGGAAGGATCTCATCTTGTACCTTCAACATTTCGGTATAAGATATATAGACATAATTGAGTAACCTAGACTAATTTTTTTCTCAGAAAAAGAAGCTATGCCAGCCTCCAAAGAGCTATGCCTAACGGGGCCTGGTATGTTTTTTTAAACTCTGTTATGTATAGCAATTTATTGTTACCTCTGCAACGACCCAGTATTCACCATAAGAGCACAAGCAACACAAAGTTGATTGGCAGGAAAGAGAACTGCAGAGCTGCAATGGAATTACAACAGACACTCTCAAGCAATTACTGGGAGTGAAAGCTGTCCTGTTATACCATTTTATTTGATTTTGGATCAGGGGCAGGGACAATCCCCCATGTCTGCCGGACGTCCTCCAGCTTCTCATTGAAGTGACGCTCATAGTATACACACATTAGATCTGTGCAGTGCAGACCAGCACGTCTGGCCCAGGGAAAATAATGCTGGAAAAATTGAGCCCGCTGCTTTGCATTGAACCTTGCAGTGCCACCGATAACTGAAAGCATACACATGGGGAGAAGCATTTGCTCGAATTCGATCACCTTCAGAGCCGATTCCCCGATCAGGTTGGTGGGAAGATTGAAAAGAACATGCCAGAAATCATGGACTTCACGGGCACGTGTAGCAACATATGCCAAATCTTCCGAGTCCATGAACCTCACAGGTGGGCGGTCGTCTGGAGAGAAGTTTCTCGACCCCATAAACCTAGCATATGCTGCACCAAATGTACCTTCAGGGAGGTCCCAAGCATGTGCAACATTGGAATAGATCACACGGGGTTGCTCTAATAGCACAGCCTGAGAAACAGTAGTCAAGTGATTGATAAAAGCATGTAGTAACCAGTGTAAGCACTGTAAATGTGTGAGTTAGATTATTAGAGGTGATGCTATCGGTGAAGTAGCACAGATCATGTCATCAAAACCCAAGCGGGTTTGTTAGTAAAAGAAAAAGAAACAGAAATAGTCAGCTTACCTTCTGACTTCTTCAAACCCTAACAGCCAACCTTCTGACATCTTTTAACCCTTAGAACTGAATGCCAAACTTCACATTAAGAAAACCAAGACGCATCTTTTAAGCCAACAGTTCAATCTACCCCATCATGGGTTCTCATCGTCCCAAAAGCAGAAAATCACATTCCTAATAAGCAGAGACATGAAGAGGAGAAGAGAAAGTGATATACCCTGCCTTCAGGACTTCTCTTCATCCGGTTAAGCACTCTCTCAAATGCCGGCTTCCCTGTCGTCTCCCCAAGGGCAGCAATTAAATCTGCTCGACGTGGGTCCATCAATGCTCCAAATGCTGAACCTAAAGCAACAGCAGCCTGCTGCCATCCCTTTAGTTGGATCATCTTTTAGTTTTGAAGACCTGAAAAAGAAAAGGAACTGTGAATAATATACCCTAAATAAGAACAGGTTCAAGTATCAGTCAAAACCATACCAAAATGCATCCAGTGTCATAAACCACCTCTGTGCCAAATAACAATTGTTACAGGCAAGTCTGGACAGTTTATGTAATTCAAAATGCCATCTGAAGTTTATTGGAAGCAACACAAGCAACACTGCAGGTATTTGCAGAAAGAATAGCAGGTGTTATATACAATTAAACTTTGACCAACAAAAAACATCATGATCTCAAATCACTGCATTCTGTTCAAAACCATATATTGACATGCCACAGACGTATTCTTTAACAAATCTTCATTTTATTTTCTGATCCTTCAAAGAAGCTCCAGGATAGAAGGTGGATGCGGGGAAGACATAAGCTTATTTGCATCTAGTAGAAATGTTATTCTTTGAACACCTTGCCGCAGTTCACAAACTAGGTTCGTTCCAACCCCTTTCAGGTGGAGCTCCTTTTCTACTGCCTGAGTAATCACCATAGCATCACCTCAGAGAACATGTGCAAAATTTTTTTTGCCTTTCTTTGGCCCAAGAGCCTCAAGGAGCTCCAATGTGCTTTAGATGCAGCACCCAACCCACTTAAAAGCTCTGTTGTATTTTATTCCATGATTGAATATGACTCACCTCATCTGTGGTTCCAACTCCCAGTGGAGTTTCTACCATTTCAGCATGTTCTACGTTTAGGGGTGGCAATGATTTGGATATATTCAATATCCAAATCAAATCAAATCAATAATTTTGTTATTGGATCTCCATTACCAATCCAATAAGCTTATTGGACTCTTATCGGATATCCAATAAGAATCCAATAAGCTTATTGGATCACTATTGGATATCCATGAGATCCGTTAAGTAAAGAACCGGTTAAAATTAAAATTAAATTTTAATAAAAATTATAAAAAAAATCATAATTAAATTAAAAAATTAACAAAAAACCTAGAGAGAAAACCTAGAGAGAGAAAGAGAGCAAGACCTAGAGAGAGAAAGAGAGCAAGACCTAGAGAGAGAAAGAGAGCAAGACCTAGAGAGAGAAAGAGAGCAAGACCTAGAGAGAGAAAGAGAGCAAGACCTAGAGAGAGAAAGAGAGCAAGACCTAGAGAGAGAAAGAGAGCAAGACCTAGAGAGAGAAAGAGAGCAAGACCCAGAGAGAGAAAGAGAGCAAGACCTAGAGAGAGAAAGAGAGCAAGACCTAGAGAGAGAAAGAGAGCAAGACCCAGAGAGAGAAAGAGAGCAAGACCTAGAGAGAGAAAGAGAGCAAGACCTAGAGAGAGAAAGAGAGCCAGACCCAGAGAGAGAGAAAGAGAGCAAGACCTAGAGAGAGAGAAAGAGAGCAAGACCTAGAGAGAGAAAGAGAGCAAGACCTAGAGAGAGAAAGAGAGCAAGACCAAGAGAGAGAAAGAGAGCAAGACCTAGAGAGAGAAAGAGAGCAAGACCTAGAGAGAGAAAGAGAGCAAGACCTAGAGAGAGAAAGAGAGCAAGACCTAGAGAGAGAAAGAGAGCAAGACCTAGAGAGAGAAAGAGAGCAAGACCTAGAGAGAGAAAGAGAGCAAGACCTAGAGAGAGAAAGAGAGCAAGACCTAGAGAGAGAAAGAGAGCAAGACCTAGAGAGAGAAAGAGAGCAAGACCTAGAGAGAAAATTTAACACTAAAAAATCACCTTGTAGGGTCTCACAAATTGTACTGATGCCTACCCCTGTCCAAAGTATCTATTCTTTCAACAAATCAGGTTGGAAACTGAAAAATTAAATCAACAAAAAGAGTTTTACCAAAGAGCATTGCATAACTGGAACAAACCAGAATGACATGGGAGAGTTAGGAGAAGATGTACATTGTACAAGGGAGGACCTAAGCATGGTTACCCTCTGCTTTTTCATACAACTTCCTGAATCTAAGGTTATGCCCACTTCATTCCTTTGACTAATTCTGCTTTATGTCGACTGAATTGTAACTAATAAGGATCTGAATGCACAAATACAAAAAGCATCAAATTCATTTTCATCCTTTCCACCTGGGCTTGAAGGAAGAACCCATTCTTTAATCAATTGACGACTATAACATTTTTTCAAAAGCAAATGAAATTACTAGGAAGAACCCATAAAGTAGTTGTCATGATAAAATATAGAATTCTGATACTAACTGGTGATATGCACAATAAACATAGAAAGATAAAGATAAAATTTTTCACAAACAAGCAGAAACAATCAAAAGCTAGGATGGATATTAATTGCTGATCCCAAGGTGCATAGAGCTCAAAAAGTTCAATGGTATTATGAAGAAAGGTAATAAAATTACAAAAGAAAGACAGAACAAAAATAACTCCAGCAATTAGCTTATGAGCACAAGAGTTAGTTCGGACATCACTCCAGATAAATATATAGTATTTTACAAAAGTTAACAATAAAGCCAACCTCCTAATCTATTTTCAACATTCCTTTTTTCAGTAAGGAACTCGTTGACAATGAAGCTCAGCAAATAGCTGAACTCTTTAAGTGGCTACTATCCAAATATTTTAGAAATGATGGAAGGGATGAAATCATATATTCACTCTCTTCATCTAGGCACCCCTGTAGAGAAGTACAGAATAAGCAATTCCATTTATCATAGAGATGAAATCACATACACAACCTTCCTGCCACAATGGATACTGAAAATCATGCTCGCCTGTAAGATTCTCAAATCCCGTGTTGTCGCACAAGCAGAGCGCTATTGCTGTCTCACACGCATCTACTGTGGCAGCATTGTTCATGAACAACAACATCAGAACCTGTCTATTAATTTTTCCACCAAATGCCACTGTTGATTCTACATAGGTCAAAACCCCTTCTTAAGAAAATAAGTTGAAAACATTATGTTGGAACCCAAAACCTCCGAGTAATCCCGAACCCCCAAAAAACACTAATCGGCAAAAGGGTACTTCCATTGACAATCCCCGTTAAAAGAAGCTTCAGCCTTCAGATGCCATTGACAGAAGATAACAGAAAATAAAATCGATCATATTCATAACTTGGTTGAGGGAAAGAAGAAAACGAAGAAAAAATTCCCGCCTCAACGCGTTTGCGAGACTGCTTGAGAAGGCAAAATAATCGGCAAAGGAGACTCAGCTCCGTGAAGGAGGAGACAGCGAAGAAGACTCAGCTCCGATTCCAAGTGGGGAGGGGGAGTCGGGAGGAGGATTCGCTAGGGGGAGTCGGAGGGGGTGTCGAGAGGGGGAGTCGGGAGGGGGTGTCGGGAGGGGGTGTCGGGAGGGAACTTTAGCGTGAAGTATTTCTGGGTTGCTTTACACCGCAAACTGCACCAAAACAGCCTCTTTATGTAATGGTAACACCCACTTCCAGCAATTCAAGATACATAGCACCACCTAAATGATTTCTGAGCATGAAGTATTTCTACGTAGCATGAAATCAATACAGAACTACGCAAGGACCTAAGCCTTCTTCGGTCTCAGGAGGGAACTTACACGATGTCAGCGATCCCTAATAATCTTGATTCATTAGTTGCACGTCTTTACTTCATGTCTATTGCACGAAGAAATCCAGAAATTTGAAACCTACTCCAATCTAAAATCAAAAGTAGATAGACTGAATATCTGGATGCTTCATCGAATCTACCTAGGTGGCATGGGCATCTCAACAATGAAGCAGGAAAGCAGCAGAAGATTGTAATACAAAAATTTACAGAAACTCCAACCAAATGAGGAAACTTGAACGGGTATACCTTATTCTGAACCAAAACCAATCAACTGCAGAATAGAACCTTCAGCTTCCCCCTAATTAAAAATAAAAGAGAGAACACAAGGAATTGCGATGGAGAATAAGAAGTAACCCGGGATGCATTAATGACAGATAGTTAGAACGGAGATACGATTTTGCAATAAAAATGAAATAAATAAAACAAAATAAAATTTTTAGAAGAGATTCGCAGAAGGGAGTGAAAACCCATACCTGAATCGAATAGCTTGCAGAAATTTCGAAGCTTCAAAGAGAAACAATTCCTATCATAGATTACTGCCGCGTATGAGTGACCGCCTCGAGCGCTCGGGCCTGCCTTGGGCCGTGTGGGCTTCAGTGGGCTTCTATAGAAGGCAAGTTTTTCCCGCGGGATTGATGTCAGGGAATAAATGTGCGCATCGTTGCACGCGAGGCATCCTAGCTCTCCGTTTTCAGCAATATTTGAAGCGTCGGATGGGTGCTCAATCTCTCTTTCCCTTCGGCCATGGCTATTCCTCAGCACCATTTTCTTCAACAACATCAGCAGCCGCAACAGCAACAAAAGCCTGCTTTCAGGTTATTTCTAAACCCCGATTCCTCTATAAAATATTTCTCTTCATTTTTTAAAGAATTTGTATCAATGGCGATAGAAAAATTAGTCATGGAAATCAAGAAATAAATAGGTTCACCTTTTGCCTTTTTTTTTTTGCCCTTCTTAGAAACTGACTGATTTATGTTTCCTTTGCTTTGATGTTTTGGTTTCTGTATTGAACAATCAGGAATCTGTTGACACCCGACGGTCAGGTTTTCTTCAGCCCTCAAAATTTCACCGATCCTCAGTATCCTCCGTCATGTAACGTCTATCCTGCTCTGGTTTTTTCTGTGGGTTTTATTTTATTATTTTTTTATCGTATATATGTTTGATTTTATTTTTATTTTGTTTGCTTTTCCGATATGGCAGTTCATGTGGTTGGTCTAGCGCCGGGGACTGCGCCGGCGATAGATAACGGCGTTGACCTGCAATGGAACAATCTGGAGCCGAAGAAGAAGAAATTGAAGGAACAAGAGTTTCTGGAGAACTCGCAGATCTCTTCGGTGGATTTCTTGCAGACGCGGTCTGTTTCGACAGGGCTAGGGTTATCCCTCGATGATAGGAGGATGGCTTCGTCTTCTGGAGAGTCGCCGTTGATGTCTTTGCTTGACGAGGATATCGATCGCGAGATCCAGAGGCAGGACGCGGAGATGGATCGTTTTATCAAATTACAGGTTTGCACCCATTGGTTCTTTCCTTTAAAATAATGGGAATGCTGAATCTATTTATGGATTTTAGGGTATTATGACTGGATGAATATGACGATAGGGTTTTTGCGTGGTTTTATAAGAGTATTTCTTACTGATTTTTGTGTATGTCTCTTCTGGAACGAGTTATCACATATATGTCATCTGCGTCAAACAGTTACTTTCTATTCCATAGTTCCGAGTATTGTTGGAATCCTTCCTTTAGTTGCTTCCATCTGCCAATCATTTAATGCCGAGTGAATGGAAGCAGCTCAGTCCAACAATTATAGTATCCCCAATCAGTTAAACTGTGTTCTGTTCAGAGTTCTTAATACTGTTTTAGTCTTAAAGGTGGTTTAGCTTTTTTAGCTTCAACATTTAATTGATCTGCGAACTGCAGAAGAGTTAGCATGCCATGTCAAATTGTACAGGCGTGATTAATTTCGAAGAAATTTGTTTTGGATTCTTTAATTAAACACGTTTCATACACGTGGAAAAGAAGCAGCTACCGGAAGTTGCTCAGTTGGTGGGCGGTGGAAAAACAAAAGGTTGAATTTAAGAAAAGTCAAGAGGACTTAGGGTGAGAAATTGACATGATACCTCACTTCTTTGATTATTCTTTCTTAAACTTTCACCTGATTATAGTTGGAAGGTTTAAAATTGTCGTTCAACTATGGTAAAATATCTGCTAGGGAAGGTGGTTGCTTGATGTAGTTTAGCCATGTTAAGAAGGTAGGATTCTCACTGCTGTAAATGAAGGTTTTCTTCATTTCACCTTCCATAGATTGTTTAAGTCATGATCTATGCATTCTGTCTATATTATTGCCTGTCATGATCTCTTGGTCTATACATGATCCAATTGTACTTCTGAATATAATTGAACGATTCAAGCAATTTTCCTCAAAAAAAAAAATATATAATTGAACGATTTTATTTGGCTTAAACTGGAAAAGAAACAAGATCTGTTGTTCATTTGTTTGTTTAATGCCTTTGTAAACTTATGTTTGTTTAATTTGCTACTTCATTTTTCAAGTGCTGGTTTGGGTGATTTTCTTAAATCTACTTCTTCTCTCTTGTTTGACAAAATGGCATCTGGCGATCCTGTGTAATTGGCCATCATTCAGTGGTTAATGGGTTAGTTCATTTGCCTTCTTTTCTTGTTATCTTGATCGAGTACTTCTAAAACCTTGTGTTGCTTTGGAAAAAGTGTTCCTTGGATGAAGCAATGTATCCATCTTAGAAGTCTGAAGTCTCTATCATTTATGGAAAGTCTTGATATGAGGTTGAATGCTTTTTCTGTCAACCAAGTCTCCTTGTTTTTTGTAATTTAATTTTGATAATCTGCCGTACAGTTTTTGGTCTTTAATCTTCTTGATGTCTCATGAAAATCATGTTTTTGTTGAATGATACACAGTCGTTTGACCTTCGGTTGTGTGCTTACATTCTTTCACTGATTAATTTGGAAATTTATTTGTACAACTTTGGATTGGATGAAAAATTAAGTATTCTAAATTTTTAACCTCTGCTGTCCAATAGGGTGAGAGACTGAGGCAGGCAATTTTAAAGAAAGTCCAGGCTAATCAGTTGCAAACCCTTTCAAGTGCTGAAGAAAGGATCCTTCAAAAGCTCCGAGATAAAGAAGCTGAAGTTGAGGACATTAATAAGAAGAATATTGAACTTGAAGAGCGAATGAAACAGCTAACTATAGAAGCTGGAACGTGGCAACACCGTGCCAAATGCAATGAGAATATGATCACTGCCCTCAAATTTAATCTCCAACAGGTGTTTGCTCAGAGTCGGGATAGCAAAGAAGGGTGTGGAGACAGTGAGGTGGATGATACAGCTTCATGCTGTAATGGCGGGCCCACTATTGATTTCCATCTATTAGTTAACAAGGAAAACAAGGATTTGAAGGAGTTGTTGACTTGTAAAGTTTGCAGAGTGAATGAAGTCTGCATGCTTTTGTTACCCTGCAGGCATCTCTGCCTGTGCAAGGACTGCGAGAGTAAGCTAAGCTTTTGTCCTTTGTGTCAGTCCTCAAAGTTTATCGGCATGGAGATCTATATGTGATCACCTGATGGTTGGTTGCTTACAGTATAAAATTGAATGTGATTGATATTGTCAATCTTGATGATCATGTGGCACAAGGTAGCAAATTTTCCCTGGGTCACGTCTCCATCTGACTGACAGATTAAGAAGTTTGCTCTCTGTTGTCGCTGTATTGATGGAGCTGACATCTTTGTACATGTCCTATATGTTTCAGTGTCACATGAGAGCATTTAGTTCAGGTTTCATATATTGGAATATTTTAGAAAATGTATATGAACAAAGTATTATATATTTACAATGCTATTATCATACTTTCCTTATGATGAATTTCCTCTTGCTTGCTGCAGTTTTTTCTTCAACATATTTGCTTTGCGAGTTCAGCATGTTCTTGATGACTCCGTTTCGCAGTTCTAGTCATTGTAAAATGGTTTGTAGAATGTGTTTCGTAAACAATTGGTTTTCCTCTTCAGCTGCTGCTGTTAGAATGCCTTTACCAATTGGGTTACATTGTTCAACCTATTGCAATGGGTTTTAACTTATGTATCACCAGGTGCTCATAATGCCTAAAGGCGCAGGAGAGAGAATAAGAGGAAAGACATTTTCTTAAGAACGAGTTCGGATTGCCTGATGAAAGCACAATATGGTTCCATAGTGGTTGATACGAATTAACCTCGTTTTAATCGACTCGGACCGATATGGTACTAATATATCGGACCAGGCCGATCCAATTAGTCGGCAGGGACGGGTTTCATGAGGGAGAGTTTTGTACCTTCAAATATTTGTCTTTATAATAATATTATTTTTAATAAACTTTTGGTATGATGCACTTAATTATATTTCATAATAAAATTATACCGTATACTCTACCGTATATTACAAGCGAACGAACTGGAACGATCTTAATATATTCCGTTCCCGTGTCTGAAGACTCATCGGGACTCCAATGGCGGGAAATGCATTCGGATGGTATGGGCCTCTGATCGATTTGGCTGATGCAGCTTCCCATGTTGGCAGTTACGTTCAGCTTCTCGTCTTCGTTCGCGCATCGAGACCCGTACAGGTGGAACATGCGTATTCTTTGCTCTCTTTTTTGTTCGACATTCACTCTGCAAATTTATGAAATGCTTCTCTCAAGAGTTACGTGTGAGCTAATCGATTGGCATAATTTACTATAACAACTACTTTCTGCAACTTCATTAAATTTGATCTGTGAAGGTGCTTTTTTTTTTTTTTCATTTTTTTGTTCGATTTTGATGTTCTTCTGGTTTTCTTGGGAAGCACTGAAACTGTTTGATTCGGGGGCGTTGGTATTATACTTGTTTAGTGATTGACGGTCGCGCGATTGTAAATTCCAGAAAGTGGTGGACTTGATGAATTACTTTTGTTTCTCCTTCGAAGTAGTTGTTCTTTTTCTACTGAAACTGACCATCGGCCTTTTTATGCAATTATATCATTTCCTGCACTTTACTTTAGTAGTTGGAATTATACCGAGGTGCACATTGTTGCTTGGGGTAATTTGATGCGATCTTAAGAGCAAAAAACCATTTACACATTCTGTTCTTCTCAGTGTTGACTTTTTTCTTTTGGCATGAAGTCTCCGATATCTTCTCTCTGACCCTCGTTCATTCCCCCAGTAGTTATGCATATTTTAGTGCTTAAAATTCTCTCCTTTAGAGATAAGACTTTGAAGGTGGATCTTCTTTTTCAATTGTGCTGTTAGGAATGACATGCACTTGGTTTTAATTCTAAATTCGTCCTGCCTAAGTTTGCTCCAACAGTCCAATGCGCAAGGTATGTAAAGAAAATAATATGCCTTCCGACACCTTTTTTTTTTCTTAAAACTTGCTTTCTAGCACAGATAGTTCAGATGAAATAGTTTTATTTCTGTGTTATTTTATTACCATTGCTATAGTTGTATGCATTCATTTGTAGAATAGGTTCGACCTTTTTTATTTTATTTTTGTGATCAACTATGAAACTTGACTCTTATCCAGAGATTTAAAGCTTCAAATGGAGGCGAACTAGTAAGAACTGATGTCCATGTTGGAGATGACACAAGATCATACTTTTCCATTTGTGTGTGGCAGAAGCAAATGGGGGAAGTGATATTTGCCGGTGATGTTGTTCTAATTCAAAGTGAGCTCTGCAATCTATCATTTGTTCTGTGAAGTTCTGTTTTATATTATCTTGGCTTTGTCTTAGACTTTTGTGATCTGTTCGTTTTCCTTATTACCTTTAGAACTTGCTAAATTTCTCCAGATGTTAAGATTGTAAAATTTGGAGGAGCACTTGAGGCTACAACAGTTCCATCCTCATCTTTGTTGCTTTTGGTCCGCTCTCATCAATTGCTTGCTTCCAGGGGTATCATTTCTTGTTTCTGTCCAGTGTCCAGAGTTTCCTGTAAGATGCACATCTTATTTCATTATTCTTCTTCTGTTCTTTTTTCCTTTGAGAATCTGTTTAAGGTTTTTTATATGCAAATAGTTCAACTTAAATTTCCATTTTTAACTCATTCCATTAGCTAGTTCAGGTATGTTTACAAGGGCTTTGTTGTTTTCCTTTCTTATTATGTAAATTCTTTCTAATATTTTAGAAAATCAAAGGGATCTATGATATTTCTTACCCAATCATTTCTCACCAGTCACCATATATTTTTCGCTCCATAGGCATAGAGGAGCTACTGATACAAAGCCGAGTGGGGACCGGAACCAAGGGAAAGCTGGGAAAGGTTTTAAGCTGGGCTCAAGCAACTGGACCCAAGCTTCATTGCACAAACTATCCAATCTCTGGTACTCCTAGAGGATTTGGACCATGGATTCATATTTTCATTATTTTTCTGCATGTCCTCATTTAGCTGAACCTGATCAAGCTAGTTCCTAAAATGTCTTCACGTCTTGCTTATAGAATCCAAAATAATATGCCCACAAATATTTTTTTAGGATTGTCAATTATATGCAGAAGGGATGGAAATAAAAAGTACAATTTTTTAGTATGAAATGTTAGTAACATATTGTTTCACAAATACAGCCACATCACCATTTATTCATGTCAAATGATGTCAGAGCGGAATTGTATTAGTCACATAGTGTTTCACTAATACCATCACATCATCATTTCTGTCTCCAGAGCTGAATTTGTTCCACCTTACAGGAGTATGGCTGAGTGGCTTACATTAATCTCATTTTTTAAGTTCAGATACTACTTTTTATTTACTTCCAAAAATAAACTGTTGATTATATCTTCAATCTCTTTAAAAAATAAAATAAAATAAAAAATAAAGTTGATTATATGTTTGCTACTTGGAGGATTTCTGAAGGTTGGGAGGTGCAAAGAAAAAATTGGAAAGTGCATCAAGACCAAAACCTGTGTGAGTGTATATCGATCTTGGAAATACTGAACCTAGCTGAAACATGCCGTGCTCTCTTTTATGGATCTATTGGAGAAATTTGCTTGCCATTTAACATGAACGTTGAAGGTGATTTTGAGGTAGATAAGCTGTTCGTCAGCAAGAGACTCTTTAAGATGGGAGATAGTAAAACTATTGATGACTTCATCTGTTTAGGCTGTAAACTATGCGGTTCTCCAGTAGATCCTAGGTACCTCTCTCTCTTTTTTTCCCCCTTCAGTTTCAATGGTTCTTTGATTTTAGTTTCTCACTCAGTTTCACTTTTTATTGCAACCTGCAACAGGATAATGGAAACCAAAGATCCTCTGTACTGTGAGAAAAGCACTAATCACCTTCATGATATCTGTTCAATATATAGACCATTTTTGGTGAGAAAACCCTGCGCATATGCTCTTGATTTGATTGTAAAATAACTGTAAAATCATTTTCGTGACCACTACTTTTATTAAATTATCCTTCTTTGAGTCTGAGTTTCATTTGTCTTTCAATGCATCTTGGATGTTTGACTCCGGAATGAATAGTTTAGGTTGTTGAGAGTACATCTTGCACCTGAACCACAAACCCAACATTTTTAAGAAGGGATTTAACACCATATCAAACACTCTTTCATAGCACAGAACCTAGATGAATTCATTCTCTCGCAGGAAGCTTAACAAACTGTTCTTATTTTCTTTTAGCTAGCATTCATATAAAGTACTTGGTCATTGCATTTGCAGCTCTATGTATGGGATCAATCTGCACATATTCCACTTCTTGTCAAGAACAAGGCTGCTGAAATATTCTTTGGCAATGTTACCGCTGAGAATATCAATGAATGCTATAAGGGGAAAAGGAGCAGGATAGATTTTTGCAAGGTTTGGCTGATTTTGCTTAAATTGTCGCTGCAGCAAGGTAAAAACAGCCCATTGAAATTTGAAATAAATATCAATTGTGATAGGAAGAGTGGAAGATTTGAGTTGATCACTGTTAAAATGCCGTGCAACTCTAGGAAAGAAGGTTCCCAATAGATTCACTTGTATTTTGCAGCATATGTACACCGGCATTTAATTGGAGTGCCCAACCAGTATGAGCAGCACCATTTCAATACTCAGTGAAAGGTTTTGATGACTCCAGTTTGTCTAATAGGCAGTAATAGCAACTTTTGAAATAAATTGCAGGTTTCTCCATCTTCGGGTCCTACCCTTTCAGGAGATTGCATAATAATTTACCAGTTTTTGTGTACTCAGATTATAAGTACAACAATCCATATTTAGAGTACAGAAGCATCATCCTTTCGTTCTCATTTCTATGCATGAACTTGTATGAAGATTATAATTCTTTGATTTTGTTTTCAAAATGACGTTTCTTTAAATTCTCCTAGACAATAGATGACTTCAAGTACTTGCGAAACAATCAATCTTCTTATGTTGTCTATGTTTAAGCATCAACTGCTTGATGCATGATGCAATTGACTGCCTTTAATTTAGGGAGATTTTTGTGTGAAAATCAGAATATTATTGTTTACAAGACAAAATCAAAGAATTGTACTTAAACCTTCTTATTTTTATTTAGTAAATCTATAACAATGTACCTTCTTCATCAGATTTATCCCCACCGCTGCTCTTCAAATATTGATTCCTTCTTCAGTAGGTGCTTAAGAGAATGGTTGGAAATACTAGGGTTGAATGGATTAATACATTTCATTGAAGATATTCTAAACTAGGTCATGATGTAAGTATTTACGAGTTTATTCATTAAGTCAAATCAGTGGACTAAATTTCAAATCATTAAAGCCTAATCTGTATAGAATCGAATGAGAAGCGGATATCCAATAAGCCTTTTTATTGGATTTCCGTTGGTTATTGGATTGGATGTGTATAAATATTTTTTTTTGTTGGATCTTTCTTAGTGGAACCCTAACAGATATCCGAGGATCTGTATTGGATAATCCTCATTTTACTATTTGGAACTGATCCAAATCATTAAAACCTCTATCTGTCTACAGAGAATACTGTAGAGTGGAAAATACAAATATAAAGAACTTTGATTCAGCAATCTTTTGGGAGATAGGATAAATAAAATTATCACATATATACAAATTAAATTGTACCTGGCCCTTGTAGAGAAATATGAGTAGGCTAATCACTCCGGCGTTTTCCACAATTGAACGCTTTCTTAAGGAACAGATTGGGTGAAGTATCACTTCTTTATTATTGCTGTAGCACCCGTAAATTAATTAACCCATGAATTAATCAGATCCCAATAGATAATTGAGTAAAAGTAAAACTACAATGCATCAACCACAAATAATAATATGAGGCCATAAGTTCATAATTGGTCTTTTACAACCATCTAAATTATTACTCATGTACATCCCACAATTTTGTTTTGTATAGTAAATGTAAAACCAACATTGTTTTATTAAACCTACAAACCCTAAACTTAAAAGCATCAAAATGCAAAAGTATATACCCTTGATATATAATGAATCTCAAATTATTTCTCATTATTAAGCTACTAGCTTGTTTTATAGCGATAGCATTAATTAATCTATCTTTGAGATTTCAAAGTCAATATGTTCACTCTTTTAGATAAAACTTCTCCTCGTTCACTAATAAATTGACTAATTAAGCTCATGTTTCTATAATCAATTCGATCCCCCTTGATTCAATCCCGCACAAGCGACGAAATCCTGTAGACGGTTGTAATAAGGTTTATCGAAAACTAGCTTTATTGTATCTCAGGGAGTAATTAAAGGTGATGATCACAAAGGAAGATAGTACTAATAATTAGGGAGGGGGGGGAAAAAAAAAAAGACACCCAAAATTAGGTCAACAAGGAGAGGGATTAAAGTGATAAACCACTTTGCTTAATGTACAAAATTAACTAGCAAAGGAAGGGAAAGAGAGGAGGAAAGGGAAGGGGAGGTGGTAAGTGATGATTGAAGTTGATATATTTCCAAGGGAAAATGATCACAAAAGGCCATCAGCCATGCACCCAATAATAATACTCCCATGTTACAAAATCATTTGAGAATCCAACCAGAGGTCCAAGGCCGCCGTACAAGAGATCCATAGACGAGGGGGGGAAAAAAAAAAAAAAAAAAAAAAAAAAAAAAAAAAAAAAAAAAAAGAGAATTAAGGTATTCATGCATGACTTCCTTATCCACACACCTCCGGTGGTGGGACCAAGGTGGAGGTACGAGAACGAATCTCCTGAATCTGCAGGAATTCCTTCAGAGTAGTCCAGATCAGTGGGTGTTCATCTTCATATGATATAATGGGGAGTGGGGAATTAAACTGGGAAAGGAAGGCAGAATGTAATGATGGGGGCATATTCACTTTCTTCTTTTTGTCACTCCTTTACGATGCATCACCAAAAGCTTTGTGTGCTTACACTTTGCTCTTTGAGTTGTTGTGTCCAATCAACACTTTTTTTTTAAAAAAAAAAAAAAAAAAAAAAAAAAAAAAAATAATATATATATATTTTTTTTTTCTGATTTCAATCATGCAAAGGACCCCAGAAAGATTTTATTTTTCTTTCTAAGTATATATATATATATATATATATTCTCTGTTACTAAAAAATAACTTAAATCAATTTAATTATGTCTTGTTCACACTAGTAGAAATTAATAAGGTTTTGTGTTTGAATACAATATTAGTGATCATGACCAGACAAAACTCATGAAATATTTATCTGTATTAGAAGGCATAGTGGAGAAACATCCAAATACATTCGTTTCTTATATTTAGATCCGATTCTTGTTCTTTTGTTTCTTATATACGTATATATCTTTCTTCACTATCGTGGGAGCTTTACTGCTTTAGCGCTTTTACGATAAAAACCAAAGAGATAGCCGAGTGTCTCCCACAGATATATAAGAAGAGAAACGCTCCAGGGTTCACGTGCTTCTTCTTCTAGAAAATTCACTTCTGATTCCCCTTGTCGTTGACACTTTTTCCGACTTCCACCTTGGTGGAACTTTCTCTCTCCAATTCTCTCTCTCTCTCTCTCTCCCTCTCTCTCTCATTTGCTCGCTTTTTTTTTTTCTCTTTCTCTCCCTCTTTCATTTGCTCCCTTTCTCTCTCCCTCTCTTTTTTGCTCGCTTTCTCTCTCTCTCTCCCTCATTTGCTCGCTTTCTCGCTCTCTCATTTGCTCGCTGTCTCGCTCTCTCATTTGCTGGCTCTCTCGCTCTCTCATTTGCTCGCTTTCTCTCTCTCTCTCTCTCTCTCTCTCATTTGCTCTGAAAGCTGGTTGGAAAAAAAATCTCTTCTATCTGAAATAGTCTAACATCAGTACTCCGATCGTGAATTAGCTAGGTTTTTTATAAAAGCAAAAGATCTGCACAGAAGCTACTATTTTTTCTCTTTTTATATATATATAAGTTGTAAACAAGGCAGGCAGGCAGCAGTTCGGTCCCAGAAAATATAAGATTATTTTGATCAGTTGAGTCTCGCGGCTAGCTTCTGTATAAAATACAAAAGTAGTGCATCTGCATGCATGTCTTCCTCCAGTATTGATATATAATACTATCCCTTGGTGAAGGAAGATTAATTCCATTTTCCAAAACCCAGCTCCAATCGCTTCTTTAAAATCCATCATGCTTTCTACAGCTTTTCAAGATGTGTACATCAGCCTCTTTTTACAAGTAGATATATATATATATACTACTACTACTACTGTAAGGGCCGTTGTAATTTGTTTTTCTTCAATGAATTTGTCCTTTAATTGAAGGATATATATATATATATATAGCAGCAGCTTTAATTCAAGGCGGGTCCGGGTCAGTGTCATTAGGTCATGTAGTAGTAGTAGTAAGAAAAAAAGTAATTGACAAGAAGGTGCCATGCATGTGATTTAACAGCTTTTTGTGACCCCCTCAAGAACAAATCACAAAATGTCTGTCAATCTCATCAAGTCTCTTTAATGCTTGCATACATTCCATTCCCTCAACCAAATTAACTTGAAAATCGTATATTATAATATGTCTCTTCGTTATATATATGTGCATGTAGTCTTCTCAGCAATAGCCACCATTTTTTTTACTCTCTAGCTCAACCTGCAAGAAGCAGATGTGACATATGAGGTGCACTCCTTTTATTTTATATTATTGCATAGAGAGACAACAAATGTGTGTGCCAGAGAAACAGAAAGCAAAATGTTGTGTGAGAGATAGCAAATTTGTGTGTAATAGAGAGAGAGAGAGAGAGAGAGAGAGAGAGAGAGCCAATGTGTGAAAGAGAGAGAAAGATCAAATGTGAGAGAGAGAGAGAGAGAGAGATCTAGAGAGAGCAATCCCTTTTGAGACCACTTCTTGGATCTTTCAGTTTGTGTGCTCACTGCATGAATGATTTCTTGAGAGAGGGCGTACGATCGAGAAGAAGACGAAATAGAGAGTAAAATGCAAACCTCAAAACCCAAAATCAAACATGCATGCATGTCTATAAATGAACCAAGACAACCAGAATTCCATGCATCAACCCAGAAGCGATTAATAAATTTAAATCTTCAGAAGGGTAGTACTAATTACTACATTCAAGAATAGCAGGTCGCAGCCAGATCCCGAATACTCGATCTCCTCTTATACATGCATGAGACATTTCAAGTTTTCAGTTGTCTATCTCTCTGCATCTTTCATGTCCTTTTAACTGATCTCTTCCCTGCAGGTTGAGAGAAAACCGCACATCCATGTTATATACTCTGTTCAAGCACTAGATCAGTCTTGACATGCATGTTGTATATATATATAGTACTGATAACTGATCAGCAGTCACCTGTCTAAAGTCTTACGTACGTACACAATACACATTTGGATCTTTTGGATCTTGACATAAGAATTTCCAATATTTAAATTAGCTTGGGAACAGTACTAGAGTACTGATCCTCAATGGATGTTGATTGCAATCCACAGTAAGAATTTAAACCGGCTCTCATAGACAACTTCTTATGCAGTAGTACCATACATTTCCAGTAACAGTACTAACTACAATCAAATAATATTGCTATAAAATTACTCTAAATTATTTAAGTGATCTGTTATTCACGACCCATTACATAAACCATGCTTTTCTCATCTTTTCTTCTGCATATAAGAAAGAGCTGCTCATTTTGATAAAGGTTAACTATAGCTAGAGAACTAAGGTCAAGGAATATTAATTAAAATTTTACTTTGTACACGACAAGTATTATTCTGAAAAGCACACAGATTATAAGTCGTTTGACTACGTTATGACTAAGTATATATATATATATATATGTGTGTGTGTGGGTTACAGAAGCTTTCATGTACTTCCCAATGCTAGCTAGCTATGAGTTGCTTGTGTATTAATCAGTATCCTCGCTTTTGTTCATGTGCTCATGAGTGAATCGGATGAGAGTAAAGAGAGTGGCTTTAGTGCGAGGGAACGGGGGAAAGAAACTAATAGAAAAGAAGGAAAGAGAAAAGAAGGATTACATGGAAAGGACGTCTCTTGCTGCTGCTGATGCTGCTGCTGCTACTGCTGCTATATACCACTCTCTCTCTCTCTCTCTCTCTCTCCTTTTCTCCTTTTGATGCAACTCTAAAGTCTAAAACCAGGTCACTTTTCGGTGAGGAACATGCCAACTGTTTGATTGAGGCCCTCCAATCTTTGGCGTAAAGACTGCTTTTCTGTCTCCCAGGAATAGAACTTTTACAAGTTCCATTCCTCTCCCCCATTCTCCATTATTGCACCTTCTCCCTCTCTTTCTCTTTCTCTCTCTTCCCTGTGAGAGCTAGCTAGCCTAGGCTGCTACCTAGCTAGCCACCTCTCTCCTGCACTATTCTCCTCACTGATCTGCGCCCTTTCCAGCCTTCGTTTTAATTCATTGGAGAAAGTATATATACATATATATATATATATACCATTGTCACTCCTATGGCCTACTGATCAAGCTCTCCCTCTCCTTACCACCTTGTCTTTTCCTTCCATCTTTTTTTCTTTCTCCTACCTGATCATCATGGAGCTTTGCAAAGAGAAACCATTGTGATATGATCAGACCCTCCATCGTTTTATTTCCCTGAACACGTATTTCCGTGTCATCACTCTGCTTGAAGAAGAAGAAATGGAATAAAACTGCCATTAAAGTGGGGAGCAGGGAGAGGGGCAGGTGGACCACCCCCACTAGATACAAAAGTGATGGAGATATATGTATGTATATATATATATATAGCAGGACTATCGGTGACTGGATGGATGAAAGAATGATCCTCATTTTGACAGGGATTTGTCCAGGCAGCTAGATGATGCTGGGATATCCATGATGAAGGTTCAGAAGGATTTGCTGCAAAAGGGAGTAGTTCAGAGTTCAGAATCTGGAGGGGGAAAAATGGAGCCCAGTCAGGGAAAAGATCAGAATCCATGGAGGGCTTTCTACTTAAAAGTTTGGGTCCATTGAGTGCAACTGGCGAGGGCTGTCACCACACTCACCACCACCACCACAAAGAAGAACTTTCACTAATGCTGCCTTAGTGTAGTAGCATCAATGTTGCCAAAAGCCACCTCCCACCACTAAAGTTGAATTTTGGTTTCTTTTTAGTTAAGTAAATAATATAAAATTTTAAAAATATTTCATCAAATATTATATAATTAATTAATTAATACAGAATGCTCCTAAATTAATATACTTAATTAAATTAAATTTATGATTTAAAAAAAAAAAAAAAAAAAAAAAAAAAAAAAAAAAAGGGGGGGGGGGGGGAGGGGGTGGGGTGGGCACTCTCTCTATGGTGACCCATTCTCGTTAACTCTTGCATTTTAACTTTTCCAGAGATCCCTCCCTATGGTTTGCATATTCAGTAATTTCCCATATTAAAGGTTAATTAACTAGTTGCATTCAGATTTTACTAGTTTAGTCTACAATTTATTATATTAAAATCTTTTATAATTTACCCATTTTAATAATATTATTCCTACCTTTCTTTACACGAGGGTGCGGTTTTGATTGGGTGATGTAGCATTTTGCTACGTCGTCTGACTCAGCTGATCTCAACCCTTTCATTGACCCTACCCCAGTCTCTATTTTCTTTCTTAAAGAGAAGGTTCTATTAAGTGACTAATTTCCCCATGTGTAAAGAGGTGGAATAGGTGGGAATGGAAGGACCCTCTCTCCAAGCCTGTGTCTCTAAGGAATATTTGAAGAGATCATGCATTTAAAGGGGATCACAAGTGGGAACTTGGACAGTAGCTCAGTGGTCCCATGGGAGTTATTGTTGCGGGAGGTCTTGGGTGTTTGGGTCTCCACAATAACATTGGAGTATTTGAGTTTATTGAAGTTTGTATTTGTTGTTTCAAACACCTTTCTTTCAGTAAACATTGCTCTACTCCACTCCATTTTTTTTTTTTAAAGAGCTTACATTTTACAATGTATTACTCCGCGAGCCTCAGAGCGAAATTCCAATCGTGTGACTCCTGTCGCGCTGACTCCACTCCATTTATTATTGAACAAAATTAAAGGGTTTTCTTCTCTAGTTAGAAGGAAGCTTACAAGAACCCCTAATTAAATACTTTCAAAATGACAATACTGGCTTACCCATAATGTTTACTCAATTCATGTCCATAATTGGAATTTAATGGTATATTCTAAATTACACTAAGTCACAAGGGGAAGTAGGAAATATATCTAAGAAAGGTAGAAATTCAAATTTACCCTCCTTTTGATCCTTCTTTTTTTGTTTTCCCTTTCTAGAATATAGGGAAAGGCTTCATGAATAAAGGTGAACAAATTGAAATCATGGCTAGCTTATTTAATTTACAACTTTAAGTCTTTCAAGGAAGGAGTACTGTAAGATACTTTCTTTCCAAAAAGACAAAAATTTGCTTCCAGAAGAAAATCCACCCATGGAAGATGTACAATCACTTACTTTGTAGCATACCAGGAAACTTCCTCATGGAACATAGCATAATATAATAATGTTTATGGATTGGGAAGGGTACAATATTAACTTGCAGCCTTTTGCAAACAAGAATATCCCAACGTTTGTAATATTAATTAAACATGGGTTTATCTTTTTTAGACCACTTTACTCCATATCACAGAAAAAAAAAAAAAAAAAAAAAAAAAAAAGTAATGGGGGAAAATGATTTTCTCTTACAAATAATTAATGACTGGTTGACTACACATTGTCTTATGTAAGTCTCTAGCTTTTCCAAACTCTAAAAATCTTATTTTTTCTATTTCCTTTTAACATTTTTTGAAAAACAAATGGGCAAAAAAACATATTATTGTGGAAGTATCAACTTGAAATTAATAAACTATCACTCACGTGTTGTACAAAATTAATTTCACTTATTATGGGCCACCACATGGATTGTGCAAGGGGGCCCCAAAAAATCAAGGGACATGGAGAAGAAACCAAATGTATTAAAATGGTTCCATGCAAATTGGCATATCTGAAATATAAGTACACCCAACAAGGTAAGACACCCATCTAGGGTAGATGTGGGACACCACCCTAAGCGGGTTCCCCCTACACCATCCCTCCCAGGGTCCCCCCCTCCCTAAAGGATTAAATGTGGCATTGCCCTCGTCTCGTGACCCCTCATAAGATCTCCCTTGCCCTAACCAAAATAAAGAACAGGGGAAGTCCCCAGTGCAACGTGGTTGACCGTTTATACAAATCAGGAACATTTTCCTATGAAATTTTTAATTTATGGAGAAGTGGGGAAGGAGGAGGAGGAGGAAGAGATGTCTGTTCTGTTGTGGTTGCAGGGGGTGTATAAAATTCCAAAGGTGAGCAATATAATAAGGTTATTTGTTGAGTTTCTCGCCGGGGGAGGACAGGGGAAGAGACAAAAGAGAGCGCAGGAAGAGACAGAGGAGAGAAGCTCGTTAGGGTTTTTTCGTCGCAATAAAAAACGGGGAGGATTCCCCCTTGGTTTTTTTTTTTTTTTTTTTTTTTTTTTCTTAGATAATGATACGTCTCGTAAAGTCCCTCGCTTTTTGATCGTTTGCTTCGTCTGGCATGGCCTCTCCCACTGTTTGGAGCAGCCCCCGCTTTCTCGATTATCCCCTGCTGCCGAGCCACACAGTACGTCCCTCTCCCTCTGCTTTGGTGCGTTTTTTTTGTTTTTTAATTCGATCTTTGCTTTTGGGTTTAGTTTTATAATGGTTGCAGAAGGGTGGGTGGGTCGGGGTGGCGGTGGTCATGTGAGGGAGGAAGATGGGTTTTTGCTTCTCTGCGTCTCTGCTGCTTAGAAATTAGAATAGAATCTTCTTCAGTTCCCCTCCACGGCATGCAGTGGTAGGAGGAATAGGATAAGAAGAAGATGATGGCTTTTTTTTCTCTGAGGACTTCCGACGAACATGTGGACCACCTCGTCCACTTCCTCCTTTCTCATCCTCTCTCTCTCTCTCTCCAAGTACTCACACTGTATGCATAAGACCCATAATGGAAGGACGGGTTGGGGGAGAAGGGGATTTAATTTCTTTCATGGGCGGGAACTGGGAAGTGAGAAGGGTTCCTGTTCTGCAATTACCAGGCATGTGAGTGTGAGCCATGAGGGTGGAAGTGGACAAGACCGTGAATAGTTAAACCATTTCTGCGACTGTGGTATGCATGCCTGTGGAGGGAGAGAGAGAGGGGGAGAGAAGGACAGAGAGGTGGGAGCTATGGGAAGTTAATATTAAAAGCAAAGATCACGAGGATGGTGTATAGAAACCCTATCAAGATGGGCGCCATTGGGGGCACCCCTTGTCAGGTGATAGACTCTGCAGTACTCGTGCAGAGGGGCAGGTGGTGATGAGGGTTTGAACTAAGAGGAGGAGGAAGAAGAAGAAGAAAGAAGGAGACAGGAGTGGAGTGAGGAAGATTTTAGAAGTCCTTCCTGTAATAGTTGGAAGCATTTCACTGAATTTAATATCACCATTTAAAACGGGCAGCCTATTCTGGTCTACTCTGGTTTGTGAACAGTTGCCACCCCCAATGCACCTTCGTCCCTGTTCACGCTTCACACTTGGTGGTGACTGGTGAAACCCCCTTCTCCAAAGCAAATATTTCCAGGGACCCGCAGTGAATCTATGGAAGTATCATGTTAGAATTACTCCAGGACCCCAGTGTGAAATTCATCATCTCCAGAACATGAAGATGGGTTGAAGGCATCATGGGGCTGTGTCCACCCCCACTGTGCCCTGCCTGCCTCTTCTTTCAAAATCTTACTCATGAAAATCAGCAATGAATGAATGTATGGAAAGAGAACATTGAAGAAAGAAAAAAAAAAGAGAGAGAGAGAGAAAGAAAGTGAGCAAATAGATAAAAAGGCTAGTAGTGATAAACAACCAGCATCAGAGTTTGTTCACAAGCTTTTTTATCTTTTGTTTTTTTTTTTCCTTCTGCATCTCCCTGTTCTCATGGATTAGATCATGGGAATGATCAAGATCATAATCTGTTGGGTATCTAAGAGAAATAATTACTCATCATTTTCACATCGATGGGTATTTTTCCTCCCATTGGGATGGATCTCTTTCTCTTTATGGGATTTCACCCACCATGTCCGATGTCCCCACCCACCCATGATTTCACTACTCAAATGGCTCTAATTCCTTCAAAGCAAAAGCATGGATTAGTGTGGGATTTCTTGGAGTATTACAAGAAAGCTGCAGCAGTGCCCAGTTATTCACGAAAGATGAAAAAAACTTTTGGTGGCAATAATTTCCATTGACAACCTGAGCCGCACCACATGAAGCCAAATCAGAGGAGAAGAGAGAGAGAGAAAGTAACGGATCAGGGACAGTAAAAGAGAGTGCAGCAAATGTGATAAATAAGGGGGCCGGGTTTCAGTTTCACTGATATGCCGGAGAATATAGGTAAAGAAGATGAGAAAAAAGGGCAAAGGAGAAGAGAAGAGAAGCGAAGAGAAGATATCAGAAAATGTCGTCACCACAGCTTTAAATCCCATCACGTAGTTCGATGCATCATTTTCTTCTGCGAGTAGAAAAATGATGGGATTCGCAGTCGGGGAAGTGTGCTGCTGCTGTGCCTCTCTGCTCATGGATTAAACAATTCAAACAACTGTAGACCAGGTTTAAAAAAAAAAAAAAAAAAAAAAAAAAAAAAAAAAAAAAAACTTTACAATAACATTCACTCCAAAAACAAAGTTTCATCTTCCCTAATCAAAAACCCTAATCACCTCCATCAGAAAAAACAGTAAAAGAAACCCTTATCCATGGTTCATCATTTTGGGTACATTTTAGAACCTCGAAACTGAAATTTTAGTAAAAATATGTAATATATGATGTGTGTGTCAATTCATGGGACGTCCGTGGAACTAGTGTAGCACAGTAAGTAGATGTCGCCATCCGTGGCACAAACAGGCCAAAATTCCAATCAAAGGTCCCACAATGGAGGAAGAGATGTCTCAAAACAGGGAGACTCAGCTGGTGCTTCCATATTGGACTCGTATGGGAAGGGACAAATACAATCAATGAGGGTCTAGCTGCATACTGGGATAAAATCATAGGAAGTTTCCTCCCAATGCTAACGTTAGACAAAAGCAAACTCCCTTCTCAAAACAACCAGGGAGATAGATAGAACTGCATTTTCTAATACTGGTTCAGTCTCTTTCGTAAACACTAATTATGATTACC